>JAHLJT010008446.1:96980749-97276235 GCA_031308135.1 Acheta domesticus | reverse complement strand
TTTGTCTAAAACCTGGTAGCAGCGGTTATTAGTACATGCACGCTGGAGTTACAAAGTTAATTAAGACTGTCACGTCTGGGCTTGTTACTAGCTAGTCAGCTTTGTGGAAGCAATTAGCTTACGTTTGTTTCTGACGAACTGTGGACCGGGAAGCCTCAACAGCTAATCCGCGGGGACATTACGTGGCATCAGAGCCATCGGTGCACGCTGACATTAGTAACTACGCGTAAAGACAGTGTACCGCAGTTAAAGGTGCACACGCGTCGTAATTACGTGCGCCGGCAGAGTCGTCCACGCCACGAGAAACCAGAAAGTGCGGTAAATCGGTAACGGTAGTTCTTCGGGGCGGTACAATCCGACTCGGAACCTTTCTTTTTCTAAAACTTGGAACTGGAATTGGTATTGGTACTGGAAACTGGAACTGGCATGCTGGAACACTAAAAACTGGTAACTTGGACTGGATGTCTGGTTTGGTACTGGCACTGGAAGGAGACATCCCAGGACGGACCAGAACGAGAGGAAGGAAGGAGGCCAGAACAACCGGATCCAGAAGGCGCTGGCGCTCACGCGACACCGGGTCAACTGAACGTAAGTTGTTTTTTGTACTGGCCGGGGATCAATTCAGGCAAAATGTCTTTCTTAGCGGGTTATAGAAAGAGGTGCTTTGTTAGGGTCGCGACGGAGATGGGGGAAACGTTGGAAGGGAACGAAACGATTTTTAGTAAGGCTAAAACAATCATCACGGATATCGAACCAGTACGAGGAAGAGTTTGTGAAAGAACTCTCCAATCAGGAGAGGAGATGCGGATCGTAGAACAAAGGCAGGAAAAAGGAGCAAAACGACAATACGAACTCGAACAACGGCAGTACGAACTACTCGAACAGGCTGAAATTAGCTAATCAGGCTACCTCGCGCGAATCTTTAGTGTAGTAGAGATTCGGGAAACAGAAGTAGTATCCGTATCATCCATGTAATGGATAAATTCAAAGGCGAAGGTGAGGATATTAACCTTGTTTTTAAGTGTATTTGAGGCGCATGCTCTCGTCAGCTCGACATTGCGCCGGTAGAATGGTCAGTCAATTAATGGGATTGCTTCCCAATGAAATAAATAAATGGTTAGTTGTAGGATCAGATTCTTCAGAGCAGGATTATAATCAAATCAAAACGCAGCTTTTGGATATGTACAAATTCACGCCTGAAAATGTCGTCAGATGTTTTGCAGTCATGCAAAGGGTTGCGAAAACTACATGGAATGTTTATGCTCGCGAACTGACGAACTATTGCCAAATGGATTTCAGGTTGAAAGTTGAAACTTATGATCAATTATTAGATTTGATTGTCACGATCAGATGAAACGGAAGGTGCCGGCGGACATAACGTGCCCATATTCGTAATGTTTGGGGCGAGGTTTCGCAGTCCCAAGATCTGGCGCTCGTAGGCTGGACACCTACGAAAACAATAGGTCTAGTGCGTATAGGAAAAGATTTTTTCTAAGGTTAATCACAAGAAGACTGTGGGGGAACAAAAGTGGAAAAAGGTGACGGAGAGCGTGCCCTCCACTTCTAAGCCCGCAGCGCCCAAGGCAGATAGGAACGCGGAATTCGACAAGCCGCAGGAACGCACGTGCTATTATGTAAAAAACCGGGGCACATTAAGTAATACTGCCCTCAGCTTAAATCAAGCGAGAAAATGGTGTCACGTTGTCGACACCAGTGCGCAGGAATTGTTGCTTCCTCACACATTTTTCGGCACGGTTTGCGGAAATCCTATTTCCCTTCTTACGAGATTCTGGGGCGACGGTTGATCTGATCAACAGCAAATACGTCAGGCTGAATCAATATACCGGCGAATCCGTTGTGGTTAAGCCCCCTTGGACGAGGCGCCGAAAAATCTACCGGTAGCTAAGGTAGAAATCGTAGGCCCGTTCGGTAAGCTTTGTTACCGAAGCCGCAGTCGCGAAAAATTGCGACTTAGAATATTACATTCTGAGTAATCGATCTGCCACGCTTCTCTCCGAAATCAGGCAAGGGTTTTTAGAACCGCAGTTTCTTTGTGCGGTGCGAACCCGTGCCCAGACGGCGGGACGGGCAGGGGACACGGGTGGGGCCGAGGCGATGGCGCGGCGCCAGGCAACGCGCCGGCCGCCGAGGCGCCCTGGTGACGCACCGGTTGCGGTCATGAACGAGGCTTTGGGGAAGGGCGGTCGAGTTAGGCGTGGTCGTAGGAACTGCCGGGCGCGCGACGCAACCCAAACAACCTGCGTCGGACGCGAAGCTCCCGACGAGGAAACTTGTGTCTTGTTAGGCGAGGTAAATGACCCGGGGCATGTTTTTGAAAACAACGCGGAATTTGAAGTAGATTCCGGGAGCGTTGCATTGGCCCGTTTAGAGACCCTTCCGAATTGAGAAAGCTCAGAGACAGGATGAAGAGCTTCTTACCGCTATTTCGAGCTAGCCGAAGGCCCAGAACGGAACGGCGCGATTATTTATAGAACTCGGCCTTTTGTTCCGTAAACGGCAGACCAAGCGCGGTGAGCAATTCTCCATGCTTGTGACTCCGCGGGGTGTATCGTGGCACTATATTGAAGCTTTGCCATGAAGTCGCCCACGGTCATTTAGGTGTCACAAAAAGTAAGGACGCGATGGCCAAGTATTTTTCTTCTGGCCGAACTGTTACAAAGATATGGAAAACTTACGTACGTAGCTGCGATAGTTGCCAGCGCGTAGGTAACGGCGGCGAGAAGCTTCGCGCGCCTTTAAAAATTGTACCTATAACGGGTGAGGCGTTTGAGAAAGTAAATGTAGATCTTGTGGCCCTTTTTTCCCGAGTCTGAGTCAGGAAACATTTCATACTAACTGCAATGTGTTAGCAACAAATATCCCGAGGCTATTCCCATACGTGATCTGACGACGGTCACGGTCATTGAAGCTTTATTAGACCTGTTCAGTCGGATTGGATTTCCGCGAGAGCTTCAAACAGATCAGGGAACTTGTTTTACTAGCACTCTGATGACGGAATTCGCCGAGAGATTTTGCATTAGATTAATTAGAAGTTCGCCTTATCATCCGCAATCTAATGCCGTAGAACGGATGCACAGAACCATGAACCGGTTGATGAAGGTTCCTTGTTTAGAGGCGGGGACAGATTGGGAGTGCCAGCTTCCTGCAATTATGTTCGCGTTACGCACGAGTGTGCACGAATCGATAGGTTTTTCTCCAGCCGCAAGTTAGTCTATGGGAAAAATCTCCGCACACCCATGACGCTGCTTTACGAAAAGCTTGCGGGTGCAGCAGAAAGCGAAGGGAGCACGGTGGTTGAGCACGTGTTCAAGTTGATTAATAGACCGAAGCGTTCGCGTGAACTTGCCCATACCAAAATGGCGGAAGAACAACGCAAGCGTAAGGTGTGGTACGACCGCAAGGCGATCTCGCGCAGTTTTGAAATAGGCGCGAAGGTGCTGGTTTTGGCGCCTAACAGAACGCGGAAACTCGCGGTGCAGTGGGTCGGGCCAGGCGAAGTTCGGGAGAAAATGTCCGAACACAATTACGTAGTTCAGATGCCGGGGCGGAAAGAACCACGCGTGTATCACATCAACATGATGAAAAAGTATCACCAACGTACTGAATACGTGAACTTTCTCGGTTCTGCGACGGTCACTGCCGCAGGCGAGGAAGACGCGTTAGACCGCTACGCGTTAAGATTAGATTCCGACGACTTTGACGCGGAAGAAATGCTAAACGATACTAAGGTTGAACCCGAGTTCCGCGAAGCACTTAAAAATGTCATTTGTAAATACAGGTGTATTTTTAGTGAGAAACCTGGTCTTACAGATGTAACGACCATGGACATTGAATAACTGACACTGATAAAGTAGTCCGAAGTGTACCCTACCGCATGTCGCCGAGACAAACTAAGATATTGCGGGAAGAGGTGGACCAAATGCTTCGCGACAACATCATTGTGGAGGCGGAGAGTGATTATACGTCTCCTATGATCCTGATCGAGGCCCCGGGCAAGTCTCCACGCCCCTGCATAGATTTTAGACGCCTCAACGAGATTATTAAAACTGATTACTTTCCGTTACCCAATCTCGAAGAACGGATTGAACAGGTAGCTGCAGCTAAAATCATTAGTGTGTTAGATTTAAGTAAGTGTTTCTGGCAGATAGGTCTTACGGATAGGGCGCAGAGATATTCGGCGTTCGTGACCAGTTTCGGCACGTATCGACCGCTAAGGTTACCCTTCGGGATAAAGAACGGCCCTTATCAATGCTGTAAAATCATGGGCACTTTGCTAAAAAACTGCCAAGAATTCGCGGTACCGTACCTTGATGACATCGCGGTTTTCAGTAACACTTGGCAAGAACACATTCGGCACCTAGATACGGTCTTTAGTATATTGAAATCCGCCAAATTGACAGTGCAGCCGCGCAAGTGCTTGTTTGCGCGGGCTAATGTAAAATATCTTGGTTACGTCGTCGGTAACGGGAAATTGCGGCCGGCCGAAGCCAAGATACAAGCAATCCAGAACTTTCCCAGACCAGAATCAAAGAAACAAGTGCGTTCTTTGCTCGGTTTGGTAGGATATTATCGACGCTTGATACCCGGGTTTGCGGAGAAAGCGGCGGCACTGACAGATGCGCTGTGGGGACGCGAGCGCCAGGGTAAAGTCGTCTGGACAGAGGCATGCGAAAAGTCTTTCAATGAGTTGCGACAAGCTCTTAGCGAAAAAAACAGCGGTATATGCTCCTGATTATAGCAAGGAATTTCGAGTTCAGGCAGATGCATCTCAGAGAGGCTTAGGCGTGGTTCTCTACCAAGTAAATGACGAGGGAGTAGAACAACCAGTTGTTTTTCTAAGTGATACAGAAACTCATTATGGCACCTCAGAACTTGAGTGTTTGGCTCTTATTTGGGGGTTGGATAAACTTAAGATTTATCTCGACGGGCAGGCCACAATTCAGGTCGAAACAGACCACAACCCGTTGGTCTGGTTGCGTAATACGTCTGGCAAAAACCCCAGATTATTACGCTGGTCCCTTTTAATTCAGCACCTAGATTTACGCATCATGCACAAAAAGGGCTCAGAAAATGTTAATGCAGATGCGCTTAGTCGCATGTTTGATGATGTGAATTGATCCACAGGCGAGTGTAGGGAACACACACGTTCATGACATGTATAAATGTCGGTGAAATTCTATGTAAATAATTTTATAAATTCAAGGGTAAAATTGTTCTGTTATTGTGATCATTTTTTATATGTAGATACATACATGTGTCAATAAATTCAGTTAAGAACGGCACATGATGTATATAACGAATTCCACAATTATTATGTAATACTTCAATGCAACGTAAATGTTTTGTATTTTACATTTCAGGGTTTCATGTAATGCAAGAGGCGTCAAGAATTATCATGTAATATTTCAATGTAAAGTAAATGTTTTGTATTTCAGGATTTTATGTAGTTCAAGATGCGTCAAGAATATTTATGTATGTAAATAGATGTAAGGTTTAAATGTAAATGGCAACATAGTTAGGAAAAAAGGGGGGGACAGCCCACAGATTTATTTCACAAATTTTGATTAGATAGGGTTTTGATATTATTATGTTCATGTAAAAAATTATGATGTAAGGTCTCAGGACCAGGTACTTTAGCTAGCAGAATTTTTTTCCTGGGCATATTTTGCTGCGAAAAAAAATTCTCACCCCCGGCATGGGAGGGTCTGTAGCGTTGCGAGGTGGCGCACGTGCCGTTTCGCTGGAAAGCCCGGTCTTAAGCCGGATGGGGGATGGGGGTTGGAATGCGGCGGCGCCTCGCCGGCGCGCGCCGGGCACGAAAATCACAGCCTCAAAATAACCTGGACAACAGGGCGTGCCTGAGCGCGAGTCCATTCATGACGGTTGCTCTCTGCTGAGGGCTGGCTTGCGAGCCGAATGACGCCCGCCGCTGGTAGAGTGGGGGACGAGCCGTGGGGTATTTATTGCGGCGCCGACATGCGCTCGCGGGATACGCTAGTGAGTCGAAAGACGTGAGGTATCTCCGTGCAACCTTGCACGTTTTGGCATCCGGCCATGTAACATTCTAGTTACGGGGACTTTATGTCCGACAGCTCGCACTTCGCGCAGCTTCTCATGCTCTCGAGCAGAGGCACTGGGCTAAGCCTAGGGACGGTCGCGGGGTTTCGCGGCTTAGAGAATAGAAAGGTTGCCTAAGGTTTTCAATTTTGTAACATTATCTTGTAATTTATTATTGTAAATATACTGTACATACTATTCAGAATCTGTCGTCTGTGCTTTTCATGTCCAGTACGTCACAGGTGGCCTGATCACTCAATTGTTTCTCAGTGAAATTATTTCTCATCAGAATTCCATTAGGTGCATATCAAATGTTTAAGTAGTAAATTACCAAATAATAAAACAGATATTAACTGAATATGGAGATATTTATAATCATTTGTCAGTCACTGTACCTCCAATGCCATTTTAATACTGCTTTAGAAGAAAGAATGGAAATCTCCTTTAAAAAAGGAGTTTCATAACCAAAACCATACATGTACGATACATCTGTAGTCATAGTATATGTTCTTAAGCAGATAGGTTTATTTAAGGACTTGTGAACTTTTATCCTGCGATCATAGATTTAATGACATAATTTACTTTTCTAATCACAAGAATTATTTATTTGGAAATGTATATGATTATATGAAGTATAAATTCAGATATACCCTATTTATCCAAATATAAAACGAGTTTTCCTCCCCTAAAAAATAAATTTTGCCTTGCCAGAAATACACCTACATGTGTTGCAGCCAGGTAACACGGATTTCGCACTTACCATGGAGTCACGTTTGGGAAGACAAAATATTACTGAGGATTGGGGTGGACATTTAGCACATGCGTGCCCAATTAAAAGAATTCAAAATGCACCTTATTTCAGAAAATCAAATGATATGCTGAGGCATGAAGCCTCAAAAACCCTGGACTACAGTGCTCTTCTCTAGGCAAACATAGTTCTGAGCACATATGTGTCGATTTTCCTGAAACTGACAATACTGGGAATATCATTTCATCAATAAAAATTTTGCTCAAGAGGAAGCCACCAAACTTTTTCTTATTATGTTGTAGAAAGTAATTAATTTAATATAGCACTTGAATAAGAAAGATGAAAATAGTTTTTTGTCTGAATGTACTACGTTATTTCATCTTTTTAGTATACTACATTTCATTTCAAATGATACTACTTTCATTTTTTCTCTATTATGTCTGCAGTATCCCCACAGTAGGGAGAGTGTTAGTCTTCACGCTTCCACGCTACCTATAGAAGGGGGGGGGAGTCAAAGAGACATAGATCTTTCCTTTGTACCTGCTGCCCGGCTATAGAACTCAGGGCCAGCAGCAGAGCTGGCAGTCACCGCTCCTCTGATGCCACTCTGGTGCACAAGCTCTGTGGACATGTGCGCCACTCTCCGTGCACTGTGGTGGCCCACCTCCACCAACTGTTTGTTGAAGTTTCTTTAATTAAAGTGTGGAGTGTACATTTTGGAGCTATTTGTCTCGCTGAATGTCTGCTTTGTGTGGAATGTATTTTCTACAGACAATCCATAAAAATTCAAGTAGAATTCGAAGTAGAAGGCAGCTGTCTTTTATCAGTACTGTTGTACCCATGAATACTTCTGTGATGAAATCTTTCAAAGCGAATTTTTGTTGTTTAAATTATTATACCATTACTACTTCAGAGTCTCTACTGATACTGCTCTTAAGATAATAGATAATATCTGATTCAAAAATATTTCAGTAAAATGGGCAAAATTGTAAAGAGATGGAACATACCTATGAAATGGGACTATCCCATTCAAAATGTATGGTCACCCTAGCAAATGGCAACGTATCTCTGTGACTCACTATATTGTGTACCATAGCTCGCTAGTATGCATTAAGCATGCAGCATAGTAGAATGTTAGGCACCCTAGTCAGCAAGGGAATATCACAGATGATGCAGAGGAAAGGAGATACAGAGGAAAGGAGCACCAAGAGTTGCATGCTCCTGAAGAACTATTTCTAAACCAGCAGTACTGGTGGTGTCTGAAGTCATACTCATCCACCGCCTTGCACATGAAAGGAAATTCATCTACCAGACACACCTGACAAGCCAATGAGCTCATAGAAACCAGAAGCAGTCATCTTAAATTCAGGAAATTACAATAGATAGAAATACAGATTTTGCTCTGTTGCTTCAAATATGAGTTTCAATCAAACACAATTGAAACAAAACTGTGAATAAATTTCTTAAATGTAAATATATTATAAATTCTTCTAGCATTGCAACACAAATTTTTCTAATCAATTAATCTTTTATCCTGTTCTTTTTAGGGCATTTGATATAAAAATCAAACTGATACAAGAAAATAGTAATATTACTAGCCTTACCTTAATTTTCCATATTTATATTTTTAGAATTATGTTCAAAATAATGGTCAAATAAGAAATAGAGAAATAATGCATTCCATTAGCAATGTAAAAAGAAAACAAAATGCTCACCCTATTCCATAACCATCTTTCACAACTGGTCCAAAAGCACCAGCATAAACTGCATTGGAGAATAACGTTGATGTCGACATCACATTGTGGTTAATAGTTGCGTATGCAGGATCCTCAAATATTTGAGGCTTTGTTCCTTCTTCCTGAGCCATAAGACGCAGTCCATATAAATGACGATCAAAACCCTGACCTGAAATATCAGAATAACGCTTCAGACATTCAGAAGAAAAAATCTTGAAAATTCTTTCTGTATTTTCAATATACAGAATTTCAATGTACAGATGTACAATGTACAGATGTACAGATGTACAATGTACAATTACAGATGTACAATGTACAATTACAGATGTACAATGTACAATTACAGATGTACAATGTACAGAATGTCAATGTACAGATACATTTGACAGCCACTCATTGTTTCCCTTCTCACAAGAAACTTTCCAACTGAATAAGATTTTAGTCATATAAAGAAAAGTATACAACCTGCACAGAATATAACATTTATTTTCTTCCAACAGTGACTCCCAATGTATAAAAATAGCTACTGCATCAAAAAAGAAAAAATCATAGAAAAACGCAACAGAAAAATGACAAGCAGATCATAATTGTAAAACTATAATACATAACTGGACCCTCACGGTCAGTATGCTCACTTTCCATGATGCGCCCCTGGGTTCGATTCCCAGTCAGACAAGATAATAGTGTGCGTTTTCCTTGCAATATCCCAGTGTATGTTGCTGTGTGATGATGAGAAAGGTCACTTCTCAGGTTGAGAAGACCAGAATAAAGAGAAGGGATGTCTATGTGCTAATCACACATTCCCCCGTAACCCCAGGCCAGGACACCGCTGGTAAGCCCAGGCCAGAGACTATTGTGTCAAAGTACTTACATACATACATACATACATACATACATACATACATACATACATAACTCAAACTAAAAGCAAGAACAAAAACAGCCCATCTAAAATATTCATAAAAACTGGCCCAATTTAAGTGATTATAACATCTTCAATTTATCCAAAATGGATGACAATAGATTGGTTTTTGACCAAAAAACTGGTCATTGAAAGACTGAAAAGTCACCTATATTACAATTTAGTGGGAAAAAAGGAGTTACATCCCCATGCACTCACAAGAAAATAATTTTTTTACATTAAAATATGAATTTCAAAGCACATTGTGGACCTCACTAAAAATCAATAAATCTATAAACGAGTTTTAAAAGTACAGATGATTTCCTTGTAAACAAAATTCATCCAAACTGCAGAATTTCTCCCCACAAAAAATGAACAGTGTATTAGTTTTTAATAAAATGAATAGGCAACTTTTCCTTAACAAAGAATAAAAACATCAATGTTTTTTTGTGGACATCAATTGAAGTATCAAAGTAATTTAAAGAAATGAAATGTTACAATCTCTTACTCTTTTTAAAAATAAAATAAAAGTTTCAAACTGTACTTCAATAGGTCATTTTAAGAATAACAGCTTGCCTGCATGCATTCATAAGCATTTACAACACAAACAGAAAGATAATGTTAATGCTTTTAATGAAATATCTCCCCTCACACTCAATTTTCAGAATGAATTGTGACCGAACAATATCAGAATTAAGCATGCTCCAACATAGAAGCTACAAATTTTATGAGATTCAGTTTGTATATGGGGGTCAAATCCATATAGCCATATGATACACATGTGAAATTCTGAAGCCGCCACCTGTCTTCAGTAGACACGGAGATCCAGTGTGCAGAGGGAATTATTCAACCTTCATTTTAACTGCTTAAAGAAGACCATTTTTAGGGGGAACATTTCCTCTATTTTGAAGGAAAATTATTGTATATTATTAATTTAAAAAATGTTTTGTAACAATTTGTTGTTATTTATTTTCAGGAAAAGTTTTCATTCAGGGAAATAATATGAATTGGTAAAATGTACAACTTACCCATTGCTGCTTCTTTTGTCAACTCTCCATGAACTTTGGAACAATTGTTAATTAATTCACGCATTTCTGCATTACTGGGCTTGTTTTGGCGAGTCACAGCTTCACAAAACGCCTAGAAATTAGAAACTATTCAATGTGAACCACAAATTATGTAAGAGATCAAAATTTTAAAATGCAATGAAATTGATGTCAACAACAAATTTTTCAACAGTTTGGAACATCATATTTAAATATTTAATTGATACAATGAAATGAATTATCTGACTAAAATTTTTTTCTGACTGTGTGATGATAAACATTTTGTAAGAATTATTTTAGATCAAAACAATACAAAACTGGTACGTGAAATGACAAAACCATACATGAAAAGATTAAATATCAAGGAATTGGTTGCATTAAGAAAGGAAACCCTAGCATCAATATTCAAGGTTGAAGAGGTTTGAAAAACATTTAAAACTTTGAAATTTCAGAGGTTTTACTAAAAATTGGATCTGCGCTATTTTCATAAGCAAACTTAGCTTCATACATCAAAAGAAACTGAAACAAATTTGGAGCCATTTTTGAGAACATCTACATCCTAGCAAATCAGAAAGTATAATGAAATACCCCCAAAAATTAAAAGATCCATTTCAAATTTAAATCAGCCTATTAACTGTAACATCACATCAATTGGAGAATATCCATTATGGAAAAAAATCTGTGAATGGCTGAGTTAGAAGCTAGTGTTATAGACAGATTTGTGGGTGGATGGCCAGAAAAACACTTTTTCATCATCAGAACCTCTAACAAGTGTATTTTCACTATATTTGTGGCAGCCTTTAATATACACATATACCCTATAAATACAAACGTCCAGAACAATATAATTACTAGATGTGTCCAACAATAACTCCTTCTCACTTAAGTAAAGTAATTCAAAAAGGGTATATGTGGTCTTTATCAATACACTAGTGTGTATCAGAATTACCTTCCTACTCCTTGACAAAATTTTCAAAATCAGTAACCAATGCATCACAATATTCATCACTGTTATCCTTACATGTGATAATGTTTCAAATCTTTATAACATTTGGATTACTCACATTTAAAAGCAACTTAGAAGGCCCCTGTCTGTAAAACTGAATTACTGGTACAAGTGCGCATAGTATATCTACCTAATAGGAAGGAAGGACCATATTGATGTGAGTGACATTGGATTACTTAGAAATGAATACCTACTTGGGAATCTCAGCTCACTGGATCTCTTTTATTTGCACAACATTGGATTAATGCACTGTCTTTTTAAAGCATTTAGCATTAGCATTTTCTTTGATAAGAAAATGTTTTCAGCCTGTTGGTTTTCTCACAGGACAGTACCGATACACGAGTAGGAAGAGAAGTAATAAGTAAACATACAAACATTTACTGATGATAAAAGAAAACACACCTTTGTTGCCAAAGTACATGGTCGAATAGTTTCAGTCCTTCCATGTTTAAAAGCTGCAGTACTGCATGATTCATATGTAGCAGCATATGCACCATTTTGTTTGTAATATGCTAGCTGAAAATAATTAAATAAACACACCTTTTAGTCACATTTCCATGTTTTATCCAAAATTTGGATTACAAATAATACCCTTCTAAAAAACCCAAAATTTCACCCAATGTCTTAAGTAACAGTTTTCAAATTAGATCAATGTCCTATTACGAGTACAATGGCAATATTGAAGCAGTACAAATGTATGTATTGACTCTGATGTTGGGGTGCTGAATTTCTTAATGATCACTCCATTGGTCATGGACATAGAAAGAACAGCAGTTGTATACACCTTATATATCTCTGCTCTACACCTTAATAGGGAATGTAAAATAAAAACACAAGTTTTCATCAATTCCAATTTACTCATCTTCTTTATAGCATTAACACTTTTCTGGTTCATTAAAATATTTATAAGGAATCCAATGAGGAAACAACAAAACTTTAAAACTTTACTTTTCAAGTTGTTCTGAGTAAAAAATCTTCAATAAATATATAGGGTGTTGGGGAGGAAACGTCGAAACTTCGAAAATAAGCTCTTAAGACAATTCTATGCATATTTTGTCTAATAAACTATGAGGATATTCTGAATGGTTGAGCCGCAATAAGCACTCAAAAGGTGGTTTGAAAAATTGTTTGTAGGCGAAAATTTGCATTATAGAAGAATAGAAACACTTCAGAAACACATAAATTGTTTATTATTTACAAAAGAAATGAATATATTTTTTCAGAAAGAAAAATGAAGTGAGAAATAAAAAAGCACCCAATTTACACAATTCGAATGCTTTTTTACTTCTCGCTTAATTTTTCTGTCTGAGCAAATATACTAATTTCTTTTGTAAATAATAAACAATTTACATGTTTCTGTAGTGTTAGTATGCTTCTATAATGCAAATTTTTGCCTATAAATCAATTTTAGCTTATTTTCAAAGTTTCGACGTTTCCTACCCGGACATCCTGTATATAGTCAATTCTCCCTCCATTAGCTACATTTGCAAGATTAATTTTTTGTTATTTTTGGTCAAAAAATACATGGTTAGCTCCTTAGCTACCAACTATCCAAACGACGAATTAAGAGGTGTCCATATCAACAGCTGTTAAAATGCTTGAGAGTCCATTAAAAATAGTATAGCGGACTTTTGGGTTTAGATTTCACCAGTGCTCATAAATTTTTGGACAAATATGTTGGCCAAAAAAAATTTTGGGGAATAAATGTAAACAAAATTTATTTTTACAATTGTTTTGGTAGAGATATATTAAAGTTTTGAACTGCCCATTGACTGTAATGACATCTGAAGCTGTGACATTTATCTTTGTTAATATTACAAGAAATCAATTCTGAAAGTTTTGTCCCATTTTTCCTCCTTATACCTATTGTCTCATTTGTCCCATTTTCCCCCCTCTGTCCCCCTGTCTCATATTGTCCATTTGTCCCCATTGTCCCATTGTGCCCCGCTTTCCAATTTTGTTGCCATTGTCCCATTTCCCTTTTTCTCACTTTGTTCCTATTGTTCCATTTTGCCCCTTGTCTCATAATCTCATTTGACCCTTTGTCTCCCTTGTCCCATTTGTCTCATTCTTCCCCTTGTCCCTTTTAATAATCTTCTTATCGTTTTTTGGAGGCTTCTCAATGTCATTGCGAGTTCTGTTCACTATGACCAAGGTTTTCATTGTCGGATACTTAACATTTATATGGAAACATCGGTCTGACAGGCACCAAGTGCAATTGGTTTATGCAATACAGGCCAATATGAGTGGGCAAGAGCGTTGGCAGTCATAGTAGCTTCCTCCCTGACCCTCTTCCATCACTCGGAGTTCTGTTTAGTTCTGCTGAAGCGGCTGACGTTTAAGAGGCATTTTTGGACATCATGGTGGTCTGTGAGACCGATGCTCTTGGGCGACTTTTATAAATATTTATTTAATATTTTTACTTTCAAAATATTGTAATGGATCACCCTATTCGTTCAGACGATCCCAGCTCAAGAAGAGAAAAACTTAGTACTCTAATCAAGCTATGCTTTGTGTATGCAAACCTATTGAAGGGTCTGACAGGAATGTCACTTTAGACAAGTTACTGTTGAACTGATGAAAAGAAAATTAACTTGTTGGATAAAACCATTTCAAAATATTTTTTATTATCTACATCATTTCACAGATATGAATTATGGTTAAGTAATGTTCATTAAAACTGAACAGTGTGAAGCAAAAGAAACCTTTTCAAACAGTGAAATATTTACTTGGAAAATACACATACTAATCATTTTCAAGAAATTATATGTTATATCAAATTCTTTATAGGAGTCATGAAGAAAACACTACAATATAGTACGTAATTGAAAAAGGAGACAGTACAAACAAGGATACCTTCTGAAAGAGTACTAGTATCCTAAAAGAGTATATCTGGTAACCCTGGAGATAAAGACAGCCATACTACATCTCTCAGATACAAAGATCACACTGAGACTAAACAAAAGTACAAAATAATAATATATTACACGAGCAGTCTTTCAGTCAAAGCTACTGTGAAACTTGACTCCAGATCTCTTATTGCTTCATAGAAAATCAACCATCCAAGGTGCATGTATCCGACAGAGACAGTGTGATCAAAAGATGGTAAATGTGTTTCAGAGAGATTAAAATTTTTATATCAACTAAGGAGACTGATTCAACACATGAACTATGTTATTCATGAAAAAAGCTAAAGTTTTTTGAGAAGGAGAAAATAAATATAACATACTACAGAAAATTATGAATGTCCATGGCAAATATTGTATCAACAATTCTATAATATAGTAACATATTAGGTTCATACACACAAGAGCTAAATATCAGAGCTTTCAACAGATAGAAGAATGCCTATGACAATAAATTATTGCTAAATAGTATGCCAATTCCAAAGACAAAAATATGGAGACCACTAAAATAGAAATCAGAAAAAAACATTAGTGCTTCTTTTACCTGAAATCCCAACTGCATTACACTGTCTGGGCTGATTTTATGTTTTTTACAAAGATTTCTGCCAAATGTAAGGAATTCCATAATATCAACATTTAATGACTTATAAAACTTTTCATACTCAGCATTTGCTTCTCTAATAATATTCTCAGCTTCACTGTCCAACTTGAAATCTAAATAAAAAATTAGAAAAGCAATTAAATTATGTATCAAAGTTTCAAAAAGTAATTAATTCACAAGTATTAAAGAAATTATGCACAAGTTTCATAAGTTGATTACATTTTTAATATACCAATAGAGGGTCTACAAGTTTGAATTAGACGAAAAGTGAAATTAAATCATGAATGAGAGATGTTTTGAGAAAGAGTGAATCTACAAAGAGACTGAAACTGTACACCGTAACATTCTATATTTGTTGATGCATTGTTGATTTATCTATCCATTCAACAGATTCCATTTTACAGATAGTAAATAAAATATGATTATCAGTTATAAGTGAAGTCTCTCATTATTTCCAACTTGCATTTGTTCAAGCATATATCTCTGAGTTGATTTATTTCTTTAAGTTTTGAAATTAATAATTTCAACTTGTAGTGAAATACAATAATTCATTTATTTGTAATACATCTACTACATGTACACCAATTTCTCAATCACATATATAAGAAGTATTGCTAACATAATAGAAGTTTTAAGCAAGTTGTAGCAAAACATCTAATTTCGTATTAAAACTTGTAAATCATAACATTATTTTTTTTAATACGACTATTCAAAATGTGTAGCTGCAGTTCAATACTTACCCAGTCTTCTAACACATTTGCTTGGATCAATATTCGATGGCTGTGAGTCAGGATGAAGACGAGGATTTTTTGAGCTGTCATTAAATATGTCATTGAAATAACGTAAAACAGCAACACCATCACCCCATGAATGCTCAAAGTTCACAGCTGCATAACCATCTTGGGTAAATAACAAAGAAAATGATTTATCAAACCATCTGGGAAAATATCAAATCATTTTGTCACTATATTTTCTGTACAGGCCATATTGTAAACACTACGAAATAATAAAGTTATATCATTAGGAGATATGAAAAAATATTATCAAGAATAAACAGCACCTATTATGGCCATCAGCATGAAGAATATGATGTACCAGTAAGTCTCTGTCTTCGTTTATGGCAACACTATCAAGTGATATATTGAAAAAACTACTGTCAATTGTGTTCAAAACATCTGAATTTCCAATAGATTCCAATTTTTTACGATTTTTTGCCCATACATCTCTATTACTCGTAGTGAGAACTCCAATTGGATGTTGAGCTGGTGGTGTAGTATCTGCTGCAATGTACTTCATGCAAGCAAGGATATCAGTTGGTGGAACAATATTTCCTGTAAATAGAGAAGTGTAGAAAGAGTATTACGTAAAACAAGAATTAAAATACAACAAGTTATTGATAACCTAATGCAAATTATTGGTTAAAATCTTTTGGTGGCTTCAACTAGGTAAAAAGGTTCAACTTGGCGATAAAGAAAGAAAAAAAATAATGACTATCTACATTCTGTTAGATTCAAATAGTTTAAAATTTATTTTCACTCGAGCTAAACAACCCACACATAGAAACAAGGGCAAAGCCATTTCAAATTTTGGTTGAAATTAAACAAGCTAAAAGGCTCCACTAGATATAATAACACTAAAAGTAGAACAATACTTTTATAAAAAAGGAGAACCTGTCCAATAATTCCACTTTTATATTATAATATTTAAATAGCAAATATTAATATCTCATGATTTAGGCCTGGATTAATTACAAAAGATCTTTTGATACCATCCCAAAGTATTTACACATCCCTATACAGTTTTTGAGTAACTCCTCTAGCATATGTGCATTCAGATGTGTGGTTCCGTCACTCATGGCTAGACCACTTCTCGTGCACCAGTCGAGACATATGAGGTGTCATTTGACGCGTCTCAGTCTCCTGATGGGGAACTGAAAATTTATTTTCAGATTCAGTCATAAAATTCTAATAAATTCCCCAAAACTTGTTTTTTCGTGTTTTGGCACTGCGATCTTGGTGAGTAGGCCAGGAACTAAACCAATGCCACCTAAATAGATTTATGTAGGTGGCATTGATTAAACTACAGTACCAACACCGATATAGATGAAGATGAAGAGAGAAAAATATATGAAGATGAAGACAAAGAAGAGAAAGACAAAGAGGAAGACGAGGACGATGAGGAGGACGACGAAGAGAAAGACGAAGAGGAATACGAAGAGGATGACGACGAGGATGGTAAAGAAGATGATGAAGAGGAGGACGAAGACAAAGACAAAGTAGAAGTCTTAGAAGACAAAGAATACGACAATACAAAAACAAAGAATTTCCTTCATGGAAAATGAACTAAATAAGTGGAGGTCCTATTGAGTTGAGTAATAAAAGACACCATAAATAACCAGAAGAAATATTTTCAAACACATAATATCAAAGATCACATAATATACAAATGATGTAGGGCACTAATAAGATTACTCACCTGAAGAATTAAAATAGAAGATTGGGAGAAATATATCAGAGCTCTAGAAAGAGACTTCATTGGACTGAAAAGGGTCAGTTTCATGGCTTTAAGAATGTTTAGAGTAGACACAAAAGATAAAGTACAACTGAATATAATATAAGAATGGAAACGAGTAAAATACAACAAAGTCCTTTGGAATAAAGAAGAGGCTGCAGTAGAAATGAAGAATAAGATAGACACAGAATATGAAACCATACAAAAAAATAGCAGAACTAGAACTGGAATTTCCAAAAATAGGAAATGCCCTGGATTAGATGAAATTCACACAGAACTTACAATATATGAGAGAAAATAGCTGAAGAACATTCAATAAGTAATGATAATAACTAATAATGAATTTAATAGAATCATTCAACAAATCATGGGAGAATATAGAGTACCAAGAGAATTCCACGAGTGTTTAGTAACAAATCTACAAAAAAAAAAAAAAGGCTCAAAGACAAACTGCGACAATTGCAGAGGAATTACTTTGTTGCAAAGTCTCAAAATTGTTTGCAAATATTTCAAGAAACAGTATGAATTAACATAGCAAAAAATGTATTGGAGAAGAACAATGTGGATTTAGAAAAGGAAGAATTATGAAAGATGGCACATTTACAATAGTCATCTTCAAGAAATGAAATGAAATAAGTTAATTAATTTACCAATTTCCTTAGTTTGTTTCTTTTGAAAAGGCATATAACAACATAAACAGAACAAAATTATGGGAAATCATGAAAAAAGAAAAAAAAAAAATCCCAATTCAAGAAATATAAAGCCTCTATTCAGACTTAAGAATAAAGATTCAAATGAATGATGGGACTGTCACAGAATCTTTTGAAACTAACAAAGGACTGAGACAAGGATGTGGTCTATCACCTTGTCTTTTTAACATTAATGAAAAATGGAAGCAATTGGTACCCAATGGAATATAAGAGGAAATGTAATTTAGAATAATAAAACACATTGTTTGGCTAACATTTTTGAGACTTTTAAATAACCATCAGAAAAAGGGGGGAAATTAAATTAATGAAAGAATTACCATTCTTATCAATGACATCAAAAACATAAAAATGGCCATTTCTCATCACTAAAACATGTTTTGCATTTACATCTTGATACAATCTATCTTTTCCAATTTCTGGAATTCTTGAGGCATTGAAGAGACTGTTGTATTGTGACATATCTAATGGAAATGCCTGGAAACAAATTAGGTATCTTTAGCAATTTCAACTACAACCAATGAACTACAGTTTAAGTTAGCAATATCTAATAGTATTGACTTGTGTAACAGAAATAAATGCATACCTTAAAAAGATAGGCTCCATACCATGATACAGATGATGGCAATAAGCGTGTAATAGTTCTAAACATTTCTGTATCACTTTTTTTAGGGTTCAAATGATATACTTCTGGATCCAGAATTTCAGCTCTAAGTGATTTCATAAATCTGTAAACAAGACCTTCATATTAATACCATAAAACATTTCAAAAATGCAATTCAGAGACAAAATTGTGAAGAATATACACCAGTGGTTCTCAAAATGTGTGCCAGAAAAATAATTTACCAAGGAAAAAATAAACCCATAAAACAGACAGTGTATTAAATATTCTAGTAGTTATTTGTTCACAAGATCAAGATTGTACTACTGTATAACAAACTGACCAATTAAACGTTTTCAGTCAATGATTATACTTTTGTAATAGAATGGGAAACTGTAGTTTACTTTTGCACAATATTTCAATATAGGAAAGGAATGCTTCCCAGCTTCAGAAGTCACAATACAGACAGATTTGTTTCTTTTATAGGTGTGGTGAAATGTCCCCAAGACAGAAGTGTGCTAAGAGTCAAAAGGTTTTGAGAATCCTTAATACACACAACAAGAGTAACCACCAATCCACATCAAAGTAATTACCTAAACCAATGGTTCTCAAACAGCATACTGTGGCACCCTAGGGCCCAGCAATCATTTTCCAGGGATGCCACAACACATTCCAAGCTAATTCTAATTTTATTATAAGAAATTAAAAGATTACACATGGAGAGATTTAAATACTATGCCACAAGTAGATGACGGAGGGCTTTATTAGGGATTACTATAACAGCTGAGACCAGGTGGTGAAATGTAAAATTAATTTATATAAATTATATCAATACATAATTTAAAACTGATTTCAAATGGTTATGGAAGGGGCAGATTTCTACCTTATTTTCCAATTAATGTGCTACTGAAATTTCTGTGGTATTTAAGGGAGCCTTAGATTACAAACATTTCAGAGACATTGGTATTGGTATGCCTACTTTTACATATGCTTCAAATACAAATACAAATGCTATAAAAGATAAGATCCTCAGGCCTTCAAATTCAAACTAACAAGACATTTTAAAATTATGTTTAAATTTTGCCTCTGGTGTTTTAATTTAAGATTTTAATACAATAATAGTATACTAATATTCACAACATAAAAAACAACAGGAATGTCAGCTAAAGTTTTCTTTAAACTCAATTAGTCTGATTACTCACCGTAAAGAAGATATTAACATGTTGCTGGCTCTCAACACTTGATCATTGTAATGTTTGTCAGGATTATTCACAAAGGCTATAGAAGGATTATAATTTATTGGAAGAGGAATACGGTCTCTCAAATACATGTCAAACCATGGTTTTGTAATGTAGCTTGTATGTTTATTTTGCTTGTCCATATTTATCAGTTTCTCATGAAGTTTTTTCCCTTCATTTTTTTCAAATTCTGTAACAATTTTCTTTGTCTTTTCAAATGAAGATTCAGGAAGCAAAGCTTGCTGAGCAGCTAGGTATCGTTCACATGTCTTCTCAAGAGCTGGAATAGGAAGTCTGGGCAGTGAAGGCTGGAAATGAAATGTGGGTACTTTGCTTCTCTGCAGATATTGGTAGTCATCACCAACAGCCGAACTGAAGGACAAAGCAGAAAAAACTACAATGACAAGGAATCAAAAGATATTGATTTTAAAATATATATTTCCTTCATTTCATTAATACAGAGAAATTCAGCAATTATGAATTATTATGAATAATTGGAGTAACTATGAGCAATTAAAAAATATGAGTTATGACTATGATTTTACCTTTTCCACTGCTTATTTAAATATGCCCAATTTTGTGCATGGAGCTGAAAAATTAAATAGAAAAATTAACTAATTTTACTTCTAAAATAGAATATTAATGACCATTTTGGTACAAATTTTGATATACATTAATTCTGTTGTTAATATATTCTTTTTAAAAACTAGAAAGATTGCAAAGTATTTCCTTATTCTAACGGTACTACAACAAAACATACTTTCTCACACTATTTGTAATGGGTACGCAATATCACAACACAGCTTGAAACTTAAAAGTTCACAGAAAGAGGCCAAAATTATTTTACTTTTGCAATTTTCGAAAATACAGATATTTCAAGGAAAATGGAATTTGCACCATTTTTAAAAGCATGCACTGTTCCATTCGAGAAAAAATGAAAAGAACATTTTTGTGCCTTTTTGAGACAATCTCTTTTGAAAGTATTTTTTTAAACTCCTCTTTTTTCAGCAAAAAATATGCAAACACCACTCATATTTTCAACAATTTGCACATGTCCTTACTTAAATATGTAATTCTGATGGTAAAATTTCAACAAGAAAAATCTAGCTTCAATATTGTAATTGTAGAAAACACTGAAAAATGTTTAACTTTTGTAGTTTCCTAAAATTCAAAATTTTACGAAAATAGGACCTGTGCAATTTGTATGAGAGTGATTTGCTCTACCCGAAAAAAGTTAAAGAACAAGTTCGAGCCAATTTTAAGAAAATATTGAAAATTTGTTGAAGCTTCATGTAAAATATCCCCTAAAATCAAATCAAAATATCCCTTTCACATTCGTGGGACCTTGAATTTTTCAGTGCCAAGGAACCACCAAATGTGGAACTTTTTTGGTATCAGGAACCTACATCACAAGTTAGCTTTTCTGTCAAAAAATCACAACTTTCTGCTGCAGCATTACAATAGAGCGCTAAAACAAACCCAGACAGTTAAAACAAATCAGAACTCTTATATCATTGAATTTCCTTCATTTTAGGTGATGTTAGTTTAGTGTTGATCAGTATAATTACTAGCCGGATGGGTTTGTTGAGAGAGACAACTGGGCCATTCTGCCATGTTTGATTGTGAAACACAAAATTTTTTGAAGTTATCAGCCACCACTGCTCCTGAGATGTAGATTATAAATAGACATTGGAGTTAATTCACTGTACAATGTGTTTTAAGTGCCCCAAAAAATTAAAAATAAGAAAAAGGAATAACAATGCAAAATTTGAGAGGGAAAACACACTGACATATTTCATTGCCATGAATCTACATTTAGCAGATTCTTATTTAAAACAATATAACAATAATAAATTGATAACTTTGTTGGGCATATTATAGACAAATACATATTTTAATTCAGGGGCCTAAAATATTGACAAACATAAATGGCCTAATTTTCTTTAATTTCTATAATTAGTAATACAATAAATCACTTAATACTTTCTCAAGATTGAAGCATTCTTATACTTGATTTGATTATGAATATGTCTCATTACTGCTGCGTCTGTTGTGAAAATGAAGAATTCATCTATCCAGTGTTGGTACTCTGTAACTTGGCGGATATACATTTTTTCATAGGATTACTCTGTGATATACTAGAGGCAGTGTGCAGTACTTCACATGGTGCACAACTCTAAAGACAATGAACAGAATACAGTCATACTTCCCACTAGGCAGATAAGAACTCATGGTGCTGAACATGAATCTGCAAAAGTGTTTTCATCCAGCAAATTTTTTTTCCGTGGCGAGACTCGAATTCAGGTCCGTCGAGCTAACTTAACTTGATAACCACTACACCACACAACCGCTCTGATGTACTCACTTGTGGTGACGCTTACAAATCTAATTCTCTCCCATTATTTCCAACAGTAAGTTTCGAAAATTCAGAGACTTCAATGAAAATGTGTGGTGTTTCTGGGTGTATGGAAAGGAGTTTTGCATTTTCGAATTTATATTGATGTATTACCCTGAAATGAATTAAATTTTCCCACTTAATGCGAAATTGGTAACAAGTTTTACAAGGCACAGTTGAGATGCGTTAATATGGGGCTCTGGTATCAAAAATGGGAATACATTTTGATCCTATATGTAGTAAATTACTTCCTCTAACACGCTGTGTAGTCAGAATCCATGTTTTGTGGGACCTTGATACCGAAAAATTAGTTGACAGCAAAACGTGTCTGCTCATCTCCCTGTCTACCAGCTCCTAAACCATTCAGGCGATTTTATCCAAAATAGATATTCTCTTAGCAATCTCCACAAACTCGAGGCCTTAGGAGTTAGATATTTCGATTGGAGGAGTACTTTATATGAAGATTTAACATTTTCAAAATTTTCTGAAACGGCTCCAAATTCCTTGACAAAAGTTTCTCAGATACCGCAAAGGTCGCTTCAAACAAATGGCGCAAGTCTCATTTTCGTTGAACCCTTGAAATTTGTTGACGTCCTCGTTGATTTTTAGGGGCGAAAAAATCCTTCATAAGCCTTCCTTCATACGGGGAAGTAAAGCCGGCTGTCCCTTGTTAGTAGATTTACTGCATGTAAAAGATCCTCAAGCCTAAATGACACCTCTGAGCAAAATTCAAAATCGCCGGTTTCGTCGCCCACTTTCTTTCTCCGCTAGTTGGTGAAAGGAGCGTAGCGAAATTTGCGTGGTCAACCGGAAGAGCAGGCCTCATGGCCTGAGTCTCGCCCCGTAAAATAAGGCAATTCAATTCAATTCAATTCAATTCCTCTGACTACAACACTATCCAAGAGCTTTTTCCTTAATAAAATCTGCTTTTCAAAGATAGATCTTTTAAAATGGCCGGCGTCGGTAGCCGATCTGCCTCTTTTACAGATGGCTCCAAATTTTTACTTTCTTGCATTCCATATACGCAGTATAGAAAAAGTTATGTAATGCTTCAGCGAGAAACTGCAATTTTCGGCAAAACAAAAATTGTTTTGTAGGTCTCGGTTATTGAAAAAGTGGATAATATTATTCCTCTTATACGTATGTAGTAAATTACTTCTAACACGGGTAGTCATAAACTACGTTTTGTGGGTCTTAAATAACGAAAAATTGGTTCACGGCAAAACGTCTGCCTGTGTTCGCCCGACTGTAAATAACGCTAGCAGATAATACCTAAGCAGGATTTTCACCAAAATTGATATTCCCCATTTGATCTGGCTGATGTCGCGGTCCCTTGAATTTGAAACGGGTTATTATTATTTTTTTCGCCAGGAGGGGGGGCTCTGTGCGCATAGGAAAATTAGTAGTCCAAATGCTATAAGAACTAATGAGTTCCTGAAGTCCCATAATAACAATCTATTTACCATTGCAGACACAGGCAACGACATTGAAGCTATGAACAGGACTGAATATTACTCAAAAAGTAAATTATATGGTTTCTGCAAACACCACTTACAAAAATTGACACTCGTCCATGGTAACGCTACCAACAGAATTATCACCACGCGCTCCTGCGTCACTACCCAGCGGCCAAAATAATAAGGATGTGGGTAGGGTTTAGGACACTTCACGGAGATTGGATTAGCCCTGGTCAAGCAGCGCAACTCGTTTTGTTGGAATAAATTTCACGAGATCGATGGGAATCGAACCCGGGCAGTAACCGGAACCCAGTAAGTACGTTGCAATTCGTTGAGGTAGTCAGGCTACTAGCCATGTGATAGTGCTGAATGATGTTCTTAAATTGTTTTTCTCAACTATTTTCCATGTGTAACATTGGTTATGAGCCCAGTACGTGTTAAAAAGTTAAACGCTGGGATTTAGTTTAGTGCTAAAGCGAGAAATCCGCGAGTGAAACAGTGCGAATTGGAAGTGCGTGAAATGCTATACCACGTGCGCGGATAAATTGCCTAGCCCCAACAGGTTAAGGCTAAATGTACCGAAAAAAAACTTGTAGGAAAATTCGCTAGATCGCAGCACTATCGTAGGGAATTTACTTTACCGATTACGTCTGAACAAATTGTCCGATTTTCGATCTGTAAACTGCATTTGCCTCCTTTTTGTAATAGAATTTACGCTACGAAGCCCTTTTTCCAAAAAAACTTGCAGAAACTCGATTTTGAAATTTTTTCTCGTACTTCCGGGAACAATTTAAAAAATGTGGGCTTATAGCGCGATGGCGACAAGCTTCCAGAATCCAACGCCGTGTCAATCATGCAAATCGGATGAATAGGAGCGTCGTAAAGTCAAATTTGGAAAAACACCTCACACCCCTCCCCCTTCCACGCCGCGCCGTCGCACCATCCGCCCGTGCGCCCACGCGCTCCCTGCGCGGCCACCGGCAGTGAGTCTCTGGGCACGCCAGGCTTGGTTGCTTGCGCGCGGCTGCCGCGCGCGAGGCTGGCAAGTCAGGCAGTCATGCTTTCGTCATTTTCCATCTCAATATATTCTTTCCCCATAAATGAAACTAGTGATGTTGTAACAGAGGTAAACGGCCTTATATCATATTTAATCGCAATTAGTTCTTATTTCATTTTGATAGTAGTATAGATAATTTGAATAGTAGTATAACACTATCTTGTTCACATACTCCCGTCTTCCTTCAAATATGATCAAAAAATTGTTTGAAGTATTACTCAAAATATCGATTACCGTTTGGAACCGATTTCAAAAAGAAAATGGAATATTAGTGATATTCACACAATTAATTCCATCTCCTCACATTTTATTTTAGATATGTTACTTCTAAGATCTTCCGTTATCATTCCACTATTGAAAGAATGAGCAGAGATTACGCACGAGCTCTTTTATCCTACGACTCGATTTTCACTTTCCCGTATACGTACGAATATAGGGAATTGTTTACGTATTATAGGGAAAGTTATTTAATGCTGCGGGAAAAAAAACGGCGGATTTTCGGAAGAAAAAAATCATTGCAGGGCCCTGATAACGAAAAGGAAATAAATCTAGTTGCTAAATTAAGAAAAAATCCCCTAACACGTGGTGTAGCCAGAATCCCTCTTTTGTGGGTCCTCGATACCGAAAAACCAATTGAAAGCAAAACGTTTGTCTGTCTGTCTGTCTGTCCGTCCGCCTGTGAACACTACTAGCGCCTAAACCATATGTATGTTTTTTGTTGGTGTTTTTTTCAAAATGAATAAGCCCCTGTCGATCTGACTCGAGTCAAAGCTTTGAGATTTTGAAAAGGAATCTATAAAACATAGCGGTACTTTGTATGAAACCCCCGAACATTTTCGAAATTTTCTCAAAAACGGCTCCAAATTTTTTCTTTAAATTTCTTGTAAGAATAGAGTAAAACACACTTATTAAGGTGGAATCGGTCATAATTTCACGATTAACTCTGAATTTTCGAAAATTCTAAAAGTTTCAACATTTTCGGCCTCTTCCTACAACTACAAAATTGCAGATAGAGATTTTTCCTTCAAATAAAATTTGTTCTCCAAAGCGAGTTCTTTCATTACGATCATGTACATATTTTTGAAAATTTTAGTATTTTTCGCTCAATATTGCTTGCAACATGTGCAATTTGAAAAAATTATAAAAAACAGATTTTCTCAAAAATTGCTCCAAATTTTTTCTTTGAACTTTTGGTAGGGATAGTGCATAATGCAGTCTATGATATTACATAAACGCCATATTGCTCTATTCTTTTTTATTTGCAAAATTTACAAAAATATTTGTTTAACTTGTCTCTCACGTAGGTAATATTTTCATTGGCGGCGATTTGTTTACATTATTACATTTATGAGTAAATGTGTTTTAAATAATGTCATACAAAGTTTCTCGAATACTCAACCGTTTTCTATGAAAATTAGCTCAAAATTCGGCATTTTCAGAAACACTCAAACACCATTTTCTTATAAATGGCTCCAAATTTTTTCTTCATGTTTAAGAACATATAGTGCAAATTGCACTCTTTAATATGGCGTGAAGTTTATTTTGGAGTATTTTTTGTTTTTTCAAAAGTTTCACAAATGTAATTTTTGTGAAAGATCTCTCACACCTCTAATATGCACATTACCAGCAATTTGTAAACACTACTGTATTTGTGAGTTAATGTGTTTCAAATGACTTCAAAGGAAGTTTTTCGGAAACTCAAAAATTTTCTGTGAAAAAGAGCTTCAAATTTCGCATTTTTAGTAGCACTTAAACGCCATTTTCTTAAAAACGGCTCCTAATTTTTCAAAGAAAATTCCCATTCAGATCGAGGTTTTACTGTTCTTTAATATTCTAAAATTGATATTTCCGTTCTACCTTCAGGAATTCGAAAACTTAAGAAAATATCAAAAAATGTACTTTGGGCGACGATAGATGGCAGCTGGTACGACAGTGTAGCAATTCCGAATAGCTAGCCCAAACCCAAGGAAGTAGAAAACTAATATGGGGAAGTCTGTGCCAATCTGTAGCACCACTAGTAGATCTCAAAACGGCTTGTCTCCTTGATAGAATTCACCTGGTTAATCCCATTTTCCAAGTAAAGTAGCTGAAGATAATTTTTAAAAATGTTTTCCTACTTTCGGACAAATTTGAAAAAGTGGTGCAACAGAATTTCACCGACTTACTCGTAGTCAAGTATTCTAATTTCCTTGTTCTATGCCTGCTTTACCATCTTGCCCAATCTTCTTCCCAGCTGTTATATATCGCCACCCACAATACATTTCTTAAAGTTTTCTCATTATTCGGTTTCCTAGTAGTAGATTCGTAATATTACTTTTAGAATATTAATGAAGAGTAAAACATCCTCCTGTATGGCAATTTTCATTTATAAACTTGGAGCCGCTGTTAAGAAAATGACGTGTAAGCCTTACTGTAAATGCGAAAATTGAAGCTCTTTTTTACGGGAATATTTTGAGTTGCTGGTGGGAGATACCTGGTTGGGAAAGAACCCCGCAAGCCGACAGGTAGATAGGTCGGTGATTTAGAGCTTGTTCCGGCTGGGGTGGTGCCCCGCTGGTGGCAGATACCTGGTTGGGGAAAACTAGTAGACGGAAGGTCAGCGCCGGATCTCGCCATCCAGGGGGAACATCACCTCCACCTCCCGATTAAATAAACATGCCCTACACTTGCGGTACTAAAGACCTCCGTAGTTGACGTGCCCGAAGTCACTACCAATAAATCAAAAATGACTCCAAATGTTTTCCTTAAATTAATTGTAATAATAAACTAAAATATACTTATAAAGGTGGCATAGATCTCATTTTCATTATTGACTCTAATTTTTGGAAAATTGCAAAAATCCGAATTTTTTTCGGTGTCTTCCTACAACTGCAAATTTGAAGATAGAAAATTTTCCTTAAAATGATATTTGTTCTCCATACTTAGTTCTTTCAATACGGTCATGTACATTTTTTTAAACTTTTAGTTTTCGTGCAATATTGCGTGCAATATGTGCAATTTTTAAAAAACTACAAAAAAAAATATTTTCTCAAAAACTGCTCCAATTGTTTTCTTTTGAAAAGGATAGTGCCTAATGTACTCTATGAGATGACATAAACGCCATAATGCTCTATTCTTTTGTTTTTTCAAAAATTACAAAAATGTAATTCTTTGACTAGCCTTTCATTTCGTAAATATTTTCATTAACGGCGATTTGTTCACATTATTACATTTAGGAGTATATGTGCTTTACATTATGTCTTAAAAATTCCTCAACAACAGATGTTTTCTGTGAAAACGAACTGAAAATTCCGAATTTGCACAAATGCTTAAACGCCATTTTCTCAGATTACGTTTGCTCTAGTTTCATTTGCGGGGAAAAAATACATTGAGATGCGAAGTGACGAAAGCATAACGGAGTGCGTGCCTTGCCTGCCCGTCCGCCGCAGGCCCTCGGGATTAGCACATGCCGGTGGTCTCCGCGTTGAGTCAGCGGCCCCTCCCCCACTAGGCGGATGACGGGGGCGGTGTGGAAGGCGGAGTGGGGTGAGGTGTTTTTCGAAATTTGACTTTACGTCGCTCCTATTTATCCGATTTGCATGTTTGATGCGGCGTTGGATTCTCGAAGCTTGTCGCCATCGCGCTATAAGCCCACATTTTTGAAATTGTTCCCGGAAGTACGAGAAAAATTTTAGAAAATGAGTTTCTGCTAGTTTTTTTGGAAAAAGGGCTTCGTAGCGTAAATTCTATTACAAAAAGGAGTCAAATGCCGTTTACAGATCGAAAATCGGACCATTTGTTCAGACGTTATTGGTAAAGTAAATTTTAATATATTTGGTGCTGCCACGTGGTGGCGACAAATTGAACTAGTGTCGGTACATTTAGCCTTAAGAAAATTTGTTCGAAATGGCTGCGCATAGAACAACGATTGGTAAACTTAATGGCGCAATCTATTCGTCATTGGGTTACCAAATTAAAATGGGTTGATGGAGTGCGACTTTTTGGATCGCAGTGGAAGCCGGTGAAATGAACCCGCCGCAGATAAAGAGGCGGACAAAAAGCGTCAATACATATCGACACCAGTAGCGGCTGGTCCAGAATGGGCAAAAATTAAGAAAATATAAATTTTCACTTTTTCCAATCATTAATTACTTTATAGTTTTCTGTGTTAAATAAGCCAAGTTTCATCCTAATATGTCATCTCTAAGTTTGTTTGTTCTTAATTTTAAAGTTTAGGTAGTTTGGAAGTGGGCATGGCCGTTTTGATACATCGTGGGTGCTACTTGAAAGTCATGGATGTTGATTTTCTGCTTTCGTTGTGAGAAATAGTTAATAGTTTGCTCTCTACTATTGGACATACTGTTTCTGGTAACAATTGAGGGTGGAATAGCGTCAAACTATCGGTTTGACCAGCATATGGACCAGGAATGCACTGAAAACTTTAGGAGTCATTTCCCGTAAGTTAAAAAAAATCATCTTTAGGAAACATTTTCTCAAAAACCACTAATAGGAGGATACTCAAATTTTAACAGAGCATGTAACACACCAATTTATATACTTTAACGGGGCGGATTTATAAAATGTTAAATAGTTTAGACAATATTATTATAAATGTTAGTATTTTGAAGAACAAAACCGATTACAATACACAAAAATTTATATTTAAAAAAACGAATAACATTTTTTTAAAAAACGCCTTCGTTAAAGTATTTATAACTAATGAATCTACACTCACATAAAATTTCAAGTCTGTAAATTAAATAGTTTCTGAGAAAATGTTCCTTACATTAACATTGGCGAAATAGGCCATTCCGGCTCCCCTTAAGGGCTCTAGGGAGGCGCCCTCCCCAGAAAAACCAACCTTGGGAAAAAATGCCGAAAGTATTAAACTTTCAATATATCGACTAGTTTAATTTGTGGTATCACCAACGCAATTTTTGAGGGCGAATTTAGTTTCAGGTGACCGCTTAAGCAAAAGATAAAAAGTTTTTAGAATGGACTATCGACGAGTCCGTCCGCAGCTGGTGAATGTGAAGCGATGGAACCTTGAGAGGACGACTTGGGGGTTCTGGGAACTGAGTGGAGGCAGCGTGCTATTAAGGCGCGTCCACACGATGCGTCTTTTCGTTCAATTTTGCGCATGCGTCCAACGCATGCGTCTAGCGCACGTAGCGCATGCGTCCTTTCGTCAAAACGATGGACGCATGCAATAGCGCAAGCTTCCCAGAGCTGACGGGAATCTCGTTCGTCTTTCTCGTGCGCTTCCTTCAAAGAACGTGTATTTCATAGCGAAGTCATCCGGAATACCGAGCCGGAAGAGTTCTTGGGTAGTCTTCTGAGTTATTTTGTGCCGTCCGTGTTTTATTACGAATTTGTCGCAGATTATTCTTTTATTATATATTTACGATAATATCAATTTTCAATACACACATTTATTAAGATAAATAATGGAAACTAGTAAAAATGAACGTGTGATTATTTCCATTTCTATTAGGTGTGTTGCAGTGATAAGAGAAGAATATTTAGTTCTCCCTAATTCTTATTTTATTTCTATGGTAATGCCAATATTCGAAATTTACGTAATAAGTTATATAGCTGAAACAATTAAATGCAATAGCTTTCATTTAAGGTTATGTATTTTCAGAATGTCTCTTTAAAACAAAGAACTCTCTCTTCAGTTCACTCAAGATTATAGAGAAAAGGAAGTTTTTCTCTTCTCTTCTTTCGACTGATTATAATATAAGCTACCGAAATTGCCGTGCAAATAGCTGGATCCATTATACAGAATAGAACAAGCACCGCACAGTGTTGCACCGTGTGGACAAGGTAGCGCACGTGCGCTGTGTTGAACGTTAAGTCTTTCAACTTTGCGCATGCCATTTTATTCCTGTGACGCACAGAAAAGACGCATCGTGTGGACGCGCCTTTAGGGTTTTGTTCGGCAGAGCCCGCGCCTATTAACTTGGTTAAGAATACCGACCTTTGCCATTTCATTTCATAAATTCCTGTTTTCTTTGCTGGAAACATTTTTGGAAAAAATTCTTACTTTCGTGTGAACACAATTGTATCTTCCGTTACCAACGTAAAAGCTGTCTTAGACAAGGAATACACACCGATGCGTGCATATCGGTTGAACATTACATGCTGTAGTTTTCCTAGTTCCAGAAATATTTTGATGAGGTAAAATGTATGTGATAGTTCGGGTTTATGCCCTCCCCCTCTTGATTTGCAAACCTCCGATCGGCACTGATAGAAACAAGGAAAGACCTACGCAAACATTGCTCTTGCCATGTGCGACGAGCAGCATATGCCCACCCGATACCTGGAATCCGCAATAAAAGCATAGGAAGAGTTGTAACGTCAGTATGCACAACGCGACAGTAAATTTCATATAGTGCAACTCCGTCGTAAGTTGTACTCGAAGAACCTCAGTGAATACAACTCCGTGAAACCTACTTGGAACAAGAGAACAAAACTGTAGCCGAGCTGGCGGAGTGATGTAAACTGTAGCCGAGCTGGCGGCGCTGATGGAGCATCAGCGTTGTGCAATCTATCGCAAGCTGATCTTAACTATGAAACGATTAAAAGAAGACTCCTAGCAGAAACTGCAAGGCTCCGTGAAAATGACGAAAATCAACAATCGGCATTGTTACTGAAGTAAAACACCCCTGCCAACGAGACGGACAGAATAGACAGAAAGACGTCGGTGAAGTGTTATTTTTGCAACCAGGAGGTCATTATGCTAGAAATCTAGAAATAACCCATCCGCCACTGCAAATACGACCACTTTTTGCAGGTCAGCTAAAACGAATGGCAATGTATGGATTGTCGACTCGCGGGCAACACAACATACGACCCCGAACGAACAGTATTTCTCATGCCTCAATCGAAATTCTACTGTTGAGAAAGTTACGACAGCGGATGGTACAACCATACCCTCAATAGGAAAAGGTACCATATTGGTGGTAATAAATGGGAATTTCACGAATAAAATGGAAGCACAGAATACACTCTGGTCGCAAGCATCAGCTATGAAATTCTGTCTTTTAAACAAATGGAGAATGGTAAGGTAGTCACTTTTAACCAAATTATTGTTGTATTTGCGAAACTGGGGCAACTTGCTGATCCGAATGGAAAATGTAGGCCGCCTATACAAGGTGCATTCCGAAAGTAATTGAATTTCCTGCGTCGTTTTTATTGGTGAAAGTGGGATCGGACCACTTGGAGTAGGTGAAGGGGACGCCAAGCTTTGTCGCGAAATCAGTCTCAGTGCTCTGGAAGCTGTGGATGCGCCAAGACGTCAGTTATTGTGAACCTCTGCGCGCCGACCGTGTCACGAAAAAAAATGGAATCGACGATCGAGCAACGTTACGCGATTAAGTTTTGTGCTAAACTGAAAAAGTATCTTGAGGAGACTAACGAAATGATTTGTGAGGCTTACGGGGACTTTGCTCTGTCCTACTCACAAGTTTCGAGGTGGTTAAAGGCCTTTAAGGAGGGCCGGGAAGAAGTTCACGACGAACAACGCTCTGGGCGGCCGTCAACCAGCAAAACCGACAACAATGTGGCTCATGTTCGACAATTGTTGGACTCTGACCGTCGATTGAATATCAAGATGGTTACCAATGAACTGAACAAGTCGTCTACTGTTGTATTTCGCATTGTTACGGAAGATTTAGCGATGAGGAAAGTGTGCGCCAAGCTCGTGCTCAATGTGTTGTCAGACAACGCGCTACGAGTCCACGAGTTCCTGGTCAAACACCAGGTGCCAACGCTACCCCACTCCTCTATAATCCTGACATCGCCCCAGCAGACTTGTTCCCTCGAATTAAGGCATCCCTGAAAGAAATCCGTTTTTCGTAGAATAGATCCAAACTGCCGTGACGAAGACCTTACGAGAGGTCCTCGAAGACGCCTCCCAGGGCTCGTACCGTTCAAAGCAAAGTTGCTGAAACCAATTTGTAGCCCAAGGACAGTACTTCGAAGAATTTTAAGTGTTCGCGCAAATCTGTTCAATAAATTAATTTTAAAACTTAAAATTGCATTACTTTCGGAATGCACCTTGTATATCGTTATAACGTAAGTTAAAGTGAACAACACTGCAGCGAACGTATCAGTCGAAACCTGGCAGTCAAAAGAGACTGGAGTCATTGGACTTATGGCACAGATGATTTATGCATGTTAGCAAGCACCAGATCTTGAAGATGGTGTACGCACAGTCTGTCATTGGCTTGCATTGTAAAGAGACAACGCCCGCTCCCTGTGACGATTGCCTTGGTGGTAAAGTTGCACGTCAACCTCTCCCCAATCATGCAGCAACTGAGGTAAATGACAGTGCCACCCTGGATCTTGTCCATGCAGATCTTATGGATCCATATTGATGTTAAAAGTTTTGAGGATAACATATTTTGGATATAGTGGACGATGCCAGTCGATGTGTTTTCATTAGACTTGGCCATCTCGTGGCTCAGAGCGAAGTCGCTCGCCTTTCACCAAGGAGGTCCGGGTCGATTCCCATCGATTATCGGACAATCTAATGTGAAATTTGTTCCAGCAAAACGAGTTTGGCTACTTCACATGCGCTAGCCCAACCTCTGCGAAGTGTCCTAAACCCTTCCTCTATCCTAATTCCTTCCCAATTTGGCCGCTGGGTAGTGACGCAGGAGCGTGTGGTAGGAGGCGCGTACACGGAGATGCTACCTGGCGGTCCTCTTGACAAGTAACTACGACGAGACATGAGATATGACAAATACAGGTAATGGAGGATTACTCCTACGCGCACTGCTTAACGGAGGATTACTCCCAAGCACAAAGCGCTCAACGCCCCTCAAGGGGCTAGGGGACGCGTTACGTCAATCAAGACGTAACAAACTAAAAAAAAACTTCTCAAAACTAAAGGAGTTTTGGGAGAATTTAAAAACTGGAAGATACAGGCTGAGAAGCAGACTGGCCGAAATGTAAGGAAGGTCCGCGCTGATAATTGTCTTGAATTTTACTCTAAGAACTGGGACGTCTTCTGTAGAAGTAATGGCATTAGGCACTCTGATGGAACCTGTGAGAACCCAAATCAACGATAGTGACTTACCAAAGGCTGCTTGGAGTGAACTGGTGTATACTACAGCCTACATTAGAAATCGTGTTACAATCATGATAACGTTAGTACACCTCGTGTACTGTGGTTCGGCAGAAAACCCAATGTCCAGCATCTTCGATCCATAGGATTCGAGGTTTTTTGTGCATATCCCGAAACAAAAGCATTCTTCAAAACTCGATAAAGAGCCAAGAAAGGGGCTTCTTGTGGGGTGCGCAATACATGGGCGGGGATATAGAATATAGATGCCAGAAAATGTAGAGGTTATGGAATTACGTAAATACATAAGTGATGCTGATGTGAATTTGCATAAGGTGCATGGTAATAACGAAGATTCAACTTCTTATGCAAAGGCATTAGAATCTCCTGAGGCCGCTCAGTGGTTTGAAGCCATGAACAAAGAGATTGAATCGCTAAGGGTTCATAGTGCCTAGATCTTAATAGAACCACCTTCGGATGCCACAATCATTAGGTGCACATGGGTATTTAAACAAGAGAGTGGGCAAGGTTCAACGCTTCAAAGCACGACTAATTGCGAAAGGGTTTTCTCAGAAGAAAGGCGTTCACAACGATGAAATTTATGCTACAGTATCAAGCTCTGAAACCATGAGACTACCGATTCCAGTTGGTGTTGAAAAACAAATGGCTCATTGACCAACATGTCAGCCTACCTTTACAGTGACCTAAAAGAATCAATATAAATGGAGCAACCAGAGGGCTTCAGACGAAAAGATGAAGAAATGTTAGTCTGTGAACTGCAGAAAGTCAATATATTGTTTAAAGCAAAGTTGAAGATGCTGGAACGATCACCTCAATTAAAAATTACAAGAAATTGGTTTTAGTCTGTAAATTGCAGAAATCAATATACAATATAAAGCAAAGTGGAAGATGCTGGAACGATCACCTTAATTCAAAATTAGAAGAAATTGGTTTTAGAAGGAACAAAAATGACTTGCGTGTATGAAATGAACACAGATGGTGGGAAGGCAACACTGGCAGTATGCGTCGATGATATCCTTGCACTGTCCGAAAATCAGTCAGATTAAAGATCAGGACTCTTTTGCAGAGCTTCTTCGAAATTAAATATCTGGGAAATGTCACATATGTTGGGAGTGAAAGTCACTTAACGTGAGGACGGCAGTCACCCTTTCGCAGGAGGAGTATGCGGAACGACTGCTGCAAAACTTTGGCATGGGAAATTCAAGGGGCGTCAAAACTCCAATGGAAACAAAGCTTGCGCTCCTCGATGAGGATGGTGAGAGTAACTCCACTGACTTTCCTTGGAACTCATTGGACGACTCCTGTATTAGCATAAACGACCCGACCAAACATCTCCTTTGCAATGGGGAATTTAGCCCAATATTGCTCAAAGCCTAACCAAAGCCACTAGAAGTGCGCCAAGAGAATCCTCCGTGACCTGAAGCACACTAAAAACTACGGCTTCTCCTTTAGGCCCACTGGCCAGAAACATTCCGCATACAGTGATGTAGACTGGGTGAGCCGTGACGCTGACCGCAAGACCGTTAATGGGTACGTGCTGATGCTCGCAAGTGCCCCATCGTCTGGAGAAGTACGAAGCAGGGGTGGTTGCACTCCGCACCAGGGAGGCAGAATACGTGGCACTGGTATACTGTACAAGGGAGGTGTTTAGGGTGAGAGAGTTCCTGAAGTGCCTAATGCTCCACGACCTGTGCGATGAACAAACTGTACTCAGATGTGACAGTCAAGCGGCCATTGCACTAGCCAAAAACTATGTTACCCAATCCAGGACAAAGCATATTGCAATTAGACATCATTCTGCAAGAGAGAAAGAGAGAAGGTCATGGATGGCACAGCAGTATGTCAATAGTGTCTAAAACCCTGCAGACATCTTTATGAAGCCACTATGCCAGAGACTATGTGAAGTTCAATGCAAGTCAACTCCGCGGAATGATCATCTGGAGGACCAAGATCCTTCCAAGGGGGAGGGGGATTGTTGGGACAATATGAGTTTAATGTTACAGATAAACTTTTGTTTGCAAAAAACACTATGCCGTCCCTTGTGTCCAAATGTGTACAACGTATGCCAGTAGTCAGTACATTCCTATTTAATGAGGTAGCCAGGCTACTAGCCATGTGATAGTGTTGAATGATGTTCTTAAACTGTTTTTCTCAACTATTTTCCATGTGTAACAACATCTTCAGAAAATACATTAAGAATATTATTGTTTTAAATGAACATACGAGGTCTGTTAGAAAAGGATCTGATCTTATTTTGTTTTGGGAAAACCTGATGGATTTGCATCAAGTGTGCTTGCATGAGCTGACCTTGAACCTTCATGGGCAGGGGTGAAATTTTTCCTGTCTGTTGCTGGCAAGCAGCATTTGAGCTAGTGTGTAATACTTTAGTTGCTTTTTCATTGCATGGAGGAGCAAGAGCAACTTTGTGTTGAAGTCTCACAGGACATCCTGGACTCCCAAAACAGTAACCCCGATTTTAAGAAGTCGTGAAGCGAAGTCAAGAGTCAAGAAGAGTGAAGTGAGGGTCACAGTGTGACTAGTATTTACAAATATTTCTAATGAGTCAGCCATCAATAGTGTCTGGAAATGTTGGCACAGTATTACCCAACACTGTTACATAACTTGGAATGACATCTGCATTGCCATTTACTTCATTTTAAATTTCACTTAGTTCACAATCAGAATGTTTATACACAAATTGTTGGATCACAAACAGGTAGTACTCTATCACCACCTTTGCAGTTCGTAATGCGAGATTTAGAAAACAAATGCCTTAATTCCTTAATTTCACACCTACATATGAAAGGTAAGATGATAACATATTTTGTATAGTACCAAGTAACAAACTGACAGTATTATACAAATTTTTACCCATTATTATCCTAAATTACACTTAACTAAAATATGATTTTAAACAAAATTTTCTTGACACTGAAATTATTAATCATAATAGTAAATTGTTAACAAATTGATATAGAAACACAACTTATTCAGGTAGAATTCCAATTTTTTTGTACTGTCACTCAATATATCAAAAACTAGCTATGATATATAAACTGGTGATAACGAAATTGTATTGTCTGATAAAATATTTCATAGTGAAAATCTCCTCATATATAAAATTAATTCTAACTGCCAATAACTATCAAAAAATTTTATCAACTAACTATTAGGTTGAAAAAAATTGATAAAAAATCTTTTGAATAATATCAACACTAATAATTCACGACAATTAAACAATTAATCTATAACTGTTTCTGTACCATATCTTTTTTTAAATTCATATTTAGTTAAAAAATGCTAACAACATATAATATTCACACTGTACTTTCATTTACGAAAAAATGTAACAATTACATATTTAAATGTACAGTTATGACCCCTATAGAAAGATTACAAGCTTTATACCAAATTAATTATGACAATCATAATTATACATTTATTTGAACCACAAAGAGATCTTTAGGAACTAGAATAAATTAACATTTTTATAATTAGATTACAAGCTTTATACCAAATTAATTATGACAACTATAATTATACATTTATTTGAACCACAAACAGATCTTTAGAACTAGAATAAATTAACATTTTTATAATTTAAAACTACATTCTACAAACATAATGTAACCAAATATACGCTCCTATCGGGTTTTAATCTTAAACAGAATGATATCAAACTTTACAATTGTGGAAAAATATAATCACTTGATAATGTTTTACACACCTAGTTTTAAAGATATCCACAATTTACGTATCGATACATCTAAAATGAGTAATATATATCCACAGATGTACAGACTGTACAATAAATCTGTGTATATATCATTCTGTATTATAATTTTCTCTTGCTAACATCTTTTATTTTTGTCTTTGTATTCATTATTGCAAATTCTTTGAAATGATCACCATGGAAGTTTTGTAATTGCGTTTGATCTACAAGCAATCAGATTTTGTCTATTTTCCGATGTATTCAATAATTGATGAATTTTCAATACATATGAAAATAAAAAAGATGAGTTAGAGAAAATGCTGTGTTATATTGATCAAGAAATGGAGAAAACTTTTTCTCAGGAAAACAAATTAAATTTAAAATCTTAAGAGATTGGTGTCCTGTTCTAGTAGTATTTTATGTTCATAACACAGCTACATTATTAAACTTCTTCTCAATTTTAATAAATTTTAATGCACATAGGTCAAGTTAAAACTGCTTGGCTCAGGATACCAATATGAACATACACATTCTGTCCAATTGTTTGAATTTCAAAAATGTTTGCAAGTGCTGTGATTACAACAAAGATTAAAAAACACAGAATCAGTCAAACTGAAGAATGCATATATTTTTTAACCTCCAATGAAAATTAGTGATTAAAAGAAACAAGGAGTGAACAAATATGCAAAGACAGGAATAGACCAACAATCAAAATTAATTAAACAGTTCAATTTTTAATAAAGCACAAGACATGTAATCTTACTTCTTTGGACTTTTAATTCTTTAAGTGTAACAAGGTGGCCACTCATTTCCTGCCATAAAATTTCCCTTACTTTTACCGGTTTTCTAGCACATTTTTATTTTTTTCAGCTAAGATTTGTAACTTCACACTACTTCAAGAAAATATTAGAGCTACCCAGATACTAATTGATCAGCTGTCTAATTTCACCATAACAAAGGACAAATAAAAACTAAATAAATAAAAAGAAGAAAAAACACAACAAAAGGGTACTAATGTTTTAAGGGATAACATCTTGTTTTATAACAGTCTCAAAATTCTTCCTCACTTCTAATGATTCTTCTACAAATTCCCTGATCCCCCCCCCCCCGACTTTTCCAGAGCAGTAAATTCTCTGATTTTTCCCTGTTTTCCAGAAGGTGGCCCCCCTGGGTCAAGTGAGGAAGAAACAATAGTGGTAAGTTTAGAAATAGTAAACAGACGAGATAGAGTACTAATTTTCTACGGGTCTATGGCAGTGGTGAATCTACCCCCTCTCCAAATTGCATACTTTTTATTTTACTCAATTTATTCATAACAATTACCATAAACTGATTGCATTACATTTAGAAACAAATAGAATACACATTTTTTATTTCAAGTTTAAAAAATATGAAATATTGTTATCTTATTTGAGAAATATTATGAGGGTGTCGAAACGAAACTGACCTCAAAATTGTTTCTAAATCCACTCCTATAGAACATTAACTACTCCATTCACACACCTCCAAAAATAATGTGAAAGTCGAAATAACTCAGAAGTGAAATTTTATAGAAAATAAACATGTCAGAATTACAGCCCAGCAGAATCGCACAGGACCAGTCTAAAAATGTCACTTTGGTTTTATAATACACATGCCACTGGACTTCTTATTGTGGGACAGCATAAAGAAAGAAGACATGCATGCAGAATAGAACCTAACAGAAGATGAAAAAAAGGAAATTGTAAATTAAGATCATAAATAGCAAAAATTTATTACAACTGCATATTATAGGACTTGATTAATACATTTCATCTATTTTCTTTACCTTCTCATCTCAAAAATAACTTTAAACTACTTCAAATCCTGTTCACTTGAGGGTCAGAAATGTGAATCACAGAGACCCTGAAAAATTCTAAATAGAATTCAAGAATCTTAAAAAACGTGAGTTCTCATAAAATACCCAAATCTTTCATTGATTAAAGCATTGTCACTTGTGGGGAAAAAATGTTGAATCCAAACTGTTCACTTTTCACAATTCAGGACGTGAACAAATGGAGAACAGATGATTAATATGTGAATGAGGATATTTGAACATCAATTATTATCAAAGGGATTTGCAAAAACTGTCGGGATGAAATATGCACTAATTAACACCATGCAAGTGGAAGAGGCCAATTTTTAATTCAAAAGATGTTTTAAGATAGCAGAAAGAATTCGCAATCAATAATTAATTGTAATCAAGAATGAAACCATTGTATTTGATCAGTCTTCTTGTTGATTTTTAAGTTAAGGCTTAGTTAATACAGATACCAAATTGTTGAGTCATTTGCATTGAACGTCACGTGATAGAAATGTTTCAAAAGGAAAATCAATTAACAATTGGAAAATACATGAATTAAAAAAAGACCCATTCGCTTTATGTTTATTTAAATATGAAAACAAAAAGGTACTCAACTTCTCTTAAAATATTTCAAAATCATTATTTTAAACACTTACATAAATTTATAGAAACCTAAAAAATAGGTTCTTATATAAGCTTCTATAGACTAAGATATTAATATAGTAAAAATTGCATTCAAAATTTTTTAAAATATTGTTGATAATTTCTACGTTTTCAGTGCTTACTTGCTCTTTGTGAGAAATTAGTTTTTCTAAACATCCTTTCAGTCTTCTGTTACAAAACATTCTTGATTAGTTTTCAAGCTGAAAAATAAATGTATATAATTTAGATTGTTTGAATAAGGATACATTTCCATTGTATACAGCATACCCTTCAATACTACATTTTTTGTCAACAATTTGCCATCAATTAAATTAATTCACATTCCTTCATTTCGTGACCATACACAAGCACAAGAATGTCTTGAAATGAACTCAATTATTTCATGTTACTTTATTTTCTGAATTATGAATAAATTTCATTCATAATTTTCCTCTACAAAAATTAGTACCAAGTTTTACTCAAAAAATCTACAAAAAAATAATTACTTATGAATATGTGTTCCTTAATTCGTAAATTAATTTATTATTCAATTTATGAACTGAAAACAGAATTACACCCAGAACAACTAAATGTTTTCCTTAACATCCTTAAAATCCTAACCTATCGCATATCTCCGTGTTACAGAATACGTCAATAACCGTGGCTGTAGGACTCTAGGAAGTTTTAGAACACGGCTCGATCGCTCACTCGTCACAGTTACATGTTGTTTCCAATAATAGAGCATCATCCATGTAACATACCCTTACTTACGCACTTCAGTCACTTAGCCTAGCACGGCCACAAGCAGACAAAATACCCGGCTCGATGTGGCTCGGCTTCTCCAGCTGATCTCTATTTACATTTCACCCAATTGAACTTCGCCCGTAAACCGGCAGTAAACGCGGGCGAACAACCCAAGAAGATATTTGACCAAATCCGGTTCTTAATCCTCCCATTGTACAGCAACACAATTAACCTATGTTGTATAATAGTTCATAACCGCAAACGCAGAAGTGCAACAATGCAATAAATACAAAATAATCCTGTAAAGATTGTCAATTCATGAGGTAGAGGGCTAATAAAAAAATATTTCGAGAAAATTGGTATCCCTCTTAAACTATGAGTATTGGTCGATAAAAGAAGCTACGACAAAAATCTTCATTATTGCATATAAAATATTGCAGAACGCAGGTTAGTGTCAAGCTCAATCCACTATGAATGTTAATTTCTTCGAATAGAAGGGGGCTTCATTATAAACATTGTTTACGAAAGGTTTATATTTTCACGTGGCACCGGAAGGTCAATGTGCTATAATAGGTAAAAGTCCGCGTGACATTTCCAAGTGCCTCCTCCTCCCCTTCCCATTGTTCTCACGCAGTTCTCGCGCTCGCTCGCTCGATCAGCGCTTGCGCTCGCTGTTCTGCACTGCAGCCACGATGTAAGGAGACTAAGGAGGTATATCTTTACTCCATGGTAAGAGAATCGTTACATCATGTATACATCACTAGTTGCGAGAGGAGTGGAGAATTTGGTTATTTTGACAAAAGGTATTTTTTATCAAAATTGAAGATGGGTTTTCAATGCAAAATAGTTTCTATTCCACGCGAGCGAACATTTCTGGTTTTCAGATTTTTGTCTACAACGCTCGTTGCTATCATTTATTCTTAATTTAACTAATGTTGGCAACAAGAGTGGAGATAGGAAACGTGCACGTGTGTGTGTATATATATAGATAGATAGATAGATAGATAGATATACCGTGATTTCTTACACCCTGACCACGGTGTAAGTTATATCTTACACCGTGACCCTGACTGCATCGCTCTGTATACACTCGTTCTCGGTCAAATATCGTTTGAACTAAACCCTCGTGTTAAAAGAAACTAGGTTGTTGTATACTTGATATTTTCATTTGTGCAGACGAATAAATACAAAATATAACAGGTATAGAATATCAAATCACGTATTATCAATCATCTGTCATAGTTGCGTGTCTTATCGTTCCCCATTCACGAACTGACTTCGCGATGTGCATAGCCGCGAGTTCGGTGAACGAAAGTGAATGAGAGACGGCCCGAGGACCAACGCCTAAATATTACGTATACTGCGATTTTTGTAGGAAGAGCTCTCAAGATAACTCAAATCCCATCTTCGCGATGGAATATGTCACGGCATTTCGCGTCTTTTCTCGGTCTTGCCGGTAGAAGTCGCATGATCGCAAGCATTGCTTCATACGGTCGCGATCGTGCGAAAACTAGCGGAACGACTGTGAATGATACGAAATGCCGTGACATATTCCATCGCGAAGATGGAATTTGAGTTATCTTGAGAGCTCTTCCTACAAAAATCGCAGTATAGTTCAAATATGAATGGATGCTTTTATGGCTTGTGCAGAGCATTTGCGTCAGGAACACGGCAAAAATGCGAAGATTCTTACATTCTTTTAATTATTTTCTAACATATTCTTTTCAAACTATTTTAGAAGCAATAGAGATGTTCAGAACACATGACTTTTAGAGCTTCTCAGAGCAGAACCGTCGCCTCCAGAGAGTATAAGTCGCCTCTCGGTGGCAAGTGCTGGCTGATATACATAGACAAATGGGTATATAGATGTGGGGTCCCTGTGCTGATATATTATTCGCGCAACTTTTCTTGAACGATGGATTGAAGAAATGCGGGTAGAGTGGGGGGTATTAGTTACGAAATCGGCCAATCTCTGGAAAATCAGTCACGTAACTTTCTCAACAATTTGCGTTCTAACTTTCTCAGGAGTTCGAGGTGTCTCCTATGATGGATTCACCTGCTTCGGTCATTTCTTTAGATTTTTTGGAGAAAAATCACGGACAGAAGTTTCCGTCTTCAACAGAGAGTAGTTTCTATTTCGGGCCAGTGAAGATGTGTTTGGAATGTTGTCATCATTGCTCGCTGCGAGCTGTTGCCTTTAACTGTTTATTGTGCCAGAGAGGGGGGGAGCAAGGCCATCGTTCAAGAAAAGTTGCGCGATTATACAGCGATTTTTCTAAGTTTGTCCCTCAAGGCCCGTCTTCACGATGGAATATGTCACGGTATTTTGTGACGTTCTCAGTCGTGCCGCCAGGTATCGCATGATTGCGACCGTATCAAGCAGTGCTTGCGATCATGCGACTTCTAGCAGTACGACGGAGAAATATGCGAAATGACGTGTGATATTCCATCGTGTCCATAGGAGCTTGAGGGGCAGAGTTAGAAAAATCGCACTGCAATAGATGCCGTGAGCTAATGGCAGCTAATGGTTAAAACACTAGTGGACTGGGGCCGGAGACATTGCGCATTTTTTTAGATTCCCTACTGTTCCCAAAACTCATCATCTTAACGGTCTAGGCCCAACGGCCTGTTCCGGTTCGATGGTCCATCGTTTTCTTGGTCTCCCGGGATCTCGTTTTCCAAGAGGTCGATATTTCCTTGCCTGTTGAGGAAGGCGCTGCTTCTCCATTCTGTATAGATGTTGGGTCCAATTTCTTTTATATTTTTGGATTTGATCGAGGACTGATAGAACTTTTAACTCTTTTCGAATATCTTGATTTCTTTCGTGATCTGCTTTCGTACAACCTTTTACTGCCCTCAGAAACTTCATCTCTGAAGCCTGTATTCTGCTCATTTCTCTTTGTTTCAAAACCCAGCTTTCGCTACCGTATAGCAGATTTGGTATTGCCATTGTCTTGTAGAATTTTAACTGTGTTTCTTTTCGGGTTTTCTTACCAAGGGTTCTTCTTATGGTTCCACACATTAACTGGAACCGCGAGAGTTTCTTCTCTACGTCTCTGTCGTAGTTGTATGATACATCGTTTCCTAGATAATTAAAATTACTCACTTGTTTCAGAACCTGGTTTTTACCACTATCGTAGATCTCATTGGATCTTTCCAGCAAAATGCCATAATTTGGGTTTTGATGTGGATATTTAACAGTTATAATATCTGGCTATTTTGTTGAGCTTGTAGATATTGAGCTGAAGTTCATCTTCTGTTCCAGCAATCAAAACATGATCGTCTGCATATAAAATGGAATTTAAAAAACAGTTTTCTGCAATCTCAATACCACAAAAGGCATAGCAGTTCCATTCATTCAGCATCTCATCTATGTACAGATTAAACAGAGTTGCTGATAAGCTACAACCCTGTCGTACTCCCAGATTTATATTCAAAAATGTTTTGCCCAATTTGAAACCAGTGTCGATACATATTCTTGTTCCAGCGTACAGGCTTTTAATTACTTGAATGACATGGTAAAGTATCCCCTTCTTTATTAAAATTTCCCACAGCAGTGGTCGTCCAACTTTATCAAACGCTTTCACATAGTCAATAAAGGCTATGTGTGTTTCAAGATTATATTCTCTTCTTTTTTCTATTAGTACTTTGAGTGTAAATACGCTATCTAAGGAAGATCGTCCTTTTCTAAATCCGTTTTGTTGTTCACTGATGATGGTGTCAGCTATTGGTTTCAGTCTTTCGGAGAGTATTCTATTATATACTTTATAACTAGCAGTTAGCAAACTTATTCCTCTATACTTTCCGCAGACTGATCTATCACCTCTTTTGTAAATGGGTTTTACAATAGCCACCTTCCATTCTTCTGGTATTTGACAATAGTTCCAGCATAGATTAATGAAGTACAACAGTCTCGATATCAAAGCAGGGCCACCATATTTCAATAATTCAATATTCATATTGTCCATTCCTGCAGCTTTTTTTATTTCTATTGTCACACCCAAGGTTCGTTATCGAGCCACACGGTGGCGTCGATTGTCAACCACAGCGTCGAGCTCCGGCGGCGTGGGTGTGCGCCGAAGTCAACGAGGGCGGCCCGGGCCTAGCTCAGTCGGCCAACTTTGTCACCTGCTTAGAATCTAACTCGGATGGAAGGAGTCGTAAGGCGTTTGCTAACTACAGAAACAATTCAGTGGTTGGTAAAGCAAATAAAAAGGTTTATTCCCGCCTAATAATAGGCCGGGGAAGTTACAGTGATTCAAAGAGTTAAGAAAGGCCCTACCTGATGAGCTCAGTTAGAAACGAAAGAAAAAATGAGATAAAACTTAAATCTAAAAAAAAGTAAAGAACGAGAATTACAATCAAATTCCTTTACAGGCCCCAACAAACTCTAGGCCATTCGCCTTCTGGCTGACAATAATGAGGAAACAAGTGCCTAAGCGCGGCACAGCAATGCACAATAGTTCTTTGGCGGTCGTTGACCGAAGTTTATGCCTGAATGGGGCGGCGTGTAGGCGGCCCTCGGCGGCGGCGGCGGGGGTCGCGGCGGCGTCGGCTTCTCTCCGTCTGGGTCGGCGGCTGAGATGGCCCTGCCAGGCCGAGAAACGTCCTTTCACAATAGCTACCAAAGGAGCGGCGGCGGCGACAGCGGCTGCGGCGGTGACGGCGGCGGCGGGGACGGCGACGGTCAGCTGGCCCGGATCGTGAATGATCGCGAATTCCGTTCACACCAATCAGCAGTTCTTACGGAAAGTTCTCTGGAGTTTTCACGGTCACGAATCTCGGAGAAAACTAGTCACCGGTCACTGCCCACGGCAGAGCTCAGAGTCCACGAACTAAGTCCCAAAATAATAATTCTCCCTCGAACGCGGCGCCGGAGCTATCACTTACTCCGCGGCGCTCGCCACCCAAGACAAGTCGAGTAAACGTAGTGTTCGAACGCGGCGCCGGAGCTGTTACTCGCTCCGCGGCGCTCGCCCCCCCCAGCTCAATCGAACAAGAAGAAGTGATCTTCTCCCCTACGCCGCTAGCGTGGAGGTGTCCTCGTTCCGCCACCCCGAAAATTCAAAAGTGCCCCAAAATCGCTCCCACCCCACGGAATTTTGCCCCTGATTGGCTAAGTGCTACTACGCCGTAATTTTGTCCTCGGCCAATCAGGTCCGGTGATTCTAGGAATTTTCCGTAGCCCTATCTCTGTCTGGAAAACGCTCTCCGTCTGACTTCGGAAGTAGGTCAGTAAAGGGTACGCGGAATGTCCGTTGGGACCCCCGGAGAAAGCTGCGAAGGACGGCCTGGGTACTCAGTGCGCATGATACCCGGAACGGCGGGATCGGCACACGTCTCTAATCTCTTCTTCGGCGCCCGGGTGCGTGACGGGATGAGGGTCGACTCGCGGACGATGGCCATAAACTTTAGAGGGGCGCGTGCTGTCATCCCTTTCATTAGCGGAGGGGGCGCGCCGACCCGGCTGGCGGCGGCGGGAGGTGGACGCCTCGCATCGACAGTTATTTGTGAAATTTAAAAAATATTAAAAATAGCGTACCGCTACACTATTAATTTTCAATGTACATTCTAATTCTTTCATACTTATAGGATCTATATGTTTTGGTACGTAATTTTCTTGGATGTCTCCATTGTCCTCTATATCACATCACAGTTCTTTGTAGTACTGCAACCAATCTTGCTCTTTGATAACATTTATATTGGCTGTGTCTTTCTCTTCTTTATTAAGGTTTCAGCACTTTGTAAGCGTATTCTTGCCGTCCGTGAGCATCGTCTTCAAAACAACGTATATAATAATCCCAGCTTTTCCGATAAGCTTCTCTAATCTTTTTCTTTGCTTTTGCACATTTTCTTTTATAATCAAATTTATTTTCTTGTGACGAAGTCTGGAGCATTTTCTTGTAGGCATTTTTCTTTTATTTTACAGCTTCCTCGAGATCCTCTGTCCAGATTTTGATGCCTCTTCTTCTATAGTTTTTATACCTATAGCCAAGAGCTTCTTTTGCTGCCTCCTCCACGGATCTTTTTATATTTGCCCATTCTTTTTCTATCTTAATGCTCGGTAAATTCATTGTCAAATGATGGTTAATACGATTTTTATATAAATATGATATACTCTCATTTTTTAATAAGTTTACTTTACATGTTAATCGTTTCTCCTGAATCTTTCCTTTTATACCCGTTCTTTTCCATGGAGCCATGATATTCACTGTTGCTCGTACCATAAAATGGTCAGAATTGATATCTTCTCCTCTGAACACATGTACATCTTTAACCAGATTTTTTGTTTTCTTATTTACAATAATATAATCAATGAGGCTACGTGTTCCTCTTGCTGCCCAGGTAAATTTATTAATATCTTTCTTCCGAAAAATGTATTCGTTATTTTCAGCTCATTATAAACACAGAAATCAATTAACCGTCTTCCATTATTATTAACTGTTGTTTCACCAAGGTTCCACAACATCAGAAACAGGTTGTGATCCCCCTATTGCGTTGAGATCTCCTGCAACTATGACACAATCGTTTTTATTAATTGTGTTTGCCATATTTTGCATATCTTTGTAGTATGCTTCAATATCTTCATTTCTAACTTCTTCCGGAGCATATGTTCCAATTATTGTTATATAACCACGTGGTACTTTTAAACGCAACAATATTATTCTATCATTGATAAATCTATAGCTTCTGATATATCCTTTCCATTTTTTATCAATAAGAATAGCTACACCACTACTAGCGTGCCTTGTCTGAGCTACCCCAGTCTACAACATAAACATATCTCTAATATCTGACGTTCCGTGAAGTTTCTTTTTTGTCTCAGGTAGTACATCAATATCCCTGGCGAAAATCCGTGTTGTGAGGGTCTGTATAGAAGCTGTGTTGTACGTGTTTTTCATTTCGTGCCTTGTTCCTGTAGTGTAGCATACTGTGTGCCTACTGTGCACCGTCTCTGCTCTGCAGTAGTCAATATCTCTTGTACGCTTAGTTTGAAACCGTTTGTATAAGGTGTGCCAGAGGTGTGCACAAACCGTATAAAGCGTACCGTTTGTATACAAAATAAGGTGTGCACAAACAAAGTTGGTTAGTATTGGCTATAGGTTTGGTTAGGTAAGTTCGCGCCCTTTTAGAAGATTGCAGTTTAGTTATATATCAATCAGTGGTCAGTGTGCGGATTTCGTGAAGTAAGCGGCAATTTTCTGTGGAAATCGCATAATTTCATTTCTAATTTCTTTGTGGATGTGTGTCCCATCGAATGTCTGCTCTTGAAATTACCAAACACCAGTATGTTTACTTGTGGCAAACAAACTCTTCGTATCGTCATCGATGGCCCGTAAAGAGTTAACGCATGAAATAATCCTAACACAATCATGTTTAATGGTAAGCAAATACGTTTCTTTAATTGTGACTAAATTTAATACACACATAATAATAGTATATTTATTGTTTCAGAAATAACCCCTAAAAACATTAGGGTTACCTTCACCAACGTGTCGAGTGGTCATAATCTGATTATTGATGAGGTAGAAAAGGAAACTAAATACAATGTATGATCTAGGATATTCAAATGCTGGCTGTTTATAAATTGACCACACTATGAAGATTAAGTTCCACCAGTTCATAGGCAGTGATTTGGTCAATTTCGAAAATTGCGTGTGTATTTCAATGAAACAACAACACATATATTGACACAGAGAAAATATGGTTTCATTCGTGTGATAGGTTGTTTTTTTTAACTTATAGCAGATAAATAATTTTGTTAGAAAGTGAAATAACTTGTTTGATTTTCAAGTGGTATAGCAAAGTGTGCAAATTAGTGCTATAAAGTATAATATATTGTGTTGCTCCATAGCATTTATTTTTTTTTAACTAATGATTTTCTTAAACTTAAATAAATTAAACTTAAGAATAATTTTCCTTGACTCTTTCAAGAAACCAAGATATATTTGAGTTATTATGACTAGTAAGCCTACATGTTAATTGAATTGTGCTACATGCAATACGTTACGACAGGTTTCCAATTGGATGTTTTTGATATTTTTTTAACTGAAGCATTTTACTTCACATTAGCTAATTTTTCAAGTTTTCATAATGAATGCCCAAAAATACTACACTATTAGTTAACATTCTTGCAATATGCAAATAAAATGTGCTATCATATGCTAATTTTTACACCAATTTGGTTAATGTTGTCTATTGTGTAAAATTGAATGAATATAATTTCTTTCGATAGTTTTCAATATCTTATGTCTGAAGACAATCAGTAGTACTGCTTTATATGCAATCAGTATTTGATGTAATTCCAATTATAGAAATATCTTGTTTTTATTGGAAGCCCAATAAAAATAAGATATTTCTAACTATTTTCTAAAAACAAGATTTTCTTCAGGTACATACATGTATATACCTGAAGTAGTGAACAATTAGTTTGTGAAATGTGCTTCCAATAAAAACAAATATATTTCAATCATTGGAATTACATCAAATACAATTTACTGATTGCGTATTAAAGAGTACTTTCTTTTTAACCTATTAAGCAGTAATTTCTCTTTATAGTTTTCAATATCTTATGTTTTAATACAATCAGAAGTACTGTTTAACATGCAATCAGTAAATTGTATTTGATGTAATACATGTATGTACCTGAAGTTTCAAACAATTAGTTTGTGAAACATTGTGCTTCCAATAAAAACAAGATATTTCTATAATTGGAATTACATCAAATACAATTCACTGATTGCGTAATAAACAGGACTACTGATTGTATTAAAACATAAGATTCTGAAAACTATAAAATAAATTATCTTCAGGCATAAGTTCTGTAAATACTGCAAAATCATTTTAAAAATAACAGTTATATTTTTTAATGATAAAACTACCAGCAACACATGCAAATACAAAATACAATTATGGAGAGAGACTCATCTTAAGATGTTTTCAAAAAAATTTTGTGATTTATTTTATTTAAAGTAGTAAGTGGAATAGGAAGTGGTAAGAAGATTACCCTCTTGATTTGAATTTATTATTTTATTAATTTTGATAAATAACGTTTGGGAAATTAACCTGGCATATATTCTTGGTTTTTGTCTAAAATTGATAGATTTTCAAAATCAAATTTAAGTGAATGCTGAATTCTGTGCTTTGAAATTGTTTTTAATGAATTTCTCTAAGTTATTTTTATGCTCATGTATTCTTTGTTTTATTCTTAGTTTTGTTTGGCCAATACATGATTTGTTGGCAACGGATATAGTTTCCTTTTTCCACTTCAGAAGCTGGAATTACATCTTTAACATTTCTAATAAGATTGTTTGTTTGTTAATATATGTCTAGATATTATATTTTGTATTTTTATTATTTTGTTAGTAATTTTAGGTACATATGGCAAAACTATAGTTTTGTTAACAGCTAAGGTTTTGGAATAGGGTTGATCAGGTATGATATTAAACATTCCACATAGCATTGCTCTCTTCTTCTTTATGTGCTTTTTTATATACTCAACAGGATTTTTTTAAAATAAATATATCATGTACTATTTTTATATGACATTCCTGGTGTATGGGATGGGATCATTTTATTGCTCTATCTACGAGGCCATAAACAATGCCTCTCTTAGCTGTATGGGATGTTTAGGTAAATAATTAAGGATACGATTAGCAGCATTACCTTTTCTTACCAATTTGTTGATATTTTTCCGTTGTCATGTTTGATATAGATATCTAGGCAGTTTATAGATTGATTATTTTTTTTCTAAAGTGAACTGGATTCATCACAAGAATTAAACATATTGAGCAAATTTAATGTCATTTTCATCAACTATAATTAATAGGTCATCCACATATCTTTTGTACAAAACAATTTAACAGGCCAGGTAGGATTGATTCTTCAAGTCTACGCTTAACAATTTCTGGAAACACTGTACTAAGTTAACCACCAATTGGAGTTCCAGTCAATCATTGATAAATTACCTCATTAAATGAAAATTCTATGTTCATTAGAATACTTCTTACCACAAGAATTATTTCATGAATTGCAACTCAAGGTTTAAGTTGATTATGATGTTAAATGTTCCAAAATTCTCTTTATTTTTTTCCTGTATTCTCAGGTAAAAAGAATATAATATCACCAGAGTGAGTATATTATTCATCTCATCCTATTCCCAACTACCTTTAAAACAAGCAAATTTTAAGAGAACTATTACTGAGATTAAGGCCAGATACTGTAATTTATTCATCCGTGTGTTATAGGTAAACTTTTCCTAGCCCAAGAGCAGCAGACGAGGTTGTGAATAGTGATAAGAGTTAATAAAGGAAGTTTTTTGTTTAAATTTAATTTTGGTTTTGTTTGATTCTTTCAATGCACCCGACCTGCGAGAAGCAATGTTTGATAGGAGGGCTGTAGTTAATTCAAGGTAATACGTTTACGAGCAAAACATTCTTCTGTTCCCAGCTACCACCAGTAATACAATCAATTTGTAAGAATGAGGTTACGAGATATTAAAATTCATTCATAGAAATGTGTTTATTTCTATTGTGTGACTGCTATTTTCGTAAGTATCAAACGTGTTCTGAAACATCTTCCATGATATATCACATTTGAATGTACTTGATGCAACATCAAACTAGTGAGTCCTTTACGCGGACAGTTTCAGTAGTGAATATTTTGCACAATTCTGTTTGGATATTTTTTTTTTTTTTGTGGAACCTTCAGTATAAAATGTATCTCTGAGAAACATTCGGTTCTCATGAGAATTTTTCCGGAAGAAAATCTAGGCAGAATCGTGAAAGATTTTCAACTGGAACGCATTCCACTGTAAATATGTTAGGTTAGGTTAGTTTTCGTAACCTAGGTGCACGCATCGATTGGTAATGGTACACGTACATCGTGTACACGTGACGTCGTGTACGTTCCAATTCAGCTCAAGCGTACATTCATTTGGGCCAAATTACACGTTCGGTACACAAAAACGCATATCGTGACAAGCTCTTGTTCACATCCGTACATTGCAGATGCGCATTCCGTGCACGTTTGCCCTACATTGGCGTACGTTTAGCGTACACACCGATTTTCGCCAGGGATTAATTTTCTTTCTGATAATAACTTCTATTATTTCTTCTTCTTTTGCATGCAGTCCTCGAACATTCCAAGTTATTATATTTAAATTACCAATAATCCCATTTCGTTTACCTTTTTTCTTGGCCGTGTCGTCAAATTTTAAGAAATCAAAATTTGAGTCCGGCATATTTCTATCGAACAAGCGAGTATGTAAATTAATTCCAGAAACGTTACCAGCGTCTCGTGGAATGCGATGCCTGATAGGGCTGCTATCTTCAGATCTGGCATCCTACCTAGCTATGTACTTTCCCCAGTAGCTAGGGTTGCCCCATCCGCCATTTCTGCCATTAGGGTCTTTGCCTTTGTTACCCCAGGCACGGGCTGTAGCTGGCTGGACCGTACCTCAAAGTATCTGAGGCGCTCCAGTATGGTCGCTACACACCATTTTAGCAAATTTACTAGAAACCCCATCTCTCGTTTGTTTGTTGACCTCTTGCCGCCGAAGGGATTGAGTACCACAACCTTGGAATGGGTTACTCGACGTAACAGGACCTACCACGTGAAGGTGAGAGAGGAGTTGAGATGGAGAGGCTAAGAGACTTTCTTGCGAGAGTTTCTTATTTTCGCTTCCACCCCCTTAGGCCCCTCCCAAAAATCAGGAAAGTAAAATTATGACACACTCAGAACAAAGGGGACAAAAGTGGTTTTCTGGGTTTGAAGCGAGGAAAGTTAGATGGTTATTTCTAGTCAATGGTGGCAACTTACAGGCAGTACCCGTCTTTGTTATTCAGGTCAAACGTCCAAACACCTTAACATTTTCCTGTCATTCTCAGATGTTTCACCTGCAAACGTATGAAGATTTTCAATATTTTTGCATTATAAACAACCCACTAAAAATGACATAGATCTCACAATAAGGACGTTGTCATTTGCGTGCGTTGCCTGAATGTGTTGAATGAACACACCATCGTAATATGTATGAGCAACTAAAATTGTGTGGATATTCAAGACTTTATTTGTGTAAAAGTTAAGCCATCTTCTTCAAGACCATTTTTGTAAACGCTAAGAACAAATATTACGCAGCTCACCAAATCAACTGTTTACTTCCTCCACCAGCGCTATCGAGTCACATGTCCCAATCGTATCCCAACAAATGGTATCAAATGTTCATTAAAACTTGACAAGCAAAAAATATTAAAACAACTTTTGATAAAGAAATGTTAACATTAAAATCATTAGGGATAACAAGTAATATTTTAAACGTGCCTAGAATATTGAAATTCAACCATCAAAATTTGAATTCAGCACAGAAAACAGCAAATATATTTTTTAAATATAAGAAAATGTAATATTAATTCATATTTTTAAATAACCTTATACTTATTAATAAATTAAAAAATTAATAGACAAATTATATAAAATTCTGGTTAACTTAGTGTTGAAAGTTCATTCACTCCGTGAAAAATTACGAACTTTTTGGGACTGTATTTATGAATATTCTAGATTTTTTCCGAACGATTATTAAAAGTTTAATGTTAGTAATATTTCTGTCGATGATGGAAATTAATACAATTTTCTAAAATAAATATTTAAAAAGGCGGCAGAATAAAAATACACGGAAGAAGTCGCTCATACTCGAAAAGCACAGGGGTTCGAAATTTGTGGGCACTTATCATATCCCAAGAAAGGACATATGGATCCAAATATTTCATACATTTCATTTTATTATAAAGCAATACCATATCGTCTTCGCTAAGGTCATGATAATACTTCGAACCATTTTCCAAATGAACAGGTAGTGACTTGACATGTGATGATACAATAGTGCTTTTTCAAATCCATTTTGTCGACGAAACACGCAGCCAGAACCTAAACAAATCGATGAAAAGCAAAAATCATTGTAAATAACAAATGTGATAAGAAACACAAACCTTGGCAAAAGCGTAATACAGCCGAAAACTTACTAAATCTCTAGGTATTGCTTGCGCGCACAGCAGAGGTTGCTAGCGAACACTTCCCCGCCAAACGTTGTCACGTCATTCTGGACATCTCTATTGCTCAAAATATACCCCCTAGATTGTTATTTCTTGATCGTGTGGGTTATTTTGCTGGGACACGGCCATCGGGTAGTTCTGCAGTCATGTATTCGTGTTTTCGACCCAAGATTCCTTTGAAACCTACAGTGGCGTAGCGTGACTCACACGTTTGGGGATGCTCAACAATAACACACAAAATGTCACTATCAACTACTTCATCTAACAGGCGAACGCAACACGAGGCAGATACACTTTAACTACTTCCACGATCTCGATTGCTTACGACGGTGTAGGCGCTTCCCACAAAATCCTCACAGCAGTCAGGGCTGCCGATGTCTTGAAGGCAAATTATACAATGGCTCAGCTTTAATTCTTATACGCGAATGGCAATAAGACCATTTGTTAATTTATACATTGCAGACTTAAATAATATGTAATCTATTTAAGAGATAATACAATTTCTTGGATATTAATTAAGAAATAGTAGTCAGGCTCTATTTCTACAGTTTGTACCTATGACCAAGCGGGGACTCCCGAATGAGAGAGAGAAAGATAATTTACTGACCGCCTGAAGTGTGCTGCGCTCTCGTGCACAAACGAGCTTCTTTCCGCAGTAGACGCTAGCGTAAAGCAGTCGCGTTTCCCTTGGCCAGGGGTGAAGAGGGGAGAGGGGAACCTCGCCATCTGCGCATGCGTCATTGCTCGTCGCAATCTGGCGGCAGACGCTAAAGTATTTTAGCTTCCGAGCAATCAGAGGCCAGCTTCAACAGCCCGCCGAATTCAATCATAGGAAATTAATTTAAAATTAATACTAAACGTGTTTCGCTCAACAGACCACTTGTACGATTATCAGTACAGTATTTAAGGTTCTTATATACGGGGATGCTCAGCATCTCAGCGTCCCCTGACGCTACGCCACTGGAAACCTACCCCCGGCGCGAGTCTACGGGACCGTTTTCGTGCATGTGCGTCCCATCGGAATACCCCTGAAGCGCCTGGGTTTAGATTCCCACTTTCTCCGCCAGATGACAGTCTCCGTTATCTATATCCACGTCTACAGGTCATGTAGACTTCGTGTCTATATCCGAGCTATCTGGTTGGGAAAACGTGGGAACTAGGTAGAAGGGGCAATTGCTGAAGGGATTTCATTTTGCCAGGCAGCTGCCAGGGTTCTTTTACATGTTACATGTATGAATTGGCTGTGGATTTTACACCCTTCGAAAATCCCGGTACCTCAGCCGGGATCGAACCTGCGCTCTGAAGACTCGCGCACAGCAGAGGTTGCTAGCGAACACTTCCCCAACAAACGTTGTGACGTCATTCTGAACATCTCTATTGCTCAAAATATACCTCCTAAAATATACCCCTGAGAAACTAGTAAACTAACCACTTGCACACCGAGGTGCCCTTCTAGATTAAAGAAAGTTGTTTTGGATTCGTTTGCGAATTATGTGTTGGATCAGTGGCGGCTAACACGCGCTTCTTAAGAGGAAAGAATTCAGTTCCAAATACCACTACATTAAATGAAACATATATACAACATAGTAGTAAATATACATACAACGTCGATTAAACTGGACAAAACTGTCGATTTTGCATAAAATGTACATTCTGCTTTGCATGAGGAATTTTGGCTAATTTTTAATATTACTGAGACCGGCACACGACCAAACATTCCTCGAATTTGAAAATAGAACATTTAAAAAAACACCGAAGAATTTGTCTTTTGATCTCACCTGTTAACCAGAAAATTTCATCATAACTGTGGTAGAAAACTGCAGTTTCCTCCCTTGCGGGTGTCGCGCAGAAGCCCCAGCCGGGACCAGCTCTAAGCTCCCAATCCTGGCACGTTTGTTAGGGTACTGCTTCGGCATTCGCCTGGTTTTGATCGGAGAAACCACGGAAGACTACCGATCAGAGCAGCCGGTCACTGGAATTCTTCTCCTGACAGCGGTTGAATTCGACCTGGCTGACAAGCTAGAGTCGAAATTCCTGCCAGCGTCAGGACTCGAACCTAGGACCTCAGAGGCGCTGCAGTGACATCAGTTGATGCCCTCCCCTCCACCTTGTTTCCTAGAAATGTCATTTTTTGAAATCCTATATATGGGTGAGTGACTTTTATATTTTGAAGTAGGTATTAATAATTAAATGAAACTAACGTAATTTTAGTGTACATAATATCCATACGTTTTCACATGAATCAACTGAGAGACAGGAAAAGTTTAGACGTGTGAATTGCGAATTACGAAGATGGACGGAACCTGTGGCTACAATTGACTTGATATAATCATTTAACTTTTCTTGCTTCAAAGCAGATATCTACTTTTGTCCTCTTGTTCCGAGGGTGCTATTATTTTACATTCTTGATTCTTGGGAACAGTAGGGCATCTAAAAAAGTTTACTCTGTCTATTCTGTTCCCTATTCCCCTCAGTCCACTATCGAACATAACTTGGTTATCGTGAAAATACAACTTAATTGAGAGAAAAATAACATCTCACTGCGAGAAAGTGTACCTACAGAAAACAAGAACATTTTTAAACCAATATAGACAGAGGAAACCCTCCAACGAAGAATGATCACGACGTTTTAAAAGAAAATTGACACTTTTTTCTTGTTTTATCCATAAGCTCACGGCTTCTAGCATCCTGCCGCTTGCCACCTAGAGGTGATGGTGCTGCCCTTTCCGAACTACTAGAAGGTCACATGTTCTGGACATCTCTGTTGATTGATCTTAAGGTAACAACATTTTTGGGTCTCTCAGTTCAGTCAAACCTCAAATGGAATGGAATTTTAAATTAATTGAACACAAAATTAAGTTCCTTATACTACACATTCAGAATTATTTTAAATGCAGTCAGTCTTCATACTGCTCGTTGTGCATATTTTGCGAATGTTCATTCTCACCTGAGATGTAGCATAATATTCTGGGTAAGCACATCCTATTGCTCCCAGACTTTTAGATCACAGAAGAGAATTATATGAAAAAGTAGCATCTCCCACCCACGTGTTTCCTGTAAGCGTTTCTTTATTAATTCTACCACTAAAAAGAGCAGAAAGAGCAAGGCCTCGCGCATTGCTAACGCCCTAAAGGCCTTGATGCAGGCTGATGAGGACGAATGCCTTGCGCAGGTAACGCCGATTCGGTCGCGCTCTTTGCAGCGAAGCTAACTCCTGCTGAAAAGCGGCAGTTCAGCAAAGCTGCAGCCAAGAACGGGCTCTCGAAGTTGTACTCCCGCCCTTCTTGCGCACAACCGCCGCCTGCCGACATCATCACCGATGGCGCCTCTGGCAAAGGCAAGAAGCGCCGCCTTTCAGGCGATGGGCCGACCGCCGATGCCGCTTCCTCACGTCTGCCTCCAGGCAGCTTTTTGGTTCTACCTGCGAGCGAGGAGATGCAGGTCGAGGTTGCGCCTGTCGGGAGCGCCACAGCGACGACGTGGTCCCGCTAACCGGCAACGTTGAAGCGACGACCCTCGCGGTTGAGCTTGCACCTCCCGCGGCCGTGTCGCCTCTTCCACCCACGCCGCAGTCAGGGCGAAAGCGCCACCGCCTCTGCCACCCCACAGCCGCTGCCTACGCCGGCTTCGCAGCCTGCTGCGGTTACTGGACCAAAGAAGGCTTCCAACACAGAGCACCAAAGGATGACCATCTGAAATGTCATGATGACCGTCTGACACGGCCTTTGGCAATGCTTGACGAATGATTTAATTTTATGGGCTCTGATATGTTTGGTAAGCACGATCTGTATATTCTACATTTCTATTGTAATATATTATAAAACTTATTTCTTCAACATTTTAGTGTATTTAAAAAAATTAAATTATAATGTAATTTTTGAATTCTCAATTGTAGCCAGATGATAGGGACAACCTATCCCCTAAACTTGTTGCAAATCATGTGAAAGCGATAAATAAAAAAGCAAGCAACAATTGCCTGTCTATAAATTATTTGGACGCCTCATCTTCATGATGGTTTGTTCTATTTCAGATCTGTATTAAAATTGCCCCTCAAATTTTGTAATGCATGACTGGTTAATTTCTTGACTTGGGAAGCGTAATGAGTTTGTTTGCCTGAAGTGACAAATCTTATTTTATTATAATAATTTCTTATCAGTCGTGACAGTCTAAAGAGTAACTAACATGGAACATTTTTTTAAGTCTTAAAATACTACAAATCAGCCTTTAATTTGAAGATCTGTGTAAAAGTGGTGGAAATAGTATGAAAAAATATAATTATATAGTGAAATATACCTTCATCCTTCACTTCGTAATACGTTGTCGTGAGTTTGACCTGTTCCGAATTTATAGAAAGATGTGGGCGCCAGGAACAGGTGACATAAACTAATACTAACTTTTCCCTATTTAATTCTGTCAAAATTATATGGGCATCCAGCTAGCTTGGGCCGATGGATTCGGATTACATGTATTCGCTATCGCTAAGATAGCCGATTACCTGATCTGCCGACTGTACAGCCTGGCGTGGAATCTGAAATATGGAAATTCTCTGCTTCCAACTAATTAGAAGCTTATGATTGACAAATGAACAGACTCTTTTCTTTTTCCAAAGAACAAAATTTAACAATTTATTCAATGTTAATTTTAACAGATTACTTAATGGCCGTGACCCCTTTTAAAAGATATTATTTTAATATACTGCAGTATATGTTACCGTCTTACCGACCCGCTCGTTCCGAAGACGCTTCTCACTTGGCCGATGAATCCGAGTCGCTCTTCTGTCTTCTGATCTTGCGCGGTTGCTGAAGTATCCAGTCCACACTGCATAAAATCTAGCTAAGTTCTTTCCGACGCTTTAGGTTTATAATCTTTCACACGAGTGTAATAAAATACTAATGTTCGAACTATCGTCCGGTGAACACCCAAAACTGCCCAAGTCCGCGGATGTACTCCGGCAAATAATTTCTAAGTCCGATGACGACTGTTACTTTTCGCACGAAAATGTATAAGTCTCACTTTCAACTACAAGGTCCGCACACTATTTGCACTCCACGAAACTCAAGAGCCGAGTTCATGACCTACACTCCACCACTCTGAGTCAGACTGTAACGATCTGCACTCAACGAAGCTCCAAGTCCGAATGAATGTTTTTCTGTATTTTGCAACCCTTGATGGGTCGGTAGCGTCTCACGTTGTATTTTTCCAAAACACGGCGGTAAACACCAGAAAGTCTAATTGCCCCCCGCCAACCCGCTCATTTCTTACAACCCCATGTAGCCGCGCCTTCGTCCGTCATACGTTTTTCGACCAATCACATATTCTTTATTATATCGATCTAGCCAGCGTTCCGGCACCTACGAGGCTTGCAGCTAGTTTATTTACCTGCCCTGCACCATAGCAACCCTCTGCGCTGGCGTTACTAGGGCCGGATATCGCCATTTTACAAGTCCATTTAGTCGCCCCGTATACAACTAATATTATGAATAAACCATGTCCCGTTCTGGTATATCACAATAGAGTGTGATTAACTGGTTTCCTTGAATATTACCTTTACTGGGGATTGTGAAGGGTCATTGGATCTTTTTGTCTTTTTTCTACATATCGTAGAAATGCTAGCTCCAATATATGCTGAAGCCAAATCTAAAGCGTTACTCAAAAGATACAACAAATCCTTGTCCTCCTTTTCCATTTCACAAGCATTCGCAACTTTTTCGACAATTTTGCATTCGCCGTAGTACACGTCCTCTTCTCTTTCTCAGGAGTTTGACGTTCCCCCCCTTGAAGAACCTGAACTTGCCTTATTCATTTCTTTCGATTTTGAAAATAAACCCGACTTTGAAAACAACTAGCTCTAACTTAGCTAGCTTTTATTTCGCGCCAACGAAGTTTTAATATTTAGAATGGTGCCATCAGTGTTCGCTGCGAGCATTTGCCTTCAACTGTTTATTTCTCAAGGGAGGGGGAAGCAAGGTCATCGGCCAAGAAAAGTTGCGCGGTTATTACCAGGCAATATGGTCAGGTATTACGAAAAATACCATTTCGCATTAAATATGATAGGCGTATATTTTGAGGCGTTTGTGGGCAATACAATATCTGAAAACTTATCAGTAGGTAAATATGAAACATATTTGAGAAATATCTTTTCATTATCAATAACTTATCCTATGCTTTCTCGATAATCAACAAATTGAACTTCACCAACCCTGGCCAACAATTATCAGGTTTTTTTGTTATTATTTAAGGTCGCATCAACTTCTAGGTCGTTAGCGACCACTATTTGATTTTAACGTTATGGAATCTACGAGGATGAAACGATATAGTGATGATAGGGGGTGAAAGAACGAACACACAACCGTGCCCGATGCGGGACTCCAACCCGCGACCCTTCGATCCGAGATCGCTACGGCACTACTGAATTAGCGATCTTGGCCACCGGGTCGGCTATCTGTTTTTGTATACGCGTGTTTGAATCATCCAGAAACTTCATAGTTTGAAGTAATTAATGTTTTTGCTTTAAAATAATTGTTCTTTTAAATAACAAATTGAAAACTATGCATGACCAAAAGCATTTAAAGTATGCAAAATATGCACACACACAACAAGTTTCCCATTTCTGATTCAATATTACAATGAAAAAGTGATTTTAAGTTGATGACAGATAATACCTTCAACAAAACCATGTACTTGCATTAACTTCCCAGCTTGAATGATAACTCTGACTAGTTCGGAGATAATTTGTGTGAGAATGTTCAACATTCTTGTTACGTGGGTACACTTCCCGAAAGGGTTGAACACAGCCTTGAGAGAAAAGCTGGATGGGAACATCCCATTGACAGATTTGTCATCCATGTCTACCTGCTATAATTATAGTACTACATACCTTCCATTTTTAATGATTGGTGAAATGCTTCCAGGTGCAGTAATCACTAGAAAATATGCAAGCATATGTATATTAGGCTGTATCGAAAAAAAAAAAATAGAAATCATTGGCTTACTTTTCGATGCAAGAACAACATTAGCACCAATAAAACATTTTTTCAATTGTTTTAGGGGTGCCAGAAAACCCCATAAATACCCCATTTTCGGCATTTTTTCGCTACTTTTTAGAAAATAACGATTAAATATTTATGTTATTTTTAGCAACGACTTTTTGGCTGAGATGATGTTCACGTTACCACGCAACAATTGTATAATCATCGGCTCGCATATATATAAAGCATGCTTTATATATAAAGCAAGTTTTATATATACGCTACTCGCATATATATATAAAGACAAATCGATAGGAATGTCGAAGAAAAAACTAGCAACCATGGAGGGAAGGTCTTTTCACCATGCTAAAAACGAATCGATCAAGTTTCAGTACGTTGAATACTGATTGGTTCAGGCGAAACTTACTTTCCAGCTTACGTTCGCCATTGCTTGCTTGTTTTTACGCGTAAATTTTACGGCTAAGTTTACAGCATTAAGTTACGTTTACGTTTGCATTGTGAATGAAGCCTTAGTCCGAATATAGTCAATTTTACGTTAAAACGGTAGAAATAGACACTTTTCAATTGGCCATAGCTCCGTAAATTTTTATCCGAAATGCTTTTAATTTAGATAAGATTAGAGCTCGAAATTTCTACTTTAAGAACTTTGCTTCGCACAATTTAACTGTTTCATTGCAATCTGCTAAAATTGCGCCGCGCGCCATCATTGATAATAACCCTCATTTGAGCCGCACTGCTGTTACTTAATTCTTTATTCACTATTAGGCTGTATTGAACATATTTGTAAAGATATCAAACTGGCTTAGAAGTTACTAGACTTTAAAAGACACTATACAGCATTTGGAAGCCCTTGAGCTATTTTTTCCCCTCTTCGTTTCTGTGTGTGCAATAATGTCCATTTCGTCCCTGTTGGCCTGCCCCGCGTGCCGCCCGGGACCGCGCCACTTAAGGAGGCACATCTATTAATGCTGTGTCAGAAGCCACAACTTCTTAGTTGCGAAATTACATCAGAGTGTTCAGTAAAGACTCAAGAGAGTTCGCGTTATATCTAGCGCAAAATTGAAATCCACAAAGACGTAGAAATCAAAATTATTATGTTCAGTACTTTTGTGTAGTTTGTACACATGTTGTGTACGCCAGGATTGAAGTGAATAGAAAAATTGAATTTCATATACACAATTTAATACCATTTTAAACATACTTAAGTTTCTAACATATAAGTTGATGTGTTCAAATTATCAAAAACAGTACTCAACTTAACAATGCTTTATTAAAATCACCATGACCATTGTGGAACACATTTACAATCATACAATTTTCGGGATTGCTCTCCTCCCGATGAAATGCGAGACAGGCACGACCCTTTCCTGCGTGTCGCCGGACTCCACGGCGCGGCTCTCTCCCACAGGCGAAGTGTGCGTCCTGCACGACTTCTTCTTGCGTGTCGCTGGGCATGACACCAGTACCACGCGTCTCGACGGCGCGGCTCTATCCTCCAGGCGAAGTGTGCGTCCTGTACGACTTCTCGCGTGTCGCAGGGCGCGTACATGTACCGCGCACACATGTACCGCGCGTCTCCACGGCGCGGCTGCTCCACGAGCCACTACTGGCCCGCTACCCCTCCGTGCGTGACTGATACGGCTGCTGGTCGCACAGACTTGCGTGCTCAGTCGACGGTCGGGCTGGGCTCCCGAACCTCTCTCCCTTTGACTGGGTCGGCGCTGTCTCTCCTGTCTCGGCTCTCACTGCCCTGAGGGGGCGCTGCACCCCGCTTATCATGCGCCGCTGCGAAGGGGAGGGTGTCGCTAGCCCCTCCCTGGCGGCGAGGGGAGTCGCTCCCGGTTCGCCTGAACCCGCCCGAGCGGAACACTCGGGTTCGCCGTTGCGTGGCCAGTGGCTGCCGCTGGCGCTCACTCTGGCGGCCGCTCGAACCATGGGCGGCACGTCGCACTGCCCATGCGGACGGCAGCGCCTCTAGCTGCTGATTGTGGTGCCGTGTCCACGGACACCACATTAGTTATAAATATTTAATATTTGTATTAATAAAAAATTGAAGCAACAACTAAAATGAACAATTGGTTTGAAAAATTGTTCGTTTTATAAATCTGCAGCACCGTGTGCTGCTTACTCTTTTGGTTACGTGATGCTTGCACGTGGAAATGTCAATAAATCATTAACTGAAGTTTTGAAATGCACAGGAAATCTAAGAAAGGAAAGGGTATCATTTCAAAATGCATTAGTGAGTGTAGCTCTTTCAGCGGCATTGGCTCGGGTGGCGCGCGGGGCAGGCAGGAGGGCGCGTTGAAATGGGCACTGTTGCACGCAACGAAACAAACGGAAAAAATAGCTCATAGGTTTCCAAATTCCATATAGTGATCTTTAAAATCTAGTAACATCAAAACCCGTTTGATTTCTCTACAAATATGTTCAATACAGCCTAATAGTGAATAAAGAAATCATATACTGCAGTGCGGCACCAATGTGGGTCGTTAATAGTGATGGCGCACGGCGTGATTTTAGCAGATTGCAGTGAAGCAGTTAAATTGCGCCAATCAAAGTTCTTAAGATGGAGATTTCGAGCTCTAATCTTATTTAAATTAAAAGTATTTTGGAAAAAAATATTGTTTTATCGTAAATTTGGCCGTATTCGAGCTGTGGCACATTGGTTGAGCCAAATAAGAATTGTTTGATGATTGACAAGATTGTTTGATTTGATTAGTATTGTTTGATGATTGTTGCGGTGTAACGTGGGCACCACCTCAGCCAAAAAATCCGTTTTACAAATACCATCAAATATTTATTCGGTATTTTCTGAAAAGTAGCGAAAAGAGACCCCAAAATTGGGTGTTTATGGTGTTTGTGGCACCCAGTGATCTGTATACTAGTATGCAGATTAGTATACAGATCACTGGTGGCACCCCTCCTACACCCTACACTGCCACTTGATTTGGAAGATTGACTTCAAGAAGCATTTTAAAAGTATCTTGAAAAAAATCATAACTACAGCTAGCTTCGAGTGGCCAGACGTCCCGTTTTTAACGAATTGTCCTTTTCTCCCCTTATGTGTCCCGTTGTCCCGACAAAATAACGGGACGCAAAATGTCCCGTTTTTTCGTTCTTGGCAATAACCTCACTCTCTCTAGACGCACTCTGGTTTTTGTTACTTCGCTAGCACTTACATTTCAACAAACTTGTATCCCGAAAATTTGAGTAATGGGAAAAAGATAAAGTAAGAGATTGATAAAAAATGGTGTGATGTCTTTCACACACTTAAAAGTAGGGCAATCCACGTAAAAACAAAGGTGGTTGTGAGTTTTGCGCTGGCTGTACCAGGCAAAAATGCTGTGGTGGAGAGAGTATTTTCAATTGTAAACTCCCTTCGGATTGACGAAAAAAAGTTTTTCTACTGGAACTATTTAAGCAATTGTAATTTTAAAAACTCATTTTCAAGACCTGAGCTGTAAGGAATTTTACAACCTGTTATTAAGTAATTCCAAACTCTTGCAAGATATCAAGTCTTCTGATAAGTTCAAAGTTCATAGTGATGTTCCTGAATGAGAAGCCACAAGTTGCACAGGTAGTTCATAAGTTGGTCAGTAAAATATGTCTTTTTACATACAAAATGTAATTTGTACATGTCTCAATGAAGCAGTGCAGTCACATTTGAAACACATTTCATTTGTAAACTCATGTTCTGTTTTGTCCCATTTTTTCTTCAATATTTCAGAAATGTCCTGTTTTATGTTACAAAACATCTGGTCACCCTAAACTAGCTCATTCAGGTAATTATGAAAACTTTTAAAGGAAAAGTACAAAAAATATTGCAGTCTATTCAAATAGAAATATGCTGATACAACATTAAAAATATGCCTACATATTCATTCATGTCCCAAATAAAAAAATCTGTACTTTCATAGGAAAGTTAATAATTGTGTTTCTATCACTTTAAAGATTAAATAAAGATAATCACAAATGAAGTTGAGTGAATCGAATAATCCATTGCAATTTCACCATCACATGTTGCAACATAGACTCTGATCAAGAGTACAAAATATTTTTTTCATAGTGGGTGGAACCAACACAAGTATGAGGGGAGACAAAGAAACAATGAAGGGTACTGATTTGGTGATTAGCATGTTGATAAGATTGAGTTAGTCCTTTGGTACTTTTCTATTAAAATATTTAGGAAATAAAATGTATCTGAGGAAGACAATGAAAAAAGGACATCAATGTCCAAATGTACTTTACCAAAATATTACAACTTTAACCTGTTGACTCCATTCATCTGCCTTAATTGAATTAAACAGCCTCCAAGACAAATCAAAGAATACAGAGTGCAACTTTAAACACCAAGTAGCAAGATACTTTCTTTTTAACATTTTTATTCATCTTTTGGATTTTCAACTGGTTCATACAGATTATCATTAAAACTAATACCATTATCTAATATACAATCAGTCACCTCAGTGATCATTTCACTGAAGACATGCTCTTTGGTATTACATAAACCATCTTCCTTCTTAAGCATGGGTATTTGGTCTGTTGCTTGTAGTGTTATCACAAGATGATTTAGTATCAGACTTGTTTAAAAGCACTCCAATATCATCATAAATGTCATCATCATACTCAAATGTTCTTTCTAATGTCTTATCACTCTCCAATGTGGTTTCTGTCCGTTGACCACTTACATTATAATATAATTTTGGATTTAATGGACAAATGTCATCATACACTAATTCACTGTCTGACACATACTTTGAGTCACTATGTTGGTCTACAGATTGCACTGCACGTTCTTTTCCAATGATGTTAAGGTCATTAATGTTGTAATAAATTTCATCTCCATATTCTTCATTTTTCTCACTTACACAATCTCTGTGTCCACGCACATCATCATATTCTTCATCATCAATCACAGTTGGGGAGGGAGTCGGAGGTAGACGTTTGGGCTTTGGCAGGGGCTTCTTGGGCAAATCCTTGCAGTCATGGTTTTCAATTATATGAGAACTTGCTTCATTAATACAATTTATCCATTGTTCCATTTCATTGAGACTGCTAGCCAAGAACTGAAATTAAAAAATAATACATGGCTTACATATTTGCCTCCAATTGTGGTTAAATCAATTCTTAAAGTGATTTACCTGGTATGATTTCTTTCCCGGACAAACAACTTCAAAACCAAAGTCTCTTTTCTTAGCGTCCTTTGGGAAAAACGTGACAGCTGGTCGAGCTTCAAAACCTTGCACATTGATATATGTTACGGGTTTGGCATCTTTATCACTATTGTACACATATAAATTCTGATTGAGTAGTCCTACATAGCAACGAATGGAGCGCTCCACAAACAGTCCCATAAACCTTTCCTTTCTTGACAAGGCACCAAATTTTTTCCCTACCATGCGTAGTTTAGATGCAGGTAAAATTAAATGTTCAATATTAATACTCTGTCGACAGTCTTGTTGCCCAGAATGGTTAAGATGTGGACGTCAGGAAACTCTTCGTAAAGCTTACTGTCAATATTTTTGGCTTGATTGGTATTCAAAGAACATATTCTCCAGATTGTGAACCTGGAAACAAATTCAAGAACACATTTTTAAGAGATTACTCATAGGTAATGATACTTAACACTACACGAAATCAAAATTAATTCAATTTAATTACTAATTGTGTTTTGATTTCATTGATTCAAATGCAAACATGATAAGCATGAAAAAAACGCTGCTTTCAGTTTTGATACATAGCAGCTGCTTTGGAAAAGAAGCCTAAGGTGACAATGGCAAAGTAGCAAATCTTAAATCCCTTTATGTCCACAAAAATACCTGTTCCAATGTATCGAATTGTATTGTTTTGTATATTGTGTATGAGGTTTTAAAGGTTTTAAGACTAGAACATTTTGCCACAACAGGCTTAATTTCTAAGCATTTCATTGATATCAAAATTGAAAATCTTTTTTACATTCTGTAGTTAGCATTTCTATCAACAATATTATAAAGTTAATTTAAATAACCAGTTTACTGAAAATACATCTTAACTGACTTAGACATCTCACTTTATCTGCACCACAATCATAATCATTATGGCAAGTTTCATGGTATGCATTTAATTATTCTGAGTTATTCATATCTTCATGTACGAACATTTATTTCATAAACAAACACTATTTAGATGAGTTCAGAAATACATGCTACATTAGTAGTGTAATGAGAATCATATGGGGCAATATTGAATGTATCACACAAATCCACTTTAGATAAAAAATTATATTACAGAATTGTTCATAAACAATTGTATTAAAATCAAAATAAGTAGATCTATTATACTTATAAGTGATAAATTCATTTAAAAAGATAACATTTTGTATCAAGCAGTTATTGAAGTAATTTTTTTGGAAAAAAAATGCATGCTCCTTTCTTGGTTTTAATGTTTTGTATTATTGCTTGATTATATATTGTTATATATGTATGACTTCCTAAATGTGTATAGGTGAGTGAGAAGTATGCGTTACAATTCAAAATGTTGCCACAAAATGTTTTTTCAACAAAAATTTTCGTTAAACGCAACCCGCATGACATTTATGTATTAAGGGGTCATGTTGCAGTGGTCGTGGACGGGGGCTGGTCAAGAGGCGACCGGGCGAGGTTGGTCGAGGCTGGGATGGTTAGGTTGGGTCGGGGACGGAAGCGGAGAGAGGACGGGGCAGAGCAACGAGGTGATGCTTTGGGGAGGGGGAGGGAGAACGGATCGGGATAAGACGAGTGAAGAGATGCGAGGTGGAAGGGAGCATGTGCACAAATACAATTTTGTGATCAGTGAATACCTGGGTACCGTCGTGTTAATTCCACGCGCGCGCCCGCCCACACACACACACACGTTCATGTCATTGAGAAAGAGTTGACTGCATTAGGACGTGACTTGCCGAACATAAGTGCGTAAAGAGTTGCCTAATAAACTGGCGCCAAAGGTACATGTAACTTCGTTATATGAATTTTCCCCACATGTTCATTGGCAAAATGTAATTATCTTCAATCGCTCTAACACTTTTACCTACGCAAAGCAAAGTCCACGACGAAAGTGTGAATAAGACGTTCAGCGATACACAATAGGAATAGAAGTCTTGCGATACACAACAGGCCGCGAAGAGAGAAAGCAACGGCAGCGAGAATGGCTAAGAGATCGAATATCCGCGTAGCCCGTCCAACGGAAATAGGTAACAAAACTTCGAACAACCGAACTTGACAATTGTAGTAATTTCGTGTACTTGCGAAATTTCGGAGCTGGGCGGTCGCTACACTGCACCGTGGCAGCGAGCGTAAATGCGACCGAGACTTGTACAATTTCGGAGCTGACGCTGAATATGCATGCAACAGCAGCGAATCGTCCTGTCATACAGCATGAACACATGAACGACGCACATGCATTAAATATTAGATTCCGTGTGAATCGACAATACGTTTAGGCGTAACAATATGCTTTGCAGGAATATTATTATAGGGTGGTCTAGCTGGGCATAGATGCTTGCAAGATAGGCGACACGTGTATGTAGTCTTGGCAGCAAAGGCCGTGCACTTTCATCACGCGTCCACAAATCTACACGAACGTACAGCATAAAACCCTCTGGGATAGCAACTATGATCCTACCAGACTGTCGGGCTTGTGTAGGAGTTTCTGGAACAGGGCAACTAGGCGGCAAGGTCTGTGATATCAACGCACAATGGCAACCCGCCCGGCCGCTGAGAGAGTGAAAGCGACGGCGAACATCCGGATGTGACGATCGAGAAACCCGTTGTGCTATCAAGAAACATGAGCAGTTGAGTGCTTTAGATGCGATCTCGCTTGGCCTGTTAGCTATAGTTGGAATTAAGTTCAAATTGTAGAAGAAGATAAAATATGCAGGCGAAGCCGCGCCTGGTTTATTTTTTAAAATTTTTGATTCATGATATTTGAATATCAAAACAAAAATTACTGTTATTGTCCTATAATTTATATCCTAATCCATTCTACTGAGGCAAGTGATCAGCTGAATAGTGATAGTGAGGAGGGAGTGACCAAGGAGGAAACGTCGAAACTTTAAAACTTTACTTTTCTATCAACATTCTATCAATACATACAACTACACATACACACAACACATAACTTCTATCAACATATACGAGGTGCTACCCAAAATGTCCGAGAATTTCATTGTGAAAATCAGAAAACTATACTTACGTCCTAATGTCCTTCATAACGTTCAAAGTAGTTATATTGGGCATGTGTGCAACGATCGCAGTGTTGTTTCCATTTTTGGAAGTCAGCAAGTTGGAGGGTGTTTAGGACCCGTTGCGATTCTACTTGGATATCTTCTATGGAGTGAAACATGTCGGCCTTTCAACGCAATTTCATCTTCGAGAACAAGTAAAAGTCGCACGGGTACCCCAACCTCCCTACCAACCACTGCTATGTTGTTTTGGGCCAGAAATTCCATCACAATGACGGAATGCGCAGGTGCGTTGTCATGGTGCACCAACCAATTTATCTTTTCCCACAACCCTGGTCGTTCGCGCCAAACATTTTCCCTCATTCGCCTCAAAACCTCGCAATAAGACTGCTCGTTGATAGTCTGGCCATGTGGGACAAACCTCTCATTCACAATTCACGCACTTTCATGATTATTTCCGGTGCTGTGCATGTTGATGGTCGACCAGAATGTTTGTCATCATCCACAGATTTTCGGCCTTCCTTGAAGCGACTGGACCACACACATTTTCTTGCTGGCTCAGTGCACTCTCACCAAATGTGTCTGTTAGCATGCGGTGGGTTGACCTGCAGTTTTCTTGAACTTGAAACAGAATTTGATGCGAATCCGTTGCTTCTTCACGTTATCCATTTGGCAATTCGGAGCACTGAAATACGTCCTGACACGTTGTAACCGCCACCTAACGGTCACATCTGAAACTGCGACCAACAGACGCAACGCGATGTGTCTAAATAAGAAATTGACGAAGTTACGACGAACCCACAGAGATGACGCCACAGCATGTTAGAACGAGTATCGCATTTCCACAGTGAATGAGCACAGCCAATCAGGAAATTTCTTCAAATATTGAGGATTTTTGCCTAGAACTGGAAGAAACCCGACATTTTAGATCAAGGCGCCGACGTGGCAACTTGAAGAGCGAAGTCCTGAGCTGCGTGGATTTGGCGTATATCAGTATTCTAAAAGCTTAATAAAGCTTTTATTTTATACTTGGATGAAGTAACTTCAATGCAGCGGACACCGGCCGGAAGATAGCTGACCTTGCGGCGAGACACCTGGAGGGTGCAGCATATTGCAGACACCGCTGGGGCGAGCTGGTGAACTTCAAGAGAAAAGACCTTGAAGGAATTCGTGAGTCTGCGGGCGCATTCAAACGGTTCCGTTACATTGAGGAAGAACCGATTTGCAAAAGTTATAGCTTTGAAGTAAATGAGAGTAATTTCTATCTGATAATACTCGTAGGAAGTTACATGCAACTCAAATTCATGGTGCTTTCTACAATTCATTCTATGGTTTAAAACAGACTGTCGTAAATTGAATATTAGAATATTTTAGTGAACTGTCATATAAAGACATGAGCTCATAGTCTATTAATATCAAGGCTGTTGAATGCTGAAAGCAAGTAAAAGATTGGATTGATATTTTTGTGAAGAGACATTACAATAATTACTTGTAGTAATTAGTAATACCTATTTGTGATATAACGAATGTTTCTAAAAGGAATAATTAGATTCCAGAATTTATAAATAATTTTGTAAATAATCACATGGTCTTATAATTTTGAATACTGCAGTTATGAGTATTATTGCACGATAATTTTTGGGTGTATAAGTGTATTTCTTTTGTAAACATTGTTTTTTTTTCAGGATTATATTGTTTTGTATTAAGTGTATTTTTTGTAATTGAGGGATGTGAAATATAAACTTCTGTCTCTTTCAAAGAATATTCAGTTTATTATAACTAGAGTAGGTCTTTGCCGAACCCAAACCCTAATGTGTGTGGAGTTATTAATAGCTCGCATAGAGAGTAGTGTGATTAGGTGTGAAGTAATCACATATCGAGTGTCATTAGGCAGGTCACTCGAAGTCATTCGTTGTACTTCGAAGGGAAAGAAGGTAGGGACGGTGACAACGTACCACTATAATTCACAACTGGATGCGCCAAAAATGACGCAACTTTGCATCGCAGAAGCTAAGACTAGATATTTCTAGCGTCACAATTTGCTGCTGCGTGATCGGTATAATGAAATTCTCGGATACTTCGGGTAGCACCTCTTAGTTAACTCTTCCTCACATTAACTACATTCGGATGATCCATTTTGTCTGTATATCTCACGAAGGAACGCCGCCACATTTTTTTAAAAAAATATGCAAAACATTAATTTGAAGGATGCAGGAAAATGGATGGGTCGCCTTAAAACGGGCCAGCAAGATCATCGGACATTCGTCCACTCGATTTTTATTTCTTTGGGTCAAAAATAAACGAAGGCATTTATTACCCAACTGAATGATCTATTGCACCTTTGAAAGTAGTTCTAAAAAGTTTTGTCGGGATTTTCTTCCTTCTCGATATTGAAAGAATTTCCACACAGACTACCCTACCCTTACCTCAAGGGTAAGGATGGTAAGGGCACTGAAGATCGTGCTCACCTTGAGTATTTTTATGTTAATATGTGGATAATGTTTTACATAGAAAGATACTTTGGCCGCGGGAGTTTTTTTAAAATAATGTTTTACTGTACTAGTTTAGAGAAAATATGAGTTATGTAGGAGCTTTCAATTACTGCACGTTACGCATTTAGTAAAATGAGCAGTGAATTGTCGTTATAACGACTTATTTCAGCTATACGAAATAGTATTCAAGCCTCACTTAATGGTTTACATGGAAATCAAATTCTCAATTTACAAATCAAAATTTGTTCTTAAGAAATAATTTCAGTCAAAATATCGAAATTTTATTTAAATAATGAGTAGTTGCTGACATCCCGACAAAACTGGGGCACTGGCATTAACCTGAATTGGTGAGGAAGGGGAGAGAAGGGAGGGTGGTTAAAGGGTAGCTTAAAGAAGCTACACTTTCAGGAGAAGAGACCAAAAATGGGGGCATGAATTATTAAAATGAGCGACACTAATTGCATGTAATATGAGCAATGTATCGTGTTTTCAATGCGCCCAACGTTGCGATTGTTCCAACGAATCTTTCAGATCAGATTACTTTGAGGTTACACGTACCATTAAAACAATTTATGGACACTTACTACTTTTTGAAGATCCACTCATATCAATGTAAGGACCAGCTGGCTCTAAGAGGGAAGACACTTTCTGAGGCCAGTTCATCACGCTCAGTCTTCGCCTTTCCGGAGAGAGGTTCATTCTTCAAGGTGTCAGTCAGAAAGCGATTGATATCTGCAAAGTATGAGCACTTTGACAAGTAAGACATTGTTTCATTCATACCAAAACATCAAATAACATGGTAAAAATAAAAAATGTACTTCAAATAAAATAGTTTCTCCATTATTCATATTGTTTATACAGAGATTCAGAAAAAATATCTAAATTCACAGAATTCAAAATATCAATATTTCATTTAGCCTTATAATTAGAGGCAGGATTTCCATTTAAATGCATGTTTTAAGCTTCGTAGAGATTTCGAACTTTGTAAATAAGTTTCATGAAAAACTCTTTAAAAAATACATACTTTTTCCGTGCATGTTTGCATGTTTTGGTAGTTCTTTTAAGAAATTCATGCATAATGCATATTGGGACGTTTTTTAAATTAATACTGCATATTTAGTCTTCTAACTAGCATATTAAGTATGACCTTATTATTTCTCTGCATAATTTGTGCATATTAAAACTGACGCATAATTTGTATAAATGATATATTGTCTTAGTTCTTGATAGCATGCAGTTATCTTTGGTGCTTATTGTTATACTACACATTTTAAACCTTCCTACACACTACTTGGATTTGCGACGCGAGTACACGTGCGATGAGCAACGATCGCGAAATGAATTATCCACGCCTTATGATACGGATACGGAAGATACACAAAGTCAAAACTCAAGATCCTTTGATAACTGACAATGGGAGATAATAATGGGGACAATAATCAACAAGAGGCTCTCAGTCTGCTTGCGTGCAACACAGGATTGACCAGTAAGTTCCTTTATTGTGAAGTTAAGTATAAAATGGCTCTTTCTAAGGCTTCGTGTGCAACACTTCTCAAAGGATTGGAAATAACGATTGTCTGGAGGACGGATGGAAATGTGATTTGTTGCAATTGCTGTAATAAACAAGTAAGTAGGCTATACTCTAAAAATTGATCACTTAAAAAAGTATATGTACTGGTTGTGTTTTGCTAGTAGAAATGTTTAGTGCTCAAGTCTAATATTGCTGCAGAAATTATATAATTTGAAATACTGCAACTCAGAAAACGATAAAACAATTTCAACGAAATAGATATGAAACGAAAACCAAAATTTTTATTGAAGTGAAAATAATTATTTTCCGGATATTATTAATAACTTTTTAGCAGTTGTGGGTTTTTTCTGAGGTTCAAGAATTTATTATGTAGAAACGGTTTGGCGCACTGTTTTTAAATGGTTATTATTTGTGTTAGTATGCACAGTATTTCTAAACATTTTTCTCGAATTTCAGAATTTTACCTCTATTATTTTAATGTTTTTGAAAAAAAATTGTAAATCGTGTAGTATTTCATATTTTTTTTCTTAATTTTGTTGAAGTACTAGTAGCATCAATGTGTCTAAAAAGAATAATTTTATCAACAAGAGAAAGCAGTACGACAAAAAATAGTACCTACAAACCTGATTTCTTCGACCAAATCTCAAATTTGAGCCTACATAATTTCTGCCCAGATAGTTTGAACCTGAACGTTTAGCTAAACATATTATAGTAAAGTACTCTTGTCTTAAATCTGACATTCATTTGCGTCAAAATTTAAGTAAAATTTGTTTAAAAACATGATCATTTGTAGCGAAAATATCATCTTAAAAATCATAATACTCATCTTAAAAAATATGTATCTCTATATAATTTGTATTTGCATATAAAATGTTCTAAAATGTTTCAAGTGGGCCAGCACCTTGCATCTACTTCTCATAGTGATGCTTTAGTACGAGCACCATTCGAAAAAGTAGCAAATCCAATCACTTAAAGGATTTCTACAGAAATATACAAGACAGGACGTCCCAGATCTAAACACATAAATCATCTTCCGTATCTTCAGAAATTAAAATCAGTAGGTCGTTTTCTAGTGGAGTCATTAAAAATTGTTGAAGACATTACTGTGTCTGGAATTAATGTTTGGAGATGTAGGTGAGATTGCTACGGAGAAATTACATAAAGTGTTAATTTCAAATCGTGACTTGAAATTTCTCCAAAATGTAAAAAATTATTTGTAGTGAAAAAATCAGAAAATGCAGAATTTCACCTTACATTTGCTCAGGATTCATCTTTGAAGTTTGCTCCAATTACGTCTTTTAATGTAAAAAGGTCATTTTCTGCATTCAAAAACATTTTTATGACAAAAAGAAAAGAATAAATTTGACGTAGAACTGTTTAGAAACAGTTTTAATTGCTCACTTTTACAAGTGGCAATATAAAAAGACTTTAGAAAAATAATAATTGATTGTGCATATTTTGTCCATTTTGCCCTGCATTGTGCATATTTGGATATTTGATAGTGCATGTTTGCATGTATATTTTAGCATTTGATTGTGGCATGAAAATCCTTTCTCTACTTATTATACTATTTTTTATACTCTTGCTTTCCGCTGAAGTTTAGAACACGATACAACCTAAGGAAGTCGTTTAAACCGACACTTCGTGCCGCTCCGACGAGGGGGAAATTACCGCGGAGGGGTCGAGGGGTGATTAGGGGTTTATGAGGGGAACCTTTCGGTGGGGAGGGGTAGTGAGCAATTTACGTAACTTAGTACACACTTATAATAAGCGAAATGTGGGCGGTTTCGTCAGCGAGGCTGCCGCGCGCGCGTGATCTAAATAAATTATAAAAATTACACTACTGAAATATTTTAATGGTTTGTAATTGGTCAGAAGTTGAGGAAGGTAATTTCAACCCGGTACCTTGTCGGAGCTCCATTATCAAATAGTGCTGCGATCGTGGTGGTGTGCCCCAGTGATTTTGTGTGCGGGGTACCTGTGGAAGTGATTAACTACGTTGCTCTCATACAGTTACGTTTCTTGTGCCCTTCTAATTTTTTGTGATTTGTGTTCCTGAGTGTCGAGTATTAGTGCTACGTTGGTGAGAATAAAGGTGGGGTTCTTTTACATGTCGCGCCAAAAGGGGTGCATTTCGACGAACGTCATTGAAACGCTGCCGTCCCGATTGGGAAATATTCTCCGCCTCATACGTGTTGTACTGAGTCTTGCAGCTACTTTAAAAATTGATGACAAAATAAGAATGACTGGCAATGATTTACGACGAGTTTGGTGGTCAGCCGAGGCGGTGACAACTAGGAAGAAATTATAAAATTAATATTTTTCCGACTCACGGAGGTTAATGTACGTCGGTTGCCAGTAATAGTGGAAAACAGCCTTTCCTGTTGTTCCAAATCTTATCTCCACTATTCCATCCAAAGGAAACAATTGCACTGTATGTGTTGAACTCAAAGTAAAATTGCATCCATCTTTAAATCATTATATATTTGCCAATTAAATTAATTATAATGGAAAAGTTTTTTTTAAACATTTTATATTTTCGTATAATTTAAATTTTCTGCATAGGCTATAAACAGACCACGGATTTTTAGGTTTTAAAACATGCGTTTTAGGTGCCTAAAATAGATTCTTTCAGCCTCTCAGTTAGGCTTTTTAAATGGTAGAATAGGCACAAATGAAACAGGAAACTTACAAAAAAACACGTTCTTACAATTTATTATTTATATTTCTCAAAGAGAAAAAACATTAATCAATATTATGTTGAATCAGTATTGTATATTTTGTGATAATACTATTTATGAAAAAGTTTACTTGTTTGTCCCCTAGTTAGAATTATTCGTAGCGTATTTTGTGTCATAAATTATTAAAATTTTCTCCAAGATTTCAAAAAAAAAATGAATATCTCTTATCGGTCAAGATCTTTTGCGGAAATTCAATCGCCTTATCTTAGAATCGGAAGCAGGCTTTTCCGCGAAGTTAGGAAGTAGTGGCATGGACTTTTATCGCAAGATCCTTGTCATGTATATTTATTTCTCGCTGTCTTATAGATTCAACGCAACTTAAAATTAATATCATCCTTGTCTGCGGTGCCGACACAGAAGAAACAATGAAGAAAAAAACAATGAACAAACAAAGAAGAAACAATGAAGCCAGCCATAGACAAAAGAAATTAGGCAAATTAGTCTAATTTTAGATTTTTACAAGTAAAATAGGCATTAATGTTAAAATAGGCTTTTTAGGCCCTATAAAATTGACGGGTTTAGTTCAAATAATCCTAAAATATAAATATAAAACTTCATTGAGAACAAGGTACCCAGGAAAAAAATAGGTTTTTAACTAAATATCCGCGGTCTACCAATAAGAATAGGAACCTATAAGAATACAGTGCATGGTCATAAAATCCCATTGTGAAGTAATATTACACTGAGGCTTAGAATCTGAAAACATTCTCCATTGTTATTCTAAAGGCCTTTGCCGATCTCTGCATACACTACATGAAATCTCCTTACATTTTCGACGAGGTATTCCCAAATACCTGAGAATGTAGGTCTGATTAGTCCTTGAAAATTTCTAAATCTCTCATGACTCAAACTACCTTGTGTGGATGTTGTGGTGTTTAATGCGTAAAGTGAATGCTCGAGGGAAACTGCTGTTAGAAAAAGTTAAATGATTGTTCACAGGAATTTTGAAAATTAGAGCAATGAAACAATTTTAACTGCGATATTCATAATTGTCAGCTCATAATTAATTAAAAATCATGTACTTCATGTCCGAAACAAATTGGCTATTGAATAGTGTAGTAAGCGAATTTAGAGTCGACTCCGGTAATAGTGAACTCGGATATTGTGAACCCTCAGTTATAGTGAACTGTAAGTCACTGGTCCCGTTTCACTTACATTACAAATAGGAATAAGATTCGGTTGTAGTGAACCTGAACCTCTCCTGTAGTGAACGTAGGAAATACATCGTCCTGGAAATTAATTATCTCGTGAAAAAAGAATATATTGCCTTAGTACCACAAATTCCAACACTAGGCAGCTTGAAAAAAATATCATCGGCCAAAGGTCTTCATCGAAAAAGTTAACCCTGTGTTGAAGATCTAGGACCCGGAATGGGCACCAAACTGATGATCTTTGCCACTCAGTTTCACTGCGGAAAACAAAGGCCGTGTCCTGCGAGGGCCACAAGTCGCGGCGACGCGCGATAGCTTGCTGCAGTTCCAATCTTGGTGTTACTTGATATTCCGCGGGATAGAGCGCATTGAGTTTCTACGTAGGCGGCAGGAAGCACGCGACTGCCACAGCCTGGCGATATCCGCCGTGTCGCGTGGAAAAGGATCGGTTGCACCATCCCGCTACCGAAAACATCTCGTATGTTACTAGGTAAGTAAAAGGGCCCTCGGAGAGTGGGACGGCGTTCCAACAGTGCAAAGGAGGCTTCAAGGGCATTATGATACTTACAAAGGACAATGCAGACTCAAGTATGGAGAGAGCACGAACTCTGGAAAAGGATCTAGAGAAATTACTAATGAAAAAAGTACGAAGCAAACAACTGAAAATAATGTTTTTTAAGGACAAATAAAGATATTGAAATTTTCAGTTCGTGTTCTTGATGTAAGCTCAGTGATGATGAGTCACGTAACTTTAGCACCTCCTGTAACTTTTGAAACGGTTGAAGATATTGCAATGCAGTTTTCACGGAAGTGAATGAGGGAATGGGGCTAATTGATATGTGTATTGATTTCTCTTTTATCACTTGTATTTTACGAGATATTTGAGGTAACTTTGTTTTTTCAAATGGGACTATACATATTTTTCAGTCTATCATGACAAGCGTAAAAAGACAAATCCAAAGATATAAATATTGTTATATGTTAGATAAGTATTTTTTTGAGTAATTGTGATTTTTTGCGACTAGTGTTTAACGGATATTTTCATTGTAACTGTCAGCCCCACAAGGTCACGCAGCGCTCCCCCAGCAAACGCGGGGTCGGGAAAAGAGGAAGGGATTTTAGTACTTGAGGATACGAAAAATATTCACAAAACTGTTGCATTTTTTCCTGAACTCTCCTTTCTATCCTGATCCATTTTCAGATATTTTGTGTTTCTTAGGGATTGAAAATACGGATTTGTCTTAAGTAGTATTTATTGAAATAAGATTATTTCCATCCCTAAGGTATTATTATATTCTTATTAACATTGAAATTGTTTGCTCAAAATACGCAATATTTTTCGTACAGTTTTATTTATTCTTATTGTGCTTTGTTTCAAGATCCCATTAATAGGTATCTTATGAAACCCCATTAAATGGAGTTGAAGTTATAAACAATTTTATTACGATACAAACTTATGACAAATCCTTATTTTCCATCCTTTAATTCCTTCAATCAAAGAAAGTCGAAAATCTGAAAATGCGGAAAGATGGAAAGCACAGTTCAGGAAAAAACTGCAATGGTTTTGTGAATATTTGGAATATGTTTCGTATCTTCAAATTCCCCTTCCCTTGCCCGGGCGCGCGTTGCTGGTGGAGCGCTGCGTGACCTTGTGTGGTGGACTATTCAAAATGTCCGTTAAACCCCAGTCGCAAAAATCAAAATTAATCCAAAAAATGCTTATCTAACATACGACAATATGTACATCATTTGATTCGTCTTTTTACGCTCGTCATGGTAGACTGAAAAAATATGTATAGTTCCATTTGAAAAAACAAAGTTACCTAAAAATTCTCGTAAAATACAAGTGATGAAATAGAAATTAGTGCACGTATCTATTAGCCCCTTCCCCTCATGCACTTCCGTGAAAACTGCATTGCAATAACTTCAACCGTTCAAAAGTTACAGGAGGTGCTAAAGTTACGTGACTCACCCTGTATATAATCAATCGTTATGGAGAAATTCTATTTAATTCTGGCATCATCGGATATAGTGAACTTCGGACATAGTGAACACAAAGTGTTAGTCCCCAGAAGTTCACTATAACCGGAGTCAACTGTATATAAAAGAAGAAAGATGTACAAGAAGATGAAATGGGTCATGCGATTGGGACAAGTGAATTTGAATTGGCAGTGAAGGGACTTCCACAGAGGAACCTTCTCACTACTGCGACTCCACTCCGCTTGGTAATGAGAAATGCACACCGACTCTTACGTCTTGGAAGGTGGACAGAGAACGAAAACATTCGCGTTACATAATCTTTTCACCGTGCCAATATTCTAATTTCTACTCATGTTTCTCTACGGAGGTTTTATTTTTGCACTTGACCAGAGATCGAAGGACCGGGAAATCGAGGGGGTAAAAAACTAGAATAAAAAATACTTAAACAAGTAAATGTAAGTAAGAATAAAGTAAGTTTACAGTAGATTTTAAGTTTTCTTTTTGAAAAAAGATAGAAAGAAAAAGAAACTTAGCAAGACCTTCTGATGTGTCTTCTGGCCGAGTGCTCACGCAACACACAAGACTTGTTGGGTATCTTGATTCAATCAAAGACGAAAGGTACTGCCTATAAAATGTCTCTTTTGCACGAAATTTTCATGAATTGGACTTGATAAACTAGCATATTAAGAGCCTTTTACATAAAAATAGATCTGCAGTAGCGAAGGAAAGACAAATCTCGCCTTTGTGATTTGAATAATATTTGTTTGTTTGTTCATACTTGGCGCGGCGGCCCGTGTACGGGCCATGGCCAACAACTAACTTACAGGTTACACTGAAATGTGTGTTTTTTTCACGATTATTTTGCCTTTGCATGCATTTCTGGACAAAAAGCTTGTAAATGCATTTATGCATTTTGAACAAAATTAAACTGTAAATCTGTAACAAGTTTATGAAAACATCTACAACAAGTTTACGAACACGTCTAGAAGTTTTCGAATACAACTATCAGGGTGTATGATGTGAAAATAATCAAAATTATAGGCCAGACAAGTGCTAGTAGAGATAGTAAGTTATTAACATTTGTTGGATAAAAGTTACAATTCTATAACATTGCAAAACCGTTAGAAATAATATGAGAAAGTATGTGATGTTGCAGTAACATTGGTTATGAAACGAATAATACCAAGTTTGCGACAAGCAAAATTTTGTCTTCAGATCATTTAGGACTGCCTTTATTAATAACACGATTGCACATCTTTTTGCAACCCTCTTAATTCTGTAAATTCTGAGACTTTTTCAATGAAAGATGGATAATAAACTGGCCGTAATGCAGAAAATACGCAACACAAAATTTATACTTGTGAATCATTGCAACAGACACATCGTATTACATCATTGAGGAAGTCGTAATAAGTAAATTTCATATAACGGAGTTACACATGTGATACTTGCTCCCAAAAGGTTAGACAACATTTGTTTTACGCACATGTGATCTGCAGCGAAAGGAAAGGGTACCAACGGATAAGATGGTAAAATGTTGCCTAGAACCAAATAACATATGAGTAAACAAACTCTAACATAAAAATGAAGATTTTTGAAACGTTTCATAGTCCCCTCCCACCAACGCCACTCCTTTACAGCCAAAAACGTGTTTTTAATTATATTTTTTCGTCAAATTAACATTATCCATTCGAATTAAAAAAAGCATGAAAAATAAGAACATAATTTACACTATCAAACTATTTTTGATGTATTTTCGATAGCACATTCAAACTTATTTTTTTTAAATAATAAAAAATATTCTTTGCCGTGTCTTAGAACACTGAAATAGACACGAACAAATCTCAAACCTTCCTCTCCAAACTCCTATTGAGACATTTTTTCAGATTTTTTCGATTGCTGGACTGTAGTAAAAAAATAACAAATATCTTTTATCCTTTTCCCGTCTTTAAAACCACTTACGACTTTAAATACACTTTGATAATGACTGCAACAGTTCTGTACATGTATTTTAGTGTTTTTATACATTTGTATACATTATTATAGCACCATATAATTCTTTATCTTAGAATTTTCTTAAAAATTATCAAATTTTTAAAGATTTATAATCCTTTGAATAAGAATATCATACGCTAAGGAAATATGATGGTTGTTGGCAGTTTATAAGAACCCCTCGGTACAAAACCCTGTAAGTGTGTAATTACACTCCAGTGCTTCATCCAAGTTTTCAGAAGAAAAAATAGAAACACTGGGAAGCACTGGATGAAGGATATAGTTTAATTTCTCATATATAATTTGATTTTAGAGAATTTTTTAACATTTTATCAGGGTGTACTCTTTCCTTGACAGTGTGAGAATGTGACCTGCCGTACACCAATCCACATGGAGTTGCCCGAGTTTCAAGGGGAGAATATATCATGTGTAACTCCGAAATTTTCCACTACAAGTTCATCTGCATCTAATGGTTCTACAGAAAGGCACAGACTTTCCCGTATTAGCTTTCTTTTTCATTTTGTCTCGGCTAGCTATTCGGACTTGCCACTATTCTTGACAGCTGCCATCTATCGCCGCCTAAAGTACATTTTATTTTACATTTTATTATTGTTCTGTTTTCTAACAGTAGAACAGAAATATTATTTTCAGAATATAAAAAAAACAGTAAAACATTGTCCTAAATGGCAATTTTTGGGGCCGTTTTTAAGAAAATGGCGTTTAAGCGCTACTGTAAATGCGAAATTTGAAGCTTTTTTCACAGAAAACTTTTGAGTTTTCGAAAAACTTCATTTGAAGCACTTACACCAACAAATTCAATAGTGATTAAAAATTGCTAGAAATTTACAAATGAACAAATCGCCGCTATCGTTAATATTACCGACGTGAGAATCAAGTAAAAAAATACATTTTTGTAATTTTTTTCCAAAAACAAAAGAATAGAGCAATATGGCGTTTATATCATCTCATAGAGTACATTTAGCACTATCTCTACGAAAATTTTAAACAAAAAATTTGGATCCGATTTTGAGAAAATCTTATTTTTGTAAATTTTTAAAATTGCAAATATTTTGCGCAATATTGCGCGAATACTACTAAAATTTTCAAAAAACGTACATGACTTTAATGAAAGAACTTACTTTGGACAACAAATTTTATTTGAAGGAAGAATGTCTATCTTCAATATTGTAGTAGTAGGAAGACGCAGAAAAAATCCAAACTTTTGCAATTTTCGAAAATTTAGAGTTAACTGTGAAAATCGGACCTATGCCACCTTAATAAGTGTATTTTACTCTATTCTTACAAGAAATTTAAAGAAAAATTTAGAGCCGTTTATGAGAAAATTTTGAAAATATCCGGGGAACCTCATGTAAAGTATCCCCAAATTTTGAAGAAAACTTTTCAAAATCGCGGCGCCTCGAGAGGAAGCAGATCGACAGGGGAATATCCATTTTGGAAGAAATCGTACGTATGGTTTAGGCGCTAGAGTTGATCACAGACCGACAGACAGACACACAGACAAAACAGACGGGCGGACGGACGGACGTTTTGAAAAGAACCCCTTTTTCGGTATCAGGGCACCCCAAAACGTGTATTTCTGTTGAAATCTCGAAATCGATTTTCCGCAGCATTACATAACATAAATATATAACGTATTACTCCGTATATACGTATGTATACGGGAAAGTAAAACGTTATCAATTTCAATCCATATACAACAACATATAAAGAATCTTCCCGTGCATATACTACATCTCTGAATTAGCTCGAGTGGATGTTGGCAAGTATCGTGGTTTTTCAGACAACAGCGCTTTTTGACGCAAAAAATAGATTTTTTATTTTCAATTATTTCTGACTTCGGTGTACTCGTATTTTCAATTTTTCATCGAGGTCTCTAATGCACGTTCTTATTTTTACTTTCTCGCCTTAATACGTTTAGTAGAGGAAGGAAGTATTTTATTAAATATTACGTCCATTTTTCGACAGAAAAACTCGTATTGTCGAGGCCTCCTAAAAAACTAGTTGGGCTACAACAGCATATACTTTCTCGAATTATTTCTAAATTTCCAATTTTCCATCTGACAGATCTTTAAAAAAGATTATACACAATTTTTCGAAAATTAGTCATTTTGAGGTATTTTTGTGTGGAATATAGGCCATTTTGCAACAATCATATCATATAAAATTGGAACAATTGCTCTGGTCTCATTTTCGGCGAACTATGTATTTTCTAAAACTGCAACAAAAAAAAACATTGCAGAAATACAAAATTGATGACAGATTTTTTTCTTAAATAAAATTTGCTCTAAGAAGTTAATCTTTAAATAAGGTGATGTAATTTTTTTTCAAGAAACGAGTACTTTTCGCATAATTTATGCTTGAAGTTAAAGCAATTTATTGTATAAAAAAAATTTCTCAAAAACTGCTCCAAATATTTCTTTACTTTTTCCACGGATAGAGCAAAGCACGCTTAAAAAATTTTACAGATCTCATTTTATTGAACTCTCTTAATTTTCGAAAGTAACAAAATTTAGAAGTATTGCGAGAAAATATGTATTGTAGGAACACCTCTAGTTTCATTAAATTAGTGACATTTGGGGATAATATTGATGTCATCGTCATTTAACATAAAAATTTGTATTGGAAGTCATCCACATGGTCGTGAAAGAGATGTCATACATGCCAACTGAAGACAAATATTTCTATTATTTATTAAGCTGAATTATGTAGCTGATGTTTAACAGAACCACGATAAACCCCATTTGTCCATTTGCTTCGGTACAGTATATAGTAAGGTGTGATAATGATGGATGGAAGGGGTCCCACAATGGTAGCCGTTTGTTAATGACTGATGGGAAACGAGGATTGTTTTGTGTAGTTATTGTAATTTATTAAATTGCAAAGAACATTGTTGAGAAGTGATTGATATGTTATACATGTGTTTCTGTTTGATATACTGCCCTGATCAAGGCCCAAATGTAAACCGTTTTCGAGTGTAAATAAATAAAATAAAATAAATTGCCAAAGTGCGACAATGGCCGTTTAATTTAATGTATAAAAATGCCAGAGAACGCTGAATATTATAAAACTCGTCATGGTTGTCACAGCAACAGTCAAGTGTTCTCCTTAGATCAGCAACCTACCAAGCAAGCAAGAGAAGATTAGGGTAAAGACCTTGAAACGCTTCACTTCGCGTAGCTTAGCAGAACAAGGAGATACGTAGGCGTGTCCCACCGCGCCCGCACGAGCTACTTGCCCGCCGGGGAAGCCCGGCGCTGCTACAAGCACGGGCAACTTCCTCTGACTGCTCTTGCATTCCCCCTCCAAATCTAGAAAAGGGTGTACATGGGTAAGATGAAGCGGCGAGAGGCGGGGAACAGTGACTTCATATCAAAATATGTTTGCCATGTTCTATCAAACAATCGACATTTGTGTTATCTCTATATTCTTTACTTCTTATTACTATTTCATGTATATTTTCTTTTTAAATTCTCACTTGTACAAACATTTCTGCCCAATGGCACGAATATGCTTGAAATACTATATAAGGGTGTACATGGGTAAGATGAAGCGGCGAGAGGCGGGGAACAGTGACTTCATATCAAAATATGTTTGCCATGTTCTATCAAACAATCGACATTTGTGTTATCTCTATATTCTTTACTTCTTATTACTATTTCATGTATATTTTCTTTTTAAATTCTCACTTGTACAAACATTTCTGCCCAATGGCACGAATATGCTTGAAATACTATATTTTTTTCTTATTTTTGTTTTGTGTTATGTTTTATTATATCAGTTATTTGCTGTGTACAGCAATAATGTGCAATAAGTAACCACGTTTCTATAAATTGAGTGATTGATCAATGATTCCGGGCGCGTCAACGGCTAAGGTTATTAGTCCCGTAAGCGTAGTGGATGTTTTCATCACGGGCGGTGGCGGTAATTTTCCGCCTCTGGATGCTGAGATCCGGCACCGACTTCCCTGTCGGCTGGCGAGATTTTTTCTTCAACCAGGTATCTCCCACCAGCGCGGCACTGACACAGCCGGGGCAAGCTCTAAGCTCCCGACTGGTCTCCCGGCATGTGTAGTGCATGTAATTGTAAGCGTGTGTAAGAAAGAGGTGAGGATACAAGAGCAAGAAAAAATTGCGGGGGACCGTGGCCTGTCTGTTAAGGTACTGATCAGGCATTCGCCTGGTGTTGGTCGGTGAAACCACGGAAAACTATCGATCAAAGAAGCCGGTCACTAGAATCCAGACAGCGGATGAATTCGACCCAGCTAGTGTCGAAAATCCTTACCTCCGTCGGTACTCGAACCTTAGGATCTCCCGATCACAGGCACTCCTGTCATATGAACTGATGCCTAAAGCCACCTAAGCCGGTTTCCATAAATTAAAAAATTCGCTTATGGGCGGACAGTTGTGCCAAGATATTATTGGCATAAAAAGAAAAAATGTTTAAAAACATACAAGGAGAGTCCGTCCAGTCGTCTAACCCTCCCTCCGTTCGTCTGCCTGTCGTCAACGCAGCACCTAAACCGTTCAAACGATTTTCTCAAATTTAATGTTATCCGTTCGAACTGAAGAAACTAGAGGCCCTGCAGGTTTGAATAGGACATTTTATTTTGGGGGATTCTTTGCATGAATCGTCAACAAAATTTTCACAAATTTCTGAAATGTGACTCCAAATGTTTTCATTGAACTTTGCCAACAGAGACCGTAAAGGACATTTAAAATAACGGCACCTGCCTTATTTAGTTAACATCCCTGATTTTTCGAAAATTGCGAAAGTTTAACATTTTCCCCCGTCTACCTACGATTACAGTGCTGAAGATAGAGAGTTTTCCCTCAAAAACAAAATGCTGTTCAAAGACGGATCTTCAAATAAGGTAATGTACAATTTTTGAAAATGTGAGGAGTTTTCGGGTAATTTTGCGAGAAATACAGGCAATTTTTAAACATTTTTCTGAAAAACGGCACCAAATGCTTACTTTGAATTTTCTTCTCGTATAAGGACGGTAAAAAAGTTGTGCTGGTTCCATTCTTGTCGAACTCACTGTAATTTAGAAAATTCTAAATAAAAAAACATTGGAAAAGTACAAGTTTGGAGAATGAAACGTTTATCTTCATCAAAATCTGTTCTAAAAAACAAGATTTTTAAAAAAGATCATGTACAACTTTTCGAAAAACCGAGCGGTTTTTGCTTTATTTCCACCTGAAGTTGAAGTAATTTATAAACATAATTTTCTCAAAAAAGTTTCCGCGTGTTTTCTTTACATTTTCCCTGGATTTAGTAAAGTACGCTTAAAAATGGCAGTATCTCGTTTTCATTGAACTCTCTGAATTGTCGAAAGTTACATAATTTAGAAATAACTGGAGTGACCAGAGAACTTTTTAAGCTTTGGGAAAAGTGAGTGCGGCCGAACGACTAAGTGGTGGAAGTGTCAAGTCCATCGCAAGTTAACTCCATTAAACCTGCGTTCGAATCTCGCCACGGAGAAAATGTTTTGCTGGTTGCAAACACTTTTGAAGGCTCATGTAGTAGTGTGGCCGTTAGAAACAATGCGAGAAAGTATGTGATGTTGTAACACAATTATTTTCACTTCATAAAATTTCTGTATTCTCTATTAGATTCCTATTCGTAGCTACTATTCAATTCTATTCTACATATTAATTCTCAGTGCGAGTTTAGCATTGAAACAGTACACACACAAGCTAAGGGAGTAGACTGCTTCCGCTTCGAAGATCCTGCTCCAGCGAACATCACACCTAAGACACGTATTTGAACGGCGTCGCTGATCCTTTGCGTGAGAAAGTATTACGATAATGATGTTCCGGCGGGGTCACCGCTTTGGAATTACGACCGTCATCTGCGCCTGCAGTGTGCCACGGGTCCACAACATGAGCGTCCGTTTTCACGCTCACGGACATCGGTAAGGGCTCGCACTCACTATGGCGCTACGTCAACAGAGCTGTCTTTACGATCCAAGAGATAATCCATAGGGGTGTCAAGGATAATTCGGTCGGTAATTATGTTTACCGTATTTCGGGTATTCCATTGATGGTATTTAGACAGAGTTGTGACCACATGTGGTTAATGTTGCATTCAGCAGTAGCCGCGTTGCAAGCCTACATCGCCGGATGCACGTCGACTGTCTTTTCCTGTGATAATAGCAATCTCACGTCCACTGTCACTTCCGTCCAGCGTTTCCGCCGGCTCGTGTGGTAAGGCCTCCAGGAAAAGGGTCGAGGAACAGCGCGATCCAAGACAAAGCAGCTGCGGGGTCATCCGCGACAGGGATTCTTAAACGCTTTGGGCCGCGCTCCTCGTTTCCTGCCTCCGCAGGTTGGGGTTGTGGACCTGCCATACAAATGAATCTGCAGATAAGAGCCACAAGCATCCTGAGGCTTCTAGCTCTGTTCGATTCACGCGAACTTGTAATACTATTAAAGATATTTCCGAAGTCCAAACGCAGAGTAGTTATTAAGTTGCCTCCGAAATGAATTGGGCGAATTCGTCAAATGTTATCCAATTCACAGGAATGGCACTTTCACAAAACGCTTATTCCTAGCAAACCTGTATGATATCAAAACTTTACAGTTCGCAGCAGTCTCATCTTTTAAACTTGGAAATTTCGAACATCGAAATTTTGAACGACAGTCATAATAACTAATATTTTATTGAAAGAATGAAAGTAACATGGCTATTTATTTTTGGGCAGACACCTTGCGGATCAGTGGTCCGGATACCACACAATTACATCCAAGGGTTTTAAGTGCATGAATTTCGTTTTTGAAATTTACAATAGTTTTACAACTCACTTGTGAGATACAAAAAAGAAAGTTTATTTTGTACTATCTCGTACACAACAAAGTATGTATAAAATTATAGTTAACGTTAATGTTGCAAGGCAAAGTGACGAGTTTGACGCAGAAGTACACGTTTCGTCGATGCCTGATACTCCAAAAGTGGATTTGTCTTGTTCCTATATGTAGTATTTACTGTTTCCTATGCATAGTAGAGACAAAATCCTGTTTTGAGGGTCCTTGATACCGAAAATGTGTTATTTTTTTTCTGAAAACGTCTGTCTGTCCGCCTGACCGTCTGTCTGTCTGTCTGTCTGTGAAGAACAACCAAAATTGATGTTTCCCGATCGAGAGTTATCTGGGAAATATCGAATTCCCTTGAATTTCAAACGCATTTTAAAAAATGGGAGGGGTACTTTACATGAATCCCCAACGACATTTTCATATTTTTCTCTAAACAGCTCCTATTTTTTTTTGAATTGTTTGCTCGAATAGAACAAATTTCGCTTAATAATACGACACAAGTTTCAATTGTATTAAAACCTCTGAAATTTCGAAAAGTGCAGTTCATCTTACTTGATGATGCGTCGGGAACGTTCGCGCTCGGTGGTAGAACGGACAAGACGATTTCTCCCAGAGCCTCTGCGCACAAGTTCCACTCCCAGCCCGGGCAAGTATTTTTGTGGATTGAAAATACGTCTGTAGTTCACTAGTACTATACTATGTAATCGTTACAAATAACGTGAGAAGGTGCTGTCGTAGCACCATGAATTCCTAAATATGGGAGAAGGTGTAATACCCAAATTGTGAAAGAATAGCTGGGTTATCAACATTCAAACAGAAGCGTGGTTTTGTTAAAAATATCAATACATGGAGAGCAATCACATCTCTAAAACAGTTTGAAGCCAAAATTAATTTTGTCTTTTTTCTTTTGCGTACATCAGTGGATGCTGATAATAGTTGTGGTTAAAAACATATTTTACAGATTGGCGCAGTTGGCCTGAAAGCTGAAATCGTTTGAAGCGTTTATCAACTCAGGTTCCAGGATACAATGAAATAGCACGAAAGTAATATATAGTGCAAAATAAATGATTCTGCGGATTTTTCACCTTAAATATTTTAATAGTCTATGACAATGTGATAGTTTTTTATTATATTCAAGTGTTTTTAAGAAACATCAATAAAGCAACAGTGACCCAATGGATTTATTACAGCACTAGTTACATTATGAGTTTATTCTAACACTCATTTTCTAACAAGTCGTTCATATAAAATAATCATAGAAGTAAATAACAACTCCCCGTCCTCATAGCCCGTCCGCACAAACAATATGGTGCTTCAAGACTATACGGAAGAAGTTTAAAAGCGTTTCATCGAACTCGCTGCAACAATTCTTTGGATGGAGTAGTCACATTTAAAGTCTGAGAACCATTTCACTGCATTTGGGACCTCACCCAGGAAAGAGACAAATGTTACAGAAAAATGTATCATCAGAAAAAAACTGGAATTCCCGCGAACAGTTTGCTTCTGCAAATGCGTTCGTGCAAAGCATTTACTAATATAAAGTACTTAGATTAGAATTTACAGAAATTGTAGAAACATGATGTCAAATGATGGCTATTCATTATTCTCCTTTTTATAAAAATGTACTTTTCCGTTATATTCCGTTGTATTTGCCTAGGTTCCTTGAATTTAATGTACTATTTTAGAGCTAATGTGCGAGCACATACCACATTAACATATGTAGCGGCGCGTGTAAAGGCTCTCCCTTACTGTGGAGCGTTTCGGTGGTAGCCAAAAGTAGCCGGGTCGATCCCGGGAAAGCGCCAAAAATTTGCGCCACGTGTTTAACACCAGCCGGTTAGTGGCGAATCAAATTTGTGGATCGACCAGTCGTTTCGGTGGTTTCCAGAATAACTTTCAGGCGAATACCGGAGCAGCACCCGAAAACAACGGTATAGTACGCTGTGAATAGTGAACGGATGCTACGCACTAAAAAAGCCAAAGTAGTTGGGCAAAATGACACTAAAACTATTAAAAAGAATTTTAAGTAATCCGGCGTTGCTCTGGTATTTAATTATCACAATCGCCTCTTAGACGGAGGAAGAAATGAATTCTATCTAGAGTGTTAAAACATGGTCCATGACCCTACGACACAGCGCTCGCATCGATCCGCCTGCGATTCAGGCGCTCAGAATACTGGCGCATCTCAAAGGAAGTTCGTTTGAGAAAGAAGACTTTTTCCCTTTTCGTTCACGTTCGTTTTCATTGTGGACAAACTTTTGAAGGTGGAATTTGAGGGATTAGCCATATCCCAATTCATTTGATATTTTAGCACATGATAGGTATAAGGTAGTTTACTGTCTTCCTTCTAACTGAAAATGCGAGGTCGGTTGGGATCTGCCGTTATTATCCTGAGCGACTTAATTTATAGCAAGAAAACACGGGAGGGAACGACCGACAACAGCACCCGCACGATTCTCATTCACACTGGCGCGGCGCTTCGATATATCCAGTTATTTTGATCTTGTCGAAAATTTGCAATTGCCAGTTCTCCAATTTAGGTTCTTTCTTATTACACAACTTTTCTGGTGAAGACTGCAACAACATGGAGTACAAATTGAATCTGATATTTCGAAAATGTTCCATCTCCAGAAAAGTAAGTCGTTCAGCAGAACAAAATAATGCGTCTTTTTGTAAGCATAAAGCTTCTTTTTGTGGATCATGAAATCAATTTCTTTGCGTAAGAAAGTCTCACATTAAATTACACATTCAAGTTTCAATAACAAGGGGAACAATAAAAACACATAAGCTGTATAATTTCTTTTAACGAGCACTTTCCTATTAAACTTTGGTAGATTTATGATTGATATATACAACTTCGGCATTTCTAATTAATCTGGTGGTACAAAACTCCAGTATTTCTAACAAACCTGCACATATTTTCTCGCAGATTAATCTCGCTCTGAGACTATCTTCTCCAAAATTGATATTTCCAAAGTCGATCGGAACGAACACAAGGCTCTGCGAATTTGAAACATATTTTAATTTCTGAAAGTACTTTACATTAAGTACTTTATATTAATTTACCGCTACCGCTACCGCGATAGAGAGAAAGTTACGTAATTCTGCGCGAAGAAACGGCGAATCTTCGGCAGAAAATATCTTATTACAGGGCCCTGAAAACGAAACGTGGATAAATCCAGTTGCTAAATTTAGAAAAAAATCCTCTAACACATGGTGTAGCCAGAATCCTTGTTTTGTGGGTTTTTGATACCGAAAAATCGATTGACGGCAAAACGTCTGTCCATCAGCCTGTGATCAACGCTAGCGGATAAATAATTCAACCGATTTTCTCCAAAATTGATATTCCCCTATTGATCTGGCTGATATCGCGGCCCCACCCCTTTAATTCTGGTGGTGCTTTACATGAAGCCTCTGCAACATTTTCAAAATATAAGAAAGTGGCTCCATCTATTTTGATTCAATTTTGTGGTTGGATAGTCTGAAGGACGTTTATGAAAATGGTGCAGGTCCCATGTTGGTTGAAAATCCTGATTTTTCGAAAATTGAAAAAAAAATCATTATTTTCGGCGTCTTCCTACAACTACAATTATGAAGGTACAATTTTTTTCTAAATGAAATATGTTCATCAAAAACAGATCATCAAAAAAAGATCATGTTGAATTTTTTGAAAATATGAGTATTTATTGTGTAATTTGGCGACAATCAAGTCGCCCGCTCCCAATTTATAGCGCTTCGTGAACGTAAAATGAATGATGGTGCTACGCAGTTGGATGTTGCGTAAGTTAGAATTTGTATATTATTTCATATTTCATTTTTTAAAATTCAGTAAGCCCTCGTTAGCACGAGCCAGCTTAACACAAATTCCGCCGTAACACGAACAAAGCATTGGTTCCGACAAGAGATTACGGTAATACGAACATATATAATACTCGTGTAACAAGAATTTTTATAACACGAACTCGGATTATTTCGGTCCCTTGGAATTCGTGTTAATGAGTGTTTACTGTATTTATTACATTTATATTACATTTATGTCATTTCATTTTAAACTGCGTCCTTTAATTGTATTAAATGTAAAAACGAATACATGAGCAGTCACTGTTGCTTGTAACCCATTGTTGCAACGTCGCACTGATAACGGATTGCGATAATGACGGCTGCCTTTCGTTCGCGGTAATATAAATTAATACTTTCATATATTTGTTGAATATTACAATACTATAGTGTTTAATAATTACTATTATATATTTTTCGATCTATTCACATTTATTTGCCAACGCTATCAGGATCCTATTATTTATTAACTTTTAATTATTTTACTTTCTCGCATACCGCTTTCGAAGAATATTGTAAGGCAAAAAACTCATCCAATATGTTCGTGAATACACTGTATATCTTATACAATGAATTCAATGCCAGAAATATACTTTCATTTAAAGTTTTGAATTAAAAAATCTATTGCTTAAAACTATTTAACTTTCGCACCAAATGTTCTACGATTTCAAATTAATTTTACAAAAAATAATGACTGAAATGTGTTAATTTGTAGAGAAATAGGGATACAAATAGTATTACATTACCGTTGAGTTTCATTGTTTATTTTCAGACGTAAAAATCTCAATTATGTATATTTTTGTAAACATCTGAAGATGTGTGAAAGTGACGTTGGACAATAAAGATCTCTGTTGAAGAAAAACAGTATCATTGTTTGTTAAAAAGAAGAATACTTTGATTTTATTATTATTATTATTTAACACACATTTTTATCGTTTAAATAGAATTTTATTTCTTAAAATTTGTTGTTCAATTACGTATATTAAAATAAGGTTATGTAACATGTTTCGAAAGTAGTTTTCGCGTAATTTTGCGTAAATTAGAAGCAATTTTTAAAGAATTTATTTTTCTATAATGGCTACATTTTTTTAAACATTTTTTCCCTCGTATGTAGCAAAGGACGACAAAAATGGTGGAAGTCTAGTTTTTGGCGTACTCTCTGCACTTCCGACAGCTGCAAAAAAATGCGAAAGCACAATACTGATGATAGAAATTTTTTAGTCAAATGAAATATATTCTAAGAAAGTAGATCTAAATCAGGTCATGTTCGTTTTTTTAAAAGTAGTTTTCGCGTACTTTTTTGTTGAAGTCAATGCAATTATTATTTTTTCTCAAAAACGATTTCCATTTTTTCTTCTAATTTTCCCCTCGGATAGAGTAAAGGACACTTCAAATGGCCTAGGACTCCTATTCGTTGAACTCTCTGAATTTTAAAAAGTTGCTTAAGTTGGTAAAAATGCGAGGAACCACTAGTTTTATACGCGTCGAGAAAGCTGAGTAAAGCCATTACAGTGGTGGTGTATCACTACTGTGCTTTGCGTGTTGAATAGAAGGATCTGAGTTCTAATCTCGGCGAGGAGATAAAACGTTTGCTGGTTGGAAACAGTTTTGCAGGTTCATGTAGTTGTATACTGAGGTGACAAAAGTAATAAGATAGCTCGTAATATCGATTCGGACCTCCTTTTGCCCGGCGAAGTGCAGAAACGCGACATGGTATGAACTCAACAAGTCGTTCGAAGTTCCCTGCACAAATATTGAACCATGGTTCCTCGATAACCGTCCATAATTGCGAAAGTGTTGCCAGTGCAGGATTTTGTGCACGAACTGACCTCCCGATTATGCCCCGTGCATCAGGCGATCTGGGAGGCCGAATCTTTCGCACGAATTGTCTAGGATATTCTTCAAACCAATCGCGAACAACTATGGCCCGGTGACATGGCGCATTTCCATCCAAAAAAACGTCATCGTTGTTTGGGAACATGAAGCCCATGAATGGCTGCAAATGGTCTCCATGTAACTGAACATAACTATTTCCAATGAGGTTCAGTTGGGTCAGAGGACCCAGTACATTTCATGTAAAAATAGCCCACACCATTATGAAGCCACCACCAGCTTGTACAGTGCCTAGTTGACAAGTTAGGTCCATGGCTTCGTGGGCTTGCACCACACTCGAACCCTACCACCAGCTCTTACCAACTGAAATCGGGGCTCATCTGATCAAACCACAATTTTCCAGTCGTCTAGAGTCCAATAGAAACGGTCACGAGCCCAGGAAAGGCGCTGCAGGCGATGTCATGCTGTTAGCGCATGAGTCGGTCTTCTGCTGCCGTAGCGCATTAAAGTCAAATTTTGCCGCACTTTCCTAACGCGTACGTGTCATGCGTCCCACATTGATTCCTGCGATTATTTCACGCAGTGTTTCTTGTCTGTTAGCACAGACATCTCTACGCAAACGCCGCTGCTCTCGGGCTAAGTGAAAACCGTCGACTATTGCGTTGTCCTTGGTGAGAGGTTTTGCCTGAAATTAGGTATTATTGGCACACTCTTGGCACTGTGGATTTCGGAATATTGAATTCCCTAACGATTTAAGAAATGGAATGATTGATGAAATTGATACCGAAAAAATTGTTTTATGGCAAAACAATTTTTAAACAACGCTAGCGGCTAAACTGTGGAGGAGGGATTCCCAAACTGTTTTTATAACGTCCCCATTTGTCAATAGCAAAACTTCCCACGCCTCCCTTGGCACATTTTTATTTGGTAATGAATAAAACAAGTGTTCAATTGAGTAACAATACAATATTTTTTTACTCTTTACAATTTTAAAAGTTAATTTTTTGATCTGTTAAAATGTTGTGTTTTTTAAGGTTAGGTCAAGGAAATGCAATACGATTCATGCCTAATTAATATTATACAGTGCTACTATTTTATTAGTTGGTCATTCCATATTAAAACAACAGTCATTTTACATCACCATCTCATATTCAGATGAAATTTGACACATAGGTAGTATGAATGAAGAATAAAAAAACTACAAATTTCGAGTAAAATATTTCCACCCGTTTCTGAAATACAGCCATGTAAAATTTTGCGAAATTGGGTTCCCGAAAATTTTTAAATTGATGTAGAACCTCACCAAATTAACATAGAGAGCTGGAACAGGTGTTATTTTGCAGCTTTCTTTATGTCCTTTTATAAGATATACAACTCAATAGGGGTTGCGTTCAAAACGTTTTTCAAATTTGAATTTAAAATTTTGATTTTGAGTTTTTTCAAAATGCTCATCTTCAAAAAAATTGAAAAAATTCTAAAATAATCCTTGTATATTTCCAAACAGATGGTGCATGTTTAAAAATGGGACTGCAATGGGTTCATATGGTAATCTTTATTTAAAATGCACAATATTTACTAACTCTAGATTTTACTGATTTAAAATGCGTAAAAAGAACACGCAAAAAGAAACAATCCTCGTTATGAACTAATTTATTCATAAATGACATTGAATGAAAACTAAATTACACAAAACAAAGCACTCAAAGCAATGCTCATTAGGGCCTGTACAACATGAGGATTGCGTGGACCCGCGCCATCTACGGCTGATTACGTCAGTTGCGTCGATACCTGTGTATACAAGTCGCCTAACGCGCGTTGTAGATTAACACTGTCTAATGTGAAACGGCATACGAGAGCTCTTGGCGACGTGCGTTGCAGCTGACGGACGCAGCTGACACCATCAGCGTTAGGCGACTCGCGTCAACGCAACGCTCGTATGACAGGCATAAGAGAAAAAATGACGCGGAGGATACAGCGAAACACGTTTCTCTGACTCTAGAATCCAAATGAAAGTATTACTCAAAAGTACTACCATGAGAACAACACACATTGAAGATAGCGCTGGTGCACCAGAAAACGCGCGTCTTTCGCGAAATTAGTTTCTTACACAAATTTTGAAAGTGCTAAGCGGGATTGTTGTAAGTGTGAACGAATATACTTCGGTTTTTATTTCTTGGCGCGTGGGGGCGTGTCTTCACGATGGATTATCTCGCGGTATTTCGCGTCGTTCTCAGTTGTGCCGCTGGAGTCGCATGATCGCTGTTGTATCGAGAGGTGTTGGCGATCACGCGAGATCTAGCGGTACGACGGAGAACGACGCGAAATACCGTGTGATACCGTGAAGACACGACGCCCCAAGAAACAAAACCCAAGTATAATTTGATGGATACCAAGGATGATTTGATGGATCAAGACCGGTACTTGAAAATATGAACGTACTCAGCAGAAAAAAGGTGATAACGGGGAACAAGCTAACGAGATTCAACTGCTTTTATATTATCGAAATAAAATCATTAAACCTCCTTTGTTTTTAGATTTATGTATTGTTTCTAATAAAAATCAGTTGTAGGTTTATTAATCATTGACAATCACAGACAATTAATTATTATCAGTGTCTTCTCCAATAACTGGAATCACGCATTCGTCTATAATTAATAGTCTACTAAAAATTTCAGACATTTTAACAATTTTCGCCAAGTAACGAGCGTGTGCCAAATAATGAACGCAGCTAGGTGGGAGTAACATCCCAGGGTGCGACTTCCAGGCAAGTTCACAATAATACGACGTTTCACTCCCGATATTCTGATTGAGTTTGGTACATAATCGTTAAGATTAAGATCACGACACGCTTGTCGCTATGTCGTGATTTAACGCGTGTTTAATTATTGGTAAAAACATTTTCTCAATCACATTTAAGCGCGAATTCAAATTTTTAAATTAATGGAAATGGTTTTAATTTCCCCCCCATTGGCCACATTGTTTAAAAATATGAAAAAATATGTTATAGACAGAATGTTATGAGACCCATTATAGTAAAATACCTGAGACAGTACTCCAACGTTATCAGATTGAAAATAAATTTCAAAAAATTATTTATTTTTTCTATTTTAATTTGGCACCAAAACTGGTTGACAAAAATACCTTCAAATTCAACTATCTTTCCCCGTCTCTTCCAATTTTTTTTCAGCCTGATAACGCAACAGAAGCTGAAAAAAAAAGTTCTCATTGTATTCTCATCATCACAACCAATTGCTCTATACGAGGCTGATATTTTGGAAATATATAGCATTTTTTTCATAAGAGTATCGCGATTATCGATTTGTTTCGGGGGCACTTTTCATCCCCTTATTTGGCTATATCCTTTACAACATTACGGCGATAGTAAACATATGAATTCTGTTGCTGCGGCACGCACCTACGATATTGTGGGGTGAAATAATTCTCCTGAACCTAAAGAAATGACGTTCGGTGAGAAAGTTTGTGCATCGACTTCCAGTGGCGACACCTTCAGATCGTCAGTAAACATGATTACCAGAGAAGAGTTTAATTTGGTGGAATGCCACGAAAACGAGATTAATTTACCTAATACACGCTTTTTAAATATGCTATTAATATTACAATTAACAATAATTATCTCAAAAACTAGTATGAGTTACTTCAATTCTGAATTGTTTGAATTTGAATTGTTTTGAACATCGCCATGTTGTTTTCCTTTTAATAAACATTTGACTTGAGACGAATCGATGGTTGTTTATTTACGTTGCTAAGGAAGTTAAAACGTGTTGCTAAGGTTGTTAGATTTCTTAACATACAGGTAGATACAAGTGCACTTAACAAACCTGTCGAGTTAAAGTTAGGGGTCAAAGGCATATATGACCGATACATTTTTTTAAATTAGCAATTAAATGAATCTTCATAAGAAGTCTGTTTAAACCGATGGATCGGAGTTTCCAGGCCAGTTTGCGGGTCATTCCCATGGGATTCAACAGTCGAGAGCTGGGAAAGAGTACGTGTGAACGTTGTGAAGTCTATTGTGTTATCAGTAATTATCATGCACCATCGCAATGAATATTAGGAATTTCGACCTCAGAACCATTTGCTTGCAGTGTGGTGGACTTTTGTGAAAGCAAAAACAAATTATTTCTTGAATATGAACGCTTATTACGATCACAAAATACTTGCGTTGCTAATGACGTGACGCGGAGAATGAATGTTTATTCTTATTGCTACGGTGATTATTATTGCTATTCCCAACGATGGCTACAGGCGGCTGTTATCCGTTTGTCCAGTTTTGCACGCTTGTTATGTGGCGGGGCCGTCTCATCCTTATTCGTGACCTGTTCGTGACGCGATGTCGCGTCACCACACATTGGTTACGAATCATGTGATTGCTTAGAACATCTACTGTGAAAAATTGCATTATTCAAAGGATACAGAAAAAAAAACGAATATTTTAAACTCCTATAAATCTGAAATTAAGATAAATATTGGTTGGAAAATCGAGCTTTTGTAAGATTTATTTTTCGCATCTTCGATTTCCACACATAATATACGGATGCTCCTTGTGCTCACCTTTATCATAAAATGTGGGAACGGATAAATCATGAGAGTTTTCTATACATTTTTTATGTATTAAAATAGGTTTGGTGGGTCATATCATCAGCAGAACCCTAACCAATGACTTTTACTCCAAATGGCTTAATCAGTCCCTTAGTAATAAATTAACTAGTTTCGCCCAATGTTGCCACGTATGAACCGACGACCCGCTAAACTTAATCTAATGACAAATATTTCTACACATTCCTCTTATACATTTCTAATACACAATAAAGAAGTCGTCGGTATCTAACATTTCGCTCTCTCGATCACAATTCTCACGAAAGACAATAGACTCCGCGCATTACACGCATAGCAACTCGACTCAACGACGTCATGTTGGGTACACCGACAGAAGGCGCATGGACAGAATAACTTAAATGTTCCTCATTGAACTAAACTGGTCGTAAGCGTAACCAAATGAATTCAGAGAATGAACATGATTCTCGTATGGGTCAAGACAACAAAATAAGACAACTCAATCATTACGTTTCATAAGTTATGACAGAATACTAAACACGAAAATAATTTAGTGAGAATAGTATTATTATTGCCACAAATTGTGTTGCACACCAAGTGATTTCCTCTTCTACAATATCACCAGAATATAACTCTATTAGTAATTAACATATCACAATCTAAGGTTAATTTTACGAAATGAGAAGCACTCGCAGAGGCAATGACAGCACATTATGTCACTTATGTTAAATTCATGAATATTGTATACGTATGACCTTAAAATGATTTTAAAAGTATTTAATACTTTCAGATGGGTCTATTTCCAGGTTTTATAGGTTATAAACCGCACATTAACAATTGTTCAGAAGGTTTATGCCGTAATAACCATTGGTGTTGCATATCACATGCCATTACATTCATTAAAGAACAACTATTAACAGACGCAGAAATCTCACCTTGCAGAAAATCTTTGACATCACAGCTTTTCATATCCATTTTCAAATACGATTTTACTTGCGCATCGTACTTCTGTCACTGTCACATGAGGGAAACCAAACCACTCCGCTCGCGGCAAGCGTTCGACAGGAATCTGACAGGAATGCATCGGGAATACCGCCGAACCTCCCGCCGAGCGGAGCTATTTTTATCGGTCACCAGCAGATCATACCACCATCCAAGAGCATCTGAACTTCCACGTTCCAACGAATACCTGCAGAGAGCATTGCGATCGCCAGTCTTCTCGTGATTGTTCCCTAAAGTTTCATCTCTGACCTTGACAGCAATTTTCGTACATTAACTTTAGGGCCCCGATGCGCCAAGAAAAGTGGCATCTCTTCCTACCAGGCGGTGATGCTTATCCCAACTTAGTCTTCGAAAATATCGGTTCCAGATAAAGTATTTATTTACACGTTAAAGGGAACTCGTACATTTAGGGAGTTCAAGATTTTGTAGCACATAGTTGCAACATTGTAAATAATGGGCCAAGCGGCAGAAAAATGAAAGATAGTTTATAAACATAACGTGTTACATGTTCCAATCATAATGCCGTGTAACACTGGCCAAGCGATAGAATATTTGAAAAAAAAAAAAAAAATCTCGCAAGGTAGAGTAGAGACAACGCAATCTTTAATTATCTCAGAAGTAAGATTTTAGCATTTGACCCTTTGCTTCGTAAAATCCTGGATCCATTCTCACTGTGTATTCATAATTAGAAGATTTATTTGTAACACATTTTTAGTTATTGATGCACTAATGCTTTGCTGCAAATTTATGTTATGTAGCATAAATTATAAAAAATATTCTAGTCCGTCACCAAAGGTCCACCACCATTGAGACAAAAATGTAAATACTTCTTATAAAACTTTTGTCTCATCAACAATATTAGATATGAAAAGAAACTTGATTAGAGAAATTGAGTAAACTTATGACAGTGAAATAATAAAATTTATAGTTTTGAAGGTCTGTTACAGCCTTTACATTGTATCCAGTGTGGGTGAAGTAATATTCATAAAGCAATGTATGTATTAATTTAAATTATGGTGCAGATGTGAAGAACTACAATTATTATATTTTAAAACCTTGAGTTTTTTCCTTGAGTTCAATTGTAAAATGCAACAAAAGGATGGGGCTTTGGAAGGAGAGAAGAAAAAAGAATGTATATTTCTCTTCAAAAACAGAATTTAAAGATTGGGATCTTTCAGCCCATTACTGAGTTATAGAATGTTTAACACTGCTGTTCCAAAGTGTTTTTTTTATTATTATTATTTTTTTATTTAACACAATTTCCATACAAAAGAACAATAAAATGTTAAGTTCAATGAATAAAATCGAATATCAAAAAATAGCACCACTATTGACCAAATAATAATAGATGCAAATATATAATAATAGATGCTGTTGCTACATTCACCACAGGCTTCGGTGACCACACTGCTCAGATTTTAATACTTCAAACAGAATCAAAAGTCATTGAACAGACAAATTACCAAGAAACGCATAACTATTCCCAAGGAAACAATAAAATTCCAAAACTTATTCAGATTAGAAAATTGGGATGAAGTATATAAGGCAACTGATACTAATGATAAGTTCAACTCATTCATAAATATATACTTAAGACATTTCAATGCCATTTTTCCACAAAATCTTTAAAAATCCCAAATAAGAAAACAAATCATGGATCACCAAAAGCATCAAAGTGTCATGTGAAAGAAAATGTAACATGTTTAAAATTCTGGCACGTAACAAATGTAATTCCAACTTCATTACATACTACAAAACATATAACTCGATCCTAAAAAAAGTAAACACAAGCAAAAATTATGACAAATGAGAAGTACATTAGAAATGCACATAACAAAACAAAAGCTATGTGGGTTATTATAAAAAAAGACAACAGCACCGTCTAATAATAACAAACAAAATACAGAGCTCCACCACAACAACCAAACTTTACAGGACCCACAAGAAATTGCTGAAATATTCAATGAACACTTTTCACAAATAGGTAAAAAATTAATCTCTCGACACTCTGTAAACAATAAAACACACCATCCAAACACCAGTGTTACAAAAATTGTAAATACCATATTTTATATGAAACTACTCCCTCTGAAATTTTTAAAATCATTGGACAAATGGAGAATAAATTCTCAGGAGGCCTGGACAACATTCCAGATTTTCTTATCAAACACAGTGCTCCATATATAGTGCAATCACTCTCTCATATTGCAATTATTCTCTAAAATCAGGCATATTCCCAGATGTTTTTCAAAATGGCAAAAATTAAACCATTGTTTAAAAAGGGAAATAGCTTTGATCCAATGAACTACAGACCTATTTCCCTGCTATCAGGATTTTCAAAAATTCTGGAAAGGCTTTTTAACGATAGACTCAAAGTTTCTCAATGCAAATAATGTCCTCACAAATGCTCAACATGGATTCAGGAGTAATAGATCCACAGACACAGCCATCTTCTCCTTTTTAAATGACATACTTGTTGCACTCAATCAGAAGGAAATTCCCATTGGCCTTTTCTTAGATTTGTCAAAAGCCTTTGACATTATTGACCATCATATACTTTTAACAAAACTAGAATTACTACCAGGGATTCGAGGCATTGCAGGCCAGTGGATCAAATCATATTTATCAAACTGTAGCCAAGTAGTTACCCTCCAGCACATTAAAGAAAACATAACAATCTCCTCATACTACTCCTGCTCTCAAATGATAAATTGTGGAGTCCCACAAGGATCCATCCTTGGGCCAATTCTATTCCTTATATACATAAATGACATGCCTTTGGCTTTAAGGAATAACAAAATAATTTTGTTTGCAGATGACACAAACATAATCATCAAAGCAAAAACACAACAATCATTAGAAAAAGAAACTCGGAAAACTCTGCATGCACTAGTAAAATGGTTTCAAGACAATAATCTCATCATAAACACCAGCAAAACAGTCTCTCTAAATTTTATGAATCCCCAAACCAAAGAAAATTCCCACAGCAGTTGTTCAATAATAAGAACCCTGTAACAATAACTCATGAAACCACCTTGCTAGGTCTAACAATCCAAGAAAACCTAAAATGGAATGCTCACATCTCAAATCTTAACAAGTAGCTCACCAAATCTTCCTATGCACCCTCAGGTCGAACTCCAACATTGAGACACTTTGGACAATGTATTTTGCAAATGTGCACTCACACCTAAAATATGGAATAATTTTCTGGGGAAATGCCCCTGAAAGCGTTTGCACATTTATTATCCAAAAAGAATACTGCGAACAATGACCAGCACTCATAAGTTGGAGTCTTGCCAACCCCTGTTCAATAAACTAAGGATTCTTCCTCTACCATGCATGTACATATTTGAAATAGTGGTATTCACAAAGAAGATTCTCATGGAAAACAAAGACACTTTTACTCAAAATTCTGATGTACACAACTACAACACTCGTCAAAAGGATAACCTACATGTTCCCCACTCTGAAACTACACTTTATCAAAAAAGTACCCTAATAGAGAGCATTACACTTTACAACTAGCTAGGCCATGATATTAAAGACATAAACACAATACGTATGTTCAAAAGTAAATTGAAAGCTTTCCTGCTTAACCGCATGTTCTACAGTATGAAGGAATACACAAATCACAACCCTACTTCTCTTAACAACATATAAATAAACAAAAATTCTTATCCCATTTGACTTTCTGTTTCATGTTGACTGTTCAAGCTGAAGCAAAGAAAAAGAACTGGCTTATCCTGTCCTGCCTCCTGTTGTATTAAATTGCAGGTGAATTGATATAGAAGGAGAATGCCTGATCAAAATTCTATTCCTTCACCCTTAATTTGACAGATACATTAGGCTCTGTTAACAATAATGTTATTTAATCATTTCTCAACGAGTACTATTATTATTATTATATTGTTATTATCATTATTAATATTATTGACATGTGCACCTGCATATATCATATCTGACTCGTCATTCACAATTAAAATTGTATAAGTGACTCAATGTATGTTATTATTATTATTAGTAGTAGTAATATTATTATTATGATTGTTATTATAAGTAGTAGCAGTAAATTGTTTATACAAGTGAATTTCACTTTTACATTAAACAATACAATCTGGAAATGTTAAATTATTTGGTATTAAAAATAATTATATACTGTATAAAATCTTAATCTAGTTGTAACAAGTATTGTAGTAGGCTATTGACCTGTTGTAGTAGGATAATTCCTAGGCTAATGACCCTATCTCGATCAGGTTTTTGTCCAGTTTCCCTGGCCCCTTGTTTTGCTTCTGGACAGTAATATAACTTCACTCTCTCCACCCAAAACATCACTTTGACTTGTCATACACAATTGTAATTGTATATGTGACTTAATAAATTATATTATTATTATTATTATTATTATTATTATTATTATTATTATTATTATTATTATTATTATTTATTATTATTAGTTATTATTATTATTATTTATTATTATTAGTTATTATTATTATTATTAATATTATTATTATTATAAAATACAATATCAGGAAGAAATATTTTTTAAAAAATTGTAAATTATATTCTATGCAATATATTATGTCCAGTGCTGGTTTTTTGGTAAAAAATTGGTACTCTCTGACTGACCTGTTGTCAACATCTAACTTAGACAAAGCATAACTTTACGAATGATAGCATAACCTAATTTTATCACGTATCTTAAAGTAAACAAATTCTCCAGATTATATATCTAAAATTAATATTAAATAAGTACATTGCAGATGTAACCCACAAGTAAAAGATATTTAAAATTATTTACCACTTTTGTTAATAATGGTCAGAGATATCTAAAATTTCTGCTGTTTGAAATTACTAAAACAATTTTTTTAATTCTGAGGATTCAAATTGTTAAAGGATGCATGTCCCCTAGAAACTCAGCACTGGCTATACCCTATTATTATTGATTCAAATGTTTCCGAGCGTGTCAACAGCTGTTATTAGACAGGTAATTGTAGTGCTTGTTTTTATCACAGGAGGTGATCGGGTGACAAGATTCGGCATAAACTTACACATTGGCTTGCAAGGTTTTCCCCAACCAGTGTGTGTAAGTGTGAGTCAAAGGGGTGTGGATAGGGCAAGGAAGAGGAAGGAAAGATTGTGCATGGTCCATGGCTTGTTGTTGGGGTACCGCTCCAGCATTTGCCTGGTGATGATCGAAGATGCCATGGAAAACTCCCGATCAGAGCAGCCGGTCACTAGAATTCTCCTTCAGACAGGCTGAATTTTACCTTGCTATGTAACTAGGCAGATACATAGGCTCTAACAAACTTGACAGATACATTAGACTCTGTTAACAATAATGTTATTAAATCATTTCTCAACGAATACTATTATTATTATATTGTTATTATCATTATTAATATTATTGACATGTGCACCTGCATATATCATATCTGACTCGTCATTCACAATTAAAATTGTACGAGTGACTCAATGTATGTTTTTATTATTATTATTGTTATTATAAGTAGTAGCAGTAAATTGTTTATAAAGTGAATTTCACTTTTACATTAAACATTACAATCTGGAAATGTTAAATTATTTTGCTATTAAAAATAATTATATACTGTATAAAATCTTAATCTAGCTGTAACAAGTATTGTAGTAGGTTATTGACCTGTTGTAGTAGGATAATTCCTAGGCTAATGACCCTATCTCAATCAGGTTTTTGTCCAGTTTCCCTGGTCCTTTGAGCAAATGCTGAGATGGACCCTTGTTTTGCTTCTGGACAGTAATGTAACTTCACTCTCTCCACCCAAAACGTTACTCTGACTTGTCATACACAATTGTAATTGTATATGTGACTTAATAAATTATTATTATTATTATTATTATTATTATTATTATTAACTAGTTTCGAAAATCCACCAGGACTCAAACCCTAAGACCTCCCATTCAGAGGCACTGCAGTAATATCAATTGATGCACTAAGCCACCATAGGCAGTGGTTCAAATCGAGGGGTACAGGGAAATTGCAGGCTGTTTGTGCAAAAACTTGGTGATTTAGACACTCAATAGATTAAGTACTTTAATTGTAAAAATGAAAGCACTTTAATCTTACATAGCTCCCAGCTCTAAAGCTCTCTAGGATTCCCTTGCGTTTGCAATCCTACAATGTTGGAAAATTCAAGTCACATGATTAAAATGATTGTGGAACATTGTTATATTAATGACTAAAATTTATCTACTAGAAAGCATAGTATAATTACAACTGCTAGATTTTCAGAGAAGTCTAATCCACTCATTGTTATGAATGCTTTTAAAACATGCAAATTCTTCTTTTTTCTACAAGTGCTGCACATTTCCATACACTGATGACACTATTGAATTTATGAAGAGGCAGACAATGAAATAGCCAGAGTATTTTATAAATAAGGATTATTTAATTTCAAACAGTAAATCTTGTACAAAATATGCAATGAAGCATAAATTATAGTTTTCACAATATATGCACATACCTATTTTATTTACTGGCACTAACAATTTTTAACATTTCATGTACATAGAAGGCACAAATTATCGCTCTCAGTACAAAACTATTCAATAAGAAATATTTTCAATTAGTGTTACTATTGCTTACTGAATTGTTTCTTTACAATTTCCTTCAGTGGTGTACCACATACTATCACTTTGAACCGTATAAGCATTTACTATTAACCAGGCAAAATGATGTAATAAATATTCTGTAAATAACAGCATAATAATGAAAAAAAGGTATAGTACTTTATATTTGATGATCATAGGAATATGCTATTTTTGCCCCTTAGTATAAAAATAGTGTAAAAAATAATGAAACTTGTACAAAATGAATGAAATGAACTGTACATAAATTAATAATGAAAAAGTACAATATTTGTACAATATATAAAATGAAGAGCAGTCTTTGGCATTACTGTTCATTTATGATGAAAAAAATACATATAAAGGAACAACAGATACAAAGAAAAAGATAAAGAGGAAAAAAAGTAAATACAAGAATATAAAGCATCATCACAATAAGGCACTTAGTGATGCAAAACATCCATTCTCAAGGTGAGAATGCACCTAATGTCTCGGTTAAGATCAGACTTTAAGCAGACATTATTTTGAAAGACCAGTGAAATTAAATTAAAAATGAAGACTACTGCCACTCAAATATTTTCCTAACACATTTGTCTGCTTCCAGCAAACCCAATGAAAACTTATATGTACTAATCCCTCATATCACATCACTCAAAATTAATTTCTTTTGAGCAAAAAATAAAGTTTGTTGAAATCCTTGGCTAAGAATGAAAATCGTATATCTACAAAAACAAAAATATTTTAATTGCATTATTGGACGTATCATCTTGTATTTCAGCCAATAGGACAATAAAAACCTCATACTACTCTGTAGAGAAAAAAATAAAACATGTTGCTACGCAACTCAGAAAAGTGAGACTTTTTTTGCACCACCTGTATATTACGTTGTGTGAGATACGAGATTTTCATTAAAGCCAACAAAATGGTTCTATGTGATTTCAATATTCTATGGTATGCAATTAAGCACATTATTTTTTGACACATTCTCTAAAGAATAAGTCAATTAACATGATTTACTTTGCAAAATTTGTAATCCACATCATACAACAGTATATGGGGCCAGAAATAGTTAATAACCTATCTGTACCCATTGCTTCATTAATGAAGCAACATTTGCTGTCTTTACTTCAGCATTCTTGCAAAAACTTCATTATGCACAGCATTTCAGCACAATACGGCATAAAAATTACACAAGAAACAAAAAATATGCTATCTTCATGGAGTTCTAAATCACAATCCATGATTTGAATGGTATATGAGAAAGTACTTGCAACAGTCAATCAATCCAAAATATATCTAATGTACATATATCTTTCATATAACATAACTAATTTTCATGCAATAAAATATGACGCATTCACACTTCTTTGTGCTCAGAAAAGGTAACCTTGTGTGCAGTTATGTCATTCCTGATAAAAAGTAATTTCTATAAAAACTAGAATTAAACCCCAAACAGCAAATACTTCTCAAATAACAATTTTAGCATTTTCTAAAAGGAGTTCAACAGCATTTTCAGCATGTTAATCTCACAACAAACTTATTTATCCCAAACCGATTGTAATTTAAGGAATTATTTTATAGGTCATTGTAGAACTTCTTAATGGTAAGCATATTATTGTAACAGACCTGATTCAGTAATTTTGCTTACTACCGAGTACAATGTTTTTTTCATTCATTATCAAAAACGGAATGTAGAAATAACTACTTGTTCAAAGCTTATATACAAGAACTGCTTGAAATATTCAATTTCAATATGTTCTGAAACATCCACTAGAAAATAGCTTTTGTCCTTACCCTAAAGCTAAATCGCATTGCTTTTGTAAGAGAGAGAACAAATTATTACAATGCATTAAACAGGGTCACTCATTTACAAGTGGAATTTAAGTATAGAAAGGTACAAAGCCCATCTCAACCTTCGTGTGCATTTCTACACCTTTCATCTTAAAGAAATTTAAAATAGAATTACAATACCAAACAATTATAACACATAAATTGCATATTATGACAAATCCGAAAAAAGAAAGAAGTTTTCTTGAATTGTTAAACAATTTTCAAAACAATATAAAAGAAAAACAACACATAAAAATATCATTGTAACAATATGTCATGGATTCATCAATTCAAACCACCTCTGCAGAATAGAAAGAAAATACATGAATGATTCAGTAAAGTAATGGAATTTAATTGTAGTACAATTTTTTTAACTATAGCTAGAAATACATGGATATGAACCGTATGTTCTTCATCTTTAAATATGGCCATGTATTTAACTGGGTAATTACAGTAACCACTGCATTAAAAGGACTTTATAACAAAATTTAACACCAGGATGACAGCTTAAGGGGCATTCTCAACAGCCTGAAACATTTGACTATAAAGATTATCTATTCTACAGTTCATACCTTCCACTTGGACCTGTTCCTGTGCTTAGTTCACCACTCATTCCTGTGCTTAGTACATCATTCAATAACATTGTTTTACCACATCTGTAACTTGAGCATTCTATTCTGATTGGTAGTGTCTATTAATACAAGTTCATGATAAACCACTATTGTTTTATTTTTTAAATGTCAACCAAAAACCATATGACAGTGGTCTGACAATTGGCATATACACTCACAACTAACAGTCTTCACAGTCAAAATCCAGATTCCAGAACATCCAATGGGCCATCATCCTTTCATCAGTCTCCTGACACAAAAGTTTTGTGACGATGCAAACTGTGCTTGTTTGTTTTTTGGTTGTTTTTTTAACAAGTTCTTGAATAAAAATAATGATTATATGAAAATGAGGTTCATATAAATGTATGCCTGGCTATGGTTACAAAGATGTTTTCAAAAAATTCATGTTACCTTACTCATTAAAACAATCATACATACATAATGTACTCTTAGTAAGTTATTCTGGAGTAAAATAATCTTTCATTCACAGAAGTATCCAAAGGAACACACCTACTCAATTACAGCTCACTCCAAAACTTTGAATTAAACATTTTAAATAAACCCTAATTATTTACTACACAGTAATTCCACTAATACATTACATGAGCGAGTAAGAATGCTGTGAATTACATACAAAATCTTTGATGTACCCCAATGTTCAAATGTAAAAATTACAAAAAAATACAGGGAGAATGAGCATTTTTCAACTATAGGAACAATCACAACTTCAGAGAGCTCCCATTCTAAAATAAGCACATCTATTTACATTGTAGAAATTTTATACAATATTGAGCATAAATAACAAATATGTAAGAATGTGCTCTTAACTGATAACTCCATATAAAATGTCATTACTCTATTCAAGCAAAATATATAATAATATTAAAAAGAGAAATGCAACAAAAACTAAATACAATTTTAAGATTTGACAATAATGAGAGATAACTTTCTAAACATTTTGTCTTTTACCAAAATTCTGAAATATAATTTCACTGTAATGTAAAATTTACAAACTTCCTTAGAGTAGGCACTGACCTATAGACCACAAAAGTAAAGACTGAAAGGCCTCATGTTCCAATTCTAAGTCCCTTAACAGGAGAAACCCCACTGATCAAAAAAGGGATTTGAGAAGCCTGCATCTGTAGTGCTGTACTAGATAACCAATTTTGAAATGAAAATCTTAAAATTAGAGTAACAAAAGTAACCAATTAAAGGTTGCACAGCCACTACACTCAGAAATATGAATATGCAATCCACACAACATAAAGCAATTCCATAATTCCACCGAACAAATGAATGTGTAGACAAAATTGACACAGAGATTCTGTTCTGTCGTAATCATAGTGGTGGTACATTACAACTAGTTATTCACATAGAACTGGGGGTAAAATAACATAAAGCATTAAGACATAATTCACAGCATTCTTGAACTTTTTGAGCAGAGTATTTATAAAGCTATGGAGAAGTCATAAAACTGGCATTTGTCTTTTTCTGTTGTTATGCATGACAACAGTCTTTCTCTGTAGTCATTTCTGTCACAATAAACTTCCTTCCCATTAAAATTAACTGTAAACTCTTACAATCTTGATAATTAGTGTTTCATTCCTTGTAAGCCATGTACTGGCAGGAATCACAATCAAGCAAACTTGGAATTAATGTTTTTAAGAACAAATGACAAAAGTTTAATTCAAACATTTCTTTTTAAAGAAGTCTAGTTCATTAAAATATTTAGTATATCATATGAGAATTTGTTAGGAAAATAACGTGCAATTTAGGAGTTCTTTCATCATAAAACATGAAATATTATATGTATGCAACACATACATCAGACATTCATGGAGACATTTTTCTATCAATCAAACAAACAAAATATCAGTCATACTGAAGTAACTACATTCATCTCGTTCCACCTATTAGCAATCTTACCAAAATACAATCTTTTTCATTAAAATTTAGTTGTTGCAATCAATTACTTCTATCTTAAGCAATAATGAAAATCCCCTGTGAATTTACACAGTGGCAAACTGTAAATTAGAATATTCTTGTATGGTTAATATCACAATGTAAAACATTTGTTTCAAATATTAACATATTTGAAGGGGGAAAATATTGAGTCCACGCATCCTTGATTTGACTAACTTAACTGAAAATATCCTGCTATTGTATATTACAATTTTGGATATTTTATATTAATGAATCATTAAAAAATCAATCTGCAAACATTAAAGGCAATACAGTTGGAATTGTATATTATTTTCAAAGAATCTTCATATATCTTTGATCACAGAGAATAAGCTGATAATACACATTTTTCTGAAAATGAGATAAGTACATATACAACTGAAATTCCCTAATCATTCTTCAAATTCCTGTTTAATATAAGTTAAATTCCTTCTGGTTGGTGAGTAATTGGCACATTATTTATTAATACAAGATATATTTAATAAGATTATACGCACTAGCAAGAATATTTGTTATCTGATTATCCATGCCATAACAACGATTTGAGATCATTGATTAAATAAGTTGAGTTGTCTTTATTCACCTACAAGATTAGTTGAAATAATCACAGGATGGTAATATGTGTTGCTCTTCTGTAAAATTTAGATTTTACATGTTATCTGCTTATTCACAGAGGTCAATGATATATTGAAATGAATTCTAATGAACTTCGATATTCCTGATATGAAATAGCATTAAAGTCAATTACTGTTTCTCAAATTTTATCAATAGGAAAATAATCCATTGATGAAATAAGATCTTACAGAATTTACAGTAACATATATATATATATTATATTACTATATATATATATCTATTACTCACAGAATAAATTTATACTTAAATAGTAAAAATAAATATAATTACATGGTAAACAGTCATAGGTCAAATCATGTATTCAATCAACACTTCAAGCCAACACTTTATAAATCTCTATTATTAACAATAGGTAAATTTGTCATATACTGATGTGAAGTAACATAATACATTCTCTATATGCTTCTGCACTTCATCCCACAATCACCCCCCCCCCCAAGGCAAGAATATACTTAACAGAAACCCAGAATTGCAGGTATAGAAGATGTACTGAATGGTTCCAAGTTCTCTGTCCCAGTGACATCAAGGGATTTCACAGACTGCTGGATATTGAAGCAAAAGGGGTCAAGTGGAAAGGACTGTATTCTCAACCTGCAGTAAGCAGGGTGGGAAAGCAAAGAGCTTTCAAATTAAGAAAATTTACCTTGCTCAATCAGAAGGCCATTAGCCTATACTAAAGCTAGCCTACCCACTCCACCAAGATTGTGACACCCATGAATTACCTTACATACATTTTTTATTATCAATTCATATTCTATGGCAAATGTTATGTTATCAGTTCAAACGTTATCAGTTTTTAATAGGTGGCATTGCAATAAGTGAAAACTAAGTTCTCTTCGTTTCATAATTTGGAGAAAGCCACATTACATTTCATAATAAATTTGAGATATAAAATATTATTCTTAATTTTTTTGCCTTACTTTGTTAATAAGCTTGCAATAATAGAGTTCCCAACTCATTTCATTATAGCAAATTAAATACATATTAACATTCTTCTGACTGACTGACTGATTGATTGACATTTGTGTGTCAATTGCTATGTTCATTAATGTCATTATTGCAGTGAATGTCGTATAATGAGAGGCAGTGTTACTAACCATCAGTAGGGCACCGCCCCAGCCAGGACAAGTCCTAGGCTCCTAATTGATCACTTGACATGTGTGATAGCGTGTGTAAGGGGGGACGAAAGAACAAGGATAAGGAAGAAAAGATCCTGCACAATCTGAGGTTAGTTTTTTATGGTACTGCTCCATAATTTGCTCGGTATTGATCAGAGAAACTACAGAAAACTACCAATCATTAACAGCCAGTCATTAGAATTCTCCTCCAAACACAGGCTGTCTTTGACCACGATATCTAGCTAGGGACAAAAATCCACCACTGTAAACAATTAAACGGTTTGCAGGAGCACTCCACTTTTAGAAATGACTAGTAGTGAAGCTCTCAAGATTCAAGCCTCCAACAGCATGGTAAGCAATGTATGACCTTAGGTGGGGTTGGAGGGGAAGACTTGCATGCAAACAAAATCACAGCTGTTTTATGCCTTTCCTGAAGCTCACAGACAAAAAAAAAAAAAAAGCCTGAGTGGGCGGAACGATGTTTGTGGTTTGTAAATCACAAATGGTAATTTCTTCTGATTGAGATTGCAAGGATTACCTTTCCCTCACTTATTGCAATGTAATATTATACACCCTCACCAAGCACACGTTTGCAAAACAGCAAAGTAAACAGTGTGCTCCCATCGATGTCTTTTTCAGCTTCTAAAAGGCTATAGTGGAATAAGAAAGTGTAAATGCCCTCAACATTTTGAACCAACTTTATGTGGAATATGTTTCAGACTCCTGTTATTTTATCATGTTTGCATAAAAATGCAGAAAACTATCTTTTCTGTAGTAGCGCCTTTGAAAAGTTTTTAAATGAAAAAACATTTTGTGAATTTTTTTGGACATTTAAGAGGTTTAAAAATTCAAATTTCCCACCAAAAATTATCTTAAATTATTTTTGCTTTCATTAATGAGAATTTAAAGAGACATTCCTAACCATTACTGATGTTATAAGAATTTAACATTTGTAGAGAAAGATGAAATGTACGAAAACATATTCTTTTTATAAAATGGACGTCAGGAGAGGGGTGGGAATAAAAATCTTAGATTTTCTTGGTCCCAAACATATTTCACTTACAGCAGTTGGTTGAAAACAACTGGGGTCATTTTTTATTCTTATTCCATTAATAGAATTAATTGTTAAACTTGTAGGGCCTAACAATCCATTGCACTTCCTTCACCCCAGAGAAACACAGGCCATCATGTCAGGGTTGCAGAATTCAGAACCAGACAGTAAAAGGATATCCAGTATCAAGAGATAAAGATATTTAGCTCAAACACTACACAAGGGCGACAGAAATTGCTATTGTGAAAATTCAGCAGAAGCCTCAGTCGGCAATCTGGGAGAGTCAAGATTCCTCAGAACATAGTTTAAGAAATGATATCCCAACAAATCAAACTTGGAAGATTTTCTTACACCCAAACTTCTTATTAATTCTGATTATTATTAACTGTGCTTTCAGTTGTTGGCAATCGTAAATGCTCTTCAAAGAATGGTAATTTAAAATGTAAAGCTTAGAGTTTACATTTACAAAAATACACATTTAACTCATCTCAACTAAAGCAGTACTTGGTACTATGATATGAAAGCTGAATAAGGTACATTATGATTCTTAAAACTAACCTAAACCCATCACAAGTGAGTTTAAATGTAACATGAGGATGCTGATAATACTATTGAAACTACAAATGGATCAAGACAAAAATGAACTTGCAATTGCCTCACTATTTCTGCACTTTCTTGTGAATTTGCAATTCTTTAATTGTAAATATTGTGATTTTAAAATATCACACAAATGTGATAATTTAATCACAAACTGAGACCAATCAGTATTTGAATATGATGCTGCAGAATTTTTTATAAAACACTTTTATTTTTGATATTTATTTTAAGCTGAATGATTAGATTAAGTCAGGCAATAATCAGAGTTTTTCTTTCCATACTTATGATTCTAAATTTAAAGCAGAGTAATAATAAAATTCTACAATAAAAATAATAAACAATTCGAAACTAGACATAGTAAGATATTATGTATCGCCAGTTATGGATATTTAGTGTACACACTTAATACGGAGCACAGAAACAGTACAAATTGTTTTATTGTAGAATATTATAATTACATTTTAAATTTAAAATTATATGAAAAAAACTTTGAAGTTAAGTTTTAAATAAACTGGTGTTGTTTAAATTTCTGGATGGGAATAAAACTTTAAATGTAATATTTTACAGATTAATTTAATACACCCACTGAAAATATGCAGTGACAATTAGTCTGCAGAGTGATGACTCCACACCAAGACACTACGACACTATGTGCCCATTTTTCAGCATTTAAGGAAATAAACTATCATACTAATGTGGCAGACCGAGGAACACTCTGATCTTGATACCACTCCAACATTTCTGTTGAGAATGCATCAGCCAATGATTTTCCATTTCCGGCACGTTTCCCATCTGTACTGGGCTCCGAACCAACACCCCGACTCCTGGAACAAGCAATGTAGAAATTAATAAATTAAGCATTACAGGAATATTAAAAAAAATAGAGATGTAGCAAATTTCATAAATTTTGCATTAAAACTTGAGAGAATAACACAAGAAGAGAATAATACAGAAGTGAACCATTCATCAGTAAGAAAAGAATGGATTTCAAATGCTCAGAATCTGGTGACCCCTTCAAAGAATAATAAGCCACAATAGCTCTCTCTGGACCCTTCAGGCATGGCTTCTCACTTTCATTAACCCTTCCCTTAACTGCCAATCACAAGTATTTTATGCAAGGTAAACAATTTCTTAATCTCCCACTTATATTTTTTTAATCATCACTAAGACCTGCCAATGCCAAAAACACCTCCAGCATACTACTAAAATCTACACATAAAATCACTAAACTAGTGGTGCTAAAACATCATGTACGCCATCACCTGTATTTTCACGCTAAATTATGCAAAAAATACTTGAATTTTTGAAAAATTATATGTGATTTTCTTTCAAAATCTATCTTTAAGGAACCGATTTCATTAAGGGGAAAAATCCTATCTTTAATATTTTAGTTGTAGGAAGACTGAAAAAATGTTGAACTTCTGCAATATGCGAAAAATCAGGGTTTTCAATGAACATGAGACCTGCACCATTCGCTTATACATCCTTCACACTATCCAAGAAAAAATTCTGATCAAAAACAATGGAGCCAATTTTTTTGAAAATTTGGAGAATACCCCAGGGGCTTTATGTAAAGTACCCCTCAAAATTAAAATATGTTTCACATTCACGGGGCCACAACATCAGCCAGATCAACTGAGGAATATATATTTTGGAGAAAATCAGCTGAGCGGTTTTGCCATCATTTGATTTTTCGGTATCAAATACCCACAAAACATGGATTATGGCTACACCATGCGTTAGAGGATTCCCCCCCCCCCTAAATTTAGCAACTGGATTGATCCATTTTTTCATTACCAGGGCACTGCAATAAGAGTTTTTCTGCCAAAAATTCAGTGTTTTTTCATGCAGCATTAAATAACTTTCTCTCTACTTTGTAGGGAGAAAGTTAAAAGTTGTAAATACAAAAGTAATAGAAGAAAGATACATAAACTTCTGTAATTGAAGCATAAATATTGTATTGTAATACTATCTGCAGGTCAAAAACTGTATTACATTAATTGCTCTTAAATTCCCTTTGAAAATCATAACACATCATTTGACATGTCCTAAAATATGGCAGTATCCCGGCAGAGCACATCATAAGACATACTTACACGTTTGAGTGATTAACTGAAATCTGCTGAATAAGAAACTATATAAAAATTAGTTCACAAATACTGCACTGTGCTTCCAAATTCAGTACTTCAAAGCCTATCCAACTGCAACCAGCAATCAAGAAACAAAGAAGAAGAAGAAGAAGAAGGAGGAGAAGAAGGAGAAGAAAAGGGGGGGAAACCAGTAACAAAAACATCAGTACAGATAATTTTCTTACTTTTTATCAAGAAATTTTTTACTTTCTAAAATTAACCTTAAAAGGTTTGTCTCAATTTCTTTCTAGATGTTAAGTTTTCCTGTCAAAAAATACTTTCACATCGAGCCAATTTTTTTTATGATATACTTGTTTAGTACAAACTTCAGTAGAACCTATATGAAATTTTCCACTATCTAAATTTTGAGCCAGTCTCAGGCACAGTACTAACCTGCTAGAACCTGCAGTGCTAGCTGGATCCACAGGTTGGCAGGTCATTGGCTGCAAAGGTTGATAGATCCCTTTTTGCTGGGGAGTAGGAGAACTGCTGTTTGGGCTAGTTCTTGCTTGTGAATACACAGCATTGTTTTGAACAGGAGGATGATACCCATCATTTACACTATGATGAGGAGAAGAATGGACAGTGCCTGAATGTGGATGAGGTGCATGAACAGGAGGCTGACCAGACCATGGGCCAGTCTGAGAATTAGCCATGTGTTTCCGAAATTTAGTACTGTACTTGTAGAAGTCTGCCATTTCAAATGGCTTAGTAACTTCACGATATGGTTGCCATTTCCCAGCTTGTACCACCATGTGGTTTTTGGGGGATTCAAATGGCACTACTGTGTCAAAATTTTCCGGTGAAACCATCTCTTGACATTTGGCTTGGAGAGTATGATAATTGGCATGATGGTCGTTTGATACATTACTACTACTTCTTGACAAATCACTAGACACATCACTGATATGATCATTTGGCACTGAGTCAGCAACAGGGACATCATTTTTTGGGTTATGAGCAGATACATCTTGAACAGCTGACATAATTTTCATCTCGCTGAGCGAGTGACCACTAGGGCGTCGAGATGGAGGGCATGAGCGCTGCACTGGGGCAGGTAAATGTGAGCATGGAGTTGAATCAAGAGAAGTTTCATACCATTCTTTTTCTTTTTGTTTACGAATCAAAGTATCACTAGGCGGAGCAAATCTCTGCTGGTCCTTCACACTCCGAGTATCACCATTAATAGATACATGAGATTGCATTACTGATGCTGATGTTTCCACACTACCTAAAGATTGTGTCCGAGTTAAGCCTTGATTGTTAACACCAAGACTATGCTCTGGATAAGTCTGACTGGGCAATAATGCCCCACCACCATGTGGCCTATTTTCTGTGCTAGAACTAGTACTTGCAGAGGTGCGGGAATGTGAAGCAACATACTGTCGCCTCACATCCATACCAGGATCAACACTGGCATGGGTAGGCGCAGCAGAATAATAAGCAGTATTGGAACCAAGAGGTGGCATTTTTTGTACTTGCATACTAATATCATCCACACCATATGCTTCTAAACATGGACTGCTACTGCTATGTGAAGTTCTGGTATAACCACGATCAAGGCTCCCAAATCTGAAAGAAAATAATCAATAACTTCATTAACACACATTTAATGTTTTCATAAATAGAGACTTTGTCATCAAACCAGTGTTTACAAAGTATATTTTTTCTACACACACACACTCATTATAGCATAGAATAGTAGACAACAACAGTAAAAAATTCCAAGTTTGGTTTGATATCTAAAAGTTGGCGTTACAGATCAGGTCCTGGATTTAATGTGTTTCATTTATCTTTCAGGCAACTGCTAACACATGGACATTTGGAATTTAAAATTCTGCCATTGAAAGTATCATTCCATGAAACCTTTTTGTAACACTTGTGATCCATCAGTTTGAAACTACTGCTGTAGAACTTAGTATGGTGGGATTAAATTCCTTTGAGCATCCTCTACATTAAATAATTTTTTCAGTACTCAAGCATGGAAACCAGTATTTACCTTCATTGTTTATTGATTGAAAAGTGTTACTTTGCAGTACATGTACAGCAAGTCTATTTTGCTGAAGGCATACGACAAAGACGTTATGGCCATATAAAATAACTGTAACTGCAGAGTAAACAAAACACTGGGGTGACATGAAACAAGGCCGCTGCCTCGCACACTGATAATGATCCCAAGAGAATAAACTTATCAGTTTTCATGTATTTCTACTAAAAAATAATGTACACAACATGTATGACAGTGTCCTTTGTGTACTCATTTCAAAACGCTTATTTTGGCTTCTATCATAGCCTCATCTGTCAACATATCATTTGTACAACCAAAGCTTCACTTTCTTTTCTAGCTACATAAATAACTATTGCCGAAACCAAATAACTATTTTACATATATTTCGTATCACCAGATACCTTGGACACTTCCCTACCTCAGGCATTTTCTCAATCAAAAGCGGGATAATAAATTTTTTTTCAGTGTTAACCCCAACAAGTAGGTTATTTAAAACAAATTTGTTTTCTTTGTTTTTGTTCAATTTTATAGTCTTCTTTAGTAGGGTTTTTCCCCCCTTAATTGTTTTCTTTGGGTTTAGTATTTCCTTTGGCTTTTAATAGAGATGCTGATTTCTTCTTTAATGACAAACATCACTTATTTCACTAGACATTCACAACCCAACCTTGAAATTATTTGACACATTTGATAAACCCTTATGTTATTTGTGTCACATAAACACCTATCATACTGACGTAATCATTTTATGACCCACACAAGGAAACTTGAGACAAAAGTGTTAAATACAAGTTGTTTATCATTTGTAACAATTTGACAAAATCTTGGAGTAAGCATTGTCCCATGTTGCTCCAAGCAAGGCAGCAGGAAGTTTCTTTCATACATAGCCAGAGTTTCAACTTCCACATTCATCAAATGCCTGACAGTGGAATGCAGGAGCCCATAAGGTAAGTAATTTTGCCTTTACTACGTGATATACTGAAATTGTATTCACCGCTATCTCTTAAGACCCTCTATTCTATTAGTTTTCTACTACACTTACTGTTACTACTACCATTACTACTCTACTACTCTAAAGTACTACATAACTACCATTTTTCTGATCACCTGTCTTTTTACACTTAATGCAATATGTTTTAGAATGAAAAAGAACCATAAGAATACTTCTAATGCCAATATTGATCTTGAGGCCAAAATTACAACCCAAGTGTACAAGGTACTGGATAAGGAAATAATATTGCCTAATTTCTTGCCTTCCATACCATCTGTGCTAAGCATTCATGTAACAGAGCAGCTGCAAGATTCAATGAATTTTAATGCTTATTTTGTAGGAGGTTTGGAGATGAAATTAGAGCAATGCAACTGAGATTTTGAAATTAAAATCTCAATTAAATGAGAGAGAATATATGTATTTGTAACAGAGAACAATAATATCTTATTATCATCATCATCATCATCATCATCATTATTATTATTATTATTATTATTATTATTATTACTATTATTATTTTTATTACAATTACTACTGAAATCATACCGCTGATATTGGCCATCCTCATTGAGGTTTATCTGAGCTTACTGAATTGCATAAGGAGATGGTCCCTTGTTTTGCACTCCTAGGTGTAAATGCACAGCTCCTCCCCTTAATGTTTCAACTCTGTATAAACGTATATATTAATATTAACAAGTAGTTACAAAAAAGAACAAACCCTATGGCCTGATACTTGCAACTAATACAGAGATCATTATTATTTTTATTCTTAATACTATCACTAGTGTTAAAATCATACCTGTCTTTCTCTATCTGCATATGACTGTGGACAGAAGCCAGTTCAGGATTTTGTGCCACGGTACAATGAGAAGGCTCCTTTAGAACATGATCTCTATGCTCTATACCTTCAACTGCTGCTGGATACATTTGATGCATTTGGGTTGTCCTGGATAAAGTGGTGTAAGGTACATTCTCCACATCAGTTTCATACCTGAGCCAATACCCAGGTAAAGAGCAACCTAAAACAAAAACAACACAATCACATTGTTTCCTCTAAATAGACATTATGAAATCATGCCTCTGTGGGTGGATTCAAATTTCATGTCCACGAGGCATCCAATCCTTCAGCTGACAGACCACTAAAAAAAGTTTTTGTTACACAATTTTAATATTTTCTGTGTACTCAAATTGCATAAGGGGAATAAAGCTTCACCAGGGCCCTGGTGGGGCAGGCTGATGCTCATGGGGTTACACCATTAAGTTCCACAAATACCCCTTATAATGGGATACCTCAACAGAGGAGCATTTGAGTGCAGTGGTCAACACTGGTCAGTGTCCAATTCTTTCCCTAATGGTGGCTCCCTAGGCACTTGATTGTGAAAATAGAGAGCAAGCATGTGGCCTTTAAGAGATGAGCAAGTTTCTGATGCATAAACACAGGAACATTGAGCTAAGAGAAGGAAAATCCTGACAGAAAACCAACAGCAAAATATTTACAAGCAGAGAGATATCAGTTCATCTAGGCAAGATTCAGCGGTTCATCTGATCACTGAAAAACAAACCGTGTTCACCCCAAAGTCAAGGGAATTGGTCAAAGTTTCAAGAAAGTCAGTGTGATTTTATGAAAAGTTAAAATAGTTTGTTGTCAAGCCTGCCGTAAAACCATCCAATATATATCCAAAAGATAATCAGAATAAACTTCCAGCAATGGAAATGGGCCATTGGCAGCAAAGCTGTGGACTGACATTTTCAGACAAAGTAAAAAATGATAAAAGTAGAAGAAAAGCAGAAGCAAGTCTCAACATTATCGATACTAACTAAAATTAAAGTTAAACGGTATAATTTCTTAAACAGATTAGGTGAAGAATGATGCCTTCAAAAGCTCTGGAAATGGAACCAGTTTCACATGCAAGACTAGGAAGACCTAGAAGTAGATGGAAGGAAGAACTGGAAAAGGCAATGACTTGAAGAGGATTAATACTGCAGAAGATAGCATACAGAATAAAATGGAAACTGGGATGTGAGAGATGCCTAATGGTGTAAAGTTCTCACAGTGCTACTACTATAACTACATTTCATAATATAATTAAAAAGATTTTGAAAACAAGCTGCTCATACACAATTATCAGCACATTAAACAGGAATTGTGCATTTAAGTTAAAGTAGAAACTGTTCAGAGAAACTGTGCTAGCTCCTTTCTTAAACCACTCCCTCACAAAATGAGATATGCCATGAATAGAAGCGGAAGAAATCCATTTGTTAAGACCCTTGACAGGTAATAAATTAATAGATCATTAGAGAATTTAATATTTCCAACATGAATTCAAAATGACATCAGCATGAAAAAGAATACCAGATAAATTTGCATGAACATCAGAAGCAAATTGACACAGAGCAGGGAAACCTATTGTTAGAGTACAATCCCATAGTAAGAAGTACAGGTTATCCCCACAGAAGATGGAGAGATCGATTGCCATTGCTATAAAAGTTTGTGATCAGAATAGCTCAAATTGGAATGTTAATGGTGATAAATCTGCACATTAATATTTTCTAGCAGATATCCACACATAATACAATAAGTCAGTACAGTATTGAAAACAAGATGGGATAATATTACCTGGATCCAACCGTTCCCTTTGAACCATGTATCCCAATTCCGCTGTGGTGGGAAGGGTTGAGTAATGTTGATTAGGATACTGACGATGATGATGGTGATGGTGATATGCTGCTGCAGCTGCATGTCTGTAGAAAGAGAATACAAATGAGGTGGAGTTTATGCCTTTTCTAAAATATTTTTTTTAATTGCTGGAAATATTAGTTTTCATCAACTTCAGATCAGCAGAGATCTTGAAAAAGTTCATGAATAGTTTTTTGTAAAAAATGTAAAAATTACATTTAATTACCAAACCAGCTGGATAAAGAAGCTGGTATTTTTATGATGCTAATATACTTGCACAAGAAGCATTATTTGCACTATAATTTACTGAATGACATGTACAGAAAAAGTATAAAAGACTAATCAATTTGATTTGGAAAAGTATAAAAATATAATACCTAAGATATGCTTGTTGTCCTGATTGACTGGAGCAGATAAACCATTAAATGATGAAGAATGCCACATTCCAGTTGGCAATACTTGTACATTTCCATCGTGATGTAAATGTCTGCTGCGACCAATGTCATGAAAGCGATGACTCACATTGTCCGTTTCTAATTCTTGATGAAGGGGTCCAATAGGAGACAAACTTATTCCTTCATCATGTAAAATGGGATCCTGTTCTTGATTATCAGCATCTATAAACAATTTATAATTCTTAAAACCATTTAAAAACAAAACTGAGGATTACTCAATATTACATTCAAAGAACCAAATAACATGATCATGACTACCTGCAAAAGGACTGTTTTAAAAAAATCGCTTTTGGGGGGTAGAGGGTTTCTACAACTGTGACAAAAGCAAATCATATGTTCTCACATATTTTTAATCATTATTACAAGCTTAACTGCAAAGGGTAAATTAATGTTACAACTAATAAAAACTGTATCCTTCATGTTACATGCAATACAAACATCCAAAACATGTTTTATGACACACACTATTTATTTTCAATATACCCAATTTAAAACCTACAGGAAAACAAAATGCAACACTCTGCCTGACATCCAATAAAAAAGGTTTTCCTCAATGATTTTGGTTCAACTCTACTACCTACAAGTAGAAATATATAAAACATGAATCTGTTTTTTAACCTTCAATTAGATATACAAAGTAAGTCTGAATGTTGTTTGAATCTTATAATTTTAATTGTTTCTTCATAATACTTTTAAGATATTTTCTACGATGGTTATCCAATAATTACGTTTCACTATTTTATAAAAAAATATAAGAGGGTTTATTTACACTTGAGAAACTATTTTATTTTCATTCTGTAACTCTTACACTACTTCTCCACATAGTCTCCATTTCTGTCCAAAAAACTTTTGGTACCTTGGCAGCAGTTTTTTGATACCTTCGTTATATCAGGTTATGTCCTCTTGCCGCAGCCAGTGGTTCACCTTCTCAGAATTTGTAATTTCGTTTCTTTCGTATTGTTAATTATTCAAGTTCAGAGGTTTTAATGAAAACCGAACCTACGTCATATTATTAAGCAAATTTAGTTCTATTCAACCAAACAAATTTAAAGACACGATTTGAAGCTGTTTTTGAGAAAAAAACATATTTGTTTTTCTTTAATGTTGACAATATCACTTAAAAGTATGTAAAACTAGTCAGATGTTCAAAAAATCGAATGGAACATTATTTAACCTTCCAGCAGGCGCGCATAAAATTTTCTCACCAGCAGGTGTGTCGTAAATTTTACGACGTTCATTGATTCTAGAATAAAACCAAGAAATTGTATAACTATGCAACTTTATCTCGTTGTGTAATATCTTAAAATGATATAGTACATGTATTCCATGTTTTACATTCATTATGTAAGGATTAAGTAGATACAACACAATGAAAACAAAAAAAACAATGAAAATGTGTGAAAGTGTTTAGTGTCACGCTTTTTACAAGACACACAGAAAAATATAGAAAACACATCAAATAAACAAAGGACACTTGGAATCTTGATACAACAATTTTATGCATCTCATATGTAGATAGATTGTCTTCCCTGATATTCTTTCTAAGTCAAAATCAAGATCATCCTCATAACACTGAATACTGACAGTTTTGTTTGCAGAATGTTTCTTGCTTATATCAAATTATGTTCATAGAATGTTTCTTGCTTATACCAAATTATGACAATTTTGGAACACCAGCAGGCGCGCAGTGTAATATTTACGACACTACACTTACACTAAACAGAGCGTGAACTGAATCTTGCGTGCAAACTAAACAATGGCTGAAGATAAGCATCACTAAAGATATCTGCGAGGAATATCAAGAACATAGAAGTCTTTGGCAACAATGAGTTGATAGCAAATTCAAAAAATCATCTATTGTTGTAAAATTTACAACCGCGTGCCCGCTGGAAGGTTAAAGATCTCATTTTAAATAAAATATTGCATTACAAAAAAATCCAGGAGGGAGTCCTATTTCTTTTTTTACTTTTCATTTGCTTTACTCATTTTGGACCTACACCACTTACATTAGTAAAATTTAAACTATTTGAGCAAAAAAATTAGGAGACCGTTTTAGAAAAATGTTTGAAAATGTCCTAGGGCCTAAGAACACCAAAAATCTAAAAGATCCATTGCAAATCCAAGACGCAAATCTTGTGTACAGTTTAAGCATTAGTGTGGTTTAGTCATATGGACATTGAGACAGACATTTTGAAAAGAGCAAAAACATTCAGTATTAGAGACCCCCCAAAAAGAATTTTCATCAAAATCTCAACATCAATTGTTTGCAACATTGCATACCTTTCATTAATCTATACATAAGAGAAAATAAAATTTGAGATGCTTGTCTTTCAGCTTATTTTGCTTGTGAATCATCAACATCTAAAGAAGGTGATAATGAAATTCAAATAAACAGTTGAACATTTATCCTCATTCTGCACACAGTGACCCTGCAGTGCATGATAGTAACAAAAATACACAATGATTGGAAGTATAAAATTCTAAAAAATTTTCCACTAAAAGCACATTGCATTTCTATAAGTGAAATAAAAACCCTTCAACAGTTATAATAATTAAATATTAAAATTTAACTCTATACAAATAAAAACTGATATTTCACGATAAAAAATAACAAATAATGGTACACCAGCAGGATATAAACGCAATCTCTCTAAGTCCTTATAAAATTATGATAAATGATCTCAATAAAAATACAAGCATTCTGTCCCCACCCTAATCTCTGGACACATTATTTTTCTCTCGAAGCGCAAGCTGGTCACTCTTGGTTTCATTAGGCGGTTGCACCGGTGCAAGAGCCTTATGAGAAATTTCAGTTGCAACTTCCTCAGAGCTATGAGAAATTCAGAGGCCAAAGAGACAGACACTGTTCCAGCACTTGCAGCACGAGGCCAAAGTGGCTCTCTTTATCCCCTATTTCCTCATGCCTATCAATTTTAACATTTTGAATTTCTCTCAAAAGCCTTCTGCTTCTATTATATTTTGTCCAGGATCCACTGAGAAGTTTCTCTAAGCACATATGTATTCCTTTACTCATACTGAACACGCTGAATATACTGGACATACTTAAAATTTCTTTAGTTCTATGCTCTTCCTACATGTACTTCAGGTAGAGTTCAAGCAAGGGATCTGTTCACTCGACAACTGTGAGTGAATGAGATACACAAGAAGGGAGACACAATTCAGCAAAGCCATCTAGGCATACTATTGCTGATCAGAAAGCATTGGGTAGCCTAATGTGAGCTGGGGATTATAATTTCGGTGGTATAACAGTTAACGAACTAGGCTGTTGTACCCAAGTTTGCGGGTTTAAGCCCAATCAAAGCTGTAGATTCACTAAATTCAAATTGCCCGTTTTGTTCCCCGAGACGATACCTTCTTTTTCCACTAAATGGTGAAAGGAGTGTAGCAAAATTTGCATGGTCAGACGGAACAGTAGGCCTGATGGCCCGAGTCTCGCCACATTCAATAAGACAACATTATAATCACCTACAAATTTGTTTTGGCTGCATTAGTAATGTGTTGCATTGGTTTTCTTGTGTGCTTTCTTACACAAAATGTGAATGTATTTTTTTGCACTGAGGCTGCTAGACAAAAAGCTAGGAAGTCAACGCTTTCTGAGACAGCATTCAGTGTCACCATCTTCCTCTCTGTCATCAGCTGTCTCTACAGATCCGTTGTACAAAAACTATTCAAATTCATTCTCCTCTCTGTCTGGAACATCATCACTCTTGCCTTTGTTCCTCAAAATTGCTTGGCCACAGAAAGGTTCTCTTTGTTTCTAATGGGCCCTGCTCTAACTAAAGCAATTCTAATAAAACTAGTGGCGCTTCCAACGCACATACTTTCTCGCACTGCTTCTATACGGTCCTAAATGCTACTCCACTACTTCATAAAACACCAAAAATGTTTTCTACCAGAAAACTTTTCCGTTCCGAGACCCGAAATCCGATCCTTGAAGTTAACGAACCAGCACTTGTACCACTACGCCAAACTAGCACCGTAGAGGTCGAACAGAGCCATAAAAAAAATCGAACCGAGCTATAAAATGGTAAATGCATGATATACAAACAATTGATATGATGGTAAAATACGATTTACATATCCAAGAAGAGATGTGAAAAATTGTTGAAGGTTAAAAACTCGAAAAAATATACACAGACACTTCCAGTTCATTTATCGTAATTATCAATATTTGTGATTCAAATGGCTTCACATGGTTTTCAATGAAGTTTTTAGTATTCTCAATTATTTCCTGAGACAATAGAGAATTTTGACAAATAATACGCCCCGACCAGGACTCGAACCAGTGCAGTTTCCCTCCGAAAAGCTGTGCCCACTCTTGTTGATTAACGACTGCGACCAAAATGGCTCCGTTTGACATGTACACTTGTATAATAGTCATAGTGTATGGTGGTTTCATTTCTAGCATTAGGAAGCTGAAAAATCCAGAGAATGTGAAACAAAATGTCCTTTGGGCGCCCAAAGAAGGTATCTCGGAAGATAATCATTCATAACAGAAAAACTGGTTCAAACTATAGAGATTAGAAAACTAAGTTCTGCGACAAAGTCTGCGCCATTCTATTGCACCACTAGTTTCCTACACTGGAAAACATGTTTCATCCACTTTTTCCTCACCAGACTCCAGCTATAAGAGTTTTTCTGGCGAAAATTAGCCATTTTCTGGCACACGATTACATAACTTTCTCTTCTTACAAAGTATTCATAAGGCGAGAAAGTAAAAAGCAAATTAATAACGATTAGGGATATCTAACTTGTTCATATGTGTAATTATTATATTTTGTTTACATTTAATGTTGATATATTCCTTTTGTACAGAAATCGGTTTATACAGATATTTTTTATCGTCCTTTATTACATAAGCGAAGAAAATTTAAAGAAAAAATTTGGAGCGGATTTTGAGAAACCTTTTTTCTTTTTGTAAATTTGAATTGCAATTTTCGCAAAAACTTCTCGTTTTTTCAAAACATGGTACATGACCTTTATTAAAGTGCTAATTTTGTACAACAGACTTTGAAGTAAAAATCTCCATCTTCAATTTTGCAGTTTTTAAACAGTTTTTTGCAATTTTCGAAAAATTGGGGATATCACCAAAAATGATACCTACATCATTCCCTTAAACCTTTCAACTATTGCACTATTCAACAACAAAATATAATAAAAAAATTTGGAGCCATTTTCTTTTAACTTTGAAAATCTCCAACGGGCTTCATGTAAAGTACCCCCAAATATTAAAATATCAGTTTCAAATTCCAGGGGCCTTGAGACGAGTAAAAACGATTGGGGAATATCAATTTTGAAGAAAATCGGCTGAACAGTTTAGGCACTAGCGTTGACCACAGACGGACAGACGGATGTTTCACCGTCAATCGATTTTGCAGTATCAAAAAGCAACAAAACCTGGATTTTGACTACACCACGAGGTAGAGGATTTTTTCCCCTAAATTTAGCAACACATTTTATCCACTTTTTCCTTGTCAGACTCCAGCTATAAGAGTTTTTCTGGCGAAAATTAGCCGTTTTCTGGCGCACAATTACATAACTTTCTCTACTTACGAAGTATTCGTAAGGCGAGAAAGTAAAAATTAACACATTTTCTTGCACAGCAATTACTATGAAAACAAAAAGCATTAAAAAGCCACAATAGGAATAAAGCAATGGATTATACCATTATCTAGAGGAGGACGAGGCTTTTTCCTTTGCTTGAACTGCTGAGGCTTCACAGAACGACCCAAGCTTTGTTGTACATGATGTAATTTGGCTTCTAAATCAGCTAAGCGGCGTTGAATCTTTTGATACACTTGTCTATGTTTCCGCCGAACTGCTTTACTAAGAGATGAATCATTAGCCATACCAAGGGCAGCATCTGCAATATCCTTTTGAATTTTGTACTCTAGTTCCAAAGCTGCCAATGTTTCTTCCTGCAATAAAAATAATAATTGAGGTAGAATACAAAGTATACAAAATGAAATTCTGAAGTCAACATTCCAAGTACTTCACATTTCCATGAAAACAAAGGAAATATGTAACTGAAACAACGAAAATCAATAACACCCATTGTACATAATATTAACTGATAAATGTAATGCAGAAGTGGTATCTTCAGGACTGAAAATAAGAAATTATTTCTATACAAGATCAAAGAGCAAATTCCCTCAAATTTATCATAATTTTTCATATTTTAGACATCCACGTATTGAACAAAAAATTATTAATTAATTATGACATGTTCATAATTAGGGGTCAAACTTTTAGGTGCTAAAAAAAGGAAAACATTTATCTTTTAAGAGCCTATGTTAAAATGATGAAAATATTTATTTATTACCATATGAAAACCAAGATCAAGAGAAGTCTCAACATAAAATGTTATATTATCCTCTTTATAACTCTGCACATTTTGTCTGTGCAATCTGAGGAAGTTTGGGAGCTACTCGTGTTATGAGACTATGTTATTGCTTGGAGTGTCATTGCCTGAATCAACAGTAGTGTTAGAAATGGCCCTCAAACATTTTGACAGGTCGTGAACCAGACTCCCTCCCACTTGTTTGGGGAAGTCCCACCGAAACATGTGATACATGACCAACCACTGCATCCCAAACTGCCAAGTCTTTCATCATATATCTCAAAACCCCAAAGTATTAGGCTTGAAAATATTCACTTATTCAGACAAAATTTAGCAAACTATGTAATAATATTTGTTTCAATAGAAATATTTATTTTTAAGCAACTTAATCAAAATATTTATTTTAGGTGATATGCAATTTGGAATACGGCAAATATGCAGGTTTGCTTGAATTTCCATTAAACTTTCAACACTCATGATTTAGGGGGAAAAATATGTATTTATCTAAAAGTTCAAGCCCTATTCATAATTAATTATGGGATATCAATTACAATTTTGTACTTCAGAGGTAAAGGGCACTATGTTACAGTTTCAATTTTGTCAAGAGGGCTCTCCTGCAAAATCAACTGAGTCAAACGAGTTGTATTCCTATGTAAGTAAACGGATATGGTGTTGCTTTGACTGCTTAGTCCATTATTGTTTTTTGGATGCAGATCTCATTAATAATGGTAGCAACACGTGTTAGGCAACACCTTGGCTCAAGTGTACTGATGATTGGGAGGTCACAAGTTCAATTCCCACCACGTGCTGGAGATTTGCGCAACATGGCACCTGCCAGAATCAAATTTACAGGCCGACTGCTCTGATCAGTGGTTTGTGTGGCATCTCTAATCACTTCCAGGTGAATACCAGAGCAGCACCCTAGAATACAGGCTATAGACCATGTGCAATTCTCCTTTCCCTATCCTGTTACCATTCCCAATCCTTAGGGCTGAACAAGAGACCAATCCCTTTCCTCCTACGACCCATCCCATTGATTCAGAAACTCTCCAATAAATATTGAAGATCTGGTATATGGTGTCCTCGCTGTGTATCCAAAGGAGCTTTGTGGCTCATAGTGGGATAACCGGAATAAGAAGACATACAGTACGAACCCTCTTTCATATTTTTCAAGGTACCAGAAAACAAAATCACAGAAAAGTGTAAATGGTGGAAAATTACATTTACTTGTATAATGAAAAACAAAACATTAATTCTCTACATTTATTAATATTATTAACCTTTACTGAAAAACCATAGGATTTCTTATGCCATATACTTCAAAAAGCACTAATTCTACTATTTTCTATTTCTTTCAAGAATACAAATATTCTGTTAATGAAACCATGTAATTATCAAATCAGTACTAGAACTTTTTTAAAGCCATACCCAAAAGACAAACACTACTCGAAACACATATTAAAGGGAGCGTCAATAATCACTGAATAGGGAACAGAAATGTAAATTCCAGGAACATAAAAGCAGGGTATTGCTGAAGTTCTCAATACCTCCAGGAAGAGCAATGAATCTAGAACAAGTGTGATAAAAAAAAACCCATTTTTAAAATACTGACACACTGCTCTGTATCTAAGTTCAAAACTATGAGCCATATGTTGACAGGTATAAACATTATTTGACATTTGTAAGTCAATTTAATCCCCTCTGTTACCTTGAAGTTATGTTTCATTTTGACAGGCAAACATCATCTCATTGAATTGGATCTGATTTATTAGTATTTTAAATCAGAATCCTCCTCACATTCACGATTCACTAGGTGACAGCAAAACAATACAACAAATTCCAGAAGGGGTCCTCCATAATATGTATAGTTTCTTGAACTTGGTCACTTCATGGCACTTAAGAAACACTGATAAATATGCAATACTTCTTTTAGGTACTAACAATCTTCATGAGAATTTCAAACACACTTACCTCTTTGGTTTTTACATTATTATTGTTAATTAAATTTTCAGGATATGTAAATGCAGTGCCTACTCTCCTCCTGAATTGTGGAGGAGACTCTCCTGGTTCCAGTGGAATTTCTGGAGGAAGGAAACCAGTTAATTCTGCTTCTTTTATGCATAATGTTTTTAATTCTTGAGTTTTATCATGAAGCTTAGCCTCAAGAGTATCCTTGCGAGCCTGAAGAGATGCAAGCAACTGACTTGTTGAACGCCCACTGTCGGACATTTCGTATCCTGTCAATGAAATAAATTGTACGTATTTTATAAAACCTTTATTAAATCATTGAACAAATATACATTAATGTCACTTTTATTAAATAGTGCACTAAGAAAGGAATGTGAACTACTAAGTGAAGTAAAAATTCTTGAAATAATATCTTAAAATACATCGCTGATAAACAACTGAAGAAACTGACAAATTTCCATTAAAAGAAAATGTTATAGATCACAATTCAATGATCCAACAACCTGTTCCAATTACAAAATCAGTTCATATTACCTTATTCACTGAATATGGGGCAACCATTGTTTTAATAACTTGAAATTAGTACACAATCAATAATTATTTCTGTAGAGTTCTGCGTTTTGGGGCTATTACACACAACCAAAATTTATTAAGAAAGAATTTCACAGGGAAGAAATGAATGGTGCTTTCCATTCAATATTAGAGATTTGTAGAAAAAATCTGAATCTGGCAGGCACAAAATGCAATTGACAACACAACCTTCTTTATAATCCGTGCCCTAACTCATCAAAATGATGAGTCCTCTAGCCTTAAAACCCACCTTTCATGGCTAAAGTTGTTTTTCATATTGCAATCTACAAAACGAGATCTTTTGGAAACTCCTATTGCGTTTCAGGAGCTGGCTCTTCAGAGACCTGAAGAATCTTGAATTGTACCAGTATATTTTCCTTAATGCACAAAAATAAAACGATCCTTGAGTTTTAGACCATTAATTGCCTTATACTCAGGTAAATATGTAACTACTATTTATTTAGCAAACAAAGAGGAACTAATTTTCAATGTTCCTCAAAAATTCACAGCTCCTTTATGATGAAGGTTGTAATGAAGGTGAAATATTTATCATGAGCCTTCAGTAATAGATTGAAGGGGGGGAGGGTCACATAGGTCATGTTCCCCTCACCAAAAAACATTTGTTTTGTAATTTTATTAAATTTCTCCAAAACATCATATTGATTACACCACATAAAGGAAAGTGTTTGTATTAGGAACTAACATTATTCTTATTTCAAGACAACTTTTAAAACATTTTATCAAAAACATTTATTGGGTAGGTCCAAACACTCCTTCTGACACTCCCTCCCCTTCTTTAAAAGAGAGAGATAAAGATCGCTTTTTTGGATCTGCCTTTGCGACTCTTCCACTAATACTTATTGGTTTCTTCTTGGAAAGGCCAGAATTATCCCTACACTAACATTTTTTTCACACACACAAAAAATTTATAAAATATTTTTTAAATGTCAGAATTCTGAATGACAAAATCAAGAGAAATGTACAAAGAAAAATTAAAGAGAAATGTGTATATTTAAATGTAAAATGAAATACGACATTATATAATCAACTGGTAATCACATTTACACCATGTCTATCCTGTCTGTACATGGCAATTTGATTTGACTAATACCATTCATTTTTAAAGAGGACACTTCTTGGTCGTGAATGCTTAAGCATTTGTTCCCATTTATCCATGAAGTTAATTATCATTTTACACTATTTTTCCTCTTTATTAGAGATTCAAAATTTGCAAATTGTGACAAGAATGACTATGTTTAAATTTCATTCTTGTTCATATTGACAAGAAATCATTTACTGGTCACTATACATATCAAAATTGTGATTTAAAAAAGTAAGTGATTGCATAAAATCATTTAAATATGAGAATTTTTACATACTAACCTGTAGTAAGTTCTCCAAATACCAAGTGTCACACATAACATGATGTGCTCATAGCACATGTATGTCAATAATGTAAAGTTTGCTTTCTAGAATCAGGCTATTTGCAAACACAAGTATACATATCCCATTTTGATGGCAACACAACACATTTTTTCTATTTATATCATGAAGACTTGATATCGAAACTTGATACAGCTCTTATAAAATCTTGATATAGAAAATAGTAATCTTCTTGTCACCAATCTGTGCACAGAAAATTTATGTCATTAACTGGTGAAGATGCTAAACATACATGAAACATTTCAAACATAAGAGGCACATTTCACTGTCCAATGAAAATCAAAACCCCCAAAAAATGGGAAAACCTGAAAATTGACATGTGCAATGTATACTTCTCAAAACAATGTTGCAACAGTGGCATGTCTTTTAAGAAACTTCTTTCCATTTCATTGAAAAACAAATAAATTTAACACACCCATAATTCTTTAATGCATGCTATTCACTGTCAAGATCAAAACTGAAAACGGCTCCTTCAACTGAGATAAAAACATGGCAGGTCCTTTGTATTTGTATTTCTTTAACCGCGGAAGTGCATCACAGTGACGATAATGACAGATAGAATGACTCACTCCAAAAAAATAATTTTATCTGCTTCCACTCACGGCATAAAGCCTGAACTATAAGCATTTAAATCCAAGTTCAGAAAAGGTCATCTGAGCAATGTCAGAAGTTCCTGGCAAAACTATGGCAATAACTATCGTAACTACATATCAATTTGACGTTACTCATAAGTCACAATTATACACATTAACAAGAACATGGTTAGTCACAGTCAGTTCAAAAGCTCACCTCTTCGAAAACTAGACACGACACAAAGCGAGAGCAGTGTATTCACTAAGTGTTTATGTTGTTTACCATGTTTAACACATATTACAATCAATTTCTTAAATTTAGGAATGATGCAAATAAAACTGTCTCACATAACGGTCAGGTAACAAGAACTTCTGAAACAATGAAACAAAATAGAACGCGAGAACAACAATGGGGCAACAACGAACTCAAAGAATATATCTACGAAAATCACAGGAAGACGACAGTGGCTCCGCCAAACGAGGAAACATACGACTTTGAACATCCGCGAACACCGTTACGATTATTATTCACGATTAGTATTAAAGGACGGAAATATTTCGGGAGAGAGAACGGATAATAATGTTTTGTGTGACAAGAATGATAAGAATATGTTGTTTGTAAATCGGAATCGATTACTTACACAATAGTGTATTACGAAAATCGTTTGAAGTACCTACTAATCGGCAGAATGTTGCGGCAGAGAATGAAAGTGCTTGAATATATGTTAACAGGTCGTGAGAGAATCAAGTTCATTTTTTTTAATCCAACAGACTTTCTTCGTGACAAAGTAATATTCATTGCAGTGGTAAGACAGAATGAGTACCGCTTGAAGCCCCGCTTTGTCAAGGGACCCGCGCTTCCCAATTACAGTGAAATTTCATTCCCCCCCCTTTTTTTCCCTAAAGGTGGTTGTTTTTGTAAACACATCTTAACAAAACTTCTTTCGTTATATATTATTATTCCAATGTTCACAAAATTTAGGATCTAATCTTTTTAACTCAAATTTGAATAAATATTTCAACAAATTAAAAAAAAATATGTTAGTTAAATCCCATAATAATCTACTCTATTATGGGTGATTGAGATCAAATTTATAAATACACTTGCAAAATATATTAAATGGCATTATTTTACATATTGCAGTTTGCAACTGCAATTTCCAAAATTCATTAACGACAACCCCAGTGTTTTTTGAAGGTGGGTACAGTATACAACTTATTAGAGATGTGTGAATTTCCATGTCTCTACGTCAACACATGAAATAAAGTGGACTAATGTTTTATAATATGTATTAACGAAATAAGTATCTTAGAAATCAAAAGTAACAAACGTGGCCGTTAGATCGAGATTGAAAACCAGACGTGTGTAAGATGTTTATTTAATTTAATTATTTACTTCAAAAACAGTTTAAAACTGGGTGTGACGAGCTATGGGGAGAAGTGAAATTTGTGCACGTTTTCATAATTCTGTGATCTCTATCCTAAACCATATTCTAGTCGAATTTTGAATACACAAAAATGAGCGGGTTTTTCAAGTTTTGTTGACAAAAATATTCGCTCCTATATAATAAAATATATTTTCAAAGGTTCAACGTAAATGCCCGATTCATGTAAAAAAACAAAACTAATAATTTAGGACAAGTTATAAAAATCCCATCATATAATCTGCTTTGTTTCTACATGCTCCGCAATAACGTACACCTACATAAACCAGCAAAAGTGGTTTCAACCAGCAAGATTTTTTTCCATTCCCAGACCCGAACCCAGATCCTCAGAGTTGATGTGCTGGCACTGATATCACTACGCCACACAAGCGCAGTAGTGTGGAAAATTTGCCGTTTTTCGGAAGAACTTCGTAAGGCGAGAAAGTAAAAATAATTTCGAAACTGTAGGATTTGCATGGGTACTGGTTATATTGTGCTTCAATTTAATGTTGAAATATTCATTACTTTACTTAAATTTGTTCATACAGATGCACACAAGACTATTGATTTGATGTAACATATGTTTCAGAAATCGAATAACAGAGTTGAAAAATATGTTTAAAAGTTGCAAAGTGGGAAAGCACAAAAAGACAAGTTCTGTGTATTTATCTGTATTGACTCTATTTGTGAGTAGAAGTACTTCAAATGATTTTCAATAAAGTTTCTCCAATCCTCAATAGTTTTTTGTTGTTTTTTTCTCAATATCACATTCATCAAATTAAAATCCCTGTCTAGGATTTGAACCCGACTCCTTTCGATGCAGAGCGCTCAATTCACACACGCCTTAACCAGCTCGGCCATTCAGGTGAGTTATGGACTGAATAGTTATATATTAATCAAAACACAATTCTATCAGCTCTTGTAACGTTTTGCATGCAGAGTTTTGGGTGAACACTTGATAATGATGCTTTATACAATACACAAATGCACTGCAATGTAACTGTATGTTTTATTAACGCTCACAATGCCATACTGACTGGTCATGCCTTGTGATACAGCGATGTGCTGTTCGATACACGGTTATCGTTACATCTCCCTTCTCAAAATAAAAATTATTATTTACCTTTCATTATTTTGCACATTGAAATTATGAATCACATACAACACTGCATTTTTAATAACTTTGTTGACATTTAAATTATAAATTTCAGACAAACACTAAATAATACATTTTCTTGATCAATTAGTTTTTTAACAGAGATCAATATTCACAAATTTAATCTAACAACTGGTTTTACAGTTCTGCCATATCTTGATATATATTTGGACGAATCTAAAGGGGATAGTTTTGTTGCATTGTTCTCTATCAAGGTTGACTTAATTGGAGTTTTTCCTCTGTTGAGATCATCTGAATTGGTGAAGGGTAGTTGTGATCTTTCGGGTACATCTACTGTTGGATCTTGAATTGTAGACTATATTCTCCCATCTCTATTTTGATGTGATTCCACCTTGAAGTTTGTAGTAATTGGTGTTTGTTTGGTGATTGTGCCTTCGATCTTCGTTGGTTTGATGAAACTGGTGTTTCGTCGCATTATCGTTCCATCATCTTTCTGAATCATGTAAGAACGATCAGTAACTGGATGTAATATTTTGCCAGAATACCATTTGTTGTCTGTGTCCCTGATCAAGATTTTCTCGTCATTTCGATATCTTTGTGATTCTTTGGCTCCGCGATCAGAATATTTCTTCTGTTGTGCTCTTTTTTTCTCAAGCTTCTGTGATACATCGGTTTGTAGTTTAGGCTGAAGATGGTTGTTGGAAAGAGAAATTGGTGTTCTCGTATTCCTTCCGAATAATCTTGAAGATGGAGTGCCAAGTTCTTGATCTCGAGGAGTGTTTCTTGACATTAGTAATGCCAGTTGAAGATCTTCACCACTGATGTCACATCTCTTCACTAGTCTTTTTGCTATGTCCACATACTTTTCAGCTAGTCCATTTGACCTTGCAAAATGAGGACTCGATGTAACAAGTTTGAAGTTCCATTCCTTTGCGAATTTTGCAAATTCTCTCGATGAATATACTGCGTTGTCAGAATGAAATTCTTGTGGAACTCCATGAGTCGCGAACCAAATTTTAAATTGACTTATCATTTCTGATGCTGTTGTCCTGGTCATCTTCTGTACTTCGTAGTATCCGCTGTAGCTGTCTGCAAGAACAAGATAGCTGTTGCTCTTGTAGGAAAACACGTCTGACGATACTATTTCGAATGGTAATTTTGATATTTTCTTCATGATGATTGTTTCCTTGTCCGGTTTGCGCTGTGTATGTTGACAGGTTTCGCAGGATTCTACCAATCTGATAACATCCTTTGTTAAACCTTCCCAAAATACGAATTGTCTAGATCTTCTAAGTGTTGCTTGTATGCCTGGATGCCCTTTGTGAATTATTCCAGAACTCTTATTCTTTCGTTTTCGGGGACGAACACGCGATCTCCTTTGAAAATAAGCCCGTCACAATGTGATAATTCGTCTCGAAAGGTGAAGAAGGTTCTCAATATCTGCGGTACTTGAAGAACGTCGTCAGGCCATCCTTTGTTCATCATCTTTATGAGTGCCTGGCAGGTTGGATCTTCGAGTGTCGATCTTCTGAAATCTTCAGTGACGCTTTCAGACATCGATAAAACCATTAGAACCTGAAGTTCCTCCTCATCCTCTTCATAGGAATCTTCACAATCCCTGCTGAGTGTATCAGCAATTTTCAATTCGCTTCCTTTCTTGAATATTATGTCAGGGCTGTACTCCTTGAGATCTAGCAATATTCTTCGTAGTCTCGGTGGTGCATTCACAAGCGGTTTCTTCCAAATTGTCTCTAAAGGTTTATGGTCAGTTTCGACTGTTAATTTCTTACCCCAAACACAGTCATGAAATTTCTTACAGCCGTAGCGAATTGCCAATGCCTCCTTAACAATCTGTGGATAATCTTGTTCAGTGCTGTTTAATGATTTAGTAGCATAAGCTACCGGTTGACCTTTTTGCATCAAGACTGCTCCTAATGCTTTCGATGACGCGTCGACCGATAATGTGATATCTTCTTTTACGTCATAGTACCTCAAGACGGGAGTGCTGAACAGTGCTTCTTTTATTCCTTTGAACGCCTGTTCTTGTTCCGGGCCCCAAATCCATGCGACATCATTTTTCAATAAGATGCGTAGTGGAGCTGTCAATTGTGATAGACATGGAACAAATTTTCCCAAGTAATTAACCATGCCCAACAGTCTCTGTAGTTCTTCGCAATTCTTCGGAGCTTTGAGCTTCTTTATCGCGTCGACTTTGGTCTCATCTATTTCAAGTCCTTTGTCTGATAAGACGTGGCCCAAAAAATTAATCCTTTGTACATTGAATAAGCACTTTTCTTTGTTGAGTTTCAAGCCATTTTCATGCAGTCTTCGGAGTACTGTTTCAGTGATGTCTCGAAGTTTCTGCTCTGTACCAGCATGAATTAGTATGTCGTCCATTGCACATTCTACGTTTGGAATGTCCTGTAGAACCTCTGACATAATCTGCTGAAATACTTCTGGAGCTGAGGAGAGTCCAAACGGAAGTCGCTTACAGGAATAACGGCCCCATGGTGTTGCAAAAGTTAAGTATTCTTGTGTTCTCTCGGTGACTCTTATTTGCCAAAAACCTCGAGTGCAGTCCAGACGTGTGAAGTACTTACTCCCGGCGATTCTTGCTGCGATGGCTTCAATTGTGTTTAAAGGAAAATGTCTTCTTTTAATATTTTTGTTCACGTTCGTAGGGTCGATACACAGGCGAATTTTGTCCCCTTTCTTAACGATCACTAAAGGCGATACTGCTGCTGTTGGCTTTGTGACCGGTTTGATGACGTCCATTTTTACCATTTTGTCGAGCTCCTGTTTCACTGTTTCTTTTATGGCTAATGGAATCGTTCTAGCTGGACAGATCTCGAAGCTTGGATTTTCAACAAGGTCGATGTCGTATTCGTAGCCTTTAAAACACCCCAAACCGTTGAAAATCTGCTTCTCGTCTAATTTTGATTAATCTTGACGCTCTGCACCCTAACTAACAGCTTTTCTTCTTCACAAGTCTTCTTTCCTATTATTGGTTGAACTTTTTCCTTCACAATCAAGAATTTTAGCTCAGTGTTTCTATGCTTGATCCTACATTTCAGTTTCAGTTCACCTATAACACTTAGCTTGTGATCACTGAATGTTACTAGCTTTTTCACTTCGGATTGTTTTATTTCACCAATAACACCAAGTTTTTCAATTATATGCAACGGAAGAACATTGCATTGAGCGCCGCTGTCTAACTTAGCGTGAAACGCTTTGTTTCCCACCTTTATTAATTCCATCCAATCTTCTTCTTTTGATGGTACTGTGATGCTGCCAATGTACATCGTGTCACTACTATTTGACGATTGAGAGCTTGCTTCGTCGTCTTTCAAGTTGTGTACCACATGAATCTTCTTTTTGGACCTGCAACAAACTTCAAAATGTCCCAATTTTCCACATGTGTTGCATTTCTTCTTATATGCTGGACAAGATCGCTTTCCGTGTTTCGTACCACACCGTTTGCAATCGAAATGGTCACTATTTTTCTTTGTTTGTGTCTTTTTCTTCACTACGGCAACTGACAACTGCGATTCGTTGTTTTTGCTCATGTCACTGGCTTGTTTGTGTGCCAACTCACTTGCTTGACACATTTGTACTGTTCTATCATAGGTTAGGTCTGTAGTACCTAGCAATCTTTCACGTAACCTGTCATCTTTTATGCCACTGACAATTTTGTCTTTTAACATTCGTTTCTCTAGTTCACCAAAATTGCATTTTCTTGCTTGAGTTGTTATTCGAATCAGAAACTGTTCAAAGTTTTCGTCTGCTTCTTGTATTATTTTATGAAAAACGTATGCTTCGTATGTTCATTTACTTTTGGCACAAAGTAATTGTTAAATTTTTCCATAATTACCTGCATGTTTGTTTGTTGATCTTCTTTGAGGTTAAACGATTCAAATATTTCTTCAGCTTCATAACCTATTGTGGTCATAAATGTGGCGACTTGCACTTCGGGCGGTTCTTTATCCAACTGTATTGCTTTTGAGTACCAATTGTACGACACTTTCCACGTTTTCCATTCCTGTGCCATGTTTTTACCAAAAACCAGGGGTTTCGGTTGCCGAATGTTTATGCGATGAGCTAACCTCTGATCTTGCACGTTTTCTTCAATGTTCGACATTTTCTTGTTTTGCCGATTTACCTACGTTCAATCAATAAAATCCAATAACTCCTGACACCATGTAACGTTTTGCATGCAGAGTTTTGGGTGAACACTTGATAATGATGCTTTATACAAGACACAAATGCACTGCAATGTAACTGTATGTTTTTATTAACGCTCACAATGCCATACTGACTGGTCATGCCTTGTGATACAGCGATGTTCTGTTCGATACATCGATACACGGTTATCGTTACAGCTCTAGCACTACGAAGCCGGTAATTGAGAAAAGGCGAAAAAGTCTTTTGAGCGACGTCTGGGTCATTCCATATTAAATCAACACAGTTTTTTACCTCACCATTTCAGATTCAGATGAAATTTGACACATAAATAGTATGAATGAAGAACAAGAAAACTACAAATTTTGAGTAAGATATTTCCACCCGTTTGTGAAATATAGTCATGTAAAATTTACAAAATTAGGTTCCGAAAATTTTTAAATTGATGTAGAACCCCTCCAAATTAAGATAGGGAGCTGGAACAGGTGTCATTTTACAGCTTTCTTTATGGTCTTTTATATGATATACAACTCAATGGGGGTTGCGACCGAAAAGTTTTTCAAATTTGAATTTAAAATTTTGATTTTGAGTTTTTTCAAAATGCTCATCTTCAAAAAAAATTGAACAAATTCTAAAATAATCCTTATATGTTTCAGATGGTGCAAGTTTAAAAAATGCGACTGCAATGGGTTCATATGGTAATCTTTACTTAAAATGCACAATATTTACTTACTATAGATTTTACTGATTTAAAATGCATTTTATTTCACATTATAAGACCTAATATATACAAATTATTAATTTAGTGTTTTTTGTTGGTGAGTGTGTTAATTTTAGTGTATATTAGTTTTATGTGGAAGATTACTTCTTTTTGCCTATCCATTGTAGCAAAACATAAATTCCCGAAAAGCCCTAATATATTCTGAATAATGAAAGACCTATTGGGATAAAAGCGTTTAACTCAGGCACGTAGCCAGGGGAGAGGCTCAAGGGGCTGAAGCCCTCCCCGAAATTCTTATCTTTCATTTCATTCATTCATTACTTATTTATTACTTTAAATTTATCCAAATATATCGACATGTGTAAAAGTTCAGACAGACAGATTTACTACAAATGAAGAGGTTCTTCCAAGTTTCCAGGTACTTCTTCCAGGCTTCGCTTCCATCCATGACAGGCACGTAGCCTGGGGAGGGGCTCGAGGGGCTGAAGCCCTCCCCAAAATTCTAATCTTTTTTGTTTTTGTTTCATTCATTCAGTAGATTAAAAGTCTGCTGATTATACACTGATGCTGCTTGAATATTTTAAATTGTTTGAATCGCGCGCTAAAAATTGAGTGGGAAGATGACTAAGAACAGATAAACAAAAATACTACATGAAAGTATCAGTTGATTAGATTAGATTTATTTAAACTGCAATTGGGCATAACCCGGTGGCAGCTAATTACAAAAACATAAATATACACAGCCTTTCAGTAATATAGAAACACTAAAACCACTAATAATAATAATAATAATAATAATAATAACAATAATAATAATAATAGTAATAAGAATAAGGTAATATAACTAGCAAATTATACACTAATTGTAGTAATAATAATGGTAAAATAATGATAATAATATAAAAACTGACTGATTCATAAAACATTAAATTACATTAAGAGAGAAAACACACACACACACACACACTGCACTTCACTTCACTAAGACCTGAAAAACATTTCCGTCTTTATTTCTCTGCTATACACTGCACTACACCTCACTTCACAATAGAACACTTATGCATCGCTATATAACCCACTATTCTCCCTCATTTACTTAATAATACCCTAAATTAATTTCCTAAAACTGTTGAACACTTTGAGGAAAGGGTTCAAAGGTTTTTGCAGGCAATCTATTCCATTCCGTAATCGTTCGATTTGTAAAAGAAAATTTCCCGACATCCGTTCTCTGCTGTCTTAAATTTATTTTGTGCCTGTGATCCACTCTACTGATGTATGTAGGAATACATAGCCGACGATTAATTTCTTTCCAAGCTGGATGACCATTATAAGCTTTATACAAGGCGCAGAGTCTTGCTAATGATCGCCTGTTTTTGAGTGAATCCCACCCTGCCGTTTTCTTGTCCCTGAAAGTAAATTTAGCTGCCCTATGCTGAATCCTTTCCAAGTGTTTACACTGCATAATCTTGTGCGGATCCCAACAAATTGTTCCATATTCCATTATTGGACGAACAAGAGATAAATAAGCTATTTCCCTCGCGTTTGCCGTACTCTTTTTTAGGATGCGCATTACAAAGTGAAGAGATCTCCAGGCTTTCCCTACAACAAAATCTACGTGTTTTTACCAACTTAATTTACTATCGAAATGAATTCCTAGGTACTTGCACGAGGAAACTCTCGGAATAATGTCATTATGTCATTATTTAAACGGTAATGTGTTTCACTGTAATTATGACCCCTGCCAAAAGTGATGGATTTACTTTTAGAGCTATTCATGGACATTCCGTTATTTTTCGCCCAGTAATATAACGCATCAAGATCCTTTTGCAGTATTTCTTCATCTCTTTTCGAGTTAATACTACGATATATTATGCAATCGTCTGCAAATAGCCGAACATTTGAGGTTAATTGCGCCGGCAGATCATTGACGAAAGCTAGAAATAGAAGGGATCCAATGACACTCCCCTGCGGTATTCCTGACGTAACGCTTGCCCTGGAAGATAACTCTTGTCCAATTCGGACTTTCAGTTTTCTATCTCGCAGAAACTCGCTAATCCACGCCACCACCCTGGGATCTATGCCTGAATTCATTAATTTCTGTACAAGCCGATCGTGTGGAACGACATCAAATGCTTTAGCAAAATCTATAACTACTGCATCTACTCTCCCGCCCGCGTCAATTTCATCTGCTAGATCCTGAAATAGCGTGACTACCTGACTTTCGCATGAATAACCACTCCTGAACCCGTGTTGCCCATCGTAGAGCCATTTTTTAATTTCCCATTCTTTCTTAATGTAACTCCCAACTAGATGCTCCATAAGCTTGCACACCACTGACGTAAGACTTACCGGCCTATAATTGCATAATTTAGTTTTGTCACCACTTTTAAAAATTGGTACGACAAAGGCTAATTTCCAATCTTCCGGTACTTTTGAATTATTCAAAGACACGTGAAAAATTCTAATTAGGTATGGTAATATTGCCTTTCCTGCTAGTTTAATTAAATCCGTAGAAATGTCGTCTGGACCCCTTGACTTACCATTTTTCAAAGACTTTACTTTATTCCATATAACGTTTACTTCAATATTAAACTGATTCGCAACCGAAGGCCCTTGAATAAATGGATGGTCCGTACTATTTTTGAAAACCGAACTAAAATATTTATTAAATGCATCCGCTTTTGCCCGATTGTCAGTAATTAGCGTGTTTCCATTTTCGCGAATAACTGGGATATCCTCTTTATTTCCTTTCCTTCTACGAACATATTTATAAAAGCCTGTCCAGTTATTTCCTTTCCCCTCTAGAATATTCTTTAAATATGCCTCCTGAGCAATTTTCTTTTCGCGCTCCAATTCTTTTGAATGATTTCGAAAAATATTCATATGCTCGCTACTGCGCTTTCTGTTCTTAAATGCCTTTCTCGTTATCCTCTTCATTCTCCTAATTTTTGCATTGTAGTATTCTGGATCCGGATTATTTTTTAGAATTTTGCACGGAACAAACTTTGCAAAGCTTCGTATATAATATCTTTAATCACGCCCCATATTTCTTCCATACCGCCCTCTGTTCTTAGAAAGCGGTCATATTGTTCCCTAAAGAAACTTTGAAGCCCGCTTACATTTTGCTTTCTTGTATTGCCGTACTTTCGTTCCTATTGTAATGCCTTTCCTTGAAATATTTCCGTCTAAGTCAAGAAGAACCGCTTTGTGGTCACTAATACCCTCAACAACTTCACAAGATAAGAAAAGTTCTTTCGGCCTAATTAGGTAGACATCCAAAATCGCATCCTGTCGCGTCCCGGTCCGAACTACCTGGATAAAACCCCCTTCCCAAACCAGTCCGTTCACTTGATTTTGGACTTTCCCTTCGCTCACGGTTCCTTTCCAGTTTACGCTCGGAATATTTAAGTCGCCTCCAATAACAATAGGATGGCCATTTTCGTTTCCCGTTCTCTGAATGATGTTATCTAAAATGTCATATCCATCGCTCGGAGGCCTAAAGCATACAATAATTTCTAAAACAGTTCCTGACGTAATAATTTCTATTCCCATCATTTCAAACTCTCTACTGACCCACTCTAATCTAATATTAATGTCCTCTTTGACACAAATAAAGACTCCGCCCCCTCTACTATTTCTATCCCTCCTAAGGATCTTGTAATGAGAATGAAAAATTTCAGAGGACCCGATTTCCTCAGTTAGCCACGACTCAGTCCCTATTACTATGTCGGGATCGCAGGCATCAACTAGATTCCAAAACTCTATTTCATTTGATGTTGTAACTACATTGTCTACAGCGTGACATATTTTGCTTTGCGCCATTTCGTTTTTATAAGTGATACTCGTATTTTGAAAGTTATTGCAATGAAACGATCTAAAACCTTATCGAGTCAATTAAGCATCACTTCTTCTTTTAAAAAATATAAAGTTGACTTAGATTCTAATGGTAAGCAGAGGTTATGTTTTTAGTTTTTGCATTGAAAGCTTTTCCTGTTTGATTTGCCATTTTTATAAATAGAAAATAATATGTTTGCATATAAAATTTCACATTTTTATTTACGTAATATTATGTTGAGATAAGAAAATTCTGCTACTGAAATATTTTTATAACCAAAAGTATAATAAATCATATTTACCAGTTTTAACTCACGATTTGGAACATGTAATCTTAATTTTAAATTTTAAATTCAGACTTAGAAAGTTAAAATGACAATTTGGCTCAAAATGTGTTCTTCAAACTTTTCGAACGGATCGTGCTAATTGCACTCTTTAATATGACGTAAAGTTCATTTTGGGGTATTTTTTTGTTTTTTCAAAAATTACACAAATGTAATTTTTCTGAAAGGTCTCTCAAATCTTTAATATGCACATTACCAACAATGTGTAAACATTATTATATCTGCGAATATAAGTGCTTCAAATGACTTCAAATGAATTTTTTTGAAAACTCAAAAATTTTGTGTGAAAAAGAGCTTCAAATTTCGCATTTTTAGTAGCGTTTAAATGCCATTTTCTGAAAAAAGGATACAAATTTTGAAAAGAAAATTGCCATTTAGGACGAGGTTCTTGTGTTCTTTAATATTCTAAAATTAATATTTCCGTTCTATCATTAGGAAACAGAAAAATTTGGAAAATGTCAAAAAAAATGTACTTTGAGCGGCGATAGATGGCAGCTGGTTTTCTCAATGAAATGCATTTATCAAAAATACATCTTCAAATAAGGTCATGCTTAATTTTTTGAAAATGTGTGTAGTTATTTTTATAATTTCGTGACAAACATAATAATAGCCCGCTGCAAATTTACTGCGCTTCCGACAGCAGGATGCGTCGTAAATTAGAATGTGCAATTTTGTATATTATTTATTCGTTCGTTTTTACATTCGACATTTTGTTATACATTTACACATTAATCTTTTAGAAATTATTTGTTTTGAAAAATTTTAAATAAAAATTGCTAGCTCTTTAAGCGAGTATTGATAATGCAGGGAACAAACAATGGAATTCCGTTCCGCTGTCGCGAATTTCTGTGAATTACGTGTCATTGTTGTGACTTAATATAGCTGTATGATATCAGGCTTCTTTTTCCGATACAAGTTTACAAAACGTTTATATTATATTTTTATGCAGTTGCAGAATTCACGTAGTTTTGACAACACTGCGATGGAAACAGTGAGTTGATCGCTTCTTGGTTGAATTGGACGTTTTCAAATAATATCTAAGATGTTAGTAGCGCAGAAAGTGCAATATTTCAATTCTACGTACCTGTTTCCAATAACACGGGAAAGTATGTGCTGTTGCAGCACCACTAGTTTAAATTTTGGAAGCCCCTCCCGAGAAATAATCCTGGCTGATTGGAAGCTGGAAGCCCCTCCCGAGAAATAATCCGGCCCTGATCCATGAAATGAACAAGTTGGAAAATTTAGCTGTTGGAAAAGTTGGAAAAGCTGAGTATGAACTATGGTGTAAAAAAAGCTTCCACCATAGATGCTAACCTCGAGGTGCTGAAGGTCTTAGAGAACTGCGATCCAGAATTTTTAACTACTATTAGATACTTACTATCTTAGCTACCTTGCCAGTAACAACTGCTAGTGTGGAGGTCATTTTTCTACAATGAAGAAAGTAAAAGGTTTTATACGTAGTGTAATGCGTGATAACAGACCCAGTGCACTAGCCATTATTTCAATTCATAGGGATATCATGATTGGACCGAATGATTGACATTATGGCTGGAAAGATAAAAAAATTGCTTTTGTAGTTGACGCCTCCTGTAGTTTGGATTATTGGAATAGAAAATAATAAATTAGATATTGTGTTTAAATTTTCGAAATAATGTTATGTGGAAATGATGTTTAAATATGTTTAAAATCATGTTGGTGTTTCATTTTTTAAGAGCATCTCTTTTAAACAAAAACAAACATAAAGATATAATAAATCTCGCATTATCCATTTTTTAAATTTTGGAAGCCCCTCCCGAGAAATAATCTTGGCTACGGCCCTGGTTTGACTATAGATTTACACCGAATAAATGTAAAAATTAAAATAATAGCCAATCTAGTTTCACTGAAATGTGAATTACCCCAATAGGTCTTCCAATTATTCTGAAATCCGACGCTCAGTATAGTCTGTAATTGTAACGGTTATGCAGCAGAAAATATTTTACTTCAAACAAATTTGTGTATCAATTTTTATTAATTTAATTGCTTTCTAATCGATGTTTTATTGCTTTAGAAGGTGGAGATTGCACAGCGAAGCGTTACAACAATCAACATCTATCAATATTCTGCGCATGCGCAGTTCGAGTTTCGCATCAAGGGAGTTTTTCCACAGTACAGCGTACGCTGGCAATCGAATGCAATCTTCGTATTCTGCGATGCGCACATCACATGTACAATAGTGGCGCGAAACTCGAACTGCGCATGCGCAGAAGATCGATAGAATGCCAAGTGTTATAAGGCTTCTCCGTGCAAAAGCTTCCTACTTTGGTGCATTTGCACATGAGCAAATAATCGAGATTGCATTCGATTGCTGAACGCTATGCCGTGCAAAACTCCCTACTATTAGTTTTTGCACGCCATAGCGGACAGATGCACAGATGCACAAAAGTGATACGAAACTTGAACTTCGCATGCGCAGAAGATCGATAGTGCTGTCCGCTATGGCGTGCAAAAACTCTCTTCTATCCTGAGTATCTAACGAAACCATTGACACTACTCGCAAGGCCAGAAACAGCTTGGTTTTCCGTCAATTTTTGTGGGAAACTACGGTTTAATTAAACCACTGATATCACTAGGGAGTTTTTCACGGCAGAGTGATATAGCAACTGACAGTACTATCGATCTTCTGCGCAGGCACAATTTGAATTTCACATCACTTTTGTGGATTTGCGCATGTGCAGCATATCGATAGTGCTGTTGATTACTGTAACGCTGTGAGATGCAACAACTCCCTACTTTTGTGCATTTATTTGTTTATTTGATCAAATAAACAGTAAAAACTGTATATGACGTGTGGGGAAAGAGATTATCTGCGCACATGTTCTTGAGGCCCAGAATAAAAAAAATAATAAAGAAAAATAAAAAACTAGAAACAAGAATTTAGAAAATAATTATTATTTTAGAAAAATAAAAATTTGAAAAATGTTTGTTCCCGAATGTTTGTGTATTCGCACATGCGCAGAAGATCAAGATTGCAGTCGATTGCTTGCTGTACGCTATGCCGTGCAAAAATTCCTTAATTTCGTAGGCCTCAGGCGTAGTGGTGGCTTCATGTTAAGTAACCAAAGTGGATGAAACTGTGTTATACGAAGGATGTCTTGGATGGAGAGGCCACGCCTTCCCCTTAATTTCTTCAACATTTCCATATCCAGTAGTTTAATTTAATTTTTGTACTAAGTACTATAGTGCGATTTTTCTAACTCTGCCTCTCAAGGTCTGTCTTCGCGATGGAATATATCACGGTATTTCGCGTCTTTCTCCGACATGCCACTAGATGTTGCATGATCGCGACAGTATCAGGCAGTGCTTGCGATCATGCGACATCTAGGAATGGACCGAGAAAGACGGGAAATGCTCCATCGTGACCATAGGTGCTTCAGAGGCAGAGTTAGAAAAATAGCACTATAACTGTACTAAAAATACTTTACGTAAAGCTTTATAACGATGATATTGGTTCGTTGATAAAATTCGGATTGTGAAACGCTAAAATGATATTCACAAAATGTTTTGTAGTCCATCAGACAAAGAGTCAAAAATGAGTGGGAAAGGAAAATTAGGAAAAGCTCCCAAACTGGTGGTTAGAAGCTAGGATACTCTCGCGAGCTTGCATTGATTATTATATCTAAGGTCCGCAACAGACTACACCGAAGAATGCGTTGCGAGAAATATGGAAAATCGAAACAAGGGATAGTAGTGAGTTTTTGCCACCACCAACGTTAAGCACTATCGATTTTCTGCGCATTCGCAGATGCATTAAAAGGGAGTTTTTGCCACCTCGAACTTTAAGAACTATCGACCTTCTGCGCGTGCGCAGATGCACTAAAGTGATGCGAAACTTGAACTGCGCATGAGCAGAAGATCGATAGTGCTTAACGTTCGAGGTGGCAAAAACTCTCTACATATCGAACCCCACACACTTGAAAGAGTTTTCGCGTTCGCCTCTGCGGAGACGAAAGAGTTCCTCGCTCAATTCGGTCAGCGAGCTAGTTTTCTCGGACACATTTCTACTTGGTATATGACATTAGGCATTAGCTACCGCAGGAAAACACTAAACAATGCGTAGAACTACATGAGGTTATAATATTTAGCAGTAAAATATGCTATACTCGTAAACTACCAGTTTTTAATTTTTTTTCTTGAATTTTTTCTTTAAACATAAATGAACAAGAAAAAATTTGTGTGGAAGATATTATTGTATGAAACCCATTCATAATGAGCAATATAAAAATAAAAATTAGAGGCAAGACACTTGAAGGGGTATTTTGAAAGGATTGAATTAATTCATTACTTTTTTAATTTGTATTTATTAGGTATTTATGAATGAATGTGAATTTTATTATGAATTATTTTATCATTCACCATTTATTCACAATTCAACCAACAAATGTAGTAAACAAGATGTGGGGTAGATATTACGAAGCTCAAAAATATTTGCAGATTGTACTTCTCCCCTATACGTCCCATAAGTTCCTATTTTTTATGTTAAATAATGATTTGTTTGCAATGCAGTAGTGTACTCTCTTTAGGCAATTCTAACTCGTTAAACAAATGGTTTACAATTGTAATAAAATAAGGATTTCACTGGTTAAAATTACACAAGAGCATTTAATAAAACAAGAAATGGGAGTTGCAGCTGATCTCATAGCTAACTGCTGCCACCACTATCGGCTTGGCACATAAAGGCATTTCGAGACATCGAATAACCTATTTCTAGTGTGTGGATGCAGCTACACCGGCCTCTTTCCTCATTTTTCGTTGCACATTTCCCACAACGCATTCCTCTGTGTAGTCTGTTGCGGGCCTAATGGAAGACCACCGAAGAGGACCGTCAAATAACTTACATTGATGTGAAAAAAGTGCGTTTAGGTCGCTACAGCAAGACTGTCAACGACCCACTCCAAAATCAGGTAACATACGAAATATTATATTTTCTGGTTAATGGTTTAAGTGAAAAATTATTGTAACAAGTGTTCACTGATTTAAATTAATATGTTTGGTAATTATGGATTGTGCTTGGATATAAATGTGTGTCAATATCCCATAAATCCAATCCTTGAGAGAGTGACATCTCGAAGTAGACGTAGTCATGGCTAACGAGGCACTGGTACCACTCGGATTAATATTAGCAGAGGTTTATACTTTAAATGTTTTGAAAATTAATTTTAGTGAATAGATGGTGAAATTTTATGACTTGTATGTTATTTATATTACCCTTCAATTGGTGCTGATCCTGATTAACAGAATTAAAGCAATAGTTCTGCATAGACAGTGTGAATTATGTAATATCCGTGCACGTTTTCTTGAGCCCTCGCTTCGCTAGTTGTGGGAGGAGTGGGAAGTTTGGTAATTTTGACAAAAGGAATTTTATATCAAATTTATAGTTCGTTTTTCGATATAAAATATTTTCTATTACACGGGAGCGGACAGTTATGGTTATCAGATTTTGTCTTCAAGGCTGCTTGCTGAATTGCTAAAAATTACTTGCTGAATCTAGGAGCAATGTTTCAGAAAGAATCACAGAACATTGATATTGCAACTAACTGTAAGTAGTATGTGGGTAGTTCATCATATTTTTCACAGCAAGAAATGCTCAATCATAATCATTGCTTATGATAGAGCATTTCGAGCGTGCGTTTAATTTGGAAATTTACAATACTATTTAGAATAAATATTTGTTGCAGTATAATGAAGCAGGTCTAGTAAAACCTGCTGCGTATACAATGTACTAGGTCTGCATATTAAGGAGTTTGTGCACTCTCGAACGTTAAAGCACTATCGATCTTCTGCGCATACGCAGTTGAAGTTTCACATCCCTTTAGTGCCTCTGCGCATGCGCAGAAAATCGTTAGTGCTGTCCGCTATGGCATGCACAAACTTCCTAGCATACATTTTTACCTTCTTGCCCTTACTTTGTAAGAAGAGAAAATATTGTAATCTTACGGCGAATTTTCGGCAGAAAAACTTTTTGTCGGGCCCTAGTAACGAAAAAGTGGATAAATCTTGTTCGCATACGCGCACACTCTCTCTCTCCTCCCTCTCGCTCACTCCCTTCCTCTATCTCTCTCCCCGTCCCCCTTCTCCCCCTCATGCTTACTCTTTCTCTCTCTCCCCTCTCCCTCCCCCTGTCCCCCTCTTCCACTCTCTCTCTCTCGTGTGTGTGTAGGCCATGTACAATTTTTGAAAAAACGAGTAGATTACGCGTAATTTGTGTCTGAAATTTATGCAATTTCTAAAATAATAATGTCTTCATTTCTCTAAAATAATATGTAAATTCTCACCATTTTGAACAACAAAAAATAATTAATACATAAAACTAAATAAATATTTATTTTATACCGAGTGCTAGTGTTTCATTGTAATTGTATCATTTATTTTAAAGTCAGTTACCTGTCATTTATGTTTTTAAAAAAAGTTTCTTATATATTCATTTTAGCCTGAAGATAAAAAATTCACGTTCTCGGAACGTCGCACAACAAAGTTACAGTTAATGATAAACAAACTTTCTGAAACAGCAATGATTCCCCCTGAGAGATAAGCGACTCTGGATGTTACTATTTGAAGTAACCTGATAAAGCATACCGTCTCTGGAAGAGGAGGAAGACGAAGGAAGCTGGTAGCTCTTGAATAGGGAGAGGAATTTCATGCCCTAAAAAATCTTGAAATATGCTCTTAAAAATATGTCTTTATGACCTAAAAATTCTCAAATATGCACTTTAATTTGCAATTAAAATTAACAATATATCATTGCCTGCATTAAATTTTCTTGATAAAATTCAGGAGAAGCGTGCTTGGAATGAAAAGATATATTTTTGTGCATACAGAAAATAATCTTCCCTACTTGGCGAGAGAAATAACTGAAGTAAATATTCACCTTAGTGAAGTACATTGAATGTCTTGTTGCATTTCTTCTGCCTGGTTTAAAAAATATACATCAAGAAATTTGGTAAATTTGCACAAGTATTTTATCATCTATCGAAAAGAAAAAAAATGCGAACTATGACAAGCTCTTCGTAATCCATGAACACTCACAAATAAATATATTGTATTAAAAGTTGAAAAATGTTAGAGATAAGTCCCTATTTCAAAAAAATATGCCCCCATAATTACACGAATATGCACCAACAAGAAAAATCGTCCAAATATGCACCAAAATATTAATCTCCATAGCATCCAATTCTAACCAAATGTCAAGAAATTTCACTTAACTATGCCCTGAAACAACGGACAAAAATATGCAAAATCATAGAAATCCGCTCCCTACTCATGAATCAGAGCAAAGTCGCTTGCCTTTAACCAAGGAGGTCCGGTTTCGATTCCTGGATAATTTCATATGAAATTTGTTCCGACAAAACGAGTTTGCCTCCTTGACAAGGACTAGTCCAACCCCTGTGAAGCGTCCTAAACCCTACCACCGTCCTAATTCATTCCCAATTCTGACCACTGGGTAGTGATGCAGGAGAGCGGAAGCGCGTTCACGGAGTTGCTATTTTGCTACCTCGCGGCCATCTTCACGACTCCAGACACGACTTACGGGCTACAGACTGCTAATACTCTAATAAAAAGTATAGTTCAACGAGGGATTACCCTATAAACGCGTTCTACTCCAAGTTGTTGGCAGCACCCTGTTCAAAATCGCTTGGAGACCATCCAAAAATTACGTAACGCAAATTTCGAGTATTTTGGATACCCCCTCCCCATGTAACGCACCAGTAAGACGAGCTTTAACGTCCCTAAATAATTACGTAACCCTTGCGTCATCCTCATTTATAAAAACAAATTATATAACAGTACAAAAATTGTATTATTTTTTAAACTTTATTATTATTATTATTATTATTACAAATTAACAGTTGTAATGATTAAAGAAATTCAATATTTCACTTATACATTTTTAACAGATCCCTTCGTTCAAGTGAAACTCTATTTGTGGTTTCTTCATAGCCAGGGGAGGAGATAGGAAATTCATTGTAGCGCTGTCCCGTTTTACCACGAAAAACGCAATACAATGAACACTGACGACTCCCTACCATGAATTGTGCGCGGCCATGCATATAAACATGCAGTTTACTACGGAATTTTGAGAGGTCATAGTGATCCGCTTTCGTGCCTTTTCGCCGGCATCTTTTAAAAATCTCTCTACCGAAAGACTCAAAATGTTTTCTTTAATCTGACAAAATGTTAAAGAACGCGAAAGATTAAATAACTTACAATTAAATACAAAGATTAAATTAAATTCAAATATATTTAATTTAACATCTGTTCACTTCTGCATTAATTAAATTATATAATAATATGGGTTAACGTCTTATGTGTATTGATGCATTGTATGAAGAAGTTATTAATCTTTACTGCTGCGTGTTGTTCAATAGCGCAACACCGCCGCGCTTTGTCCGACATTTGAGTAGGTGATAATTAGGACTCGTATTCTTGTTTAAATAAATATTTTCATACTTCAATATTTCATCAATTTTTTAAAATCGATTTCTTTTATACTATTACAAGCTAAAAGAAAATATTTTGATCCTTTCGGTAGATAGTTTTTAGAAGATGCTTGCAAAAGGCAAGAAAGCAGATCGTTATGACTTCTCCAAAATTCCGTAGTAAACTGAATGTTGGGCATTCGTTGGCCGCGCACAATTCGAGGTAACACTCGGGAATCATTATCAATGTTCAAGGTATTGCCTACATGATGTAATAAAGGGCCGAAGATGATTTATTTATCTAACTTAAAAAAAACAGTAAAGAAAGCTGTGTATGACGTATTATGGGGAGAAGTGGCACGCTTTCTTAAATTCTGGGATCTCCACCCTAACCCATATAGTAAAAGTAGAAATTCTGAATACAAATGGAAAGAGCGTTTTTGGCGAGAATTGATAAAAATTTATTCACTCCCTTGTAATAAAAACTATTTTAAAATGGAAATAAGCTAGGGATCGATCATAAATTACGTAATGCTAAAGAGGGGAAGAGGGTTTGAGGCAGCGTTACGCTGCGCAAAGCGTGTTAGGTTAGTATTGCGTAATGCTGACTTTTTTCGATATTTGCTGAAATAATTATTTTTTTCGGCCTTATACTAAAACATTAAAATATTAAAAAGTTATTATGTATAATTTGTTAAAATAAATGGAAATATTTTTTCATCAATAGTTGAAGTTACGAAGAAAATAAAAAAAAGAATGGTCTATAGTATATTCTAGAAACAATTAAATTGGCGCTGTAGACTCTCGCCCATGCGTCATCCACGAAGGCCTGTGCAATTTGCCTTCCGCGAAGGCTAGTCGGAAATTTGATCGTCTATGCGTCCTTCCTTCACTCAAAAATTACCCTTTATTGCTGGGTGCAGACAGCATCGCCAACTAATTCCAAATTTAATTATAATGAATTTTAATATATAACACTAATAAAATTAAGACAAATTGTTTTTGCTGTTGCATAATTTAATTTTACTTATTGTCAGTGTATGTGTGAAGCCTTATCTAATTATTAAGAGGGTGGTTGAAGCGCGGGTTGCAGGGGAGAGAGGGGGTATTCAAAATACTCCAAATTTGGGTTACGTAATTTATGAACGGTCCCCTTACGGATTCTGGCAATTATACCCATTTTTCATCAGGACCGGATTTACTTGAGCAAAAGCAGTTGCTTAATGGGTCCCCCAACCTTCCCCACCCCCCGAAAAAATACAAAATATAAGAAAAGTCATAAAATACATGTTTGTATCAGTGAAATCATCAAATAGTCTGCTGCACTAACATTTTGAATGAAAGAATTACGTTAAAAAAATATTTGGTAAATGTTAATGCAATGGTCTTAACGACGGATCCCCATTGAGATGCTTGGAATTAACTCATTCCATTAAGACAAGAACGCATAGCAGGGTATGCTTGCTCTGAAACCAGTTTAAAGGCGATTGTGGGCGAAGTGGGATTTTTTTACAATTAATACTGCTGGAGTCAAGACGGCTGGAGAGAGGAGGGAAATCTGTTGTCTGGACGACTACAAAATCGCATCAGAGGCATGGCGTAAATACACCATGATCAGAGGTACGTGTGTCTGAATTGCTCTAATCCTCCGCGCGATGCAATGCATAAAACGGCGGTTCTGTGGGGAGGATGGAGAAGGGAGGTTTGGGGTTAAGAATTTCCCACGCTAGATAAGATGGGTTGCTCTGTGCCCAAAGGAGAAACTACGTTCTAGGTATTCAGGCTCCGTTGCAGTGGCGTCACCCGGGATAAAAATTCAAGTAAATTTGCACATGAAATTTATTAATAATATATTAAAAACTACGTAATTCAAAATAATTGAAATATAATTTTTAAATAAATAATCTAAAATTAGGAATAACGAATTAACGAATGAATTTTTTTATAAAAACACTTTTTCAGATATAAGAGCGGCACACTTCTGTATAATTTCACCAAAATCTATGCTATAATATGTACAAAATTTATAAAAGTTTCTAATTGGCATCACCTCTAAAAAAGTGAGCCTGGAGCGGACCGCCCCTCTCTAAAAAGGTGACACCCGGGGTGGACCGCCCCCCCTCCTAATTACAAGCATAGAATTCGCACTCCAGGGATACTTTAAATTAGGGTTGTTGTTATTTGTTCTAGCGAGTATAATCTAAATAGTGCCCTTGTGAGTGGCGCCCATGGCACATTCCATGTCAGCCATACTGTAGATACTTTTTATCTGCCTTTCCATCTACCCTCGTAAATACACTCACCCCCTCTAAAATTCACCCCTTCCCCACACAATCCAAAGAGTAATGTACATAACGATTCTTTACGTAATTAGTACAGAACGAGACGCGAGTCTTTAGCGACCTAATGAAATAACGTCTGAAGCCACGAGTCCGGCATTTTGAAATGAGTATGCCGCCAGACACTCGTATGAGTTGGTACATTATTTTCACCATGAAATAAATTACACTTGCAAGTATTCCGTACGTATACTCTTGAGATAATTTCCAAAGTGCGATTCCTGTTAATTCATTAAGTCACACGAGCTATTTTCAGTGTTAGGCATTTCGTGTGCAATCCTTAATTATCTACGGACCCTCGGCATGGATGAATACCATGCCCTCGGCATAATACGATTTTTTCTCGGAAAGAAAGTTACGCTGTCTCCGGTATCAAGTAAATTCCTCTGTTGATAAAATCTGTCAATTTGCCAGAAATAAAAATCTAATCCATTCACTGATTTTCGACGTATTCATGTTTTGTACCAAAATATTTTAGCTTTTAATTTTCGGGCCACGCTAAACGTTTTAGTTACTGTCTCATTCACTTCCTGGGCTAGTGAATTTCCCTTGGACACCCCTATCCCCGGGGATCCGCCCGATTTATACAATCCCTGATATAACAGGAAAGTTAAAATAGGATCAAATGAACAGGAAATTAAAACTGGGGCAAAACGGGATAACACATATAAATATAATAATTAACAGGATGAGTATCTTAAATTTTCTAAGTTATAATGTAGTGAAAATAAGATCACAAAATTCTTTTTGTTCTCGAATTTTTGATTGCACAAGAAAAATAATGTAAGACTCCCGGGTTTTGCAGACCACAAACATATTGTGCTTTTTAAATATAAAATAGAATACATTGATTAAAAGTTGTGTCAATTGATAACATTTAACAAATTGGTCAAAACTGCTATCTCACAATAAATATTAACATACATTAAGACCAGATAGTTATTCATTAAATTATTTACAGAGGAGAGAGATCTATCATTCAATTTTAATTAAAATTTAAGGAGTATCATAGGAATTCTACACTTGTGTAAAGTACATAAGAATAGGCCAATACTTACTATGTAAAAATTTCCTTGATTTGCCATCATTCATAAAAATTTCTACGAGGATCATCCATAAAATACATAACGATAAAGAAGGGGGGGTTGAGGGTTTGATGAAGCATTACAAAACATTACATGGGGGTAGGGGGTGTTTAGCTCTACATTATGTGGATAGTTTTTATTTTTTCTCCAAAATTAGCTGAAATAGTTCCTTTTATTCAGTCTTACACTAAAATATTAACAAATTAAATTAAAAAAGTTATGATGTACAATAGTTTACAGTAATTGAAAATCTATTTTCATGAGTGGTATATTGATTGAATCTTAGATTATGAAGAAAATATTGAAAATTGATCTATAGCATATTCTAGAATACAATTAAATTGGCCCCATAGAATCTTGACCACTCCATGACATTTCAGCATCTCCAATTATTTCTCAATGTAATTACCATTAATTTTAATATACATAACACAAAGTTACAACAAATTGTTTTCATTGTTAAATAATTGAAAAGCTCAAGGGAGCTTAATGCTAACCAACATGGCTATAATTTTGTCAGCGAGAGAAAAACTAAGTTTTAGTACAATGAAACATGTCTTATTTTCTATACAGTATACACTTCTGGCTGCTTTCTACACACATACTATAGTTCTACAAAACACTTCCAGCATTCTGAGCATGATCTTTTTTAGACGAGATTCTAAGACCTTTGGTTTGGATTTATGGAATGAGAGTTAGTACTATCTTCTCCTGACCCCTTCAATTTATATTTCCTTTTTGTAAATGGTGATGGTGGTGGTGGTGTTGCAAGTGTAATGTAATTATGAAGAAGGTGCGTTACATAATTTACGCACATCCCCTTGTCGAACAATTGATGATGATTATTCAACAATTCACCATTCAGCTTTTCATTGATGCATGTGTCATTAGAATAAGAACATGCTGAGCCAGCTGAGCCAGCGATCAGGCAGAATCTTTTTAAAATACACACCACTTTTTTTTTAAATACTTATTTAAGGCGGCTTTTCAACTACTAAGGTCATATAGCGACCACTGTAAGAAACATTGGGAGTAATGGTAAAGGCAATGGTATTCCGACACAAACGTCCATGCCCAGGGTGGAATTCGAACGCTGTTCAGCCTTAGGCTATCCAGGCCCACTCTTCATTCATTGTTTCTCCCAATTTTAATGAAAGGGGCAGAAATAAATACACTGACAACACTGGAATGTACACATCTTCATTTATTGATGAAAATTAAAGCATTCATTGTGTATGCAACACAAGCAAGAATAAAACAATATTGATACTAACATGAAATGTGTTTTGAGAGAAATCTTGAGACATTTTCCATGTATTTTCTAGAAATTTGAAAACATAAATTGAAGGCGAATAAATATATATAATATCGAGCACAATGAATCTCAGATATTTGATGACTCCAATTCTGCCAACATAATCCTAAGGCAATCAGTCTTCTTGTGTTCTTAACATTAAGGCAATTTTTTTTTAAACATGATATAACATTCCTACGCTCTTGAATCAAGGAAGACATTCAATGCCAGCTTTGCTAACGTCTTTGGCAAAACAATAATTGCCTCTTGGGATAAACAAAAAATTGCATTCTTTAGTATAAATGAACATCAAAAAGCAATTAAGGCACTATTTATCATATGCAAAAAATATTCCACCTTTCTGAGGGCAGAAGCATTAAAGCACAACTCTTATTCTAAAATAAATTAATGTAAATGATTACGAACAGCACTTTGAAAACTTAAAAGTTAATATAAATGGATTAAACCATTTAATATGGCAGTGACATTAAATCTCCACAATGAGAAAATATCCAGTTTCTTTTATACATTATACATAATACATTTAAATTATTTATAAATTACTCAGTCACTGAAATTTCTGGCAGGAAACATCACTTGGATGAGAAAATACCAACAGCCTTCATTTAAAACTACTAAAAGCACATCAAAGTGAGGTAAATACTACCTAGAAAATATTGTCCTTTCATTCATCTATTTCTTTCTTAATATGCTATGTTTCTTCTCAGATATCACAGGTGTGAACAAACTTCATATTGTACTGGTCAATCCCACTATAAATGCACTATGTTATTACAAGGCATGCTCATAGCATATAAAAATGAAAGCAATACAAAATTCATGTCTTATCCAAATTTTTTAGCCTTTTGATTATTCTGAGAGCATAAATATAAATCACTTTAGAGCCATTAAAGATTTGGCAAATATTTTACACAGCATAAAAACTGTTTCTTGCTCTTTATTGCTAATTCGCAATTGAAAAAAAAATCGTCATTCCTGCCTTCTTATTTGTGGCTAAAATGTGCTAAATTCTTAAATGATATGGCAGTTATTGTATTTTGGTATACAATGACTAAGCGTTTTAACTAAGTAATGATTGCTTCAGTATGTACAAATCTTTTTCACCTGTCCTCTGGCCTGAAATCCAGGATCACACAAACACACAGGGTAGATCTTGTTAAGAAATGGCTGATGTTTTTACCTTGCAAAGAAAATATCCACTGAATTAAAGAACATTGCACAAGCCAGTGCAACATTTCCAACAAAATATAAATGCATTTTTGTTTTCTTTTCAACTTTTAATTAAAAGATCCCTCCAGTAATTGTTTTTAATTGTGCATTCTTGAAAATATTAGACATACCCTCAGTCTTGAACTAGCCAGTAAAATCAAAATGCTAGAAATTAAGTGAATGAGCAATGGCAAATATATTGAACAGAAACACTAATTTAGAAAACGTGTTTGAGAACAATAACACTGTACAAAACTTTGGAAAACATAACATCTTTAAATGGTGAAATCCACCCTTTATATCTACTCTAAATACGAGATCTGATATTTAAAACTTGGGAACATTCTTCCCAAAACAAGGATCACAGTAAGCATCCATGAACACAAAGTTGTATTTGGTTTTCTTTTCATAACATTTCACCATCCAATTCTGCAAATTCTCTAAGAACAGCTGCAGCAAACTTCAGACGATTTGAAATGTTTTTTTCACACCCTACTTGTGCAATCTGGTGAAGCCAATATGAACAACTTTGTCTTTCTCCATTTATATAAGTTACTAAATAGCCATGCTTTCCAGCAGATATGATTATCTTGGTATGGTCCTTGAAGAAATTTATCTGAGAAAATACAGAACATACTATTTTATAAATGCACAGAAACAATAAAACTAATCTCATAATATAATAATAATAATAATAATAATAATAATAATAATAATAATAATAATGACAAGAACTAAAAAGAAATTTAACTTTCTTTGTTGTTTTTGTTTTTAGACCAGGGGCAGGGGCTTGAGGAATTTATCTGAATTTAATTGCAATCTGCCAATATACCGTTTTCATGAGAAAAACCTGCCGACTAACTTTTAAAAAAGAATCCCTCTTTTGATACGTAAACACAAAATTAATTAAAATTTGGTTGTTACCAACCAGAATGATAGCATGAAAGGCCCTTTAGTGCATTAATTACCTATAAAAAAGGAAAGTGCAGGGCAGCAATAACAGCAGGAGGACAAGAAGAGGAAAAGAAGAGAAGAGGAGAGGAGAAAAGAATTGATGAAAAAAAGATGAGAAGAAAAGCTGAAAAGGAGGAGGAGGAGGAAAAGAAGAAGAATGACAAAAATGTGACAATGTCTGGGTTACATTTGTTTTGCTACTGATTCAACTTCGCATTAAATTGATTCTTTCTTGCAAATTAGGATTTCCAACCTTTTTCTTGCATTGACCTGTTTTATAAGAATTGTCTGCTTCATCGATCCTCTCACATCTATATTACTAATTTCCAATGCACTCAAAAATTGAAAGAAAACTTATGCAGCCTCTGGGCTTCGTTGAGAGTGTCTATGGTTTAGGTTACCCAGGAACTCTGGGAAAAATACACAATGAAACAGTTTCGATTTTGACTAAAACATTTAAATATTAGATGATGTTATTCTGCCTATTCTCATACTGAGCATATCAACTGAATTGTCATACTCAGTGCATCTCTGCTTACAACACAACTGACATCAAGGCCGCCACGAGCTCTCTAGCCATTAAAAAGTTGCTATTCATATTTGATATGAAACAGCAACTTTTTTTGTATTTTGGGTATGTAAAGAACTGCTGAATGGTGTAACTGTGTACACCATACTATGTTATGAAGACTTATTTTAAGAATATTAATGAAGACTTATTTTCACTAAGATAAATTTATAGCACTGTTATACAAGAGTGTTTTATTTACTGTTCTTGAGCAGTGTTTGGGCCAATCTCTGGAAAACCATTTTGTATGGTTTTGTTCAGCAGTATTTTTGTGGTTGCAGGCCTTTAAGTTTTTTCTATATGTACATTGAACATAATCATAACAGAACTGGACATTAGTGTCTAAAAGACAATTTTCCATACCAATATATTCATAAATATCTATTTCCAATAATCTGAGACACTTCCGCTTCCAAGAGTAACTGAACTTCTCATCTATACTGTTTAAAAGTGTTAAGGATTACAAAATGTGAAGAATTTTTTAAGAACGGGTCATTACATTTCTGCAGGGGTACGCCCTTTAGAATATATTACAGACGGTATATTCTTTTGAGACTGAGTAACATTGTGAATTCATGGACATAATTTCTTGAGTTTTCTAAACATCCTCATGAACACAAAGGAAGAGGAGCAAATTTACAAAATATTTTTTAGATCTTTTGGAATTTTTTATAAAAAAAAATGAAGTATAAACTTCATTGTTATTTTTGGCAATCAATGGGATCTTGATTTTATCAATCATTTTCCGGTTCATATTTCGCTTATTTGGTTATTAACCCCCAGTTGACCCTTTCTCTTCATCTCCCCCCCCCAAAAAAAAATTTCGTAGACCCCAAAGGGGTTGCAACAAACTCTGTCAGTAACCCCTGTTGTAAATTATAATATTGCAGGCAGATAGTGAAGAGATAATAGAAATTGATGTATGCTGTAAACGAACACATTGAAAATTTCTACACATTCTATTAACTTCCACAATGTGTACTATTAGTTTTTCAAATTAAAATACCACTTATACTTTGGATAAATTCAGTTGTCAATTTGAAACTTGTGAATTTCTTGATAATTTCCAAAGCACTGGTGATATTAAGAGTCATCAATTTACAGAATGCTGTAGCAGCAGCAAGTCAATGATATGAAATATTTACTTAAAGAGCAACATTAACAGCCTAAAAGAAGAATACATTATTTTGTGGAATATTGTAAGTCCAATACAAACCTGTAAAGTGCCATTGCTTAATTCCATGATTATAGCGGTATTTGTCCTAACCCATCTCTTCATTTGCAGGATAGGGGATCTGTGTTTTTCATTTGAACGTAAACTCACATAACCACCATCCGTAAGATTCTCTTGCATATAATGCAAAAAATATTCAAGAACTGCTAAACGTTGATGAAGAGGTTCTGGTACAGAATGGTTTGGATGTGCAGTTACTTTCCCATTGACATCATGGAACTCAACTTGGCTGTAAATTCCAAAAGAAACTTAAGAATTTACATAAATTACAGACAAAAATGGAAAAAAAATCCAGTTGGGATACACAAACCTTCTGTCTGGATTGAAACTTATTCTGGTGTTATCATTGAACAAAACACCAACAGATTTGTCAGATAACTGGAAGCCAAATCCATATTTGTTGGAATAATCAATCCATTTGGAAACAAATATTGGAAAACATGTTACAGGATTTGGATTAACTGGAGTACTATTTTCTGAAATTATAACAAACTTCATAAGAATAATGAAACAACAATCTTAAAAAGAAGAACTAATATTATCAATTAATACCTGCAGGAAGTGGCATCGATCTTAAGCAACCCACAACAATATGATATAATGCTAAAGCATTGTTTTCTTTTTTTCTCCCAATTTTATCAGGACAGAGTACACTGCTTATCTTTTGTTTGAAGGTAATCTGTAACACAATAAATAAATAAAAATGAAGAGAGAATTAAAAAATTGCAGTAAAATTGATAAAATGTTTTAACTCTGTAAGATCAGAACATATAATTATGAACAATGAATCAACAATATTAACAAAACATTTCCAAGGCTCAAAAATAAAGAAATTACTTTTGGAATTGTGCAAGTTTTTGGAATATCCTAGCTTCATTATTTAAGTTCATTCTAAATATATTTCACTCAATTTAAATAGTTTATTAAACTAATAATACAAGCTAAGTTTGACATTTCATTATCTTTCAAAGCTACACAGTTCCCAAGATGTTCACCAATTTTTGGTGGAACCAAATTAATTGCTAAATTTTATCATCTCCAAATTACTTGGTAGCTTTAACAACTGCACATCTTGGATGTCGGACATCCTTTTAGATTGATTATGGCAATGGGCTACTTTGGCTTTTGATGCTTTCTTGCTATGGGAATAAATTCTGAGTTGTGGTTTCAAAAGTGGAGAAAGGGGGATTTTAAGGTTATCCTACAATCAAATATGTGGCACCATATTTAAAGCTTGTGCATTAAAACATAGTGAAAGTATCTGAGGCTTGCGTTCAAGAATGTAAAATGCCAGTTATTCAGTATTCAGTATTTTAGTTATTATTTAGTATAGGTAGTTAGTATGGACTATTTCAGTTATTATTTAGTATTGATAATGAGCAAGTACTCAACCTTTTAGGAGTTGTGTATATACCCAATAGTGAATAGTTAAATTATTAAATAAAATCTGAAGGCGTTATTATGGGATAAGAAAAAGGATCCTTTGATTATTTGGATTATTAAGTCAGATGCCAAAAAACTTGGAAGAAGAATCAACTGCAGATCACAATGATAACAAATGTGCTATGAATTACAGCAAATTAATTGAATGATTAAGATTTCAATTCTATTTTACTCTTCTCAAACAAAACAACTGTGACAGTGACAACCAACTTAGAGAAGTTATTTTAATTACTCAACAATATCAATTACATAAATCGTTAACAAATCAAAAGACACAATTTTTGGAAACAATTTTTAAACATCTCTTATACATTTTTAAATTGCATTCTTAAAATGTAAGATCACAAAATGTGACAATGTTGTTTATAAGTTTTGAAAATTGGTAAGGAGATAGGAGGCAAAAAATGTGTAATGGTTTCACAACGTGAATGACAGGGTCTTTGAGTTAGCTGTTAGGTGAATGAATGTAAATAGTAAAACAAAATTTGAATGATTTCAAAAACCTCTGAAACCTGAATTTGCATGTGAACTGCAATTTTAAAATGATACATGATTTCAATGATCCACTTTTAATAAAGAAAAATACACAAAGAAATCAAAATGCAGTGAAACCTCTTAAGAGTAGACACCTCTTTGTTGCAACAAAGCCACATTTCTAGGATGAAAATTTGTTTAGTCAGAACTTTCTATACCTAACACCTCTCTTCAGTCCTTAGTTTTTGGCCTCAAACATGTCCATTAGAAAGAGATTTCACAAAATATTGCATTTGCTTACTAATTACACAGGAAACATACCTTTGCTAATAAAGCATTCTTCTGTGTTACATGCTTTGTAGTTGATGCAGTATTACATCCAACTTTTGCACTGCTGCTGGATGTCATATCTACAGGGGTTGGACCTTCTGTCATATGCCTGTTAAATAAATATATTTAGGCTACTAAGACAATTGGATACATTCACATTTTCTCTAATTAAAGTAAAATTTAAAAAAATATAAGTCCTTAAGATTATTATTAATATTTATCTTAAAACAATCTTTCCACAATATTCATCTTGAAATTATGTTTCCTCAATCATTACTACATATCTTAGAATACGTTAGAGTATCCAAAATAATTCACATCGCACATCATGATTAGGAGTGCTTTAGCATCATGCAAGTTTGTATTCACAGCAAATTATAAAGAAGTGAGCAACGCACAGTTGCCAGCACAGCATTGTCAGTACTATATGCAATGTGTTTGACATAGATGCTTGGTGAATATTTTCTTATTAATTCTTTCCATCTGTATTCAGATTTCAATTAGTTTATGGGTTATTCATAGTACATCATACACATTTCGTAAATAAATAACTCTAAAACTAATAAACTAATTAAATTACTAATTTCTACGATTTGTAGTAAGTTAATTTATTACCACCTTATTATATATTGGCATTGTTTTAAACAAGTGCAAGAAAATAAAAATTTAAAGTTTGTAATAATGTCATTCAGTGTTTTTATTTCAAAAACTTTAATAAGATAGTGTCTGTGGCCACACTCGTCTAATATAATAAACATTTAAAATATTAAAATAAACCCTTTAATGTTCTATAGCTGAGAAACAGCAAGGTGTTTATTATGTAAAAACTTTCGAGCGCTTTTTAAGAAAATATTTTTTGTTTAGAAATTGCATAAATTTGAAGCACACAGTATGCAAAAACTACCAGATTTTTTAAAAAAATTACATGACCTTCTTAAAGAGCTGAATTTTTACAACAGACTGTCTCTAACTTCAATTTTGTAGTAGGAAAAATCTCTATCTTCAATTTTGAAGTCTTGAAATGTAAACTTTTTGCAATTTTCAAAAAACTGAGCAGTACTTGAAAATGGGACTAGCACCATATTTTTTTACTGTCTATTATTACATCTGTAGAGAAAATTTACAGAAATTTGAAGTGGTTTTTGAGAAAAAAATTATTTAAAAAGAAGTTGCCTATATTTTGGACCTACATTTGACATGAAAACTACTCAAATTTTTGAAAAGTTAAACAAGACCTTATTTCAAGATTGGTCTTTAAGAAACAGACTTCATTTAGGAAATAAATCCCTTTCTTCAATATTGTAGTTGTAGGAAGACATCAAAAAATATTTGAATTTTTGTAATTTTCGAAAAATCAGGGATTTCAACGAAAATGAGGCACCGTTTTCTTAAGTATCCATTATCCTATTTGAAGACAAAGTTTAATAAAAAACATTGGTGTCTTTTTTTTTATGTCCGAAGGGCTGCATGTAAAGTACCCCCAAAAATTAAAATATCGGTTTCAAATTCCAGGGGCCGCAACATTAGCCAAAACGATTAAGGAGCGTTATGCACAGACGGACAGACGTTTTGCCGTCAATCTATTTTTCGGTATCAAAGAGGCAAAAAACATTGATTCTGGATACACCACGTGTTAGAGGATTTTTTCTATATTTAGCAACTGGATTTATCCACTTTTTCGTTACCAGGGCCCGACAACAGGGCCGGCGATTGGTAATAAGTCCGAGTGTGTAGTTGACCCGGGTGGGGTTACCCCTCTTCCCTTCATCGTTCATCAAAAATATGCATGAAGGGAAAAATACAAAACAGAATTTTTCAAATTGTCATGTTTATCATTAAATTGCCATCAAATTGTTATTACATTAATTTTCTGTAACTTCAGCAGGATGCACTTTGCATTTTTTATATACACTCATTAAACAATTTTTGGAAATCGATTTTGTCGGTCGTGTCTAGGGACGGACTTTGATGACCTAAAACATTGCCAAAAATTATCAATAAAATTTTCTTAAAATATTTTAAAAATGTCCTAAAAACAAGGGAAAATGTCGCAAAAAAATTGATCAAAACCACTTCAGATGAACAACTCATGCTGTTGGATATGTTACTGACGTAATTGAAGCTTCTTCCTTTTGTTCAAGTGAACTCAGCTTGCAAACTTTTGGCTTGGACTGTTCTTCAAAAGAAAATCTCTGCCTTTATTTATCGCGACATCGGCTGAACTGAAAACGGCGCCGATAGGAGTCACATGAACCATAGATTATAAAAGTATAATATATACGTATACATAGTAATAAAAGTATACATAGTACTCAACGGCTGACATTACAATTTATGAGCGAAGAAATCGAATAGGCTACTGAGGAATTCTGTGGTTGTTTTTGCATCTCGTAAATATTGTTTGATATCATAAAAATATTAAAATCTTGCAACGTAGTTGATCGCATATACATTTTAAGTCGACGCAAAACCGAGAAACTTCGTTAATTTCTGGAATTTGATGTTTATGGAATATTTCTCTCTTCCACCCAAAATTCCGAGTGGGTATTTTACCCACTCGGAATTTTTCGTGTGGGTATAGCTAACCTCCATACCCACATTATCCGCCGGGCCTGCCCGGCAATAAGTTTCTGTATCGAAAATTCGCCATTTTCCATGATTATTATACTTTCTCGTCTTGTTAGTAAGGACGAGAAAGTAAAAACGAAATTGTAGCTACTGGCACTTCAAAGTACGAATCTCCCAGGAATTTTAGTTTACATCAATATTTGAACAAAAATGAAAAAAAAGCAAAATGAATGCGAAATCGCTTACTTTTTTGGGAAGCTGAAAATAAAAGCCTCTAAACACGACGTCTTTAATTCAATATATACATATGTTCTTGAAATTTCTATTTCTGTTCAAATTCTTACTTAGGAAGAAAAACAATAAAAATGGATATTATGTTACATCATTAAACGTAACTCAAAGGTTTCAGTACAAATCTGAATAAATGGTACTGAATAAACAAAAGTCTTCAATTTCTTGTGATATATTTGTTTTACTTTCTTGCGTTATCGAGAGATGGGACACATTCGCGACGAAACAGAAACACTGGCCGTCTCAGGGGGCACGTCGATAACCTCGACTTTTGACATTGATATCTTATCGTGCCAAATATCCTTCCACGAAGGTACGGTAGGGAAGTCTCAATTGTTAAATCAAAAAATGGAACATGGGGTTCTTCGTTTTCGCCGCGCTTGAACGTGATCAAAGGCGAGTTAATAGAGTTTTTGCAAGACGGGAAATACAATGTAGTTCGTACTCATTGTCGTTAATCAGAAATAACATATCTCCAGAAAAAATAAGTTTTTGCAAGTATACATCGAAAACATACGTAAAACTAGGAACTAGTTGGAACTGAAAACTTCTTACCAGTACCTAAAAGCTTTTACTGAACATCTGTGAATCTTGATTCCATTTGTTTTTATGAGGATTACCAGATATAAATATGTATAATACATTAAATATGATTGTGTCATACGAATATGTAAAATACATGTCTTTATCTCCAAAGTAGGCCTAAAGTATAGCTTCCTAAACTGGCATTTTTATTACATATTTATATTGTTTGTATTAGTTTGTATTATTATTATTATTATTATTATTATTATTATTATTGCAATTATATCATTCTGTATACAAAAAACTATGTTTTCGTGACAATGTAGCCTCAATGTACATAACCTCCAAATTCTAAACTAATACGGTAGTTTATTCCTGATGTATATGAATTAACTTGAGTAAAAGTTAACTATGGAGTTTCTGCCGTATTATATTGGTACTAAGGATATTGTAATTTTCATTATTTCCATTTTTATTGTGTATTAGTGTCGAATTCGTGTTTAGTGGTAACGGCGAAAACCACGAAGTATACGCTATGAAGACATTTGTCGTAGACGACCAAACATGGAAAATGACGGGACCCGTCAATGGATGCCGGCGCATGCGCAGAACAATTCACTCCAGAATTTTAGTGTAACGTCTTTCAAATTCACGACTTGCAAAAACCCTCTAATATTTCTTTTTACAACGACAAGCCTGTCCCTAGACATTTCTGCTGAGCGGGAAAATTGTCATCATTCTGCCAAATGTTAAGTGTTAGATTTGTGAACTTCATCAGTACCTTACGGCGCCTTCAAGAATTCTCTATTCAATCGCCAAAAATTTACACCAGCGTAGGCAGCTTTATGCCGATAGTGGATGGATTTATGGATAGAGGAATACCTCTTTTTAAAAACACAAAAAGCAGTAATAAGGTGCTGTATGTGCAACAAAACTTACTAAAATTAAGAAATGGGTAAGTAAATGCGTGAATAAAAAATCTGAGGCAAAAAGGAGAAAAAATATAAAGAAAAATTCAAAACAGTTATACAAAAATACACATTTGTCTACCTATAATTTTCCTCAAAAGGCTATAAATTTATTAATATTCCTCAGTGGCGTCCCCATGAGATTTCGGCCCGCCCCACAAGACGATGACACATTCACAAGCATAGTTTTAATTAATTTTCCATAGTAATAAAAGTCATTCAATATCTCAATTCAAAAACACATTACAAATAACTGTAAACTAGCGTACCCGTGCGAGAACTACCTTCTTCCTTATTTTTCCATTTCCATAATAAGTCTGTAAAAAATATTTTTCTTCAAGACCCTCTTATCCTCCGTCACTTGTTCTATATGTCACCTTGATAACAATTCAATAACAATTTGACCCTTTTCAATACAATCTATCCTTATTTAACTTTATTATCGAGCAAAGAGGTACACCCGCGTAATTCAATCGCATAGAATATCAAGTACTTGGTAATTTCACATACAGTTGCAGATTCTGCAGGCTCTGGACAGATGGGGTAGAATCGAGAAGCGTCGAACCAGCAAAAATGTAATAGGTCAAGAACATCTAGTAGCACAGAAGTACGTAGCACGAAGTCACTTGCAATAAAACAGATATCCAAGATCCAATACTCTACTCGTTCCACAGTGCTGTAATTCTGTAACTAACTTCCACTGACAAAAAGTTACGTCAACTATTTAATTTTTGGGAAATTCCGAAAGGGATATTTATCAAAGGTGCCAACACAACTCGATTAGCGAGGCTACTCGTGGCTCACAGTGAAGTCGCTTGCCTTTCATCAAGGAGGTCCGAGTTCGATTCCCGGATTCCCATGTGCAATATGTTCCGACAAAATGTGTTCACACGGGCTGGTCCACCCCCCTATGAAGTGTCCCAAACCATACCATTGTTCTAATTCCCTCCCAATTCTGGCCGCTGGGTAGTGACGCAGGAGCGCGTGTAAAGAGGCGCGTACGCGGAGATGCTATCTGGCGGTCCTCTTGATAATTAATTAACTACCCTTACAGTTACCCCTAGGTTAAAGAAATCATTCACGTGTACGGTAATGACTTTGCTGTTAACGCGAATTTATATAAACAAAAAATCTACTTGCAATTCACTCATCTGAAAGGTTTACGGTTTCACGCTGAAATTATTTTTCCATTTAATATGCCGAACAATGTACCACTAAACACACAACATGGCTGCATCGCTACGTAAATATTTTCTGGCCAATTTAATATTCAAAAGTGTACACGGGAAGTACACTTAATTCCACTGTCCAAAAAATTTAACTTTATTATTTGGAGCTTTAAATTAAATTCGGTGAATATTTTATTGGCAAACGTGCAAGGTATTTTCATCCATTCGCTTTCGCGTTAGTGATAATCGGTCCTCAACTGGGTTTTCGCAAGTACGAAATAGGAAACATCGACACATATTTAGCTATTTCACAACCCCCATACTGTACACATCTCTTACCGAGGTCACAATTTTCGACTCCGAACGTCGAATAGAATATTCTGAACTCTTGATCCTTACAAGGAGAACGTATGCACATGTGATTAGTCGGAGAGATTGATACAAATGAGTTTTTTTCCTATTTCTTTGAAAGTTACTGCCCTACACACTCAAACCCTTCGTTTTCCCCTCAGGACGACAGTAATGTGTCACAAACAGAAAAACTGACTGACCATACGTACAGCGTATAGTTTAAATCTAATACACGACTATTTAATATGTATTTACATATAAATCAATTACAAAAGATGATTCCCATCACATGTTTTCCCATTACACAACGATAATTCATGTACTGAATAATATTTGAAATATTTCGCGGCTGCACCATACAGTCGGGATTCACAATCAGCGATTGGCATTTCTGTGTATTTCATAATATTACTAGTTTCAATGCAACATTCAGCTTCGATGAAGTCAACGGTCAAAGGTTTCTAAGGAGCGGTAATCATTATAGATTGATATGTTTCGCCAATTGCCAATCATTTGTATGAAGTAATAATCTTGCGGCGGGCGGACGGGAGCGTGAGAGCACGCGCCTGAGACACGCTGTGTACGAGTTTTTGAGGAATTGTAATTTATTAATAGCTGTTGCTGCCTGCAGCCGCAAAAAGGCTGGTAAACAAAACCTCACAAAACGGTTTTCCAAAAGTACCACGTACACAGAGCAAGAACAACAAATAAATTGCTCTCGTGTAACGCAGCAATTAATTAAATATATTAACGCGAATACTACAATACACTTCGCTAATACTGCAATAACATAGTGTATTATGTATACAGCACAACTACAGCACAACCGTTCTTTAAGTTTCAAGAATACAATAAATGTTGCAGTTCCATAACGCAACACGTGAGTGACATCGGCTGGGTCAATGACGCATTGAATCTGAGAATTCAATTGGTACGCGCAATGTGAGAATAGGCGGAATAACGCATTCAAATTCTTCAGACAAAATCGAAACACTTTCATTGTTTTTGTATTTTTATCTAGTTCCTGGGTATATAAAGAAACTAGAGATCACTCTCACACGGCCGGAGGCTGCATATTTTACTTTCAATTTATGCGCGCATCGGAAATTAGTAATACGCTTTTTTAATATTCTATGCTTGTTTCGCCTTCACATTTTCTGATAAACGGCACGTTGTACTGAATCTCCCTAGAATATCCCAGAGTTCTCTTGGATTTAAGTCACATGCGGCCCAATGGCGAAGCGTGGATTGAAGTCGAAGGCATGCAGTGATGGAATTTGGCCCAGTCAGTGATGGATTGTGGAAGTGACACTGTCCGCAAAATCCCGCCCCCCGTTTCTAAAAGAAAAATCCTTCTATGTATATGAACCACAAGATTGAAAGAAAAATACTGATCACGGTAGAAACTCACAAGTGAAATTAAGTGGAACTACTTTTTTGCTCCATACCCCGCATCGCACTCGATTTCCCCATGCCCGATTTCGTACCAATAATGTTAACCAGGGAAAATAAAACTTTTTTTAAAAAATATTGGCTTCAACACAAGCAATTATAATAAATAAATCATGTTTTAAAATTTCACACACACGTTTTATCTTAGCATTTCGAAACTTTTCTAGTACTCAAATATGGGACAGATCCCCTTTTTATAAACCTTTTTTTTATCTTCGCGCAAAAAGAAAAATGTTTTTCCAGTGGAGCAGACGGGGTCATGCAATGTTAATACCGAGAACATTTTACAAGGCAATACGTCACGGACAGAAGTTTTACATTTGCTTAAACCGAATTCGAACTTTCCAGGAATCCAGCCAGCTAACCAGAACTGTTTGCTGCCCTGTCATGAACAGTGCAACATCGGAACTTGTGAAAACCCATGGAGGGCTACCCCTAACTGGGCTCTCATTCCCTCTCCAAATTCAGAAAGGGTGCAAGCTGAGGCGGCGCGAGGCGAGGAATAGTGGATTCATACGAAAATATGTTGGCCACGTTTGTTCTATCAAGCAAACAAGATTTATATTTTTTGTACTCTTTATTACAGATTAGTATTTCATGTTATATTTTTTAAATTCAGCTTTTTATAAACATATCTGCCAAGTGTCGGGAATGTGTTTTAATGATGAATTCTTTCCTCGTTTTCATTATGAGCTATGTTTTATTAAATCATTCCGTTATTTGTTGTATATAGCAATAATGTGTAGTAAGAGTACTAATGTATTAAGAGTATAATAATAACGTGAAGTAAACAGACACAAATCTTTGTCTTAAATTTCCTAATTTGAACGTTGATGAACTTATTGCAGTGTTAATAAACAGATTGAGAAAGCAAGATAGTTTCGATTCAAAAGGTTTAATTTTCCCAATCAAATGACACATTGAAATCTGTCTGATATATTATTTCATTTTAATGGATTATTAATTCCTGTATAGGATTAATACAGGAAACGGGAATTAACAAACCAAGTTTGGAGAAATAACTGTCCGCTGACTTCTCCAAAAATTGTCACAGGGATTCAATGACGTACCGCCACTCCGGAACATTGTACATCTCTTACTTTTGAATCTCGCGCCATTTGCTCAGAGCAGTATCCGCGAACTCCAGTAAGCTAGTTACCTTGCCAGCGACATGGATATGCCTCATTTAATAGTATGACGTCCTCGGTCGTAACGAATAGCAACATTCTGTCAAATGCGCGCTCTACTTGGATATATTTAAAGCGGTCACTGACGTAAATCAGCTGTCAGTGTCATCCAATCGGAAGGTTTGAACGCCACCATAGTGACGTGTAAGCTACCGATCGGATGACACCAGAACAGTTGATTTACGTCAGGGGCATCTCTAAATAAATCGAAGTCTAGAAAAGACGTCATGAAGAAGATTTACTTGCTACGACTGCATTCACCATTTTACCAACTTACATCAAATCATCATTATGCTTCCATCATATTTAGGGTACATTAAACATCCACAATCCATTCCAAGACAAGACCATTTCTACTAACATGCTGGTATCTTAATATGGTTTGTGAGTGTTCTTGCATATTGAGATATCTCACTAGAGAATTGAGGTTCAAAGCAGCTGCTTCGTCAAAATCTGCTCTCAACACTCCAGCAATGAAGCTGAGTGCTCACACGCAACACTCGCCGTGCTGGATACTCTGATTGACATGAAATTTCACCAGCTGATAGAACACCATGCAAAACCTACATACGTAAATTTTGAAGTGCTATGGAATATTATAAATAGTGTTTTATAGGCATTTTGTATCAGGACCTTTCGTGACCTTCGCGCTTCCCCCAGCGGGCGAGCCGTTGCTTCGGCAGCGCTAGGAACGTTACGCGGCGTCTATCAGCCGGTGTCAGATTTCCAAGCGCGTTCGTTCCATCTGAACCTGCAAAGTAAATACCCGTTTTTGTCACTCCGCCTGCCCTCCAAGTAATTGAGACCTTACCGATAGGCCGATGGTGCAGGCGCGGTGTGTGAGTAACGGCCGCAGAACCAGCGGCGAGCAGCGATTTCCGCCCTTCCACGGTCGGTAAGGTCAAGAAAGGTCCCAATACTAATTATCGCAAAACATTACTTGCAATGCTTCATAGCACGTAATTTGCATGTAGGGGTTTTGAAAGGTGCTGAACAAGCTGGTAAAATCTCAAGTCAATCCGAGTATCCAGCACGGTGAGTGTTGCGTGTCAGTGATCTGGAAGGGGATCACAGAGCACTCAGTTTCATAGCTGGAATGTTCGGTCCTCGTGAATCATCCAACACAAAAATGTCTGGAATGGTTAGGATTCACTGAAATATAGCAATTGGATTAGATTGGTAAAACCATTTACTCCTGTTATAGAAAAATCCGATATCTCGCTCCAGACTCCTATTCATGTGGAATACGATTTCATTCACTGTTTTATATTGACATTTGATCTGGAAGACAACTCTGATATTACACTCATTAGCGACCTGCACTAAACCGTCCATTAATATTATCTGGCTTTTTAAGACCCCTTCCAACTTGAGAGACGAAGTTTGCGGTGACAGATTCTCCTCTATAATTGCTCATTTCGGTCGAGACTGAGTCGCATATTGTACACCGTTGCTCGCATCACAAAAACTAATAGGAATTCTTCACCAACTATTTTTCTACCACTCACTTCATCCACTTCAAGTTAGTGTGCTACACACACCTTACAATGCTCTTGCAACACACCTTGTCATCAATCTAGGTAACTGCGTAGTAATGGCTGCTATATAAGATAAGGTAATGCCATATTTCCTATTTTCATAATCTCTTTCACGATATTTAGGGAAACTATAATCGGGTCATTCCCTGCAAAAAAGGAGATTTGATGACACGACTCCTTCAAACTTGTAAATAGTTTGGGATATTGTTGTCCATGATGCCTATATCATCGAGGTATAATATTAAAACTTTCAAACCGATTGTTCGGCAACAATGGGCTCTTAAAACTTAAGACTTCTTGTGAACACCCTTATATTCGCCAATTTTTTTTGCCTTCATATAAACGTTTCTAAACATTTGTGAGTATATACAAGATATGTAGTTAAATTATTCATTAAAGATAAAATTTTTATCGTGCTATTCTTGACATTAATAAAAAACTGTTTTAAAACGCAATTATTGGAAAAGCAACATTTTTAAAATTATGAAAATCTGCAATAATATTGCATTTAGGATCTTATAGAAGCTGTTAAATTTTCTTGATGATACCTTAAAAGGTACAAAGTATCGTTAAGAATACTCACCCGAGCCAAAGGGGCAGTATACAACCCGCTACAAAAATTGTTGCAGCGCCTCTGCTAACGTGGACTACTCAGTCAAATATGCATTTTGGAGAACGACTTTCCTAGGTACTTCAGTTGAATTTGATACAGGTTTTACTCAAATATTTGTTCTCACTGACCGAAATAGCAGGTTTCTTTTCTTCTTTTTCTTTTATTATATGTTATTATTTTTTTTTAATTGAAAAAAGCGCAAATCTTTCAGGACGTCTTAATACAACTGTAATATTGAAGATAGAGATTTTTTCCTGAATGAAATCTGTTCCTTAAAGACGGATCTTTAAATTAGTTCATGTTCAACATTTCGAACATTTTCCGAGTAGTTTCCGTGTAATTTTGCGCGAAATATAGGCATCCCCCCCCTCAAAAACCGGTCTAATTTTTTTATTTAAATTTCCTCCTCATATCTAATAAGTAGGGGGCCGACTTTGATGAACTTAAGCATCGCCAAAAATGATCAATAACATTCTCCTAAAATGATTTAAAAATGAGCCAAAAGGAAAGAAAAATGATGTAAAAAAATGTTTCAAAATCAGTTCGGATGAACAACTCAAGCTGCTGAATACAATACTGATGTAATCGAAGCTGCTTCTATTCGTTCAAGTGAACTAAGCATTCAAACTTTTGGTTTGGACTGTTCTTTACCAGAAAAAATATTTCTTTAGTAATCCTGAAATCGGCTGAACCGCGCTGATTGTATGTAATCCAAGGTTCCTGTGAAGCCTTAGTACAATCACTGACTTACAACTTCTGAGCGAAGAAATCGAATATGCTGCCACGTATAGAATCAGGAATTCCGCGGAGAACTTTTTTCATTTCGTAAATAGTATTTGAAGCAAGTACCATTAAAACGACATTAAAATCGATAAAATCCTCGACAAATGCATTAAAATGACGGAAAAGGGTAAAAAATGATTATTAATCGAAATCGACAAAAAATGCAAAAAAAATGACGTATAAAATTGAGTCATTTCCTTTTGTAATAATATAAACTGAATTTCTACATTAAAGGGCATCGTATTAAAGTGAAAAGAAAAAAATGACATTTCATTAAAATCCGCCCCCAAGGAATAATGAACGATGAAAATGTTAGTGCCATTTTCGGCTATTCTTCAGTTTTTCCAATGTGTTTCTTTACAACAACTTTGTTTCAAGCAAAAATCGCTATCTTCAATTGAAAGAAAACAATTTAGAGCGGTTTTTGAGAAGAAAAAGAAATGCCCATATTTCACGCAAACTGTTGATCTTTTCGAAAAGCTGAAAATGAACTTGTTTAAAGATCCGTCTTTAGGGAACAGATTTCATTCAGGAAAAAATCTCTATCTTCAATATTGCAGTTGTAGGAAGACTGCCATGAAAAAATTGCTCTTTTTCAATTTAAAAAAAAAAACAACAACAACAAAAACCTGTGTCTTTCCGGTCAGTGAGAACAAATTTTGAGTGAAACCTGTATCAAACTCAAGTGCCGAGGGAAGTTTACATTTTTAAAAAATATTTAATACGCCTGTAACAAGTAATGTACTTCAGCTTCCGGGTCAATGACCCCCATCTCGATCAGGTTTTTGTCCAGTTTCCCTGATCCATTGGGCAAATTCTGAGATGGCCCCTTGTTTTGCTTCTGGACGTAAATGTAGCTTCACTGTGCGCGCGTTTTGTTGAGCACTCCTTTTGCTTGTAATGGTAGTAGAACTAATGTTCATTACTATTTTGTTAGCAATGCAGAAAAATCAAATCAGCAGTTCATTTACCGTTGAAATTGATTTTCTATAACTCGGGAACAAACATTTTTCAAATTTTTATTTTTCTAAAATAATAATTATTTTCATTTTCTAAATTCTTGTTTCTAGTTTTTCAAATGTTGCTTTTTTTAAATTCTGGGCCTCAAGAAAATGTGCGCAAATAATCTCTTTTCCCACAGTTTTTACTGTTTTTTGACCAAATAAACAACAACAACAAAAAAAGTCATTCTTCAAAAGGCACCTTTGACTGAGTAGTCCATCCTAGCAGAGGCGCCGCAACAATGGATTTTTTGTGACGGGTTGCATACTGCCCCTTTGCTTCAGGTGAGTCTTTTTAATGATAGTTTTTGTTCATTTTAAGATATCATCAAGAAAATTTAACAGCTTCTAGAACATCCTAAATGCAATATAACTGCAGATTTTCATAATTTTAAAACGGTTGCTTTTCGAGTAATTGCGTTTTAAATGCTTTATTCTTGTATGTCAAGAATAGCACGATATAAATTCGATCTTTAATGAATAATTTAACTACGTACCTTATATATGCTCACACATTTTTAGAAACGTTAATATGAGGGCAAAAAAAAATTGAAGAATATAAGGGTGTCCACAAGACATTTTAAGTATTAAGAATGCATTTTGCCGAGCAATCAGTTAGAAAATTTTAATATTGTACCTCGATGATGTAGGCATCATGGACAACAATATCCCAAAGTATTTCAAGTTTGAAGGAGTCATGTCATAAAATCTTTTTTGCATGGAATGTCCCAATCCTTTCTTTCCCTTCGATACTCTCATACCGATGTATGCCACTAATTTTTTCATTTAAAATAAGCTACGCGTCATACGTAGCTATAATAAGAATGCAGCTATAATAAGAATGTAACTATAATAAGTATAACACGTACGTAACTATAATAAGAACTTGGGTTTAAAAACTTCAGTTAAAGTACCTGTTAAGCAAAACAGTGCTAAAAGCAGGTGCCGTATAACAACACAGAGGTGAAAGCGTATCTGGAGTATAAACACTTTTGAAAAAATCGTGGCCATTTATTTTTTCCACTAATATCCGATTTTCAGGCAATGGTTGAAGCAACTGCCTTATTAGTTTTCGTCCATGCTCAGATACTGTTAATGGAATAGTATATTTATTATTAACAATTCTTGAGTATGTTTCTTTTAAACTAGCAGTCTCAAAGGGGGGCTGGCCAACCAACATTGCATATCTGGAAAATAAAAATATATAATTATCACTGGTCGTACAAAGATGAATCAATTCTCTCGTAAGTAGACACCCAAACTAAACTTCAATAACCTAACAGCACAAAAACTTACAGAATGCAACCAATCGCCCAAACATCTGCTTCATAACTGTAGCTTAACTTGTTTAAGACCTCTGGGGCTATGTAATTGGGAGTTCCACAGATTGAACTGTACAACAGAACAGCATGCAAACTTATATAAACGACACAACAAACTAGTTGAGGCAAAACAATCAAAATTGCATGAATTAAATAAACAAATCGAACAAAAACGCAAACAGAAAACAATGACAAAGTAAAGAAAATTATCTGAATATACTGATAAAGGAAAGAACGATTTTGATATTGAACAATTGAATAATATTAACATTAAAACTTAGGGCAGTATTATTTCTAATTAAGGTCAGATTCAGATCACCTACACTTTTTTGTTTCCATCCACTAACGTAGCCAAGCCAAAATCTCCTAACTTAACAACCATATCTTCACTCAGCAACATATTTCCTGGTTTCAAATCACGATGTATCACTTTCTGACTGTGGATATATTTAACGCCTTCCACTAACTGGCGGAGATAATACCGAGCTTCTGGTTCTGTCACAGAATATCTTGTGCTTCAGCACATGAAATAGGGACTAAAAGAAAGAAATGCTTTAGCATTCATGCTAAAAATCACAATAACATTGCACTATATAAAAAAATAGTACTCGCATGCGTGTTTACGAATAACTTTTCTTAACTTTTTCTCAACTTAAAATAGTTATACATTTACTTTCAACCAAATTTACTTTAGAGAAGATACATTCACGTAGTTAACACACAACTCACCTTGCGCGAACAATTCTCTAGTACAATGTATGCATTGGCGTTATCCTCAAAGAAATGATGAAGTCTTACAACATTTTTGTGCACTAAATTCCTATGTATTGAGATTTCCCTGGCAATCTGCAACAAAAAGATAGATGTTAAAATATTAAAATGTCTAAATAAAATAACTAAACGAAACCTAAAAAAATAAAAAATAAAAAGTTAAGTGAATAACTAAAGACAAAACTGTTCTAATCCACATCTCTTTCAAAAGGTGGGTTGGCGAGCCTGGTGTATTTGTTTAATGTGAAAAAGAGGTAATGTATTTGCCAAGATGGCCAACAAGGAATAACGCACGACGTAAGAGAATTCTTTTCCACCGTGAGAATACGTCTTAGAGAGTGCTAAGATAACAAATGATAGAAATAGAGGCAATACACGAAAAGCTAATTTGCGAGAGTGGACAAGAAAGCACTAACACAACAGGAATAGTGGACTACGACTAACACACATTATAAACAAATACTGTTGATAAATTTTCCAAACATATTTATCTTGCCGTTCCGATTATAACGTAGTCCATGAATACACTATGTTTAGGAGACGACACCAGCAGCTCACATTGCCCGCCTCCTTGTTCGAAAAAATACCCAAGACGTAAACAAGGCTGTGCACGAGAACTGTGAGAACTAGTCTCAAACAGTTTCAGTTTTAGGCTTCACACCCATTTTTACGACACGCGGTCAGTCAAGAAACTATGAATTTTATAATACTCATTTTTGACTTTGACACAGCATCGAACAGACAACGGTAGTCATAGTCTGCAGAACCAAGAGATCGTACACCGCATGAGGCCATTAACGTTTCGACCGTGAGATTGTGGAAAGGAAATATACTGATGCTTGAATTGGTACTAACTGGACCCGCGCGAAATCTTCGCATTACGTAAATAATGGTGTTAAAAAACGAAAATGGCTTCATAGTGGAAGAAGCCAATTTCGAACGGCCAGCCCCTGAACTGAACATCACAGCATTCTTGGCCTAGTATTGTACGAGAGTAACCATTTTAATACTGCTAAGATTTGAGATTAAATTACACAGAAAATCAGAGTCCTTTTAAATGTATCGTGGAAGATTATTTATTTTTCCTTCAATCTAATTTTAAATATAGCTGGAGTTTCTCTTTCGGGATTCAGAGAGCACTCATCAGAACTAAATCTCAAAAACACGAATAAAAAGTTCAAAAAGATGTCATTTAATAGAATACGGTTTAATAAGATATTCGGGACCCGCATGTCCCACTCCGGTCCCCCTTTGTTCCCATGTTCCCACCAGCGTTCTTTCATTTTCCTGCGTGTCCCCAACAACTATCCTCCAAATGTCCCCGTCATGTTCCCCCAAAACTCGCATAGTTTCAGATTTGCTCGTGTTTCTGATCTGATTGTGGTTGATGATGTATGTTACAGTTATCTGTTTTGTAGGTCATGAACTGCAAACGTTTTTTTCTTTCCTCTTAAATCCGTTGGAAGCAGGATTAGGATGTAATTCCCTATCGAGCAGAAGCACACTTACAGGTTTTGTGATGATGGTTTCTTACAAATCGTCATTTACCCTTAGTTTATAGAGAAGATGATATATAGTCTGGCGGGATCCTATACTTTTCATGTCAAAAAGAAAGTTTACATATGTTAATTTCTTAGATTAAACGGTTGGATCACTTCATACTTTGCGAAAAATGTAGATATGACGTAGACAAAATGCAGATAAGTATAAAAAAAACTTTCTGAAATTGAAAAGCTAGGCTCAAAATATTTCTGAGAAATAAGATTTCAGTCGTTCCTCGCCATAGAGTATTTATCTAATGTTTTCGTAGTATAGCATTACTGGTTACACCAGACACACAACTTAATAATACGCTCGTGTTTGGGCAAAAAGGTGTAAGTCCTATCTCATAATTTTACACTAGAGCAAAAAGAAATGCATTTAGTGTAGATATTGTTGAATAATTAATTCTCAGATACAAAGATATACATAGGTAAATAGTATTAGGTTAGTTTAAAGTTACTTTCAAACAATTACAGTTAATATTTTTGAAATAAAAGAAAAATGACTGCACTTAAATTAATACTCATTTTCGGCAAGTATGTTAGTACAATTGATTTAATTTGGACGAAAATGAGGCAAAGGACTAAGTAATAACGATCTATTCAATTTATTTGGCGATATATTTGTGTTTTCTATTTGCCTTCTGTTTTGAAAACACAATGTAAGACTTTTTCCCGATATTTCTCAAAATCCAGTGTGGTTTAGTAGGTACGAATTTATAATACTGTATCCGAAAGAGCCTTCTAGCACTGACTTACCACCGGATTTCCACATATTAACAATTTATTAATTTTAATCATTGTAAGTACAAACATGCACATCAAATACACTTCTCACCATAGCACGTCATGCAAGTTTTAACTGTTTTTGACGTTAAATAAATATACTAATAAATGAAATTAACACTATGCGTTCATTTGTTCAAAGATATCACACCAAACGAAAGATAAATAAAAACTATAAAAAGAAAAAACATTACTACGGAAAGAATACAGGTGCATGCAGCCTTAATTGCGTAAATTCTGGTAGAAAGTAACTTGATATTAGAGAGCATAAAAATATAGAAAAAACGTAAACATTAACAACCTTTTCCATATTTTGTTGGAAAGAATAGTTGGCTCAGTGCACACTACTATTCATATATGCAATGAAGTCGTGAGGCGTACTCTGGGAACTTGATAGTTTCTTCACATATTAGGCACAAAAACATTTCTTCGCACGAAAACGGTGATTATGATAACTGAGGGAGTTGAAATCATTTATTTCGTCATTTTGCACAATTGATGAATTTGTATTCATTTTTTATAACGCACTTCACATTTGCGATATGAAGAAACTAGATTTTGGGTCTCTTCGAAAAATAAAAATTGTTCCAGAAAATGTCCGATAAGCCATTTAATTTTCTTTTCATCCTCATACGTAGTAGTATTTAAAGAGAAGTGAGGCTATATGGCGCACAAGTCATACTGCAGATATGGGATACTGATTAAAATGCAATACAATTACGAAAAATACAGACGATGAGCGCCATCTGTAAATGTAGATGAAGCATTAACATTCGCATTTGACAACTATTTTTCCACCATATTCTTTGTGAAATACCAAGAGTAATAATTTCATAAGTTCCTTCCGTTGCCTGAGATCGTGTGCTTTAGTTAACCTATTTTCATCCATCACATAATTATATATAAACGTTGGTAGGCTTCCAAGTGTGGGGCCGTACGTGACCGGCGCGTGCGAGCTCTCCCGAAAGTATATCGAGCAGCGCGGCGGTGGCCAAGTGCCACCTCCCGCGGGCCAGGTACAAAGAAACGCTATTTCGAGTGTAGGGAGGCGACAGAATACCGGGAGAACAAGCCATTTTCAAGACCTCAGGGGAAGATGCCAAACTTAAAAGCAACGTGCGGCGTCAATGGTTGTTTTCATTCCACGCGGCAAGCGGCTAGTTCACGCACGTGCAGCCTCTGGAACATATGCAACTCATGGGAGTTCATATAACACACGTACAGCGTAAACAAACATTACAGGGTAAAGCGTAAACAGCGTAAACAAACATTACAGTTCATTCATTGTGAGAATAAAGTGAACACTCAAACGGACAGTTAAAGAATCGCGAATCAGTCTCGAAATTCATGTTTCGAGACTGATTCAATTTGCCTCTAACCATCTGCTGCCTTACTCTCAGACATATTACGTACTTACGTAGTAAGAAAATATTGTAATGGTGCAGCGGAAACTTTAAAACTTGTTTAAGGTCGCTTTTCAACTACTAAGGTCATGTAACAACCACTGTAACCCTGGAGGTAACGGTAACAGTATACGGACACACACAAACAACCCCATGCCCCGGGCGAGATTCGAACCCGCGACCCTTCAGGTATGAGGCAGCTACGGCTCTTCAGGCTTAGCGATCTCGGTTATTCACGCCGGCAAATTGGCGAAATTTACTAAGAAAAACGCATATTGTGGGGCCCTGATATCGAAAAAATGGATGAATCTTGTTCGTATGTAACTTACATCCTCTAACATGATGTCTAGTCAGAAATCGCGGTTTCTGGATCTTTGATACAGAAAAAATGGTTTATGGCAAAACGTTTCACTGTCCGTCAGGAAAACTAGTCTTGATTGTACAATATTCCCGGGATGCATTTTGAAGAACACGCAGAATCACATGCCTGGGAGTTGTTTGGGTATTTCGAAATTCTGTGAACAGCAAAAATTCAAATAAGAGAGTGGAAGTAACCATTTCCAAACCAATTATAAACTATCAAAAAATAAAATAAATTATCAGTACATGAGAAATGTATTTTTTTCAATAGAAATATTACACGCCGTTTTGTGGTTTAATGTAACATCTTCAGGTGAAAGTTCTGTAAATTTGCTATAAAATGTTTCGAAAATTAAATTATACAAAATCAAATCGGTAAATGTTTCGTAAAGAATTGAGATGAAACCTACTGATTCATAATGACACACTTCAGAAGGATGATATATAAATTGCACTATTTTCTGTCATAATATAGTACATGAATCTTTCTTTATAAATGTAAAAAAACCGGCACCAAGGTACGAGACAGTAGTTTCTGAAAATGTACAATAAACCTTGTTTTGCGAACTGGATAATATGAAAGTACGAGAAATGTTAACAAAATAGTAAAAATGATAAACATTGTTGAGATGTAACGTTTAATTTAAGACTTAAGATTGTATAATATTTTTTACACTGTTATGAATCCAATTTAAGAGGGCAGTTGCAAAAACGAGACGTCGCGTCGTGTTATATTTTTGAATGAAAAAAAATCATTTACTAATTATTTGGTTTGTTTATCTATAGTTGGCATGGAAACTTCTACTCTCTAATTGTAACAAGATAAGCAACGTTCTTTAAAGCAAATAATACCTACGATTTGATTTAAATCGCTCAGTAGAGCAGCGTCGATACACTAAGTTTTATTTGAAAGAAGTTAAACGTTTCGGCGGCAGTATGTGAACCTAATCGCAAGTACCAACACGGATGATTTTCTGCTGCATCTGCCTGTAGTTTCCATATATTTACACCATTTTTACACCCCAGTGCGTGGTCGAATGTGGTAACATAGAATTAATCAGTTGGGAGAAAATTGGGGCACCATGAGGAGAGAAATTGGTACTGGAAATGGAAAAATCGGGAGTAGGTTCTGAGGAGGAGGTAAGAGGGTTCGAAGTAGGGGTGATGGGAGGAGAAATTTAGGAAGGTCGAAGGGACGAGCAGGAGACTGCGTGGGAGTCGAGATCATGATGTGTCTGTTAGCTCACTACTCAATGCATGTTTTCCGGCAAGGTTCATGTAGAGATCATGTGCGAAGTGTTTTGTTCAGGGGAAATTATTTTAAAAAATGTGACCTTTCTTTCTCTAAGATGCAGTTTTAATTGTTGGTTGCGTACTCAGTCTCGCTGCATATTATTTATTACTCTCTTCTACTAGAAGGGCAAAGTTGCGACTGTAATGCGTTTTGGGCGGCACATTTTAATTTGTTTACGTGTTGTTCAGGTGTAAAGTGACCGGCAAAAGTAATGCCATTTTCCCCTCTGATGATGATATGATTGGTCCGCACGTCCGCGTGGGTGTCCAATTCTGCAGTCACGTCCGCAAACTTCCCTTCAGCTTTAAAAGCAAATGTAATTAAGTAAATACGAAAACTACTAATAAAAGAATCTAAACTAAATGACAAACTAAATAAAAATAAACTGAGAACACTAAATCTTCATTACAATACCAAAGGATACATTCCAGAAAGGGCCGGAGGAAGGGGCCATTTTGCGCTTCAAAACGCCCGCTGATAATTTGGAATACCGAGAGGCGTTGAGTACCGCAGGCGACACACGTGTACTCAAGAGGTACTAGGGAGTGAGCACATTGACGGAGGCGAGCAAAGCGGTGGACGCGTGCAGAGTGCGTAAGGGAGGGGCTGAAGGGAGAGATGAGGGTTGAGAAGAGGTAAGAGTCCCAGGAGTTTAGGTGATATGAAGAGTAATGCCAGTGGGAAAATGTCGTCTGGCAGAGAAATATTGAGGTTATGGGTAAAGGACAAACTAAATGCAGTCCACATGTCAGGTGCAGCACGGATCAGAGGCGTATCTAGGTATAAAAGGCGCCCATGGCAAGCAAAGAATTTGCGCCCCTGTGAGATTACTTTAAATTAGGGTTCTTGTTATTTGTTTTATTGGGTATACTCTAAATAGCGCCCCTTGTGAGTGGCGCCCATGGCACGTGCCATGTCTGCCATACCGTAGATACGCCTCTGGCACGGATACGGCAGAGCAATGAAGATATTTGCTGTTGCAAGGTTTCTTCATAATTTCCTTTGCGCGTGCGGGTATGTATTTCACCCTTATTCAACCTAAGCTATACCCCATCAACTATATGTGTGTCACATCCTCGGAGAACGCTTCGTGGTGGATCATACATTTGACTGTCTCCAAGAACTGCGCGGCCACTTACGCGTTTTATTAGTAGGTCGCACGTCCACGCGGACAATATAAGCGTCGGTCTGTAGTTGTTGCTGTCCGCAATAATTAACATTCGCACACTGCTTACGTAAGTCACTCCAGAGGACATCTGTCGTTTCACACTCCTTGGGGAGGGGGGCGGAGTGAGCTTCTTCAAGCCGTAGCCATGTACAGGGCCGTGTTAACTCACAGGCCTGAGGCGCCCGAGCCCGGGCCAGGACCCACCCCCCCATAGTTCTTAAAAAAATATTTAATACTATTTTTCAAACAATTATATAAAAACATAAAAATGTTCTGTATGATTTTGTGACGCAAAAATTGGGCATAACGGGTGGTTTTCTTGCATCATTGGATAATATTTATAATATGGAATGTTGCTGGTTGATGCGTTTCAATTTTAAATTGTTACAATTCAATAAAAAAGTAGTATTTTTCAATGTTATTTTAAATATATGTTGAATGGTTTTCATTTAATATGTTAAAATGAACACTAAGAAATGCCTTCAAAAAATTAAAAGAAACAAAAATACAATATGAATTGATAGGATTTTCTTTATATTTCAGCATCGAATTTAGGGCGGGAGATCGGTGGAAAGTGAAGAATAGGGGGGGCCTCCAAATGAACGTAGGCCCATAGGCCCCCAATGGTGATAAAACGCTCCTGATCATGTAACCAGAACAACTTGCAAGGGCAAGGCAGCAATGGCCGCATTGTTCTGAATCATACGATTCGTTAACAATCCGTTACACGATTCGTTTTATGAACGTATGTAATTGTACATGTGAACGTACGAGTATGTTTGTGATGTGTGTGAACACATGTGTTATTATGCAGCATTTACTACATTGGTCAATAGCACATTTGTGACACGAGCATTTTATAAAATCTTCAATTCAATTTGACGCCCTTAACACGAAAATAATGCAAAAAGTCGCCTGTGGGTTCTTATTTTCATAGAACAGCCAATTGTTTCCGAGGATTTCTTGTAGAATACCACGTTCCCCTAAGTAAGGCCGATATAAATCTCAAAATGTTTATGTTTTTGATCTTCCATCCCCCAAATAATCAAGTCTGAAAGCAATGAATAAAGACACAAGCTATTCAGAACACACTCGTAAGTGTGAGGTACAAATATCTTTCTTCACAACCCAGATTGTGCTCCGAGAATATATTGGTAAGGATGCGTAGTTTTATCCTATAAGTTCCTACACGATTTTACGCATTGCGAATGAATGAATTTGTAAGTGCAAAAGCTCTCTCTGTTTCATTCTGTTTCTCTCTCTGTTTCACAATAATTAATAATGCCGCGTAAATGTATTAACAATCAAAAGTGTTTCTGTTATATTAGTGGTCATGTTGCGCTTACAAGTCAACGAAGAAATGCAGCCTCAATAATAATAATAATAATAATAATAATTTTTGTTTTGGAAAATCAGCATGTTAGAACAGGGGGTTCTCAATCTTGAGGGCACGTTTCCATGCGGGGGGCGTGGGAGATTTTTTGAGACGCTGTCTTAAGGAGTGAGACTCCAGTAGCTGCCGAGGAAGGGAAGCGCTGGAGTCCTCCAACTTTTGTCAGACAATTTTATCTGTAGCAACCCGAATGTTTATGACCTAAAAATGTTAGAAATATGCAAGCATTCATGACCTAAAAATATAAAAATATGACCATAAATATGACTTACAAATTTTTGGTTGCATTTTCGAACCTTCAAAATCTTTCCGCTGTTTACATAAACATTTTTATTGAAAATATACTTTTAAAATCTAGTACATTCACAATTCACACCACCTTTGGCGCCCCGTGAAGACAATTCTACTCGCTAAAGTATTAAATAAATTTTATAGAAGCGGTTAACCTTGGCACAAAACCTAATACAACTAAACTAACATTTACTTCGCATCTGGTGCGTTCTACGCTTTCTTTTTCTCCGTCTATATAGCTTGCCCTCCTAATACACATACATATTTATAGAAAGGACACAATTTTATACAACGAAAAAATTGTACGGAATTAGATAACAATTAGAAGATAGGAGAAATCTCTTTGAGACGACTGCAAGCAAGTATGCGAAAATGGAATTAAAAAGATAAATTGAAAATTCGTGAAAAAAATGAATATATTAGAAATGAACGGAAAATACCCAAAGGGCAAAAAAAGAGACTTTATATGACATGAAAATTGCATAATTCTATTCACTGTAGATAAAAATCATGCTTATCTTACATTTCCATGCAAATAATGCAAAGAAAAAATACATGACATGTCCTAAACATCCGGGCATTATATATCTGCAAACTAGAGAAAGAGTAACAGTGAACCCTCTTATTGATATTAAGTTATAAGAAAAAAAATGAATTTGTTTGTTGAATTATGTTCAATAAAAACATATAAAGAAAATTTAAATCTAAGCATTTTAACCTAAACGTTCAAAGTTTCATTTCGTTTTCAATACAATATCACGGAAAAGTCCTGAGTTCAAACAAGTGTCCGGGGAAATGCTGAGAATCGCGTAACTATACTCATTTTCACGTCGTGATGCACAATGGCTCTTATGGACAATGTTATTCTTACCGGAAGATCCTCGTGCACTGTTGCCAATCGTGGTTTCATAAGTAAGAGAAAAAACATAGTCTGGTAAATGAGAGGAACATAATGGTAATCATGAAAATTTGTCTTTCATTTGCTTTTTAAATAAAATAATAAAAACGCTGAATTTCTGCGGAACTGACTTTTTATTCTGCGAAACACCTTTTTATTCACATCGTAAAAACATATCCAAAAATTCCATCCACCTTGCAAACATCCATATCCATGTTGCAAACAGCCTCCTCCAACTAAAACCAGTATCTGCTGTCTTCCAGTTGGTTAGAGTAACGTTTCCCATGATGTTTAATAATACCAATTGGATCGAATGGTCGACAACACTCTAGATGGTTGAAACGTGAAGATCGGGAAAATACTTTTTTAAAGATGCTCACTATTACCATGAGCTTAAAAAAAATATATCCCTTCTTAAGAACAAAATGAAATCAAATGCAACAGATGACACTTCCCTGTGCACGTACCGCTCTTCCATTTCGTGATATTTACATTTATATATATATATATATAAATAATATATATATATATATAAATAATATATATATATATATATATATATTTATATATATTTATATATATATATATATATATTTATATATATATATATTTATATATATATATTTATATATATATATTTATATATATATATATATATATATTTATATATATATATATTTATATATATATATTTATATATATATATATATTTCCATAGGGAGGACTAGTAACACTCGTGAGACTTTTTTAAACATTTTTTCTCATCACCATTCCTCAGTCACACTGACTAGAGGGCAGAAATTACGTAAGAAATTGCGTAAGAAGATAGAAATCTACAATATATTAAAACGTGTAAGTCATTTTTTCCTCCACACTATCTTATCAAAAACACACTTTAAAACGGAAGGGATTGAAAAGGGGACATTTAAAAGGAAATTATCTCAATATATAACATGTATATGCAGTAATCAAGGAATTTATTAAAATTTGCTTGACACATTTAAAAATGGTTTTATTTGGCCCGTGGATGGTGTTTGGACCACACGCACGTATATTTACACTACAGCACGTGCCTTGGGCAAAAGAACGTTTTTCCCAATACGCGCAAACACAAAATGTTGCCAATCGATGTTGCCAAAGTGACTCACTCAATAGCGATGCGTAGGAATTTCGAAACGCTTTGAACACAAAAATACTCTTTAAGAGAGAGCACTTTATATTCTCACAGTGGAAGTCGACAGCTTTCTTGTAGAGATACGATGAATGCAATAAATGGAACACAGTTTACCAAAAACCGAGCGGTTTTAAATACATCTTGTCAATACTAATAGTTTTCGTCAAACTTCCAAATGCCCGTGAATTTTGAATCCAATTTCACAACATTAACAGATGTGTACACAACAAATTAATCCTGCAAGAGGTACCGACTTTATTTAGAAGCGAAGGTATTTTATCATGATAACTTCATTTATGAGGTCTGTTATAATTACTAGAGTAAGTACCAAAACTCGGGCCCTGTTCCTAAAGCGAGCCTCTTGATTTACAGCTCTGTAGAGTGATGTTGCCTATTGGAAACTAACTAATAGCAGTTCGGTTGCAAATCCGAGGCCCAGTCAAGCGGTAGTGTTTTTATTTTCACTTTTGGCCGGTCACTCGGCCAGTAGTGCGAACAGTGAAAAGTAAAGTTTTTCAAGTGCTTATTCTTAGCTGTCTGATTTCGCAACTTCATTTGCAAGACTTCAAACCATTACATTATTACGGAAACATTATTACAGAACATTATTACATTATTACGGAAACGACATTACCAGCTATTGATGACGGTAATGTAATTTATTTTACTTGCCTCGTAAAAAGGTATTGGCATTTGAAACATAAAACACGCTGGCGCCTAACTCGACCCCCCTCTCCCGAAGGTTCCTAGCGCCAACCCCCAATTTTTCGTCATGTAAAATAAAAACAAAAAGGTATTTTGCACCTTCCGCATTGGAAATTCTACCAGGAATATCTTCCCTCCTAATTGAAGAACATGCGGAGAACATGTTTTGCGGTATAAATTTTCAGAGAGCTGTAGGAGAACTATGGGTGTGTTCACTCTGAGATCATGTAGAATGCGCGGGGCCGAAAAAAGCTGCTTATACATGTGGCTCTGTCGCACTTGAATGTATAGACTATGTGTAAAAACAACACAATTTCTTATGTAAAAGGTGTTAAACTTGTATTTTTTTGTAAAATTATACTTAGTTCAATTTATTTGGAGTTTTTTCCATTCAGTTATAACCATTTCTTGAAACATTGCGTGGGAATCCACATTAGGAGACCTTTTTATATAAATCCACAAAATGTAATGTTTACGAAAATAACTATTTTATTCTTAAACTAGTTGACCAATACTTTAGGTAGAATGTAAGGTGTGTAACTACGTAAGGTAAGCATTGCAAATATTTTGATTTAATTGTATGGAAAATTGAAATTAAAAATATTCGAAAACAAAATGGGGTCCCGGTTTTGGATACTTTCTTTCTACAAATCGAAAATAATGTCACAAGAGGAAACAAATAATGTTCGTAAATGTAAAGATATAAAGGTAATATTCGCATATGGGAAAAAAAACACAGTCATTCAGGAAGTTTAAACAAAAAACCGAAGCCACTCAATGTAGAGATTGACACAAATTATAAATTACGAAAAACGATTAACAATTTCTGAAAACTATCCACGGTTGCCAATAATGTCATGTGCCCAGTGGTTCAATGGAGAGATGTAACTTTCGTGACATGCATGTATAGCGGTAGCGATCAAAAGCACGCGACTTCAAAAAAACAGGGATGTTTATAGTCAGCTAAATATCGTCACTAAACGTCATGCCGCCGCAAGGAATCTGTATCTAAAAACAAAAAAGAACAGAGCTGGCATAGCAGTGGCGCATTCGAGCGGTAGAAACCCACAAACATTGCAAAGTTTAATTATTTTTAATCGTCACTACTCGGCCACCTTTATGGATATGACAGATGCGACGGGAGGTATGTTCCGACGACCCCCCCAAAATTTATTGATAGAGAGAGGAAAATGAAAGGAGTTTGTGAGGTGACGGAATGGACGTATCGCTAAAAGAACGGTAGTCTGGACGTCCTGCGTGGGCTACTACTCCACACATCTACTTCTACGAGGGGGCACTAGTTCCCGGGGTTGATCCCTGAGCTTTTTGCTCTTACCCTAACTCCCCGACGACGCAAAAGTCCCCGCCACGCTGCTATACGGATCCCGCCGGAACGCAGTTTGCCCTCACTGCGACCTCCCTATTCAATGCCTGGGTTGAGGCCGCCCTGTCAGCTCAAAACTATCTTTCCACGTTAGTACCGGAATCGAATCAATGCGCCGGGACATGTCCCTTCCCTTTGCCCAGAGTATCGGGCCATTGCCACGACAAAACCGAGAGCCCAACTGGAGGCCACCTGAAACAAAGTTCGAACGGCTTCGAGCCCCCTTCCCGTCTCCTCACTGCCTACACCTTTTGGCTATTCACATGAGTAGAAAGAATCGTAGTGGCTAAAAGGCGACCTGATCGAAAATAAGGACATACATGTGTGTCTCTTAATGTTTTCTAAGTTTACACAGAAACAGAGTGCCGGCTGAGTTGCAACAAGGTAGGTCGATTTCCGGGCTTTCGCTTCTCTTACCCGAGGCTTCAGTGATACGACGGCCAGCATACCCAAGTTCCAAGTTCGCGGGTTCAAATCAAATCGATGCCATTGTTTTTTTACGGGGAGGGGGGGATTATGTTTCCGTTCTTGACATGAGGAGGCGGTGGGCCAATGAGGGGGTTGTGTTTATACAATCGTGTTTTCCCAAGAATATTTAATGCAATTTAGTGCCTGGAAACTGACGTAAGTGCAGCTAATGTCCTAGGGCGAACTTGAATACCATATTCTGTTTCAACTCTACGACCCGCTTATCACGATATAGGACAGTCGCACAATAAGTGTACGAGTTTTCTCAGTACCGTATTAACAGAGAGGGCACTCAGACAAGTTCAGTTTAAATAGTTGTGCCTTGAAGTGGGCGTGCCCCGACAACGCGCCAATTCTGCGGAGGCGCGAATGTGCCTGTGCTGCCCTATAGGCTCTTCACTTGGGCCGGAACAGTGTGTCGTTCCTCCTGCAGAGTCGATGTCCGATCTGTGCTGCCATATAGTAGCTTTTTTTTTTAGTATTTTGAGGGGACGTTCATCTTCTGCAAGTATTGCAGTCTCTCCGTCGAGCCACACCTCCATGTAACCTTTTTATGTCTTGTATTGTGCCGCTGGCATCAGAATTATTAGATCGAATGGCATCCCCCGGACATCGCCTGCATCGCCATCCTGTATGTCCTTGTAAGTGCCAGAAGCACAGCTCTCTTTGAGATTTGTACAACCCTTTCTTAAGAAGGATTTTATGGAATTCATTAGCCCAAAAGGAAACGAGACATGCAATAAAGATGAGGAGGAAAGCGCCTTTACAGATTATGTATAGAGCATGCTTGTTTATTGGGTGTTGATCTCCGACTAGCCGTCTAAACTTCATGAAAAGTGTCCGAGACCTATTGCAGACTATTTACGTGGGCATTACCTTGTCGTAGATATTGTGGATCAATTTCTACGCAAGGTAAGTTCGGCTAAAAGTTGCGTTTAATTTCTGCGCTCTGTAAACAACGCTCGGCGGCATGTTATTGGATGGGAGGAGCAGTTTTCAAGTAGCTTGTCAGACATGAATTTAGATTTGCCAATTGAAATCTGTAGTTTCGACTCACACCATCACATTACCTGTCACACAATTTGAGCACGCATTTGAGAACTTGTGCACCATGTTCTTCAGCTCTTGTGCGTGAGGTCCCACGAACAGCCCACGGCGAGTAGTCCGCATAGGCCACCGCATCACGTTGTTTCTCTTTTGAAGTTTTTAGGAGTTTTTCATTGATGACGCTCCGAAACTAAATACATGAACTCAGAAGGAAGCGGGTACCGGATCCCAGTGCTGCAGCACTATTTTAAATGCACGTCTCGTCATTACTCTCCGCAACGGTTTCGACGATTTCTAAAGAAAATGAGTAGCGCAGGCCTACCCGTCCCACTTTACAGAAGCTGGAATTTCGCCATGCCAAAGGCGGGAACCACGGCGACCCGACAGGAAAAGCAGCCCGCGCCTGAGTCATCCCTACCGCCGAGACGCCGCCACTGATGGTTGCTTGTAGGAACCACGCGCCCTGTTAGCATATGTTAGCAGGTGACGGGTGAATTCGACTGATTTCGCCAGCAACGGTTTCGAACGAGAGGACTGGAAATTAAGACACTTCGAACGTGCCAAACTGACTGGGTACATTCAGCGTTTGAAGAAACAGGTTACCGAAAGTACATGCAGAGTTCTACATCCATTGAAGTAATTTTAACAAGGAAACGTTTCTCATGATTCCAACATTCCCAAGTTATTCACCTTTCTACATTCAACACTTATCATGAAAAATCTGAAAAAACTGTAATTTTGGCACTTTCAGCGTCTCCCAATTTCCAGACGATTCCAAGACGATTGGACATCGCCATTTTCTACTACATCGTCTTGTGGGCGAATGGGAGGCTTGGGCATTTGCGTAGAACGGATCGCTTAGCTCAGCTGACAAATGGCAGGCAGACGAAAACCTCTGGGTCACGACATTTTCTACAACGATGGAATTTTGGCATCTCCGAGCGGAACGCGCTCGCGCGCCCAGCGTGTGGGCGGCGCGCTGACGCTGCGTCGTCACACGGCTGCCTCGGCCCGCCCACCCTCGCGCAGCGCTCCGTCGCGCGCACACGAGGCTTTGCCTCCGCCACCGCCGATACCCGGCCCCGGCGCCGCCCCGGCCGGCTGACGCACGCTGTAATCAACCCACCGCCAACTGAAGGCCGAAGACCTACAAGGGCACCTGCGCAACAAAAGGTGATAAAGTGTGTAAGCAGATGACAAAACTTTCCTTAAGCTCGCTCATTTTAGAGCAGGACTACTGGTTTGCGATCGTGATCCACAGTTCAATTTTGATAACAGTTCTGCATAATTCGATAACTCAGCCAAACTATACAAGCAAAGAAAAATACTCAATAATACTGACTCATAAAAGAGTATTATAAGTTCCAGTTTACAAATGTACAGTGACACGAAAATACTCTGAATGACTAGTGCATGAATGTCGACAAAAGAATACGCTCACATCACACACAGACACACACATACACACAAAAGCAAAGACGTAAACAGTGTCACTTCGAATACCTACACTCACCGTAAAAAAACACAACAGAAGAACCCGACCGATCTGCTTGCAAATGATTTGATTCTCAAGGTCGACCGCGCACACAGAGGGTGGGGGTGGGTGGGGGTTGGGGTTGGGGTTGGGGTTGGGGGTTGGGGGTTGGGGTTGGGGGTGGGGGTTGGGGTGGGGGTTGGGGTGGGGTTGGGGGTGGGGGTGGGGTTGGGGTTGGGGGTTGGGGGTTGGGGGTGGGGGTTGGGGTGGGGGTTGGGGTGGGGGTTGGGGTGGGGGTTGGGGGTGGAGTTGGGGGTGGGGGTGGGGGTTGGGGTGGGGCGTCATTTTGGGACCATCGGCCAAAATAAAGAGGTCTCCGCAGGCATCGGGTAACGTTTCCAGACCATTCCCTGCCTGTGAAGTACGCCTAGGCGTCGCGACTGACAGTAAGTTTCTTATTAGACGCGTTCGAGATGGGTCGCATCGTAGAGCTGCGAGAGGCTGCATGGTCCTGTGGCCGTATGGCGCAAGCGCCATTGACCTCTCTGGAAGGAAATGGATAAAGAAAGGCACCCGAACATGTAATGCGAGATATGGACGTGCGCCACACACCGCGAAGAGGGTTGAACGGGATTATTCGCCACGCACGAACAGATGCAACAGCAAAGAAAGACGACACCGAACAGACTGTGGATCGACCACATCCTGTACCATTGTTAGCGGTTGCACGCAGCAGGGCTCGCCGCACGCCAACCTCTCCGACCCCCGCCGCACACAAGCGTCACAGGAGACTCGTCTGGTGTCGGGAATCACGGACTTGGAACCTTCCAGACTGGCCGCAGGTCACCTGCATGACGAATCCCGCTTTTGCCTTCGTAGCGACACGTCCTCCGGGTCCGCGTCTGGACGCGCACTGGAGAACGCGCCACGGAGAGACGTTTCTGGTATCCAGTGGCGGAGCCAGGGGGGCAATGCCCCCCCGAAAAAAGGCCTAGAGTTTTCATTTGTTATCTCCCTTTATTTGGCAAAATTTATTTAAATATTTATGTTGGAATTACGTAATTATTTAAAATAATATTGTACAATATCATACACACACTACAAAGTAATGCTCTTCTTCAAGCATTGGACCGTAGATGCGTTGAGCACTCATTGTTCCTTCCATCATGTTCTCGGTCGTCCAACAGACCGATTTCCTTTAGGGTGGTATTGTGCGACTTCTTTTGGAGTTCTAGAGCTATTCATTCTTTGGACGTGATTTGCCCATGAACTCCGTATTCTTTTATTTTTTCATTTAAATTAAATATCCCTAACTTATTTCTTACGTCCTCGTTTCTTATTCTGTGTTCTCACGTATATGATCTCAAAAATCTCATTACAAAATTCATACACAATATAATAAATATGTTTATTATTTAACAAAAATCCACAATGGCCCCCCTTCCAATGATCGGCTGGATACGCCCCTGCTGTATCCCATCATATGTCACACCTGCCTGGTCTGATGGTGTAGGGGCGCGACATCCTAAAATGCCCATTCAACAATATGTTCCTCACGGCCATCATGACAGCCGCATGTGCTCAGAAGGTTCTGGCACCGATCGCTCTTCTTTTGTAAACTCGGACGCCAACGACATATTTCAACAACACAACGCTCGTCCTCATAACGCTGCCGCCTCCAGATTGTGTTTTGCAGCTATAGCTATTTTGCCACGGCCAGACGCATCGCCAGGCCTTTCCCCGACCGAGAATGTTTGGGGGACCTATGTTGAGTACGACCAGCCCCCCTCCCTTCCGACCCAGTATGTATCTTTAAGGACTGCCCTCTCAAATGCAAGGTGCATGTGATGGATTACCACAGTACTCCACAGTCCTCTAAAACTACATTCCGCAAAGTCAGGACGCCAACAAGGGGGTCCGACGCCATACTAACACGTCTGTAGCTTTGTGTCGCAACGTTGGTTCTGCAAATGAGGAAATGTAATAATATATTATGTGTGGCATCTTCCTGACAGCCAATAATGATGCATTGAGTTGCTCTTCTGAGTGCAGCATAATGTCATTGAGTGAAAACTAACAATCAATACATTTTCCTTAAATACATGTTTATACTAATTCTAATATTGACTGATCCAATACAAAAATCTAATTCAAAATTAATTTTAACAAGTTAGAATCACTATTAACACTTAATCATTATTTTAGTATCGAAACAGAACCCAATTAATAAATACTCAACGTTTTAATGTATCAATACATTATTTGTCATGTAACCTTTGTATGTATCATCTTCACTTCAAATTTTTGTGATTTTCTTAACAGTCAAATTTAATTCAACAAATTACTTAACTGTTTCAGATCTCCTAATTAGATACTAATTAACCATTTAACATAATTCCTATTAACGTCTTCAAAATTCTACTGAACAGTGAATCAAATATCAGTTTGCTAAATTATTACAAACTAGTATAAAGCAATGCATATAATTAATGAAGTTTATTGCACAAATTTCATTAACGTCAATCTGTAACGTCAGAAGATGAATCGGTCTACAGACACTGAAGAGAATATAAGAATTTATTTACAAATAACCAAATCTTGTACAATACTGTATTACATCTCGAAGAAAGCGGTTCCAGACAGCTTGCCGCAACCCACCTCTGAAGCACCACCGCTCCAGCGCGTGCAGCTCCAAAGCGATTTACGTCGAGTGGTCTCCTTGCCAACGCAAGCCGCGTTGCATTACCGGCAAAGCCATCATGTCGCCAAAGCGGTCGGATTCGCGGGTGAATATCATGCTTTACAAACGGAGATTTGAATTTACCTGAATTCCGACACGTCTAGCCTCCTTATTAACCCCAGGAGGCGAGTCCTTTCCATGGTAGACTTCCGATACTACCTGCACAGCTAGGTCCTATTCAGCCGCTTTCTGAAGTGGAATTCAAGCGCCGGACGCTGTGATCGGTTTTCCGTGGCTTCCCCGATTAATACAAGGCGAATGGCAGAGCAGTACCCTAACAAACGGGCCACGAAGAACGCGCGATCTTTCCTTCCTCTTCCTATCATTTCCCTTTACATACACTTGCACTAACAGAACACTCAAACATGTCGGGAGCTGGAAGGAGATATCTAGAGGGGACATCCCCCGAAAGCCTACTCATATGTAGGCGTTCGGATTCTCCCCATCCAGCCAGAAAGGAATCATTACAGCCTCCTCGGATTAAACATTCACTACACTAAAGGGACTAATAACCACAGCAGTTGTCATACCCAGAAGCATCAATCAGGCGAGGACTAATCACCTATCCCCTCTGAGCTTCCATCCAATCCTTAATAATTCAACGCTCATCTTTTACTCATGGTCTCCATACCACCATCCATTCAATCGAAGGCAATCGGTATCCGTGATCATCTGCCTACGAGGGGCTTAAACGCCTTTTCATCCCTACACGCAGGCCCCGCAGGCATATCTTCGGGTTGAGATCATCATCATCATACGTATTTGGTTGGCTGGTTGACTGTATTCCCAGAAGCGTCAGCTGCAAAGGTCATTAAGCCCATAAGTGTAGAGTACTTTTTTTATCGGGGAAGTGGCGGAGATCTTCCCTGGCTGCATGGCAAGATCCGGCGCCGACTTAAACATCGGCTTGCGGATGCTCTCTCAACCAGGTGTGTCTCACCAACGGGGAATCGCCCCAGTCCAGACAAGCTGGAGGCTCTCCAATGGTCTCTTGACATATGTGGTAGTCCATACGTATCTGGCGTTTCTGGAATCGTCTTATGCGGTTTCTCCTCGTATGTTCAATTGACAAAATCCGGTCCATCGGAAATCCTTAATTCGTGTAACCTGCGTCCGTCCGTCATTCACGTCGTCATAGAGGCCTTCCCGTCTGTCAATCGAGACAAATGCGGTGTCATTCGACGCAGCTCGATCTCCATTGTTTTCGGATCCATCCGGAAGATTCTAAGAAATTTCTCCAAAAAGACAGTTTCTGCTTTTCTTAGTACGGTAATCTACCGGTGACCACGGGAACTACGTAGCCGAACGCCATGGAACCCAGACAATGAACGACAGGTTGCTAGGTACTGTATCGCCCGGACGCCACTGTGTACAGTACGCGGTGGGGGCTTGGATCACTCGGAAGGAAAATGTTCATCGTCAGTTTTGCAACCCCATAGTATATTATCGTTTTATAGGATAGTCGTCATGTGTAGCATATATAACAATGGTAATGGGATACTCCACTTTTGAAGTATAATTGTAACTACAAAATTCTACACACGAACACGATAACAACACGAACGTACATTATTCTACACACGCGGTACTGCAAAGGACAAGCTTACGCTTATAATGATACTGTCGAAATACACAATAAGAGAAACTACCTGCGATTAACATAAGCAATTAAAACATCACTCTAACTTTGCATTTTCTAAATAAATAAATAATTTATAGGCTTATGTAATACAGACTCGAGGTTATTTACTTTCATTATACTTTGACCGCAGAAGTCCGCTAAACAAATATAAAACGCAGCAATGAAAAGCGGTTTCAACTTCACCGCAAGATTGTCATCAGCAACGCTACTTTGCGCGCCCGGGAAGGGAGTCAAGCCGTATTTCCGGCGTCGTTCTTTGTCGGTTTCCAACGACCTCTCGCGACCGACTGCGCGGCAGCAACTCGCTTCCGACGGAAACGCGAACTTCAACGCAGGACACTATTATGCCTTTCGTTTTCCTAACGGGAGAAGAGGTGCGACTTAGCGTCGTAAATCTCCACTCAGGACAGAGATGAGAAGAGCCTAATGGTCTATTAGCGTAGATCAGGAATGTGCAAGTCCGGTCCGCAGATACTTCATACATTATCCTGCTGACGTCAGGCCACTATTCTGCCAGCCTAACTTTCGCAAAAGTTCCCTGATTTAACTTATTTTTCCCTAGCTTTACAGTGTATAATCAGAAATGTAATCGTAATAAATAAAAAAGTGCTGCAACACTAGTCTATACCGCTCACTAAATTTTGTTCAAAATGGATATTACATGTTGCCTTTGGCCATTTTCTAAAGACAATCAATTTTTTTTTGCTTCTTTTCTTATAACATTTTTATTACAAAACTTTGTTAAACTGAACTTTTTTCTAAACCATTTTCCTGAATCATTTTCTAATAATAAATAATAAATATAAACAGCAGAAAGGAGAGACTACATATAATTCACATAGAATTACATGACAAATATAAATAAAATTTCAAAATGGATATTTCCATTCCTTCTGTGCAAATGTGGGGCCCTGAGGATTGAAATGAATATGTTAATTTTTGAGGTTCTTGATACGCTTAAACTATTTTGCAAACTTTCACAAAAACTGTTTCTAATTCTTTTTCCCCCTTTAGATGATCTTAATACAGGGCAATGAACTTCTCCAGAATGATAAGAAGTCCGGTTTTCATTAAAACATCTTGATTCTCTTTTCCCTAGTGTTCGCCTTGCTTAGTTGCAGGTCCCGGAAGCCCTTCCCGCCGATGTGTGCCGGATATGACAGGGTCTGTTGGGACAGGACGTGCTCCCCAGTCCGGTTTGGGGAATATAATGGGATGATGATGACGATGAATGAAAGTCAATGAAGGATCCGGTGCGGTTTGTGGCGCGTACCAGGTGTAGCTTTTTTGCCAGGTGCATATTTGCTTGAAACATCCCGGTGATCTAATTTTCGAAATTTTGTTCATAAACATAATCGATTTTTCAATACAAGAATTTGAAAAGATATTCAGTAATAATACTTAGAATCTTAATAGTTTTCATATCGCTTTCAATTAAGAGAGTTCCGGATTTTTTATCTTTACATTTTTATATGGATAGAGAACATTCAGTCATCTGATTTTATCTCCCTTTTCATTACTTATATTCTTTTAATGTTTCAAAGATTTCGAACTTCCCCACTAGACTTGCATAATATTAATTAATAGCATGCAATATATTTAAAATAGTGACGTATATAATGATAAAGTGTGCATTTATGAATTCATTTAAAGAGTGATATCTTATAAAGAATGATTGTTTACGTAGTTTCTCCATTTGTTGCAACAATTAGCATAGTAACACGTCGTTAGACAAACAAGACAACACTTTTAATTGATTTACCACGTTCCCACAAAAAATTATTCTCTTGAAAACAGCTTAATTAACTTCTCCTCAAGAACCTTATGGAATAAATACGTCTTAGAATATTTGAGGACTTTGAATTTTTGAGGACTTATACAAGCGTTTCAATTCAGATTTGCCAGAGATGGTCGATATTTTCTGTGGACGTTTTATATGTTCTGATACTTTAATGTGAACTCAAACCTTTTCACTGTATAAGCCTTTTATAAAAGGAATATATTTAACATGGTTTGAATATGTTTTATATTGTGATCATCCGTTTCCACTTTCACAAATGTTCCTGTAGTAGAAACCACGCTACACAAACCACGCTGCGAAATTTTAAGGGACAATTATTTTTCCTTTAACTTCGCTTTTACTCTTGGCAGACATTTTATGGCTCACTAGGGAACGGTTTGCAATAGAAAATTTATCAATTTCCTTTCACATCCAAGCATACAGCAATAATACTAGTCGTTGGATCAGGTCCAACCCAGAGATCATGAGTCGGACCTGATCCAACGTTCATAATGAGCTCACTGATATTAAGTTGCACTTGGTTGAGTTTGGATGTATGATATCACTTTTATAAAACATAAGTACCTACTGAAATAAAAACTTGATTACACATGAGTATTTGTCAGCAACTCGTCAACCGAATACGGTTCAGACACGCTCAGACTCCGGAATGTTTCTCTATTGAGCGTTGCGACCTTCGATTGCAGTACAGAGTTAAATGGCGCTATCCCTGTCTCTTTCTGACACGTTGGTGGTTGTTCAATCGCCATAACAAAATTTTCAAAAGCCATAACAAAAATTTCAAAACACGAATTTTTGGAGGTGAACTATTTGCGTGGTAGAGTGCGAAAAAAAACTGCACAATAACGTATTTTTTGCAGATAGAAAATCTATCTGTACCTGAAGATACATCTTTTAAATAAATTATACGTAAACGAAAGTTTGTTACATATTTCCTTAGATTATGAATACACCCTCGACAAACGATCACATTAATAAATTTAGTAATTATGCATATAAATACTTAAATTTAAATTTTCTACACGGAAATTCATGGACATTCACTCAAAATCAGCACATCTGGCATTCCATCGCACATTTTCACAATTGCTTAGCGACAGTGATGTGCATGCCGTTTTTGCCGTAAGTGTCAAATTAATGTTATTTTTATTCTCATATCTTTAGCATCACATGCCTCTTTAAATTATTGAGTCATTATGACGTATTTTACTACGTTACGGAAATGAGACATCTGCGTAAAAAAAAGACTTCTAAAAAAAACAAAAAAAAACAAAAAAAACAAAAAAAAAACAAAAAAAAACAGAATATTATATTCATAATGTTACAACCATTCGCAAATATGAATATATTTTAATAATTGATTCGACTGGCCTATTATTAAGTGCACTGGAACGTCCAAAACCATGTTTGCCTTACGACGCGTGGTAGTTACAATTGTCGCCCCTGTAGGCCGTACTGCTGTGTGTGGTCGATGCGCTCTATACTTACCGCAGGCTAAATGGTAACACAACCTGGCAATTTATTTGAATGTGTCACTAATCCCAAATGGCAAGGTGAGAGTAGGGTGTATTTACTGGCGAGAAACCATGTCAATATGCATTTGAATTTGCATGTGCATTTTGTTCATAGTTCCAACCAATGCAGACACTGTCACTCTAAAATCTCCGAGAACAGACAAAGACGGCTTCGCCTACGCTCTTCTACGAAATAAGATGAAATTCCTTGTTAACAGATAAATTTGAAATGCGTGTAACCAACACGCGAAACGTTCGTAATTGAAAAATAAAGATATTGACGAATAACCTTATTGATTGTCAAAAATAAAAAGATATTTGTGTTTTACTGTTAAGGTGAAATTCCCTCTGAGTATCATAAGAGTGATAACGTTTTGGACGTTTTGATCGGCGAAACGGGTAACAGTTTCCGCCGATATCATCAAAGAGGCGCGGACAATGACCTGAACTAAACGATTAAGTTCCCGGTGACACCTTGTTCCGCGAAACCGTTAACCGTGCTACCCATAGACAACCGTACAAATGCTCTGAGGTGCCACATGCTATCCACGTTGTACGTACGCACGCGGCAGTGTTTGATTTCACGTGATCCGAGAATCGTGGGTATGCAAGGACTTCGCATTTCCAAAGGGTACATATGTCATTTTCCCTGCATACTTTTGATCTTAACACGCATTATCATGTACTTCATGATGTGAACGAGTTGAATCATGCAATTTAATGAATACGACGACTTGTATAAATGTGCTAAAAATTAGGGATCTATCTGAAAATAACGAAAAATATCCCTTTTCTTCAAATCAAATTCCCGGTTTATTCCTTTTTCGTTTTCTTCCAAGCTTTCCCAAATTCCCATTTCCCCCCAAGTTTTCAGGGATTCCAGGTTAGCTGGCCCCCTGACAGGGAAACCACTGACCTAAGCAGGAGGACTACGAATTCGATTTCAGCAGGCGCCACAAACACACTGATTTCATAACACACCCGTGTAAATTTCAGACACCTTGTCGAGATCGAACCCGCGTTCTCTAGATCACTTGTACACTCGATACGTAACGCGTTGACTTTCTGCTCACGCCCACGGGTGTTGGTCTTTTCATTCAAACTTCTGAATTTTCAAAAGCTGCAAAAATTTGATATATTATTACATTTTACGTATTAATCTTTTCTTTGGTTTGTGTCTGTCTCCTCTCTCGCTATACTATCGCCCATATCGGCCGTTGGACGTGCTCAAGATACATCAGAGGTATTCAGATGTTGACACACCGATACGTGAAGGTCAAAGCGAAGACAAGAGTGCGTAGAAAACTGGGAAGGAGGGCAAAAGCCGTTGATAGTAAGAACTACCGTCATGGCGCAGGTACGAACATCACAGATCGCCGAGTGGGGCGCGCACAATAGTATGACGAAATGAAAAGATAACCACGTCTGGTCAACCACAGCGTGGGAACTGCATTAGGTCAAGAAGATAGTGTTGACTGTGTCGCTCACCTTCCAACCGCGGTTCAAATCCCAAACTAACCACGTGAAATTTCTGATGGACAACGCCGGTTACGGGCAGTTTTCTCGGGACCTCCCGTTCCCCGCGCCCCGCATTCCACTATTACTCACTCCTCTAATCAATCACCCATCCATCAAATTCATCTCCAGCATGGCCGAAAGGTTACGCACTGGGATCGTGTTCAGAATATTACAGCGCACCAACTCAATCAATTTACATTCAAGATAAATCTAAGAGGAGGAGGAGGAGGAGGAGGAGGAGAAGGAAAACCAAAGGAAAAGACTGACGACAAGCGAACAGGAGGGGAGGGGAGAAATGACAAATAAGAGAGAGGGGACAAACGACAAACTGCAGAGCAGAGTTGGGCATAATTTATTACACTCTTAAATGATTATACATAAAATTACTTAGAGTGAAATTACAATATAATCATAACTACTTGGTAATTGTAAGTAAAGTCAATTGTCCTGGGCGATTAAGTTGTATTTTGCCATTCTTTTCAATCTGATTACTTTTTTATCTATTGTATCTTTGTATCTATTTTAACCTCTATTTCCATTGTACATTTCGTAGCGAAATTGACAAATGAATACTCTGATGAAGTTCCACAATAATGCAATATTTGTTGCATGCATAAAGCGTCTAAGTTTACTGTTTAGACCGTAATAGTCCGTATATACTAGAAGCATATTGAAGATAAGTGCGCTTAATTCTCACACTTCCTATAACTTCGCGTACGTAAATACAATGTTTATTAATTATAACATATTTGGTTTCTTAGCAAATGCCATATTGCGCTTGTCAGCTCTTGTACCACGACCGCCTAAAGAACCTTCTGGTATGTTTGATTCAAAATTATCTGTTATAACCTTAACCAAGAGCGTACGAGGCATACTATACTTTCTGTTGCTGACAATATAAATTACATATACGCACTATCGCACTAACATATATAATGAAATGTACTTATTGGTCTTCTTTTCACCATCAGCAATTCACACTATAATAGAACCAGAATACGATTACAGATTACTTGTAATCGTCGTGTACTGTTTCGTAGTATAATATTAGTAATCGAGTTGGTAAAAGGTAAGCGATTACATTTTATAATTGGGTAGTCAAGACTTTTGGGCCAACTCGGTTAGGAGTAGTAACAGCAGGCGGAAAGAGAATAGAGTCAATGCAACGAAAGGGGAGGAAGAAATACAATTTTAAGTCTGCGTTCTTAATGAAATCAGTAATCTCTCATACATTTATAACACGATCTTTAATCGAATAAGCATATTGGAAATTAGAAAGGAAATAAACATTTTATTTCATATATCTCATGACTGATCATAGGAGCCAAAAAACCAAGGCAATAAATGAAACAATGAGAATAATTAAACAATTTACAGAATCAAAGATGTGACGCCTACAAATTCCACAAAATGAAATTAAATTCTTCACAGATTAAGTCAAGGTGCTCAACTTGGTACCTCGCCCAGACCAAAGAGATGATATCCGGGCCAAAGACAAATTAATCTGGTTTCAGGGTGATCTAAGAAAAAAAAAAAACTTGTTTGCTCCAAACAATTTTACTTCGATCCTAGATCGTGGGTCCGATAATTTATTTAGAGTCGCTTTTGAAGAAAACTAGTTTCGCTTAAAACAACAAAATGTCTAACAAGCAGCAAATGATATTCGATCAAATATTACCACTAATATTTTATCACATATTATAAAAACTATGTAAACTGGAATGTAAATAAAAAATGTGTAAAACAATGTGTACATTAGGTGTGTACCTGCATCCCTAAGGTTTGTAACATATCTAATTTTGCAGCGAAGGGGGGAAGTTTTAGTTTGACCTAACTAAATACGCATACATTTCATTCAATCGTAATAGTGGCAAACAAAGAATTCCAGTTTGATAAGAAATGTAAAGATGCACGCTGTTTTTAACCTTACCTTTTGTATATGGTGAGGTTTTGTAATGCGATTCTTCGGAATTATCTTGCCAGCATAGACAATTCGAGTCGAGAGATCCACCAGTTCATGGACGTGAGCAAATCCACCCTGCAAATAAAATATTTAAATGATGTCTGCATGTACAAATGAAACTAATCAATCTCTTTTGTCTGAGAAATGTGTCACATCTGAAGCAGCAAAGTAAAGCTGTATTTGAAAGTAGTCTTAAATAAAGAGAAACCTCAACTTACTAGATAAATTAGGCAATCATAAATCTACATTACTATTAATAATAATAATAATAATAATAATAATAATAATATTAAAATCAGTATTCCTACAATTACACGATTGACGATAGAGATTTTGTTCTTAATGAAATCTGTTATTAATTAGATCTTGAAATCTGATAATTATACAATAAACCACTAAAACATTTAAATTGAATGTCCATGCATCCAGTTTTCATGTCTGGCAATTATACCAGTAAACCTTGTAACCATAGAATATATAGAAATTCCATTTCCACGAATAAATCTAGAAAGTGAAGAGACCTTAGACGAAATGTTCAAGTTTTCATTTCAATACAGTACAAGTATTTGAAATACACTGCACTACCGTATAAAAGTGAGCGATGCTATGCACCGCTTCACGTGTGTGAAGTTCCTTTATTTAGCCATCTGGAAAATATGATGTCATAGTAAGACTTTTTGCGTGGTGACATCACATTGGAAAAAACTTTTGACCGTCCTCACAGCCCTTTCTCACCACATATCACATTTCAATTGGAAGCGCGATGCAGTTACAAAGATGGAGATCATATTAAGCAATAACGTTATACTTCCGTCAAACAGTCACACATATTCACACCATGGTCCCTATTATACTATCATTGGGGAAGATGGCATTGTCTCCGACAAACCATGAACTAACGATGAAACAAATCACGATTCGATATATAAGAATTTTTATATGATCACAGAAAAACTGTTCACATTTTGTGAGCGAAATTATTGTTTTCTGCACCATCTCTATTGCTCTTTTGCATCAACCTATTGGCAACGGCAAGAAAACCCTAAAACTCGATAAAGCAAATAAATCAACGCACTTAAAATAAAAATAATTTTAATCTAAAGAAATGAGTTCTGTCGATCCCCGGTGGCCGAGATGCTAAAGTAGTAGCGATCTCGGACCGAAGGATCGCGGGTTGGAGTCCCGCCTGGGGCATGGTTGTATTTGTGTTCGTCCTTTCACCCCCCCCCCTATCATCGCCATGTCTTGTCATGTCATGTTATCTTCACAGTTAACATAACGTTAAACCCGATAATGGTCGCTAATTACCTAGATGTTGCCACACGCCTAAGACTAATTGGTAGTCAAGTAAGTATTCGATGGCAATAAGTGTTCTACGGAATTTAGGGAAGAAACTGATATTTGTTTTCTTTTGTTGTTGTTTTTTTCTTTGGTATTTTTTCACGGGAACCAATATTTTTGTATTACAGTAATCCCGCGACATCCGCGAATTCGCTATTCGCGAGTTTCGAACACTCGCGATTAGAGAAATGCTACCAGTTTTAACATTCGCGAGTGCGTCTTTTAGTCGTATTTTTTTTAAAGCGAGGACATTTCATTTACTTCATCAGCGTCATTTGGGAACCGAACTTGAAACATTACAGACACCGGAGCTCAAAGTATCGCTTTCTGCAAAAATCTCAAATTTAGGGTGTCAATTCACATTAATAAAAAAAAAATTGTGAAATAATTCAATTCAGTTGCGTCATGTTGGAGGTAAGAGCTTTGGCCACACGAACTGAAAAGCCATTCAGGATCTGTGCATCTCTTATTGTAATGATTTCACTGAAGAGTATCTTCGAGAAATATCAGCAAAGAAAATCCCCTCGAACGTAATGATGAACTAACGGAAGCGAAACTGCATCCTGGAGAGAAATAGAATCAGCAACCCTTCAACATTTGGGATATTAGAATGGGGAAGGTGATGAAACAAAAAATAACCAAATCCTATACCCAATCACTTTCAACTTTGAAATAAGTTTCTATTATTGTTTTATTTCTTCTCTTTGGGATGTTAATTGTGAATTCTGTTGGTGGTAGTGCCTACTCAGTTCTACAGAAATTGTTTTTTTTCATTTTTTCTTTATTTTTAAACAGTTTTTTGATATCCAGGAACCTAACGCAAATTTTTTCATTGAAAGATAGACTTGACATTCACGGATTTGACATTCGCGATGCGTTTCAGGAACCTAACCCTCGCGAATGCTGAGGGATTACTGTATATTCAAGTCCTCATCTTTATAATTAAATCGAAATAAAATGATGGGATATGACCAGTGGTCACCCATATTTGTAATTAAGGTCAACGGTTATAGGCTCCCAAGTCAAAATTACTCATTTCTTTATCAAAATTGCCGTAATATCTCCGCCCTCGGTAGTCATTTACTACTTTCTGAAAGCAAGGAGGACAGAATATAAATTATTTTCCGGATTTCTGTTCCTTGTGCGCGGGTTACAAATTTACAATGTAATAGCTCGGAAAAATCTATTACTGTTATTAGTACTGGATCACACTTAATTTAGGCGTTCTTCACACTACCCAGAATACAACCTAATCAATGTCCATGGTAAAACGGCATTGCCAACTGTCTATATTCATTTCTCTTCATCAATGCCTCATCGTTCCTAGATAGCGAGCTGATCTAGACCTTTCCACCCACCCCCCATTTTCCCGCTAGGAAACAGCGCAGCGCCGAGGTTATCAGAAACAACTGGTCTCTTTTCCATCAATTAGCCGGAGAACCTTGACGTGAACTGAACATGGCAATTGCAGCATGTGCGAAAGAAAGAAGGATATGTGTAGATTTTGAGATTCTCGCCTGAGACTTAATCATTATGACCATGCCATTCGTTTTATAGCTCCAGTTTTGTTTGATGATTTTGACGACTTATCGACGAAAATAAATCAAAATTTTCTAATGGCGATTTGTTAGGAAGGGAAGAAAGTGTTCATAATTTTTTAATATAATTGCCAAATAAAGTATTTGCATTGAAAAAATCTGTAGAAAAAATTATCGTTTTTTGTTTGCTATGAGGAATTTCAATTTAATCAATTTTTACTTTCTTGAACTTACTTCATAAGAAGAGAAAGTATTGTAATCAAGCGCCGGAAAACGGAGAATTTTCGGCAGAAAACTCTCGCGCCTGCTCTCGCGGGTATTCTGCACTCAAGAGCCGGAGTGCAGTTTGTCCGCAAGAACGGTGCAAGTGAAAGTATTGCGGGTAGGAAGCTTTGTTGGGAAGGTAGGAACTCGCACAATGGGATCAGCGCGGCTCACAGATTGAATGCATGTGCTTCTAATGAAATGATCCATGCTGTGAAATTATTTACCCACTTATTTAAATGGGGGTCGCCCCGTATTCGTATAAGGGCCATAATTCACTGTTTATATCCTTCTGATTTTTTTTAGAATATGTTCATTGTGACTCTTAAACAATATTTTAAAGCAGAGGCCTTTTTTAAAAAAATATTATTTAATTCTAACTAGCATTCTTTTATATTTAATAATTGATTTTTCACCAGGAAAATTTTAATCTTCAAATAAAAGCAAAACGAAGGAAATTATGTGAGTACACCTAACGAAAACGTCCGATGTCCTGGATATCGTTTAACTCTAGTGTTGGAGATATTTATAAACATTTAGGTTTACGCCAGTGAAGATGAATTAATGTTTTATGAACAAAATTATAGTCATAAAATTCAGTTACATTTTAAATATTTCAACGTCGTACAAAATTATGAATAAATAGTGTTCGTTGACTTGATATTAGAAATACATAATGTCCTCTTGTCAGAAATTAGAGCAGAAAATAATGATTAATTTTTTTTCTTTGACATTACTGTTTTATTCCCCGATCGATTCGATCGAACTCGAGGCTTTGGGAGTTTTCAAACGAATAGTTCTATTATTGAGGGTACTTTCCATGAAGCCTCAAAAACCTTTTCAAAATTTTCTCAAAAATGACTCCAGATTATTTATAAAACTTTGTCCTCGGATAGCATAAGGGGCTCTTAATAGAATGGTGCACGGCTCATGTTTGCTACAATCCCTGATTTTTCGAAAACTATAACAAAAAAAAAAAGGAGATGTCTTGCTACAATTACAATATCGAAGAGATTTTTCCCTTAATGAAATAAGTTCTTTATAGATAGATCTTGAAATAAGATCAAGTTCAATTTTTCAAAAATGAGTAGTTTTCGAGTAATTTTGCGAGAAATATGGGCAATTTTAACTTTTTAATCATTTTTTCTCAAAACCGCTCCATTTTTTCTTTAAATTTTCTCCTCGCATGTATCAAGGTTCAGTAATGAATATAGCACTAGTCCCGTTTCGGCGAAATCTCCGTATTTTCGAAAATTTCAAAGATTGCGAGTTGGAAATATTGGGTTGAGACAATTATATTTTTAAGCATCGGCCTGAATTGGAACCTCACGTCGTTTCTCTAGCATGGTGGTATGGCTGATGGCGAGTGAAGTTGGAGGACCTGAGTTCCAGTCTTTGTGTGGAAAACAATTTTTGCTGGTTGAAAACGCTTTTGCATGTTTACGTAGTAGTATAATATAGCAGAGCGCTTGGAAATAATGCGAGAAAGTATGTACGATTGTAACACAACTAGTAATTGCACACTTTTAAGTGACGCGACAAATATCGAAATCGCACTGACGGAGAACACGGAACGTTTCCTCCTCTTGTTTACTACTAGCCCTTAACCTCACAGCGTTCCAGTGTCCAGAAGAGAAACAAACGTTTTCAACACTGTTCCGGAGGTGGAGCTTCTCCTTGAACTGGTATCTAGTGGCATTCTTTTCAAGTAGATGAACTCGTCGCAAGGCGCGAGAATCATGTAACCCTCGCCACATCTTTACTCCATGCCCTCGCCAACGACACTGACTCAGTCAAGGGCTGGCGCACGATGTGAATCGAATGTAATGCACAAGCGGAAGCCCGGATGACGGATCAAAGTTTCCCCCTCTCCCATTCCTTCTTGAATCGAAGCATATAATTTAATTTATACCATTTTAAATCATTCATGTAATTAACTTCTTTCCAGTTAACTCTACCTCACTACCGGGGGAGGGGGTCAGAAGCCCACCGATTTGTTTCTTTCTTTTGTAGGTTTCATTTTTCTTAGGAAGCTAATATCATTGACATTGATTCTGATGTGCTTTATGTTCAAAATATGAAATTTATCACAACAGTTCGTAATAATTTGTGATTTTGCAGCGTCTTCGGCTGTTGATAAAAAAATCCGGAATTTTCACTCGAAAACTAAAAATTTAGAATATATTTTTGCATGTTTCTCCTGGATGTTTGGCTAGTAACATTTAAGATGCTAAACTCAGATCTTTGTGACAAGACGCTGATAAGCGCCACCGAATTCGTGATTAATGCAATTTTGCGACTTCCACATGATTAAGTGTAGAACTTGGCTATCTCTGTCAATACTGCTTTGGCGAACGTCGTTCATTTGAAAGATACGACAACTAAGTAATATCTTCCGATATAATAGATGTGGTTAGTTCAGTATAACAATTAGAGAAACTAACATACGAAATCGAATTGTTTGTGTGCGCTGATGGCTAGTTGAGAGCACATGCAAAAGTGTATGCGAGCTTTGCTCCAAACTATAAATAAAGTGGAACTGCAGGCAGTGGAAATTGCTGTTTTGCGTGGCAGCAACGCTACTCAGTGTCATGCGCAGCAACGAGGGGCATGAGGTGATAGTGTTGCCTTATCGTAGAGTTCCGCATTGGGCGGAGGCCTCCCGACACATCTGCTGACTCGCAGCCCAACGAGCAGCAATGCAGATGAACAATGTGGTACACAAACTTGTAAATCGCGCTCAGCCGTTCGTTCTCAACGCCTCATTGTTGGCTAAAATGAGGGGAAACCTTCAGAGATAATTTTGAAGAGTGTTAACATTGAATAATGTAATTTGGTTCTTGTCATGCCTACGAAAACCATGATTTATATTTAAGCATCGTTCCAATACCCCTACTTGAAAGCTGCTGCACCAAAAACCAATTTGATACGAGCATAGAGAAGAGCATTTCAATGACCAATCGTAATGAATTTCTATTCCTGCCTCAGTATTGACTCATACTGTTTCATGTCTTATGGAATGGATATTCTGTCAAGAGAACAGTAAACAAGGTCGTAGCAGCGGACCTAAGGGTGGGGTGTCTTGGGACTTCAGACCCCTTTCCTCTCAGTAGCCAAAAGTGCATTTTCATAACGTTTTTATTAATTTTACACAATACCGAAAGTCATTCAATATCTACGTAATATCTGTAATTCTACAATAACAACATAAATGTTAAATTCATTCAAAATAAATGAAACATTGTTAATAAAAACGAATGGTGCTACAGAATGGCATAGACTTTCTCGTCCTAGTTAGTTTTCTAATTTCCTATGTCTGGCATATATTTCCTGTTTTGCCACATACTTTTGTCAGCTACCATCTATTGCCGCCAAAAGTACATTTTTTTTTGCAATTTTCTCACTTTTTCGGTTTACTGATAGTGAAACCAAAACATTAAGAATATTAAAGAAAGTAAACCTCATACTATATGGCAATTGTCAATCAAAAATTTGGAGCCATTTTTAAGATAATGGCGTTGAAGCTTTACTGTAAATGCGAAATTTGAAGCTCTTTTTCAGAGAAAAGTTTTGAGTTTTCGAAAAACGTGATTGAAAGTCAATTGAAGCACTTCCACTCACAAATGCAATAGTGTTCACAACTCGTTCGAAATGTGCATATTAACAGCGTGAGACATTTAAAAAATTACATTTGTGTATTTTTTGAAAAAACAAAAGAGTACAGGAAAATGAATGTCATCTCAAAGAGTGCAATTAGCACTATATACACGAAAAGTTTGAAGGAAAAATTTGGAACCATTTTTGAGAAAATGGCGATTGAGCGTTTCTCAAATTATGGAATTTTGAGTTCGTTTTCACAGAAAACTTTTGATTTTTCGAAAAACTTTATGGCATTATTTAAACCGCATGTACTTATAAATGCATTAATGTGAACAAATCGCCGCTAATATAATATAAAAGTGAGGGATAACTCAAAAAATTACATCTTTTCTTTAAATTTTTTGAAGAAAACAGTAAATACACGAATAAAGGTGGCATATATCTGATTTTCACCGTTAAATCTGAGTTTTCGAAAATTGCAAAATTTTGAATGGCAGAATTTTTTCGGCGTCTTCCTACAACTACAAAATTGAAGATACAGGGTTTTTCTTTTTCACATTTTTCTCCGCAATTAGTTCTTTCATAAAGGTCACGTACTTTCTTTTAAAATTTAGTCGTTTTTCGCGCAATATTGCGTTCAATTTGTGCAATTTAAAAAATAACAAAAACAAGATTTTCTCAAAAACTGCTCCAATTCTTTTTCTTTACACTTTTGGTAGGGATAGTGCCTAACGTTCTCTATGCGATGACATAAACGCCATTTTCCTCTATCAACAAACAAACAAATGAATATAGCCTAATTACTGAGATTATAATGAAGCAAATATATATTAGACACCACTTTTATTCAACATAGTGATTAATGTACATATTTCACGTTTATAATTAATTTTTCATATTTTTCATTCATAATTCACATTTATAATTACAGTTATGTATTTATAAAAGTGCATATCAGAATAACTAAAAAAAAAGTTGAATTTGGTTGGTATAATAAAAGTTTTCAAAGCAGTCGCGGGCCGCGCAAAAAGATCCGGCGGCAGCATGCGGTCCGCAGTCCGCCAGTTGGAAAGCCCTGGTTTAGACGGTAATCGTGTTAACAGGCGAACGGACGGGCGTTTTGAAAAAGAAAAATAAAATAAAAAAAATATTACTCCGTATATACGTATGTATACCTTAAAGTAAATTGGCCTCTTTCTGCAATAACACGGAAGGTAGCATCGTATACACTATACGTAGAAGGACCGACGTTGATATTTTTAGGCGGCGACAGCTTTACAACACCCAAAACACGACTGGCGTGCGCGCTGCAGCCTACGGAAATTTTACGTCAGGATGGCTCAGGACGGGCCGTGCGCCGCGCCAGGTACAGGCGTTGTTCCCGCGATAACGAATGCCGATACCTTTTGGAGGCGCGCCCTTTAGGCGCACGTTGACGCCGGGACTGGGCAGCGCCGCCCGGTGGCTGTCCTCACCTCCGAAACACAGGGGGTGGGGGTGGGGGTGGGGGTGGGGGTGGGGGTGGGCGTGGTGTGAGGTGGGAAGTGCGAAGGAGCCTTGCGACGTGAGGGTTGTGCGTTGATGTAGGCATGGGGGGGGCGTTTGGACATGTGAGCTGACAAGTCTTTGTGGCAGCGAATGTACTTGCGTCATAATAAAGCTGTATTCTCCAATTAAAACATAGGGCGAATTGATCAGCTGGGTCACGGTTACCCAATCGAAAGATTCGATATCAACATTTTAAGATGCAACGAAGCTCATGATTTCCCAGCGGATCGGTGTCAATTCGCCCGATATTTTAATCGGGGTGTAGTACCTCTGATAACTGTACGGGCTGGTCACTCGTTCGTCTTTTTCCGGTGCAGACATTCTCTGGTACAGCTCATCATAAGTAAAAATGATCGTTGTTATTTTGTTAACAATACTATCACATCAAATCTATAGCTCATTTATCGATGTAAATAAGCTTTTACTACTCCTGAGCGAAAATTTCTTATTTTTAAATTTTGATAACCACACTCTGTTGGTACTATTGTTCATCAATCATGCGTAGTAAAAATGTGGGGTGTGGATTCTGAAGTTCAACACGTTGTATGCAGTTTTTACTCTCTTCTGACGATAATCACGCGTCACAAGGCGTTCAATTGATGTTACTCCAAATTAGCGTACTGCGATGTACAATATTGGCAATCATGTTTTCTCAGTCTTCCCGCCACGGCGGTACTCTCCACGTACGGGTAAAATCTTGTAGTATTACGTATACAATCTTGTGGTGTTTCCGTATGAAAAGAGAAATTTCCACCCAAACGCCAATTCGTAATAAACTCACCCTTGCCAAAACATGCACAGTCGTTTCAACGAGGTATCAAGTCGTCGGGACGCTGTATTTTCAATGGAGGCCGTCGCTCGCCGGATCACAAGTAATAGTTGAAGGCGGTCATTTGCCTTCATCTGCATGACTAATTCCCATTCTTAATCCGGCCGACGCGGCTGGCAGCGGCTGCGGGAGCGCTCTGCCTGCGGCGCGGAGCGGAGCGGCGCAGCGCGGGCAATCGATGCAGGGCGCAGCGCAAGCACATCCCCCGAAGGCAACGCAGCGAGAGAAGCAGCCACGGGGATGATTCCCTGGGCGAAGCGACCCCCGCGCAGGGGGCGACGCTGCGCTGCTCTTCTAGGCGCAATCGCAACGGGGTGAGGCCACGCACTCGACAACTCAACGAGGCTGCCAGCAAAACAGCCTACCCCCAAGCCGGATTAGGTATTGCGGAGCCCCAAGTACAACATCGTACAGCGCCCCCCCACCCTCCGAAAAATCCTCCAGATTGATTAAAAACCAAAAACTAATTTTAATTGAAATGCACACTACAAATCAAAACATATTTTTAATACGTTTGTTTCTACAGCAATCTATTTAATTAAAAACTATATTGTCAGATACAAGCATTTTTTTTACTTTTATTTCAAATATTTTATGTTTTTTTCGGGGACGTGGGGCCCTTCACGGATAGGGGCCCCTGAGCTACCATTTATTTTGCTTGAAGGTAAATCCGGTCCTGCCTACCCCAGTCGTTTTAGAAACTAGAGATACCGGGCGCAATAGCATTCCGAAAGGCCCTTCTTGAGATAAATTTCAATACACATTTTGTGATATTGTGGACATCATTAGTATCGGAAGTAGATTCAAATTGAAGAGTATTATCAAAACGTTTAGTGTCATGATGGGTCTGGCATCAAGAGATCATTTCATGTCGGAGTCACTATAGGCAGGACGTTCAAAAACTTACTGAAATGAGGGGCTTGGGCGTACCCTGAAATAGCAGATTTTCTGAAACTGCCCATGATTATTAGCTCCTAAAGCCAGTTGTCCATGTATTGAGGTACCTAAACTGTTTAATTTACAAATTATGCTAGCCCCGATACTGGTCATTACGTTTTAGGGTTCGCCGAGAAAAAAGTGCACATTCACTCCGCCGGCATTTCTTTTGTGTTGTGAGCTGCGCACCACGCGAAGTCCCTTAGTGACTCTAGAAACTCGACAGTTCAATCGCGTGAAGATTACAAAATTTAAACCTTCGAAGGCGGCTTTCAACCGACAACAGATATAGGTGTAATAATGTGCCGAATCGGCGATACAACTGGGGCTAAAACTAGTACACACCCCAAAATCATAACATTCTCCACCAAAGTGTTTGGGGTAAAAAATCCCTCTGTCTTATGCTTCGATTTAATTAATGGTAAGTAAAAAGTACTTTTAATCCATTTTTATCTATTATCCATATCCACCAACGGCGTATGTGGGGTAACGGTTAGCGTATAGGACAGTTAAACCCCAAGTTCGCGGGTTCAAACTCGAAAACCATGGATTTTTAAGCGAAAAAATTCTTCACAAGCCTCTTTCGGGAGGGAAGTATATCGGCCCATGCTGTATATTCGGCTCATGCTGCATATTTACTGCATGTAAAAAATCGTCAAAGGAAAGGAACCTCTGAGTTAAATTCAAACTTCCTATTCGTCACCCGAGTGAAAACTTTCTCTGCTAGATAGCGAAAGGAGCGTAGCGAAATTTGCATGGTAAGGCAGAAGGACAAAGCCTGATGGCCTTAGCCTCGCCACGTAAAATAAGGTATCATTGATTGATTGATTGTTAATATCAACAATAATATTTATATTGTATCAAATATTATGAAAGTACCGTTGGAACAAATTTCGAAATAAGTAAATGTAAAAAAAAACTATTATAATTTTTTTTTTCACACAGATCACGTTCAAAATATTTATTGTAGTATCTTGTCTAGCTATAATTTGCACAACAAAGTTTTCCATCAGTTTAATAATTTTTCGTTGTATATTGAACTAAATGTTCTGCCAATTTTAAACACAAGTGAAATTCATTACATCCTTTCTCCCCTCCATTTGAGTTTTTATTGCCCTTCTGCCTATTTTTAATATTTTCCATTGCCTTGGTTCCTTAAACCTAAGTTTTACGTGCATTAACATCCGATCACTAGTTATCAAGCTTTACATCTGAATCCTTCAAATATTCAATACCATAAAACCTCAGAAAAGGTTCCATGCAAAATATTCCATTATCCAATTATTATTATTATTATTATTATTATTATTATTATTCCATTACATCACGACTAAAGATCTTATGAGTCGGCTGAATATAAAATCTACTCCAGGTTGCAACCAGCTACCTAAGGAGCAGATTCGGTGACTGTCAGTGCCTCTACAATACTTTACGCAAAATGTGGGCTGTTCCAAATAAAGCAATTTCTTGCACTTCCCAATCTTTTGAATTACCTGGGAGTTTAGACAAGTTCTTACTCAAATTTTGCGGAACAAATCCCAGAGCTCCGATAACTATCGGGACGACCTGTGCTTTTACGCCCCACATTCGGCTGATCTCGATTTCCAAACTCTTGTATTTAAGACGTTTCTCTGCCTCCTTGGTAACGACGTTTTGATCGCAAGGTACAGCAACATCGATAAGTAAACACGATTTTTTGGCCAAATCCCGGATAACTATATCCGGTTTGTTTGCCGCTATCGTGCGATCAGTTTGAATTTGTTGGTCGTACAATATCGTACACAATCCAACAGACGTCACCGGTTTCGGTGAGTGTTCGTACCACTTGGGGCATGTGTTTGGAACTTCGAGGGCGGTACAGATCTGCCAGTGGAGGTAGCTACACACCCTGTCATGTCTTTTAAGGTATTCGGTCTTTGCTAGGATTGGACAAGCTGAGACAATATGATCAATGGTTTCTACTTGCTCCAGGCAAATGCGGCATTTGTCATCTTGGGAAATTTTGAGAACCGCTTTATCATAATGTCGTGTTCTCAAGGCCTGATCTTGGGCAGCTATTACAAGTGCTTCCGATTCTGGCTTCATCCTTCCCCTTTTAAGCCACATAAATGATTGATCTTTATTGATCTGCACCTTGTCCATTCTTTTTAGGTATTGACCGTGGAGTGGTTTGTCTCTCCACGATTTCTTTAACATTTTTTGTGTCTCACACTTCATGTTTAGCAGCATCAGAGGTTCAGTGTCCGTGTTATTCGACGTGTCTTGCCTAGTTTTCTTCGCAATGTTTCTTGCTACACTAACAATGCCTCTGTTTCCCATTCTTCGGTCAGATTTCATGACCTGCCTCATTAGAGGGTCGTCTTGATGGCTGACTACATAGTTACCCAACCCGACTATTGCGTTGTGCCAGGAGGCCTCAATTTGTCTGAGGCCTCTTCCTCCTTCCTTACGTGCCACATAAAGTCTATGTATATCAGCTCGAGGGTGGGAAACATGATGCATTGTCAGCAGTTTTCTGGTTTTTCGATCCATGGTGCGAATTTCTTGCTCAGTCCAGTCCACTAGTCCAAAACTGTATTCGGCTACAGGTACCGCCAAACTACCTATTGCAGATATTTTATTCCTGGAATTCAGAGCGGACTGCAGGACCAGTCTCACTCTTCTATAATACTCCCTACGAATTCTCTCTTTCATTCTGTCATTCGAGATGGTTTCACATTCTTCAATGCCCAGATATTTGTAAGTTTTACCTGGCTCAAGATCTTGAATCACAGTGTGCGTATCAATTTCAATGTTCTCAGACGTTGTGAGTTTCCCTCTTTTTAAATTGATTTTTGCACACTTGTCAAGACCAAACTTCATGCAGATGTCATTGCTAAAGTCATTCACGACAGACAGCATTTGGGAGAGAATCACTTCATTCTTGGCAAACACTTTCAGATCATCCATGTAAAACAAATGTGATACTGGCCTTTCATCACCATGGAGCTTAAAACCAAAGTCAGCTTGCGACAACTGTCTCGATAGTGGGATCAAACTAATGCAAAACAGCAGAGGGGATAGTGAATCTCCTTGAAAAATACCCCTGTTAATCTGAATACTTCTGGTTTCTACTGCTTCCTTTCCGCTGTGGATTAGTAACCTGGTACTCCACGACTTCATACTAGCCTTGCAAAACTCAACAAGTCTAGGATGAAATCGATAGATCTCCAGGGTCTTCAAAATCCAATCGTGTGGTACACTATCAAAGGCCTTTTGGTAGTCAATCCAAGCCATGCTCAAATTACGTTTGCGTTTCTTTACATCATTCAAGATGACTTTATTCAGTAGCAAGATTTCCTTACACCCATAAGAGCCTTTACGACATCCTTTTTGTTCAGCTGGCATTAGATGATTCTTATCTAGATGTCTATACATTTTGTCAGCTATAGCTGAAGTTATAACTTTGTACAGTACTGGCAGACAAGTAATTGGCCTGTAGTTCTTCGCCAAAGAGCTGTCTCCCGCTTTGGGTAGCAAATACGTGATGCCGCGTGTGAGCCATTCCGGGATTTCCTTTGGGTTTTCAAAAATTTTATTAACAGCCTTTGCTAGATGAGAATGTATTGCTGTTAATTTCTTAATCCAATAAATCTGGATCTTATCAATCCCGGGGGACTTCCAGTTTCCCATGTTCTTAATTGCTTGGAAGAGGTCCTCTTCCGAGAATTGGTGAACATCTTCCACTGTTTCTACAAATTCATCGGCAGCATCAACTTCAGATTGAAGCCAAGATGCGTCTTTGTTGTAGGATCTGCTCTCTTCCCAGATTCCTGCCCAAAATGCTTCGACGTCATCTTTTGAAGGAGTAACAGCTTTGCCATTCGGTTTTTGAGTCAGATTGCGATAGAATCTCTTCGGGTCTGTTTCAAACAACCGGTTCTGTACACGGAAATCTATTCTACGTTTGTACCTTCTTATTCGTTGAGCCCATGCTTGAATTTTCTCTTTTAGCTTCTCAACTACCATTAGCCTGCTGGTGTCATTTTCAATTTGGTATTTTTGTTCAACATTGAATATTTTTCGTTGAACTTTAGAGGTGTGCGTTGATTTAGAAGATGCCTCAGCTAAGAATGATATTTCACGCCGGGTGTCGGCTATTCGTTTCATAATTCTGTTCATCCATGGGGGTACAGAGCTGTTTACTCTGTTTTGCTGTCGGCCGTCGGTGTTCTTGGCTGGCCCCAAAATTATCTGAGATACTAGATATCCAGTTGCATATATGATGTGATTGATTTCAGTAATATCTAGATCTCTGCCTGGGGTCTCCACCACCTCATTTAAGACAGAATTAACTGTTTCTATCACTCTTTTAGCTTTGGCATTTTCGTATATTCTCCTCAACGGTTCGCGAGATTCAAACGGAAGTTGACTAACTCTTTCTATCTCGCGCCGAAGGAGATTTCGCATCATGTCCTTATCGTGTAATTCATTGCCAGATGAGTTTTCACCACTGACGTGTGTTTCACTGGAAAGCGATGAACCTTCCACGGGATCATCATTTTCAAGTTCTACATGTTCGTCATGTGGATTGTTCGAGCGAAGTACATATTCCGCATTTCTCTCAATGTCAGCAAGTTGATCTGCTGTGAATTTTCCACTGCTGAGTATGTATCGTCGTTGACTGGCAAGCTTCTTTGAGTCTAGGGTAGGTCTCATATCTGGGTTCCGCTCTCTCCATACCTTGAAAACTTCTATTTCAGAGCCCCCATTTTTCGCTTTTGCGTAGTAAAAGCACCACATCACCTCCTTTAATTCATCCCGGGTCCATCTCTGACGATGGCTTCGAGCTACTGCCGGCTCTGGGTCCCTGGGACTAGCATCCGTGGGATGGCCAGACGTCGACAAGGTGACATTAGCTCGGTTTCTGAGCAGGTATGGGACACTGGTAGAACAAGGCACGTTAAGATTCATTACATTGCTTGTTCTATCCATTTTGCTCATTGGTTTGAATTGAAGATTCGCAGGACGCAAGTTCGAGTTCACAGATCACACTTAACCCTCGGGTTGTTTCCTGCCATCCGTTACTGCGACCCACAGTGGCCTCGGGGCATCCCCCCGCAGGGCCCAGCAAGGGGTCCCTCCGATCGCCAGTCGGCATTACTAAACCCTACGGGATTTTCACTGACTGCTGAAGGCAGCCTCCTTCGCTGGCTAATGCAAGGTTCGGGCCTCCACTCTAATCAGTGGCCTGGTGTGCCAAACCAGTTTCTCTCCTGTACCCTCTATGGGCCGACAACAGGAAGTCCAAAGGTTCATGACCCTTCCCTCTCTACTTACTTCCCACTCTCCTCAAAATGGAGTACTTCTTCGTCTGACCCCTCACCTTCAACCCATTCAGCAAGGGAGGCCCCACCGGTAGCTAGGCTACCACTGACATAGCTTTAAGGCTCATGGGGGTACTCAAGCTCCACCACCAACTGCAAGGTCGTGTACTCCCTAGGTGGAGTTATTATTATTATTATTATTATTATTATTATTATTATCATTATTATTATTAATTCCAAAATATTCCATATGGATCACCACAATCATCAGGTTCAACAGTTAATAGAGAAAAATCAAATGCGTATATCACAGCACTTTTTTAATTGTGCACTATAATACTAATAAAAAGACTGATGCAATTCTACCTAAACCCAACCAATGTATGATGCAGTAAACAGCTGCATCCAAAATATCCCAATTATTGCACCGACGAGACCGTTAAATGCAAAATTAGGGTTAGATGAAATAACAAACAAACGTTTCGAAAGAGGGAGATCCCCCCACCCCCTTCTCAACCGAAACCGTAAATTTAATTAAGTCGAAAAATAAGCAGGAAACAAAAACATATGGAATAAAACACATCATCTGTATGGAAATTGAACAAATTATTGTAAGTTCAATAAAAAAAACAATGTCCAAAAATATGATTTCCTACCATGGCAAAATAATATACACTCTTAGAAGATTCTAAGAAAGTAAAATAGAAATTTTTGTACACCAGAATTATAAAGGCTTTTCGGAGGGAAGAAATCTCCACAAATTGGCATTTTATGACACAGCTCGTCCTCTCCGCGGCGCCCTCACTACTTCACAATTGTGATGCCGACTACAACACTGCTTTTGAAATTTGTATCCAATATTAATATTGATTACATTATAAATTCATAATGCTATTGTACTACAAATAGCGTATGCAACTCGTTTATAATGTTGCTTTGCAGTAATCCCACAACATTCGTGAATTCGCTATTCGCGAGTGCCGAACATTCGCGATTAGAGAAATGCCACCAGTTTTAACATTCGCGACTTCAACATTCGCGAGGGCGTCTTTTAGACGTATTTTTTTAAGCGAGCATTTTATTTCCTTCATCAGCGTCATTTGGGAACCGAACTTGAAACTTGACAGACACCGGAGCTCAAAGTATCACTTTCTGCAAAAATCTCAAATTTAGGGTGTCAATTCACATTAACAGAAAAACAAAATTGTGAAATATTTCAATTCAGTTGCGTCGTGTTGGAGGTAAGGGCTTTGGCCACACGAACTGAAAAGCCATTCAGGATCTGCGCACCCCTTATTGTTATGATTTCACTGAAGAGTATCTTCGAGAAATGTCAGCAAAGAAAATCTCGAATGTAATGATGAACTAATGGAAGCGAAACTGCGTCCTGGAGAGAAATAAAGCAGTAACCCTTCAACATTTGGATATTAGAATGAGGAGGGTGATGATACAAAAAATAACCAAATCCTATATCCCATCACTTTCAACTTTGAAATAAGTTTCAATTATTGTTTTATTTCTTCTTCGGATGTTAATTGTGAATTCTGTTGGTGGTAGTGCCTACTCAGTTCTACTGAAATTGTTTGTAATTTTTTCTTTATTTTTTAAACAGTTTTTCGATATCCATGGACCTACCCCAAGATTTTTCATTACAAGATAGACTCGACATTCGCGGATTTGACATTCGCCATGCTTTTCAGGAACATAACCCTAGTGAATGCTGAGGGATTACAGTATTATGTTAGTACAGATTTGAAATCTTGCTCCTTAAGTTGCCAGTATTCAAGAAATGTACTTATGCACATAGAGGATAACATTATAAAGTAGTTACCTAATATACTACTTCAATGAAGTTGAGAAATGGGGAACAGTAACGTGTAAGTGAGATCAACCATTGCTGCGCTAAACAAAAAGGAACTGAAACCAAAGTTACTAAATTGGGAAATGCCAAAAGACTTATCAGAACGTATAATACTGTTTTATGTGCAACAATCTGCTTCTCGCTTAGCACATTCATTAAAACAGCAATTATGTACACGTTTCGATTGTTACGCGCTGAAATTTGATTGAATCGAAATGTGAATGGCAAGATATATTTAGTACATATTTTTCCACTTCCCACAGATACGTCTAACAAATTCTAAGAATAAACAAGACAGGTAAAAATTAGCTTCCCAAGCCTCAATGACAGAAATGAAAAACCAATTCATTTCTCTACACTTCAGTAATAATGTTTTGATAGTATTATCTCCAGTTCAAAGTCAAATTCATTCTCGGAAATAAACAATACATTGTACAGAATATTCAAAATTAATATGGCTGAAGGATAATAGTTATTTCGGATATAAGTATGCATTTTACGACTGTACGAGACTGGAATATTGCCAAACGAGGCCGTCTGGTGTAGATGGTATATTTGAAGATTGATGAGTAAAACACATTAATTCCACTTCGAGAAAAAAATGACTTCTCATGTAAGGCTGAGAAAGAAAAAGCGAGTTGTTTTTGAACACACTACTCAATGTTGAGTAAACTTTCGTTGAATAGAAATACTGATACAAGTTTAAACAGTTGTTACCGGGCTTGAAGAGAAAAGGTGAAGATCATAACGCAAAGAAGTCTATAATATTTTTCAAAGAAACATGCGTATATTTACAATCAAGGCAGATGATTAATTTATTTATTCATTGATGATTAATTTAGTTTTTTCCTTTTAATGAAATGTCTGTTTTTTTCCTCTTCACTTTAGAAAAACGCCGTTTAGTATAGAAATTCATTTTATGTTACGACAAAAGGAAATGATCCATTTTCACACGTCATTTCCTTTTTTGATTTTTTCGACGATTTCGACTAATAAGTCATTTTTTACTTTTTCCGCCATTTTAATGAATATTTCGCTGATTTCATCGATTTTTATATCATTTGAATGGTGTTTACTTCAAATAATATTTATGAGATGCAACAAATGTTCTCCACAGAATTTCTGAGGACCTTTATCTGGCAGCGTAATCGATTTCTCCGCTCACAAATTGTTATATCAGCCATTGTGAGAATGAAATCTAAGGTTCCTGTGACGCCATTGGCGTTTCAGTCGATTTGGGGACAACTAAAGACAGATGTTTTGCTAAAGAAGAATCCAAACCAAAAGCTTGAAAGCTGAATTTCACTTTAACAAATAGAAGAAGCCTAGATTACATCAGTAACGTATCCAACAGCTTGAGTTGTTCGACCGAACTGGTTTTGATCACACTTTTTACGTAATTTTTGTTTGCTTTTAGGGCATTTTAAAAACATCATAAGAGCATTTTACTCATCATTTTTGGAGATTTTTTGGTTCATTAAAATCAGCCCCTGGGGTTTTGGTGTCGCTTTAGAGCCGTATTACAGAATACGAAAATAAGAGAGATTACATAAATACGTGAATTATAATTAATAAACTAACACTAAAACTTTAATTAAGAAAATATTCATGAAGGAACTGAAGGAAGTGTTAAAGAACATAGTTTTCGTAAATATTTTCGTCTGCGGTCGGAAACTAAAACGATCGCTCTACTCTCTTCTACAAGAAGAGGTAATGTTTGCAATCTGCTGGCGTAAATACTTTTGGAAAGGTTCCACAGATAATTTCAAACTCTCTTTACTTAAAGAATCCGGAAACGTTTACAGGGCACTGCTTGCGACAATTGCCTGCTTGCTTTATTAGTAGATGCAGGTGCTCACATGAATTTGGCGAAGAGAGACAGAGGATGGAAATCAAGTTTTGTTGCAGAGGAATATGAAGAAAAGTCGGTGTAAAAGAAAAAAGAAATAGCTATGGATATTAACCCATTTACGTTCAACGGCCACTTTAGTATCCACTGCATATATTAATTTTTTATTCACGCCGGAGTCAGTTCCCACGCTTTTTTTTATCTGAAAGTCGTAAGGAAGAGTAGGACAATAGTTTTCTGCCGCTCATTTCCCCTCCACCTAGGAATCGCCTTACGGAAATAGCTTGTCCCAACACTTGGGTGCGCTCTGCGAATCAGGCAATTTCCAATGGTAATATACCTCATTTTTTTCAGTTTGACGTTAACGTATGGATTAGATATCGACAAATCCCTATAAATTGTTATATTTCTAAATTTAGTTCGTTTGATTAGATTTAGGAAACTGTAAATATGTGGGCATCGAAGTGCCCGTTGAGCGCAACCTTGACAACAGTGCATCGTTACTGGGGAATTATTATACGATGCATGCGTTTGATTTGTTGACTTACTTAGAAGAGTATCGATTTATTTTTACATTTTTATAAGCGTATTTGAGTTATAAGTGTTATATACGTGCAAGTATGATACACGTGTGTAAATGACAAGCCCCTCATCCCACCCCAATTATTGAAGAACTAGGGAAGGAAGAGTTTTCTTCTGCTCATGCGGCTGACGTGATATTTCCTCCTGAGGTGGACTTGTCCGTCAAAGAGGAGGTTGAGCTGGGATAGTGGGTACTTCTTTAAGTATCTTAATTCGAACGGAACTAGGACAACCAGGTTATTTAATTGGAGACGATCAAACATATAATGTTATCGTAACCGCACATGCATTTGTCATAATTTTCTTTATGGTTATACCAATCATAATTGGTGGATTCGGAAATTGATTAGTACCCCTAATACTAGGTGCACCCGATATAGCCTTCCCTCGATGAAGACTGCAACGATTTAGACTGCCTTTCTGGAAACTAACTCCGAGCCGGCAGCGAATTGCTGGTGATTTCTTCGGAAAATGAAGGCGACATTTCTTCCGAAGATGAAGACGTGAAACGTGATGGCCCCCTACCCTCTAAATACAAAAAGCTTTCAAGAAAAACTGATGTTTTCTTATAGAAAGAAGGGGACTTATTTTCTGCAACTAGCTGCAAGACTAGTTGGGGAGAGTCATCTTTGAATAGAAAAATGTTGCTGAAAACTCCGCTGCAGTTTTTCTAACCAAAGACAGTCATCCTCTACATTTTCTGCTTTTATTCCTCAATGACAATGTTGTACTCTGTTGTAAAAAAAACACTGTGCATATACTTGCCAGGAAAAAAACGAACTTTTCACTGTCAAAATAGGAAATATACATTTTTTGCGATACTCTATCTACATGGGTACATATCTCTCCCAAGTCGGCGAATGTTTTGGGAGAATTCGGACAATTCTCACAAAAAACTTCTTACAACAAAACTGTGGTGAAATCAATGCCAAGGAAGAGATTTGATGAAATATTTTAATTTTTGGATGTCTGCAACAACGAAGAGTTAAGTTGAAATTATACATTTGCTAAGGTTCGTCCGTTTCTTGACTACGTAAGCAAGTCTTTCTTAGAGATCGTCCCTACGATTCCATACTTTGGAAGGCACGTTGCAAGCAATTCCCGAGACTGAAACCTGTACGCTTTGGCTACAAAGTTTGGGTAGCTGCCGAAAAAGGTGGTTACTCCTTGAAAGTTGATTTATATCAAGGTAGAGGAGGTATTGACAGAGACCAGGATGTTGGTCTTGGTCAGTCTGTTGTCCTACAATTTTGTGACTTTCTGCACAACAAATATCCCGATGCGAAATTCTCATTTTCCTTAATTTTTTCAGTAATGCCAAACAATTCAGTGTTTTTCAATTGTAACAAAAAGAATTGGCTAAGAAATCACGGGAGGAATATCCCGCTTTCACAAAAAAATCTAGAGGGATTGTATCAGTAAGGTGGAATGACAACAATGCTGTTGCAGTAATTGTTTTATTCTGCAATGGAATAATGAAAGCTATGGGTACATAAGAATCAAAGAATTTGAAAGAATCATTTACCAAACCGACAGAAAGATAAAGACGGCTATTGTACCATTGTAGCTTTGAAACCTATATTTTGACAATAATATATTATTGTTTAAAACTGAATAAATGTTAATTAAAATATAAAGTAACTGCTCATTGCTTGAAAAATAAGAATTAACAACAATTTTACAAGTCGGCCTTGTGCAGGGTTGTGTTTAACGGGCACTTTAGTACCCATGCCATTAAAATTGAACACGTGGACGTGGATTTTTGTTTTTTTCATTTTTGCAGGTTGTTTCAGACCATTTATAATACAAATATACTAAAATTTTCACAAATTTCGCAAAAAATAGTTAATGGGTTAAGAGGGAAAATATTTTGAAAGTGGCAAATAAAAGTATTTCAAATGGAAATGGAAATGTGAATTGTACAGCGTCAACATCTGAAATTACGATTTCAAACTCCGGCAAATTTGTAATCGTTTACAATAAACGTATTATTAACGTATTATTAAGTGAAAACTTGTATTGTCTAATGACAAAGTTATAATACATTTTTTAACAATTATTGTAATTCTTAACACTAGGCCAAAGAATAGTGCTAGGCACGGAATAATACGAGGGTTGGGGCAGAAGTCACGGAAACTATTTTTTTTTCTAAAAGAATTGTTATTGGATCGCCAAATTTATTTTATATCTTGAAAGCAATGCTGCAGTAGGGTGTGTTTACATCAACAGATAGCTTTGCAAGTGTGTCAGTGTATCAAGAGAGCCGTTCACCATGATAGGAATGCCCGAGAACGTCATACGGAATTGGTGGAAGCTCATGAAATAAGGCCCTTCCACACCGGACAGTCGCGAGATGCACAGGAGAGTATATGGAAAGATGCGCAGCAACCAGTGATCAGCAACGCACGTGACGACCTGTGAATGTGCGGATCACTGTGATGTGCGGTAATCGAGCATCTACCCAATCAAGCCTTTACAACGGATATGTAATGCTTTTCAAATTTGTGAAGTCGTATTCTCTAAAATGACTTACAACATGAAACGAGTACGGTCATTTAATATACCTTAATAAATATGATAAATTCAATTTTTGTGTGTTGATAAATGTCCAAGCACTTAGTTTATACCTTGTCCTTTCATGTGTATATTTGAACATTTCCACCTCTACTCATATTCTAACAACAACAAAAAATTGCAATGACTTCTGCCACAACCCTTGTACTTTCTCATAAACCCGCGTCACGATATTAGAAGACTGACAAAACCGGTTTCATTCTAATCAATATTGGTTCTGGGAACAAAGCAAAAAGCACACTCGCACCTCCAAACTCTGCCAAAGCCAAACCGCTAGAGAAATGTCCAGCACGCCCCTTCCCCCGGATGGCTCTTTCAGCGGTGCGTTCACCAACCGCGGTGGCGGCCGACCGTGGCTGTATTCGGTATGTTTTGGGTCTTCCGCGGCTGCCCGGTTCCCCGGAGTGGTGTGGTGCCGCCTACTCGGGAACCGCCGCCGGTGGGTAGGAAGGCAAGCAGAAGGCAGGCAGGTAGGCAGGCTGGCAGGCCGGCTGGCTGGCTGGGTCGTTCGCTCGATAGGTAGGTAGCGCTCCTCCTCCTCCTCCTCCTCCTCCTCCTCCTCCTCCTCCACCACCTCCTTCCCCCTCGCCGCCGCCGCCGCTACCGCCGCCGCCGTCCCGCTTGCTGGCTGCCCCTGCGCCCGCCGGCTGTCCGGGGGAAACTCGTCCCAGGGACGCACGCCCACTGTCCTTGACAGTCGTGCTACCCCACGGTCGCGGAGACAGGTCACTCACTCTCTTCCTTTCAACAGGTGACGGGGCAGCGGCGGCGGCGGCCCCCGCTGGCCGCCTACAGGGATGCGAGGAAGGGGAAGACGCACTAAACCTAGCGGTTCCAGCCTGTGCTCCCGCGAACCACTCTTCCTCATAAACATTGCAGCTCCGGATAACTGCCTCTGGCTCCCATTTAGAAAACAGATTCATGGAAATATTGACTTAATACACAGCGGCTGGTGCAAATAAATGCGGCGTTAACAGTTGCATGAAACGCTATGTCAAAGCTTGCAATGCAAACATCTGATAAGTGTAAAGAAGGAAACCTCTAACTTGCAGTAAAATTTGAAATTATGTGAATTTCTTATACTCTCAAAGTTAACCTAACGCGAATGAAAAACTGTAGGATATTGTGTTTAAACTTATCTATAAATTACTTTGTACACTAAATATAATTGTAATTGAAATACATTAACTTTACATGCACTTAATTGAATTTTACAAGACAGGATAGAGAAGTCCTTGGAGGTCACTTCGCCAATGAATTAATACACATAGGAAACAAGCAAACTAGATAACCAAAGTTTAAACTTGCACGTTTCGGAATGCGCATGTATCGCGATTACTCCTGATTCTATACTGAAATAATACAAATATACCAATCCAATGTTTTGAAGAATGTATCAATTTATTTTGTTCCTAAAATTACAAAAAAAATATTTTGTATTAAATTTATTTTTACAGGAAAAATCAAGGAAGTGACTCAAAGTTCTAGGTTCACACTTTGGTCATTCTATTTTTTTTTTTTTTTTTTTTTTAAGTTTGATTTCCTTTTCTGATTTGGGTGACACCGAATCCAAATTTTTCAAGTCATCTTATCAATATATTTTTATTATTTCCTATCATTGTTAACTTTATGAAGAGTTGTGCATTCATTTATTTATATACTCTGAATTATGATTTATCATCAAACTTAAATGGTTATAAGTAGGGAACAACTGTCTTGCTATTGGCAAGAGATTATTTTAACAGATCTTATTTTTAAAACATAACACTGGCATTACATCGTACTACCAAGGTCATCTTGCAAATCTTTCATGACTTTCTCAAAACGGCTTTTTAACACGAAAAACTACGAACTTCATCATTAGACATGATTGGAGCAGATTCCAAACACTATCACATTTAAATTCTCTAGTTCCTCCTCCTTTCGCCCTTCCAGAATCCGCAACTTCTGCAAGTATATCGATATCCTACTTCACAAGTCCTTAACTTTAACCATACAGCTTCAGCATATGGAGCTTCCTGACTTGTCACTTTTTCTTCAACCTGCGAAACTTCAACTGAGATAAAAAGTTGTTGCATCCTTTAGAGCCTCTTTAGCCTCAATCAAAAACAAATTTGATGTAATATAAAGTAAATTGGTATTAATATTTTTATCATTAAACAGTGATTGTAGAATTTCAATATGAAGAATTTTTGTTCAGGCCATAAATAACAGACATGCAATTTTCAAAATTACATGCACAGCACTCAACCCCCTCCTCCATCGCGTTACCGCTGGGCGCGGTGGAATAGAAATATCAGGATTCTGTCTTGAATAAATTTTAGCAGGAGACTTTTACACACACTTTCCATTTGAAATGAAATCGGGTAAAGCTCGCATACTTTTTTCACAAACTTACAGGTCAATTATGTCACATGAATCACCTAGGCGTATCTCGCTACGAGACCATCTACTACGTTTTTCATGTACGCTGTTGCGTCTGTTAGGAGAGCTAAAACATTTAAACTTTACTTCCTTGAGCCAAAACAAATTATAGCCTCAAAAAGCCTTGCAACGGTAATATTTGCTGCAATCATTTGCGCGCTCGCCAGATTGATTGATTAGAGCGTCAACTACAAAGTCCACTAGTCCCGTAAGTATAGTTCATGTTTAACCGCTGGCTTAATCGATCGTTAGTGATTCCGGGCGCGTCACATATTGAGGGCGTCATTCCCGTAAATATAGTGTATGTTTTTCATCGGGAAATGCTATCCAGCGGGGAAAGATCCGGCGCCGACCTACCGTCGGCTAGCAGGGTTTTCCTCAACTAGACACCTCCCACCAGCCAGGCATCGCCGCAGCCGGGACCAGCTCTAAGCTCCCAACCGGTCTCCCGGCATGTGTGGTAGTGTAGTACAGTAATCCCTCGACATCCGCGGATTCGCTATTCGCGAGTTCCGAACATTCGCGATTAGAGAAATGCTACCGGTTTTAACATTCGCGACTTCGACATTCGCGAGTGGGTCTTTTAGTCGTACATTTTCTTTGAAAGTGAGCACATTTCATTTCCTTTATCATCATCTGGGAAACGAACTCGGCAGACCTCGGAGCTCGCAGTATAACTTTCTTCAAACATTACACAGATGAAATGTCAATTCACAGTTATAGAATAACTTGGAACGCTGTCGGACCATAACAGATTTTCTGCGCGATCGACAAAACGTTTTCATCTCAAAGTTCGCAATGTTTTCATTCAAGCGGTTGGAAGTCTTGGCCTTTCGGCATCTTTACAGTAACGGAGAGGAACCATAAACTTGGTTACCCCGTTTGCTGAACAAATGTCTCGCTTCCTGAAAAATAACCCTTACAACACGAGCATTGACGAGTGGTCCACGGAAAGCATTGTCTTCGCAAGGCAGTCGAGAGACGTTTCATTTCCATTCCTCGTTTCAAATAGAAACTGAACTCCAGCAGGGTCAAGCGAGTTCGTGTCCAGCTAGAGCAAATCTGGCAATATGCAGAAGCTCACACGTGCCAGATGCCAGGATGTCTGGAAACGTCTCGACTGCAATCCTGATTCCAGGAATAGGGCCCACATTGAAGCTGTGAGTTCCCGACCAGCGGCATCCTCCAGAAAGGTCTCGATAGCCCGCGCGCCGGGTTTCCACGATCACGTCCCACATTGCAGCTGCGCGAGTATGGTAGTGTTTTGTTTCTGTATTGGATTCCAGCGGTGTGCAGAATAAACATCTCGACTTCTTATCTGGAATGTACTAACCCAGATGAGTGTTCTTACTAACTAGTATGGAAATCGAGAGAATACAAGTTGTTGAAGCACTAATCCAGAAAAAAAGAATAAATCCAAATCAACTTCGAAAATAGGCATTTTTTAAACAAAAATTCAAAATATTTACTTCAATATCAAAATTGCGATGTGTAATTAGGTGAAAACTACCAATTTTGGGGATCAGGATGACACAAAACAAGTTTTCCCCAAAGTCCGTAAATCTAAAATATACGGTTTAAAATGTGTTTACTTAAACCTCCTTCCCCTAGTTATAAGAGCGTATCTGTCAGCAGAACGGTCTGATCGGCTAACACACACTTAATAAGCCCATACGTTGCTAGAATGTTCTTCGCACGGAGAATTAAATTTTTAGTACCCATCTTACACACCGAACATAAAAGGAATGGAAATAGCAGCTATTAAATTTTGAAGTAAGTTTCATTCAAGTTAAATTGCTATTCTGTCATAATAGAATGAGAATTCTGCGTGTAAAAATATTTAATATCCACCATTTGCAACCGACAAGATCACCTCAAAGCAATAGGTTCGGGTCTACATAAGATCCTTCACTTCAAAACAAAACGTTTCAACATTGAAGTTTCATTAAGTGCACAGGGAGTATCATTCTCCGTATCGCGTTAGTATCTTCTCACGGTTGCTGAAGACTTTCAAAGAGATTTCAGTCTATCCGAAATAAACTATATTAGAATTTCGTAAGTTAATCTTCTTATCGAACAGGAAATCGTACAGATTTTATATTCATTTCCAGCTTCCTTTTCACAGGGACAAATATGTTACAAGCGTATAAATCACAAAATGTTCAAAAGGAGACAGAAATTCATCAGTTGATTAAAAAAATCTTTTTTTTCTTTCTCGTCCAGTAAGCACTGGCCAGAAAAATTAAATATGAGAATCATTCACATTTTACATGCTTGTTAGAACAAAAGAAAAGTATTCTCCATAGACTGACGGACTGATATTTAGCCCATTTTTACTAATATTCTTTTCAACTGACACTCCAGAATATATTAAGGACTTCCAACGCGCATAGTTTACATCTATTCTGAATGCAACTAATGAAAATTGTTTGGTTTTTGTATTGATAAAACTCTACCAAAAATAAAATAGAAAGCAATCGAAAATGTTGCATTCGTCATCCGCACCCATACCTCAAACGTACTCCTATATCTCGTAACTAGGGGGAGAGGTTTTAATGAAACGTCATTTTTTTCTGTTCACTTTAGAACAATGCCTTTTAGTACAGATATTCATTTTATGTTATGTAAGTTGCGGATTTTTGCCTATTTGCTGATTTTTTATCCATCAATTAAAGATGCAGTATTGTAGGTTACTTATTCATTTTGAGGCATTAGCAGTATTATATTTTAATACACCTAAAGCTTCAAAATGAATACGTAACCTGAAATACTGCGTTTTTAATCGAAGGATAAAAATCGGCAAATTGGCAAAAATCCGCCCCTTAGTTATGAGAAAAGGAAATGCGTTTTTATAGGACATTAGTTTTGCATATTTCATCGATTTCAACTAATAAATCATTTTTTACCTTTTTACGTAATTTTTAACGCATTTTTCGTTGATTTCATCGATTTCAATATCATTTTAATGGCACTTGCTTCAAATAATATTTACGCGATGCTGCAAATGTTCTCCACAAAATTCCTCATGAGCCTATTCGATTTCTTCGCACAGAAATTGTAATGTTAGCCATTGTGTATAATCTAAAGTTTCTGTGACGCCTATCATATTTGTGATAAAATAGTGTTGAACGTGCTCCTTTGCCTCCTTTTATCGCTGTAACAAAAACTAAAATATCCCGTCGATGTCAAAATATGGTCACATTAGTGGAGGAGGAAACCTCTCAAGCCGACATGTAGGTCGGCGCCGAATCTAGCGTTCCAGCGACACATGCACTACACTTACGGAGTCTCGTTAGTTACAATCTAAACCGTTGATTCGCCTGGAAACAAAATAATTAATCAAACTCAGTTTCGCCCTTAATGATTTTACACAGTACCTCTAAGCTTCAAAGGTCTGTTTTCATCGACAATCTCGCGCGTGTTACAAGAAATATCAGTGGATTTTAAAACCATCCCTGATTACTTGTTACAACCTCAGTTTTAAGGAACTTTTACGTAAAAAAAACTATTTTTCATAACTCTTTTGAAAGCACGTATTACTCCTATAAGTACGTTTACAATAATTTATAATTATACTTTACAGTGCTTGATTTATAAAATATTAAGTCCCGGGACGCACCACCTACTTATTAATCTAATATAAATAATTATATATTTATAGTATAATATAATAGTTATTCCCGAAGTACCCGAACGCCGTTTCGTCGCATTCCGCCAAAAATGAAGCCCTGATACATAAAGAATATTACAAATTGCTTCTCAACCGCCTTCATAAGGACGCCGTATTGCACTGCAAAACCAATGAGACACAGATACTAAATACGATTTGTAACACTGCATTCGTTTTCAGGACCCAGCCAGATGGAGGAAATGGACTTATTTTAACATGCAACCAATTAAACTCTGCGCTCAAAGATTGAGAAATGCTTGGTCGCGCACGGATTGAGATGTACTCCCCAACCATTTCGTTGGTGAAGTATGAAAAATATATTCCGGAGAATAATCTACAAAATGTCTACTCACAATAAATTTAAAGCTGAAAATCATCCTTTGAATCTGATTTCCACACTTCCTTTTCGTCGAACGATTTTCGAAATTTTAGCGAACGCGACTCAGCCGCCTGAAAAGCCGCTGTGGGCATACTCGTGTTCGCTAGAACTCCCGAAATCGTTCGTCAAAGGAAGCGTGTAAATCGGATCTTCTACAACTGAAACGCCGATAAAGACAACTCGATCCTCGACATCGGCTTGGTTTATAGCTAACCTGTAATAAACTAGATCCGACAAGTGGTAAGCCGGAAAACGCAAGATGCGGAACCGAGGGTGGTTGTTAACATCAGCTAAGGATAGAGTACGGAGTATCTCATATGAAAGGCAACAATAAGCTACTACATCAACATATTACTGTACTGCCTGGTCGAATAAGACTCAAATCCGTAAAACGAAAATTGATCAGCGGAACCCACATTCACAACCCCACGAACTGAATATCTGGTGGTCATTAAAGCATTATCTAATTTCTAATGAACTTACACTGTCGAGAACGCCTTATATTTCTCAAAGTTTACTCAAAATGTCTGGCAAACTTACCTTGAAGTCAAAATGTTTGGCATCGTAGTGTTACGTCGCCTCGCCTGAATGATTTGTGTCACTTCAAAGTTCATTCTTTTCACATGATCAACACTAGTGAACCCACACCTTGTCACATAAGTATATTCAAGTTTAACGCAGAACTCACAGGGAGTCATACGGGTCCAGTCAGCCAAGCAACCTGGATCGCACATCCTAGACAACCACCGTCTACAACATACGAGTATTTCCCACTACAGCCTATCGAGATATTTATAGGCGAAATGCATGGCCGTTTCCTCTTCCATACGGAACAGGTTTTAATTTTACGCCGGAAAACCTCGCTCTGGTTGGCAATCACCGATTCTGTAAACCTCGAAAAATTCCATCTTTGTTATGAATATAAACTGGCGGAAAAAAGTATTGCAACACCGGGAAGGGCACGAGCAATCAAATAGGCGATAAGAGACGTTGGGGATGGGGGGTCGTAGAAGCAGAAATTAACATTTCACGGATGACTCGTCCGATGAAGTAATGGCAGCGCAACGAAAGGGCCCGGACGCGCTATCTACTCCGCAGCTTTAAAAGGCGCTGTCCACTGCGATAAGGTGTAGTTGGGACTTACAGCTAATTTTTTCTAGGATGGCCGCTGGGATTCGCAAGTAGGAGGGAAGCTGAAAGTGGTGGGGAGAGAGCCAGGAGGCGGCGCTCGCTCGCGCCTCGCTCGTCCGCCCATTACAAAAACATTAGTCTACCGTCGCTAGCACATGCTAGCGAACGGCCTTGGAAAACAATTTGCTGTAGTGTCTTCACTCGGCAATGAAGAAACACCAAATTCAAGGGATGGCCTGACTCTGTCTTCATCATCCACATGTTTTCCACCATCACTGACACTCGCTTTCTCACTATCATAAGTAGAATCACTATCACTGTCTTTACTACTGTTCGCGTCGTTTCCTGTGATTTCTTGATATGGTGCATTAAATCATTGTGCGGCAAATCACACTCTCATTGAAACTGTCGAGAGCAGATTCCACATCCTTTCTCTTTATTAGGAGTAGAAAATGAACACGATATTCCTCATTGAGTATAATTAATTTCCTTATTAATTCTGCAAATAGATCTTTTCGAAACACCCGATGCAGCAATTACTGTCTTAAGAACTGCTTTGATATTTTCAATGCCTTCTTTTGCTTCTCTTCATAAATTGACACATTTGCAACGACTTCACGCGACTGACTGAAGGACGTCCTTATCCAAGTTACTCTGAACAGGACGCATTGCAATGATCACAACAAAATAATAATCACTTATACAGAACTTCATACAAAAAGCTGTATTCTGTTAGGGAAATGCAACTGCAAACTGACACCTTGCGGAGACGAATAGTCAGGGTCAATATTTACTCAACTGTAGTACGGCTGTCAACAAGTCCTGGGAAGGGACGCCCCCTAAAACGATATTTTTAAGGAATGGACTTTTCCGTCAGCTCTGAACCCTGACCTTGAGCGGCCACGATAAAATCATTTCACTGTAGGTATGCCACGGTGTTGCACTCGTTCGTCTTTTAAACAACTGGACCGGTTTAAGCGCAGTCGGATTGTCGGCCTGCGCGAAACCGGGTGGTCCTTTCGGCGCATTGCTGACCCCGTGGACGATGCGACGTCGGTGCCGCGGTGCTGGCGACGATGGGTAGACCGATTCCCATAGCCGTAGACCCACTTCGAGGCGCCGGCGGAGCACTGACGAACGCCAAAACCGACGTATCGTGGGGGCGACGTTGGCAGATCTTACGGCCACCCGCGCCGAGATATAAACACATGTGGCCCCATCGTTGAAAATCAGTTACTTGCTGCAGGATTACAATAGCCCGTCGCTAGCCCGACTGCCACTCACGCGGAACCATCGCGAGCACGTCTGGCGTGGTGCAATGTGCTGGTCAGCTGGGAGACGGAATGGCGTGCAGTGGTGTTCAGTGATGAAAGCTGCTTCTGCCTGCACGCCAATGATGGTCGTGTGCGTGAGCAGCGTCGCACAGGCGAGTGCGTGCATCCGGAGTGTGTTCGTCCATGTCACGTACGGCCCACCCCAGGAGTGATGGTGTGAGGTGGCATCAGTTACAACGTGCGTATGTCTTTGATGTTCATGGATGGATCATTGACCAGCTGATACATCCAGCACGTTGTGCGGCCTGTGCTGACAACTTTCTTGCAACGGGAGGGTGGTGCACTGTTCCAGCAGGACAAAGCCCACCCTCACACTGATCGCTCAACGCAACACGCTCTCCGCGATGTTCAACTGCCCTCGCCGGCACGCTCACCGGATTTGTTCCCGATCGAGCATGGAGCATGTTCCCGATGGAGACATTACGGGCCAACGTCTGACCCGTGCTGCGACTCCCCCAACAGCGCTGCCTGCTCTGCGTGAGGCGGAGTAGGAGGCGTGGAACAGTGCATCGCAGGACACTTCGCCATCTGCGGCGGCTACACGCAGTACTAATGTGGCGTTTCCGGTCCATGGTTCTCTCTGTTGCTGGACGTGCGATTCTCACATGGCTCTTGCCCATGTAATGGGGAAAGTGGTACGCTAATATTCTCCAGGCTTATAGGTGGTATGTAAGATCTGAAAAAAGGATGAGACCCACTGCCGAAATCCCATCTTGCTTAACACAAAAGTAGGAAAAATAACTTTGTCCAAGACGTGCCCGACGATGGTTCGGCGCGAGTGGCAGTCGGGCTAGCGATATGCGCAATTGTAATCCTGCAGCAAGTAACCGATTCCCAACGGTGGGTGGAGACACGTTGGGACACACATGTGCCTCAACTAACAGACGACTGGCGAAACCCTGAGATGTCGATGTCAGCCATGTGTGGGAAGACGGCTCCCCTTCCGCGGGATATCCGTTGTTGGAAGCGAGTGCACTAAACATTCTCAACATTTCCCCAGCGGATAGAACACCTTGCAAAACCCACATGCTATTCAAATTTTGAAATGGTGTGGAGCAATGGGAATAGTGTTTTGGAGACTTTTGCATCAAGACCTTGTGTGACCTCCGCAGCGCCAGAAACGTCTATCAACCGCGGCGTCAAATTTCGGGCGCGTACGTTCTTTCACGACTCATGGCAAAAGTCATATCCGTTGGTCTCTTTTCAGTTTCAAGGGCACAACAACAAGCGTTCTCAATATTTCTACCGATGCCAGTTGTAAGGATATCATAAACCCACGCTATTTTTAAGAAAACTGAAAAATAAACTTACATACGGTGTACTTGATGACGTTGTACACTTTTTTATGAGAGTCCACTATCGTAAAAATTTTGTTTTTAAGCAAAGGAGAAATGTATTTATTTGTCCCCTATCGAGATAACATTTTGAGAGTCCTATATCTTTGCAATAATTGTATTTGGATTACTAATGCATGTATTCGACCTTGTCTTTCCGAACCTGCCATGTAAACACCCATTTTTAACGCCGTGCTTAATGCCCTCTGAGGCAACTGACACTGACGTCAGGCAGGTAGAGGTGGCGTGCGGTAATTTCTACGCTTCGACAGGCAGCAGGTCATGAAAGGTGCAAATACGAATTGTCGCAAAACCACTACTTGTAATGCTGCGTAGTATTTAAAAGAATTATATTATTTATGGACTTTGAAAGGTGCTTGTAAAATTTCATGTCAATCTGAGTACCCAGCATGGCGAGTGGTGAGTGTAAGCGTTGCTGAGAAGTGGCAACGCTGTTCTCCATACGCAATCAAATGCTTGGACGCACTATAGGTATACTTCATCAATCAGTATTCACGGAAACTACGAAGTAGGGTACACCAGGCTTGGCCAATCGTTTGCCGGGAGCTCGCGTCCCGGCAGGGGCAGCGGCAGCGCCTCCTAGCAAGTTCGCACGAAGACACAGGAAGGGCTAGTTATGGAAGTAGTAGACTGCGTTACCCTGGTGACCATGTCAATGATTCACCTACAAGCAAAACAAGCCGTTGCTTAGGGTTTCCACCCCCCTTCTAAAAAAAATTAAAAATATCCGAAAAAAATGCCAAAATATGTTTGTGTCTGCAGAAGAATTATAAATAATAGTCTACCGAATTATGTAAGCAATTTGTTCATTTTCATTTGTATTTGTTAAAAAATATTCTATTATATTGTTTCCTGTAAATATGAAGGATTTTTCCGCAAGGAGTGGGGGGCATCATTACTTTATTTATTTGGTCAAAAAAAAAAACAGTAAAAAACTGTATAAGACGTATGGGGGAAGAGATTATCTGCGCACATTTTCTTGAGGCTCAGAATGTATGGTATTGAAGCCCAGAATGAATGCCCTGTGTGTATGGTGGTCCCACGGAACCTAAGTCCTGTCATGCCCGTCAATGTTGCTTTGTTATATAGTTTCTGTTTGGTTCTACATAATTTGCGGACAGTTGTTTATCGTAATCAATTTCGATAAAAAAACAACAACACAGAATACCTAAAGATTTATTTTAAAAAATAATTTTTCTTATAGCATCCAATAACTTGAAATAACGTTTCGATGTACTTGAAAATAAATATAAAATCTTAATAATAAATATTGTAATCGCGTATAAATGTAAATAGTACAAGAATGCGCTGTAAAAAGTACATTAAGTACAAATTACATTATGCATAATTATGTAATTGGCTACAGGATTTATTTTTAAAATATCTTTCAAATCATTCACTAACTAATTTGAAATTACTTTGTTAACGTTAACCGGAAATTCATTTCAGGCTGATGCGATTGCTTTCTTCCGAGCGCCTGCCTCCTTCCATACTGGAATTCTTCCCTCATTGATGAATTACCAATCGCGTTCAGGTAAGAGGCGCGGAGCGGGCCGGCGCTTCCGAGCCTCTACCTGCACGGTGCTCGCCAGCTGCGAGCCGGCCCGGTGAGCGCGACCTTGGCCAAGCCTGTGCTATATGCTGGAAGGTGGGTACCCAGCTCCACCGTGTAGAGCAGCAGTAAATCACAATATTTTGTAATATCAAAATATTGCTATGGACATATCACTTCAAAGTCACCCAGTAAGACGAAGTAATATTCTTCTAATCCCCAACATTGTAACAGGTACATAACTCACATTATGGCGATATATGTGAGGAGATTAAAAATTCAAAATCGGGCAAATCTTTATTAATTAAACATCTTCAGAAAAAAGCCATACTAATATAATTAGTTTGGTTTCATGATTAAGAGTTAATTTTGGCCCCCATATTAATAAGATAATTGACGGAAATGCATGTTTTAGCCGTCCGTTTTGAATTATAAAACAAATTAAGGTCTAAATGCGCCTAAACGGTCAACGGATTTTCCCTCGAAATGAATGGCTCTTCTGTAGACTGGACCAACTAGCCGAACTCTAGCCCCAGCGGATTGAAACAAGATATTTTCATTTTCGAGGATACTGTTCATGAAGTCACTAGAATATGAATTACAGATCTTACGAGTTGAAATTTTAATAAAATCGGACCTATACCAATCGCTTTGCCCGAATGATAAGAAAGAAAAGATAAAAACGGAAAAATTTTGGACCCTTTTTAGAAAAACTTTACTGCATTTCACTTTTAAGGAAGTTGTCACCATTTGAATCAAAATTTCCCGAATACTACTCATTTTGAAAAAAATGTTAATGACAAATGAAGATAGAATTTTAGAAAATAAATGTAATTAAGAAAAACAATCACTATCCTCAATAATGTGGGAGATGGTAAAAAAAATTAACTTTGCAATTTTTCGAAAATTAACATTCAATGACAATCCGATCAGTAGCATATTTTTGAGTGTCCGTCCTTCTATTCGAGGAAATTATTTAAAGAAATCTGGGGCAATTTTTTGAGAAAAATAAGAACACGTCCCATGGGACTCCAAAAATTCTCCCAAAGGCAAGTACTCTCAAAAATAAAAAAATGTGTTTCAAACTCGCCGGGCCGCCAGTGCAGCCCGATCGACCGGAGATTATACAGGATGTCCGGGGAGGAAACGTCGAAAATAAGCTCTTAAGACAATTCTAAGCATATAGCATATCTAATAAACTGCGTGATATTCCGAATGGTTGGGCCGCAATAAGCACTCAAAAGTTGGTTTGAAAAATTGATTTCCAGGCAAAAATTTGCATTTACAGAAGCATAGAAACACTCCAGAAACATATAAGTAGTTGATTTACAAAAGAAATGAATATATTTGTTCAAAAACAAAAATTAAGCGAGAAGTAAATATGCACCCAAATTACACAATTCGACTTTTTTTTTATTTCTCGCTTAATTTTTCTGTCTGAGCAAATATAATAATTTCTTTTGTAAATAAACAATTTATGTTTTTAGAGTGTTTCTATGCTTCCATAATGCAAATTTTTGCCTAAAAATTATTTTTTCAAACCAAATTTTGAGTGCTCATTGCGGCCCAACCATTCGGAATATCCACGTAGTTTATTAGACAAAATATTCTTAGAATTGTCTTAAGAACTAATTCTCGAAGTTTTGACGTTTCCTCCCCGGACACCTGTATATCTTGGAGAAAATTCTGCGAGCTATTTGGGGGGGAGTGATTTAAGGTCGCATCAACTACAAGGTCATTAGTGACCACTATTGGATTTAATGTTATAGTATGAGGATGAAACGATTTGGTGATGGTAGGGGGTGAAAGGACGAACACACACACATACGCCACCGCTAGAAAAGCATTGGTTTAAATGGAGGTCTTCCCACTGGGACACTCGTCGCGGCGTTTTACCTGCTACGGTCCCTTTGTTCGTCGGCGACGGGACTGCGAAACTTATCCCCGAGGAACCGCCCCCTTTCCACCGCGGCGGTGGCCCGTGGGAAAAGCCCTCGCGCCAGTCGGATGCGCTGCTGAGTGTCTACGTCGGAAGGGGTCCTTACGGTTCAAGACTTGCAACTGCCTAAGAAGTGTGAGTTGATGGGAGACGAGCGTGAATCCTCTTAATGTTGACTTGCAGAATTCCTTATGTTCGGTGTGTTGGGTGAGAATTTTCAATTCGTCGTCGATTGGGAAATATTCGCGTTTCGAGTAATATTTGCGTTTAGTTTGTAACAAATTCAAAAATTCGCCATTTTCCTGCGCACGATTATATAACATTCTCTGCTTACGAAGTTCCTTCGTACGTCAAGAAAGTGAAAATGAGTACTGAAAACATAATTCTTCAAAATTACTTGTTTTAGGTAGTTTTAGACATTAAATATCAAGAGGCATCAACTGCACTTTTATGACATTTTATGCACTATTTAATGCTCTCAGTAGATCTATTTTTTCATGATTCGTAAACATCTGTAATTATTGTCCACAACCTCTTACAGGAACTAAAAAGATATTTGTCCTAAAATCCGAGATCTGTATAAAACATACTCTGTACTACAATTACACCATTAAAAGATAATGTAAAAAACGGTCAAAATTAGGCGCGGAATAGAACGAGAACGAAAGGAAGACATTCGTGAGAAATGAGACTTCGTACAAGTTGTCCGCAAATTGCTTATCGTTAATTGACAGTGACAAAGACACTATTAGAAATCACGAACTGCAAATATCTTTGTAGCAAATAAATTATACTTCAGTTTTTCGTTCTTGGCGCACAGGGGGGGGGGTGTCAATAAAATGGAATATCTCACGGTACCGCCAGAAGTCGCAAGATCGCCAGCACTGCTCGATGCAGTCGCGATCTTGCGACTCTTAGCGGCACAACGGAGAACGACGCGAAATACCGTGAGATATTCCATTTTATTGACACCCCCCGTGCGCCAAGAAAGAAAAACCGAAATATACTGAGAATATCGAGAATGTCACAATTAGGGAAGTATGTTATGAACAGAACTTCAAATGGTATTTATCCTACGTTTTGTTCGAAAAAGAAGCACATAATTGAACGTAACTAGTGTCGCTACAGAATAGCCCAGACTTTCTCGTATTAGTTTTCTATTTTCTTTGGTCTGGACTAGCTACTCGAACTTGCTACATATACTTGATGATATACATATACATATATATATATATATATATATATATATATATATATACATATACTATGATTGATGGCATTACCACCTCTTGGAGCTATTGAAATAATTGGACTATGCCAAAACTTTCAAGTTCTAGACCGTGAAAGAAATATCTAGTTTCAAATGTAGATAATCACGCGATTTTTAAATTTTATTATTATATCTTTTTTATATTTTATTCATCTTTCAACTACCGTATTTATAGTTAAAATTTTGGGAAGGGATTGTGGAACTTAAGAAAACATGCGCAAGAAATCTTCTCCTCCTTAAGTCATATACAGTTTTCACTGTTTTTTGACCAAATAAATAAAAAAAATTAAAAAATAAAATACTTGCCAGCTGTCATCTATCGCCGCCAAAAGTATATTTTTTTTTATATTTTCTCAATTTTTCGGTTTCATAATAGTAAAACCAAAATATTACAGAATATTAAACGAAGAGTAAAACCTCGTCCTAAATGTCAATTTACATTCAAAAATTTGACGTTATTTTAAGAAAATGGCTTTTAAGTGTCATTGTAAATGCGAAATTTGAAACTTCTTCACAGGAATCTTTTGATTTTTCGAAAAACTTAATTTAATATGTACAATCTCGCCAGAATTTCCTGAATACGTCAACTCAGCACAACTTACAGCTTTTCTTCTTGGATAATTTTGATTTCAGGAATGTGGTTGAGTGGTTTCATTGTTCGGCAACTGCGCAACCAGGAAATAAAACTTGTGATGCCTTGCATACCACATAGGGCGATGGTAACCACATTGTGATGCAGCACGAAAGAACGCATTAGCAATAGTAAAGCTATGCGACACGAAATACACCGAACGCGCGATAGAGACGCATTACGCTGTTTATCTGGTGTTGCCATACAGCCACTGCCTCACCTTCATCCCATTCATTACGGAAGGAATCTTTTCCGTTGTAAACGAGTTATTCAACCTCTTGATATGTTCCCATAGCCGAGTAAATTATAAATAGTGGATAAGCATCATACTAGAAATGTTATATTCGTAAATATTAAAACACTGGTGTACAAAGCAATATGGTAGGAATAGTAAATACCACACAAGTCTTTTTGGGCTAGATGTATTCGAGATGGTTGTATTCTGAATAGCATAAAAATATCAGTTTCTAGGATAACACTAAAAAAAAAAAAAAAAAATGCATTCGAAATAGTCTAGTATTAAACGAACGAGAAACGAACATGGTATGATACAAGTAATCAAAGGATTAATACTTTCACATACGAATTTACAAGAAACGTAAGATAAATTTTAATTGGCAGTGGCAAAACCTTCAAAATACTTTAACGGAACAGGCCCTATTAAATTGAAAAGGAATAATTTAATCGAAAACCGATGGTCAGCCTTTGCACATAAAACCGGGAAAACATTAATAATTTACATTCTTTAATTTTTTAAATTCTAGTTATCTGAGATAAATTGGTGTTAACTGTACATTTAAAAATGCAAAGCTTCACAAATTTATTTCGATTTTGCGCTCTGAAAATCCTGACTGTCAGCATGCTCATCTTGTCTCCTTCGCCGCTCCAAGAGCATATTAAAAGATATACATTTATATGATTTACTTCCACGGCCCATTCACAGCAGCTTTTGTTGAATCCGAAAATCAAGCGTCCCATCCCTCGTGACCCCGGCCTCTCGCCGCGTCATGGTCGAAGATTGTCCGGCTGGCCGGACACGTCACGTCGATTCGCCGCCTCCGCCTGCACCTCCACCCACCTACACACGCGTTCCACCGGATGCGCCTCCCCCTCCTCCCCCACCCCCTCCCCAGACAGGTGACGCCCTCGCCTCGCCTCGCATACGCCAGGCCCCTCGCCCGCCGCACCGGACGCACGGATTCGCTCATCGGAATGTTTCCCGGCAGAGATGCACCGGCATGTCCTCCGCGTGCACGAGCGGAACTCTCAACCATCCTACGTCACGATGTCGCCATTTTTAAATCAAAAACTGGGAGCATAAACGAGAAGAACTCGTTTTTCGTAACAAAAGAGCACCGCGTGCGACAGCGTTCTCTTTGTAAGGTTCTCCACCTTCTGAGAACAAAATAAAATTGAATAAAGTAACAACGTACGTAACGACTCAAAAGTACTTCGAGTATTATTTACAATGTTATTCAATGAATGCACAGAAACTGTGTTATGCTTCGATGATTTTCGATTAGAATAATAGATTCCAGCAACGAAACACAACCATGTAAGGCGTCATCCTCGAAGTCACGTTTTGAGCAGAGGCTGGATGGCTCGCTGCCAAAACAAGGAACAGAGGGCAAATTTGCACTGATACATCACGTCTTTCGGATCACTAATCACAAATAGATAAAAAGATTTTACAAAATTATGTGTATGTAAATAAAAACTTACAACATCCACTTTCAATGTTACGTGGTATATGAGTGCCTTCGCCAGGTAGGGTCGTCGGCAGAGGTAAATAAAACTTGACAGGAGAGCAGTGGTGGGGGAAGCGTGGGAATTCAGGAGCATTGAACGGTAAATCCAAACTCGCTGTGTCTCAGTCTAGACTGTTTCTGCGCGAAGTTTTGCAAATTTATTTGCAGTAGCATAGTGTGGTCTTGTTAAATATTCAAACACAATTATTATACCGGTCACTTAACATTTTTCTTTGTCTCCCTATACGTTAAACACTCGCTACAGCTGCACCCCACCGACTTGAACATCACCACAAACGATGCAACAAATTAATACAATATATACCTTAATAGTACAATATTACATTTTACCGTGAAAGAAACGAAATCTGATGACCATTTCATTCAATAGGGACTTACACTTGGATCTTAAATGTTTCCATAATTGCATTAAAAAACAATAACTATTTTTCTTATATTACTTACTATTTGACTCCATTATTAAAAGGAAATGGGTGAACAAATAAACAATATAGTATTAAATGTGTGACAGCAGTCCATAGTGATTAAAAACAATATAAAGTAATTATAATAAGGTAACAACCCATGTACTGGGCTAGTTAACTGCACTCATAAGCATTAAAAATAATGCAGTACGCACTTGCAAAATATTAAATACTGGATAAAAAATATAGAAAAAAGGAAAGAAGTTATCTAAATATTTCCAACTCTTTCCCTTTTAATTTCTATTCTAGTCACTGCCCGTTACACCCAATGCACTTTAGAATGGTTAAGGGGGAAATGTAATTAAACAATTCACAAAGAAACAATTTTAACAAAACATAAATACTGTAATCTATGACATTATCATTAGTAGAAGTAGTATTATTATTTTTATTATATTGGCATCAAAATTTTAAATGAAACAAACCCCTCAGAATGGCCAATGATTTCATTTCCAGAATAATGAAGGGTATTAATGAACAACTACAACTACAAAGACTTACTTCAATAATTCTCAACAAAATTTTACACTTTTCATTTTTTGTTTACACTGCCATTGGATCTTTCAAGAATATTCATTTTAAATAAATATTAACATTCAGAAATCACAATGTCACAGAAAGCTGATGACAAGAACCATATAAAAATTAAAAGAAACCTTTCTCACTAAACATCAACTAAGTAAAAATGAACGTTTTTTATAAGTGGAAAACGTCAATAAAAGGAACAAATATATTGACAAAGAGAATTAAAATATTAATTGACAGCAAACAATGGACAGTGCCACAGTATCTTGTTTTTCTTTAGTAAATAACGAGAAGATTGTAATAAATGAACTATTTACATATTCAGCGTTAAATAATAATCATTCAAATTATTACTAATATTGGCACTTCATTTAGAAAAAGGTTTTTTTCGGAATGAAAAAGTAAACGTTCCTTCAGATACGTAGAGGTGTAAAGCGTTGAAACTCGCGTGGAAACAAAGGAAGATTGCAGTGCAAATTGAAATGAAACCTAGCATAATAACATTCAATATCAGGAAACGAATGTTACACGCCAAAAGTGACATACCTTGCCAAGAAATTTGCCTTTCAAGTATGTTGTCTTTCCAGACGACACTTCTATTTCTGAGGAATCCGTATCGGTACAACCGCTGCAACTTTTGTTATTGCTATTCAAGTGCTGATCTCGAAGACCAGCAACACCAGAGTCCATAGAATCTTTCTTAGATGATTTTTTGTCAGCTCTCCAATCTTCGTTCGCTAAAATGCCTGTTTCCCGACACGCATGTTCCTGTTCACCGGGTGACGGACCCTCCATAGTACTGTTAAGATCCATCTCTACGTCCGATTCACGTTTGACAACTTTGGATTTTCATAACTTGTGCGTTATGATTCAACCAAGTCATTTCAGGAAATACAATTGACAGAAAAACCGCATTGCACGCATTGAATTAGAACTACAAGACATTCCACACACACACACACTTGGCAGCACAACGCACTACCTCACACTCGCCACACTAAACCTGCTTTAAGACAACGGTTCAATTTATAAGCTGACGTATGCGGTGGTAATAAAACCTGCCGCAAGAGTTGCTACCGACACTTCTGTTAGTTCACTGAAACGTCGCTAGAGTTCTCGCCAGCCTACGCACCTGCTCCGCAACAAAGGAAGAGTGCTATTTCTTAATAAAACATGCACGAAGCAAGCAAAACAGTTTCCGTGGAAAGAATAATTCAGATAAACAATTCTACTCGCGAATCAACTGCCATTGGAAACAAAGTAGAAAACACTAAAGAAAGGAAACCAAATGGAAGCAAATGCAAATGATGGAAAGACTCGATGACAACTAGATGGTAATAAGGAAGGAAGTATGAGTAAAAAATATGAGAGAAATAGGGGAAAGAAGGAGAAGATAAGGAGAAAGAGAGAAAGGCGAAATTGCTGCACAGAGAGGGAAACTGCGATGAGTAGGAAGTAGTAAATGAGTGCGAAGAAGTAGAAGCAGGAAGTGCGATGTGTATGGGATTGGGAAGAAAATAATGAAGATAATAAGTAAGACTTAGTTACGGACAAGAGGTTGTCAGGCTTCTCACTTCTCTAACTACAAACATTAAAAACAGAGCAGTTAAGTGTTCACTGAAAAAATATTAACAGATATTATACTATGCAACCACGACTAGACTTCTCGTACGCAACAAAGTATTTCAAACAAACAAATATTAAATTTGTTACAAATTCGTGGCTTAATTGAATATTCTCAAAATTTTTAAATCTTTACGAGCTTTTTCAATTTGTGAACAATAAGTCCGTCCCTATTAAGTAATGAGGCTTAGTTTAGTTAATATGATGCAATTGGTTAATATAATAAGTAATGGGGAGATGGAGTACACAATTGACACTAGTAGTGCTAATATTCGCGCACTTTTTTTGCCCTCAATTCCCTAGATGCAAGAGAAGTAGAGGTTGATTATTTCGACGACAGGACGATTGTATAAAATCAGTAGCTCAATTATTTGGAAAATACTTTCTACAATACAGGAGCGAACATTCCTGAGAATTTGATTTTTGCCAATAACGCTCGTCACTAACATTTATTCTTAATTTAACTAATTTCAGTAAAGGAGTGGAGGTTGTTATTTCAGAGCTCCAGAAAACGTACGCCCAAAGTACAGTCGCGCATACTTTCTCGTGTTATTAGGCAGGGATACGTAGTATTGCACCGCCTATCTTAAAACTTCAGCCATCACTAGAAAAACGCAAACAAAGTAGTACCGGAAAATCACACGAAAACTACTAATATTTTTTTACATGTACATGAAGAGATTCAAAGATTCAATAGTGAGAAGTAGCTTGTAGTAAAAAGAATAACTAGCAACAATGTTTAAAAAAAATTGAATTTATTTTACCATGTAACTCAAAATAACGCGAAAACCACTTATGGTTTCAAAAAATGGAATGGAAAAATATTTAAAGATCTAATATTGAGGATTGCATCAAGAAAGAAATCTCTAGCGTCAATATTGAAGTGTGGACGACAGATTCGAAAATAATTTGAAGTTTTGTGATTTTCGAAAGTTTTCGATTGATTGATTAGTAATTTTGGGCGCGTCAATTGCTAAGATAATTAGTCCCGTACGTGTAATGCATGTCTTATCGCAAGTTGTAGTGGTGATCTTCCCCCGCTGGATGGCGAGATCCAGGGCCGTCCTACATTCGCATGCGGGAATTTTTAACTACGCAGGTATCTCCCTCATCGTGGACCGCCCCAGCCGGGACAAGCTCTAGCTCCCGACTGGTCTCTCAACATATGTAGTAATATAGTGCGAGTGTGTGTGTGAGTACGGGGTGAGGATAGGACAAAGAAGAAGAAGGTAAGATCGCGCGCGACCCATGGCCCGTTTGTTAGAGTACTTCTCCGGCATTCGCCTGTGTTGATGGGAGAAACTACGACTACCGACCTGAGCAGCCGGCCGCTAGAATTCTCCTCCAGACAGCGGTTGAACCCGACCTAGCTATTTAGCTAGAATTGAAAAATCCTGCCACCATCGGGACTCGAACACTAGGACCTCCCGGAGAGAGGTATTGCAGTGACATCAGTTGATGCCCTGAGCCACCTTTGCCTGTCTAATTTCGAAGAATCTATTTCATTAAGAAATAGATCTCTATTTTTCAAATATTTTTGTAGGAGAAGAAAAATTTTACTCCAACAATTTTCGGAAAATTCGGTGGTTTTACTCAAAATTGGATCTACCTAATTTTATAAGCCTACGTTCTTATTAGCAAAAAATCCAAAGGAGAATGTAGAGCAATTCCTTTTTTTTTATTGAAAATTAGTTGGGGTTTCACGTTCAGTACCTCTCCTCCCCCTTAAAAATTAAAATTAATATTTCAAATTCAAGAGGCCGCGACATCAGCCAGATCGATAACGGAATATTCATTTTGATGAAACCGACTGAGTTAGCTTAACTGTCGCCACTGCAGGAACTCTGACCAGGAGATCCTTGGCTTCGAGTTCCGACGGTGGCGGATTTTCGACACGAGCTATATAGATAGGTTGAATTCAACCAATTCATTTTGATTGATTGAGTAGTGATCCCGGGAGCGTCAACAGCTAAGGTCATTAGTAGAGACCGGAAAAATATGTAGTATAAAACGTCAAAATATGTACATAAATATGTAATGAAAATAGTAAGAATATGTAATAAATATGTAAAATCGGATATATTAGTAATACTAAAATACACTAATAATAAAATACATTTTCGTTATACGACATTAAATTTATAAAAACTGCTCACTTCACATCAAACAACTTTCTCCTCAGTAGTAAAAGATCTATTGTAATCCAGGACCGTAGTTTAGCAGCTGGACTAATCACTAAAGAAGCCATCGCACAAACTGGCGAGATCTACGACCAGCAAACATACACTGTAGCATCTTCATCGATGTGTTACACGTCAGTGATTTTTATTTTTTTTATTTATTATTTACGTCAAAAACAGTTAAAAACTGCGTATGACGAGCTATGGGGAGAAGTGAATTTTGTGCATGTTTTCATAATTCTGTGGTCTCTATCCTAAACCATATTCTAGTCGAATTTGAATACAGAAAAGAGAGTTTTTTTCGAGTTTTGTTGACAAAATATTCGCTCCTATATAATAATATATTTTCAAAGGTAAATTAGCTATAAATTTCTGCCCTGAACCCTCATGTTCTTCATGAAAGAATAATACTTTTTGCCGCAATAATATGAAAAACGATAATTTGAATAACTATATTTCCCACTGAAATTCAGAAGACGTGCACAAATAATGAAGTTACATTTATGTCCAGAAGCAAAACAAGGGACCATCTCAGCATTTGCTCAAGGATCAGGGAAACTGGACGAAAAACCTGATCGAGATGGGGGCCATCAACCCAGAAACTGTGGTACAATACTGTTACAGGTTCTTTAGAATTATACAGTCCAAATGATAAATAATTACATTAACTATCATTGTTAAAATTAATTCTACTTTCCTTTTTGATGCTCGGTATAGTCTCGAATTGTATAGAAACAGTTATGCAGCAGAAAAGATTTTACTTGGGACTTAAACTTTTCTATGGAATTTAATCGTTTAATGTCTTCTGGCAAAGTGTTGTAGAGTAATGTACATGAATTGTATGTGAATTTTTTGTAGTGAGCTGTTGATACTGCCACCTGGTGAATATGATTACTACGTCGTGTGTTATACTTATAGACATCGGCGTTTGCTGAAAATATATTCCCGTCCTTAAGTAAGTCATTTTTGACAAAAACTACTGATTGGTAAATCAGGAGACAAGGTAATGGTAAAATTCCTAGATTAATAAAGAGTGACTTACAAGAATCACGTGGGTTGGATTTGCTTATTATTCGTACAATTCTTTTTTGTAATCTGAAAGTCTGTGAACTATAAGATGTGTTTCCCCAAAATATTATGCCATATCTCAGGCGGGAGTGAACATTGGCAAAATATACACAACGAGCTGTATGAAGGCTGACGGAATTTGAAAGAATTCTGAACGCGTAGCATAATGAGCTTAATTTTGTGTTCAATTCATTTAAGTGGGCATTCCATTTGAGGTTTGACTGAATTGATAGACCTAAAAATTTTGTTACATTAACATCAGTCAATGGCACACCGTTCATTTTCAATGGAGTACAGAATTTTTTATTTGATATGGAAAACTGCATTGAAACTGTTTTATTTTCATTTACTTTTAATTTGTTATTACGGAACCAATCGGTTGTTATTACGGAACCAATGTTATTACGGTGATCGCACATTTTTCTCCGAAATTAAGGTTACAGATCACAAAATGGGGTGTCAATGATGCTTTGGACACCTAGATTTTCCAAACAATGTAGGAACAATGCTGATATTTTAAAAAATATATCTTTCCCCAAAAAATATGGAATTAAATAGAAGAAAATTGATAAAATAAGAAAATCTAGTGTAAAAACAGCAAAATATGTAAAACATGTAATAATATAGTACTAAATATGTAAAAATATGTAACGAAAAATTCGATATTGTGTTAGGAGGGCTATGATTCGCTAAGATTTCAATTTTGAGAACGGTAAGTAGAAAGACAAAAAATATGTAATTACATAAAAATCCGGTCTCTAGTCATTAGTCTCATAACCGTAGCGCATGTTTTGTTTCCACGGGAGATGGCGGTGATCTTCCCCCGCTCGATGGTGAGATACGGCGCCGACCTTCCTGTCAGCTAGCGGGGTTTTCCCACAACCAGGTATCTCCCTCCAGCGGCGCACAGCCCCAGCCGAGACAAGCTCTAAGCTCCCGACCGGTACTGCTCCAGCATTCGCCTGGTATTGAGTGGAGAAATTAGCGATCAGAGCAGTCGGAGACTAGATTCTCCTCCAGACAGCGACTGAATTCGACCAAGCTGTACAGTTAGCGTCGAAAATCCTGCCACCGTCGGGACTCGAACCTAGGACCTCCCAGTCAACTCATTAAACCTGAAGGAGAATTGAAATGACCAGCTACACAGAACGGTAGTTTTCCATGGTTTCTCCGATCAATGCCAGGCGAAGGCGGGAGCAGTATCTTAACAAAGAGGCCACACACTGCGCACGATATTTTCTTCCTTATTTTTGTCCCCTCCTACCCCCTTCCACACACTTACACTTGCATTCACTACATTACCCCATACGGCGGGATACAAGTCGGGAGCTTTGAGCTTGTCCCGGTTGGGGCGGTGCACCTCTGGCGGAGTTCCCTGGAGGGGAGCCTCCCGCAAGCCTACGGGCAGGACAGCACATGATCTCTCGTTCCAGAAGTTAGGAAAACAGTCACCTAACATTAACTACGCTTCAAGGGATGACCATTGCCGTTGGTGCGCTCAGAAATAACAAACAGTTAATCAATGAATTTGGTGAAAATTTTGTGTACACGGTATAGGCGCCAGTGTTGTGCACAGACGGACGGACGAAAGGGTAGTTGTTAAAAAAAGGTTACATTTTTAAGTTATTAGGAACTCGCAAAGTGTGTATTTAATTCAAAATCTCGACATCTATTTTTTAGTGTTACATTACTTTCTGTATACTACCTATTTGAGAAAGTTAAAAAATACTATTTTAGAGAATTAATTCTCAACGTGCTGAATGGCTAGCACTAAGCAAAGCGACTGTTGAAATTATGATTAAGTTCTCACCTGGGATGCTCTGGTGCCGGAACTCTCTGCACAGCTGTTCAGGAACTGCTTCTTGGGTGTTTGTTGTACTCCTATTGTATGTTTGGGGAAACGGTGTGCCAAAAATTATGGTTTTCATTTTTACTAGAAAACGTTCTGTATTGTGATGCTAATACCGAGCAAAGAGCGACGCTGCCCCATTTTGTTCAAATAATCGTGAACTGAAAAACATGTGTGATTCTGAAGAATTAACAATTTTTGTGTAGCTTTTTTTCGATTCTTGAAAAATATCCTTTTGGTACTTATACCATTTCCCACAAACCCTCATTTGCTATTCGTTCCGGTACGGGAAACTGAATGCGCTCCTGGTTCTCACGCACGTGTTTCCTATTTCAGAAGAATTCTTGTTTAATACTTTTATAGCGTGTAATGATTACCAGCTACTCGTACTTTCATTTTCCAAGTGGGCATCGTAAAGATTTGCTTATGGAAGCTACCTTTTGCAACTTTCCCTCTTCTCGAACGTGAGACCCAACCTTCTCAAGAGTGAGAAACGTCACATCAAAGTTATTGCCTTCATTTCAACATTTTAAAGTATACCAAACTCGTGAGTTTGAAATAATTTAATAATGAGCTTGCGCACAGGGGGGGGGACAAAGCGTCGTACCTTCTTGAACATTTACGTAATAAAACATTTTATTTCCTTATTACGTTCCATCCCTGCTTTTCTCCTTTGTAACCTGATTATAGTATGTTATACATTTGGGAAAAAGCCTCTCCGAGCTGTCTGGCAACGTACTAAATGGTTTAAAATAGGTCATGCATTACATTTTATTTATCAATCGTATCATTAGAATTATGATTTCTTTCTCCTTACTAGTAAAATATGTGATGTGTAAATTAAATAAATTATTGGCAAAGGGGGCCTAGAAATGTAGTTACCCCCTCTCTCTTTTTCGTATGTATTTAATATATATTCCAGTATACAACAATAAACCACTTTCGAAGAAAAAGCTATTGACAATAAAAGTATTCACTTCGTTATATTTTGTTTAATAACTGATAATCAAGATTCTTGCTTACATCCTTAGCTTGTACGCACTCATTAGTTCTGTTTCCTTACAGTTATATACAATTATCTGAAAATTAAATGAAATGAACAAAATACAATTATACACAGAATGTTACGAAAGAAATGGTCAATTGAACGTGAACTGGAATCAGGAAGATCAGTTAAATCAGGAAGATTCGTCAATAAGCCACATTCACCCCTAAATAAAATGTATTCCTGCAAGTATTTTTCTTTTAATTAACAATTTATTAACGATTAGTCATTATAAGTATTTTCATATATTCATTTCACATGCAACTGTAATAGAGAGAAAATAATGTAATAAACCAAAGTATTCTTAATGCGACTCTGTCCCGGTCAATCTTCTCTGAGAGTAGATAAATGGATTATATGCGGAGGTAAAAGCGTCGCCTAGTATGTAAACCTCCTGTTGGTATTGATACTGAAGTGCGCCAAGACAAATTGATTCACAGGTGTCGCCTCCGTAAGAAAATCGTACTGGATGATGCGCCTAATTACCTATAAAGACGGGAAGAGTCGAAACTAAAATAGTGTACCCCCTCCGTGCAAACCTTTTCAGTGGTCCACTCTTCAGATTTTAAATCATAGGTTAGCAGTTTAATACTAGCATAAATCTACTGTTTGGATGTACTAGATTTTGACATTTACTGCCTGACTCTGCAGGTATGGCGTAGCTATGAGGTATACTTTTTTCTCACTATGCTCAGGCTCTACTCGTTACATTTACTTCAGTGGTGATTCGTTCTTGTAGTAGCATGTTTGCACTACAACAAAAATTGTTCGCCGTATATACGTTTTTAGTTAGGTATGATGAGTATATTATATGCACCAACCAGGTCAGGTTAGTGTAAGATATTGACCCCCCCATAAAGTGGACATGCTAAAGGTACTAGTACCCTTTAGTCAGTCCGCACTCACCTTTCTAACTGCTGAATTATATCTTTTGGCAGTTGATTGAAACTCATAGTTAAGAAAGATGTAAAGAATATATTGTTAATAACAATAGAATCATCTTACTAATCTTCACATTAAACATTTTCAATATTATTTTTTATCAACCGCCATTAACTTAATAAACTTGTTTAAAATTCAATTAAAAATTGGTGAAAAATTGTGTGAAATGCAACAAAATTATTTGTGTCAAAGTCGTAACAATAAAAACTTGTGGTGCTAAAACAGCACGCACTTTCTCTCCCGTATTTTCACGCAAAAGCAAGCGAAAAGTACTAGCATTTTCGAAAAAATGTGCATTGCAAAATCTCTCTTTAAGGAACAGATTTCATTAAGGCAAAAATCTCCATCTTCAATACTTTAGTTGTTGGAAAACGCCAAAAAATTTTGAACTTTTATAATTTTCGAAAAAGTAGGGTTTTCAACGAACATGAGACGTGCACCATTCTCTTAAACGTCCTTCGCACTATCCAACAACAACATTTAATAAAAAATGATGGAGCCATTTTTTTTAATTTTGAAAATGTCCCAGACGCTCCATGTAAAGTACCCCCAAAATTAAAATATCGGTTTCAAATTCTAGGGTCAGCGACATCAGTCTCGTTTTCCGCAAACTCTTTGGATTTTCGAAAACTGCAAAAATTGAACATTGCAAAAGTATAATAATGCTGACAGAATTTTTTTCCCTAAATGAAATCTGTTCATTAAAACCAGATCTTGAAATAATGTAATTAAAAATCTCTGAAATTTCTAAAATTGCAAATACAAATGTTCTGCTTTTTTAAGCGTCGGGTAGGTAGTGCTCAGCAAGCAGACTGATGGCGTGGAGTTAACGTGACTGGCGTGTTAACTCTAAAGACCTGAGTTCCAACCTGAGCAAGAGGAAAACATTTTTGATGGCACTTTCATGTAGCTTTAAAATATAACTAGCCATTACAAATTCCAGAAAGTATGTGCACCACTAGTTACTTTATCGTATACATAGTAGTATAGGGAAAGTTATGCAAAGCTGTAAATAATTCATTCCGAGATTTTCAACAGAAATACATGATTTGGGGGACCGTGATATCGAAAAGTATTTTTTTTACTTTCTCGCCTTACTGCGTAAGCAGTAAAGGGAAAGTATTATACACGTGTGGCGGAAATCGGCTTTTTTCGACAGAAAAACTCGTGCCCTGGTAGAGAAAAAGTGAATAAATCTCAGATTCGGATTCAGCGCGTCGACAGACATAGAGAAACATGTGTCAAGCTTTTGAGTATGACAAAGCCAGAAATTAAAAAAATACAATGTCACGATGTTTTTTTGCGATTTAAAACAAAATGGAGAATAATGTCTCAATTCTGGCTTCAGATTCGGATTCAGCGCGTCTAAATAAATAGAAAAATATGCGTCAAATATATGCGTCTGACTTTTTTATGTGCCTGTGTTTTGTGTTATTAAAACCTCTGGAATTTCGAGAATTAAAAAGTGAAAATGTTTTTCGAACCTATCTATCCTACTCCTTCAGTAATTAAGCTAATTTTTTTTCTCGATGCAATATATTATTATCGTATATATCAAAATAATTACGAGGCATGTCAATGCAAGGGCTGTAAAAGCTCATATTTTGGCTGGCACAACTTACACACAAATAATCCTGAAAGCAATTTCCCATTTCCCTGGAGTTCACGATAAAATAGAGAACATTTTGTACTGGAGGCGACATCATAGGTTTTTCCACTGTATGAAAGTGAATATGCGAACAAAATGTTCAGAACATTGAATCTCTGATATTTGTGATGTAATACATTTAAAGATAATTTAAATGGCGATAAATCGAATTAAATTATCTAACAAACATTTCATTACATCACGTTTTGACTCCAAGTATTACAGCTCTCTTCAGTTTACAGGTATGAAAATAAGTACGTACACATCTGTTACGATATTGTTTTTAAATGAGTGTAAGTGGAAATCGTCAAAAGACACTGGGCAGCTCGTACTACCCAACGTGTGAGATTTTGATTCACTAAAACCGAACCTCCCTTCTCCTCCATCCTCTCTGAGAAACTGCCTATAGGCACTACATCGTGGAGAGTGGAATAGTGACCGTCACGTGATGTATTTAATATATCCTGGTGATAGTCGAGTGGGGTCATGATTCTTCCCTCCATTCTTTTTTCAGGCGTCTCATTTCAAGCAATACTTCTTGTGCAAATTTACACTCCGCCTTCCAACTGCTTTCACAAGCAAGTATATTAGCAGCTAGGTTTTCTAGATTCACCTGCCCTACCCCAAGCATCTCAACAGTGACTCGTCGTAGAAGTTCGAAACGTGGGCACTGAAAAACACATGTTCGGTTTCCTCAACAGCACTCACGACAGTACGGAGTACCAAACAATTTGAATATGTAAGGTAGGCTCTGAAGCATCCAAGTCCTGTCAGGAACTGCGTAAGATAGTAATGTACCCCGCCGTGCTTTCGACTGATCCACGACATAACTGTAGGGATCGGTTGGTAGGTCCATCATCGCTTGGATGTAGTGTCCCATCGCAGCTACCATCCGTCTAGTTCTTCCAAACAGTTTTGCATTCCGTCTTGTTTCATAAGGCCTCTGCCGTTCACGGACCAATATATCTATTGGGATCATCCCGGCTATGACACAAACTGCTTCATTTGAGATGGTGCGGATCGCACATGCAACCCTGATACATTGCAGGCAGCTGATACATTGATGCCATTCCTCTTCCAAAGCTCTTCGTGTCTGTAGAGGTAGCCCAAACTGGTGATCCGTAGAGCAGGACTGATGTAACAATCGAGACAAGCAGCTTCCTCTCTTCATGAATAGGCTCTCCAGTGTTCGGAATTTAACTAGTCAACACAACATTCGCCACTGCTGCTTTCTTGCTGGCATAATCCAAGCGGTTTCTAAAGGACAAGCGCGTGTCGATCATTATGCCGAGGTATTTTATCGCAGGTCGCGATGATATTTTGAGATGTCCGTCTTTGAGAGTGATAGATTCTCTCTTATTCCTGCTAGTTACGAGCATCACTTCTGTCTTGTGTTCGGCAAGCTGCGGAATCAAGTCAACAACTGACAATGGTAATGGCTTCATTGCAGGTACATTCTACCTCTTCTATAAATTTTGCTACGACGACGATGGCAATGTCGAGTGCGAGGAAAGTGCTGAAACAAAATGGATCCTTCCAAGTTTGTAAATTAAAAAGCGTGTCAAAGTTAGAATAAACTGAATGTTTCTAAACGGTAAATGCAAGTTGAATTAGAGACTTAACATAATTGTAGAAAAAATTGAAATGAAACCTTATAATTAGTACGGCAAATGTTAGAATCAAATAGCTCACAGGGGCATCTAGTAGCAAGCCCAACCCTACACAGAATGGAGTTGGTGGGCCAGAACTTTCGTTTTGGAGTAGGTAAACAATGAAGGAAATTATGGGTAAGATAGCAAAATTGGAGGGAAGGGGAAGGTAATAATATAAAGTCAGAACTTTATTTTTTCCCTAATTGTTTTTTAATATGGCTGATTTTATGTCTTCTCGGAAATGAGACATTTATTGTAATTGGATTCATTGTCCAAAATAATAATGTCGGCCCAGTTCATATCATGTCCAGTGTTCAATCCGTTTTGAAGTTTGTTATCATTTAGGACAGGCGTGTCAAGGTGATGGGCAAGGTAACTAGCTTTCTAGAGATTGCGGGGGCTGCGTCCAGAGGAACTGGCGCGTTGGTTTAAAAGTAAGGGTTGTTCAAAATGCTTCGGGGGCGGGAGGGGGGTGTTGCGTCACTTGATATCTGGTTCATAATACTCTTTTAGAGAAGTCAGTTGACAGTTACTGCCCCAAAGCAATATTAATTTCCATTTCCTATACTAAAACAAAGAACTGATCCATTAAAATGGAAATACATCAGTCATATTTGAAATTGTCAATTGAGAATAAATTAAACATCTGAATCGAAAACATCTTGGCTTCTTAATGGCGTTTACTTCAAAAATGCAATAACTACATTAACTTCCTAAGTTGGGGTCAGGAGGTTTAAAACAAAGATTTTTATCTGTCAAAAGAGCTGTCTGCCCATAGTCTGACGTGTCAATTTTTTCACATTATTGGCATATGCAAAAATAACAGAATTATTTAATATATACTAACTCGAAACGAAAACAGACAAAGATTTCGGCATTCATATTCCTGCCCTTTGGCAATTAAATAAATAAATAAAAGGCAGAATTGAAAAAGAACATGAACATGAAATAAAGTAATAAGTAGATGACCTAAAACATCGCCACAAATTATCAATAAAATTCTCTTAAAATGCTCTAAAAGCGACAAAAAATGACGAGAAAATGTGATCAAAACCATTTTGGATGAACAACTCAAACTGTTGGAGATGTTGCTGACAAAACTGAGTCTTATTTCATTCGTTCAAGTGAACTCAGCATACAAACGTTTGGTATGGACTGTTCTTTACCAGGGAATCTCTGAATTTAGTTATCCTGAAATCAGCCAAATCAACAGTGTCGCTGACAGGCGTCACAGGAACCTGACATTACATACAACGGCTGACATTACAATTTCTGAGCGAAGAAAACGAATAGGCTACTCAGGAATTCGATGGGAAACATTTGTTGCATCCGTAAATATTAGCACAAATTAGAAACTATTGCAATGATTATAAAAAGCCATTACTTCTTTGTTAAAATAATGCAACAATGTTAAGGAATGGCCATTTAATCAGCCCAGATGTTTCTTTAAAAAAAAGATTTAATGAGGAACTGTATACTTTTTTGCATAAATGCAAATTTTATTTTCCCCGAGGTAGTATTAAAGTCGTTTATTTATTTATTTATTTATTTTATTTACGTCAAAAACAGTTAAAAACTGTGTGTGACGAGCTATGGGGAGAAGTGAATTTTTGTCGGGAAGCAAATGATATCACGCAATTGTTTAGATTGTGACATTTCGTAAACTGAGGCATATAGCTGAGCAAATAGCTGATTAGAGAAAATCCTTGCGATAAGTATTGATGGAAAAGAAGTCGTTCTCATATAAATAAGTACCATACATGATATGTAGGAAGTGTCAGTATCAATGCGTTTTTGAAGAGGAAATTCGTGATTATTAATTCTGGACGAGATACATTCTGCTGCATCTTTTAACACGTGAAATAATTCTACTTACGTGCAGAGCATGTCTTGAGCTCGTGAGTCCTGACGTTTGTGTTCATATCTCTGTCGAGACGAGAAGTATTCAGAAAGCATGGCAAAACTATTCGATGCATTGCTTTGCTGTAGGTGTACACTGTACTGATATCGAACACGATCAGGAACACGATTGTTACACTCGCAGTAGGTCACACATGTGTCGTACATTTGGTGTTGCAAGATGCGCGAAAATGTGAACCTAGGCGAACGAGTCTAGTGTATCATCGTAATAGAGTTTGCCCAACCAAAAATATGACGAACTATGATATGTCGATTGCTAGGCGCAGCTAGACGTGTGTGGACGTATGCTCGCCGTGTGATGGTGCATTGTCCTTGCTGTAGCGCTTCAAGATACGGACGTTTACTAATTTCATACTAATCTGAAGACTGATGGGATGTGCCAGAACTAGTGTAATGTGATGACCTTTTTTTTGGTTATCACGAAATTTGTTGACAAAACAAGGACGAACTTTATCTGTCATAATTATTGATGTGTTACGAACTCTTGTAGCTCTTTCCCGAATAAGTTATAGATAAAGTGATGGGTCTTGCCATTTTATATTCTATTGCGTGGATGTATAAAATTGATATTTTCCCTCGTAAATTATAATTCATTTTTCTGTTTTTTTGCCCGTCGATTGTCATTTACTCTGAAAGTGACACTTTTAAAAAGATATCAAATTTTTAGGGATCAAATTTGATGGCTAAATATTTTGAGACAAGAGCCCTTTAGTCTTGGCTGTCACATATGTTAATTTTAAAATGTGAATAAGAATTGAGGAGCCCACGTAAAATCAAGGGGCTCTTGATCCTGATAACTCTGGTTTTGTTATTGCAAGTTTTGAAACATGATACTTCTTGGAATGACAGGACTCTACATAGCATTAATTATCACAACTTGTGGTTTGGGGGTTATATTTCTAGCTGTACCAGATCTAATGGAAAATGACTTCTGGTTTGTTGCTTTTCTTGATTTATTAGCAAACTGGGTATTAGTTTGGGAATTAACAAGTTTTTGTCATTTCATTGAAAGTGTGAGGCACAAAAGTGTCTTTAGCATGGAAATTACAACCCTTCGAATTTGATATACAGAAAAGTCTTTTGTTGAAAGATATCTGTACGCAATCATATAATAATGTGATACAACATATGTTAATGTGTATACTTGCATACGAGTTTACTAATAGATACTGTGATACTTGTCATATGGTTGCTATAATGGATCCTAATTTAGACCCATCTAGTATGTATCATTTTGTTGCTGTTGATAGAGAAGGATCACTTTGGAAGACTGGACAGTCATGTGCTGATTGTGCAGATGATAATAATTCTGTACAGAGAGAGACGGTTATGGTTCGATCTGTTGCAATGAGTGCAAATGTGGCTAGTATAGTGAAAGATGAAGTTCGACATTTAATTAGAGTCAGTGCATTGGAACCCAGTACTTCAAAACACTACAGTACTTATGAACCAAACAACAGAGAAGATATCAATATTGTTCTTTCTACCAATAAAGATCTTGGTGTGGGTTCAAACTCTAGTGTTAACACATCATGTTCACATATACTTCCAACAGTAGATGGAAATATTATATTTGCTGTTATACTTTCTCGGTGGGATGACATTATGGGCCCACAAACAGTTCATGCTTGGCTTGAAGAAAATCCAGTGGCTAGAGGTTTGTTGAATACTGAGGTGAATAGCCCATCTTCTTCATCTGTAGACACATTATCTGAAAGTAAGAGTGGTGTTCATGTTACATGTAATCATAAATTAGTTGAACAGAATGTATATATAATGAAAGCTGTGAAATATGTTACTAGCCATACTGTAAATTACACTGGTATTTGTTTAAATTCTTCTGCGTCCTTGTTGTATGAACAAGAGAGTAATTTGTTTGTCGTACCTGATCTTGAACTTGTTGCTCAGTCATTAGTTTTTCATGCACGATCCTTGGACACCACAGTGCCCTTTTCTTTATCAGTGTTGGTTGGATATCAACATTATGAATATTTTCTACATTTACGTCGATTATGCCATCAGTGGCTGCGGAGAATGGCAGAAAGACTGCATGAACCTCTTGTTAAGGTACATGTGTAAACTTTAAGCTCACAAATTAATGTTGTTGGATATGTTTGGTGTGTACTATGTGGATAAGTGTGTGTTTGAAAAATTAGGTGTATAATTCCTCACTTGCTTTTGTTTCCATTTGTAGTGCATGTCCACCAGTACAGGCTTTACCAGTATCTCAGTGACAAGACTCAATAACTGGGTGCTGGAATTTTGGCATACAATTTTTTCCCTTGGAAAGTGTGGCTTAGGAAATTCACTCCTAGCTTGTGGTGCAGATATGTTGAATCATCCACTTCTTGAACGTGCCTTAACCTCTCATCTTCAAACATTTGGCTGTACTGTTATTATGGGGACATCATCATCTGATATAAATGCTGTGAGTGATTTGGTGACATGTCTCCAGAACTGCTGCATGATTTAAAAGTACAATTGAGCATGTTATTTGTAGTTTAAAAAAATGTGCATTTTTGTTTTAATTTTTAGATGTGTTTTTGGTCCTATTCATATACCTCCCTGGATACAGAGTAATAGTGTTTAGAAAATCATTCCATTTTATTAGAACTTTTTATTAATAAGAGACTGGAATTGCTGAAAGTATTATATAAACAATAAGGATCTCATGAGATCCAATAAACTTAATTTACAATTAAATTATCCATTTCCTATCTTTGTTATATATCTGACACATCATCAGAAAATCAGTTCAGAGTCCCATGCTCCTAAAAATATGACGTGCACAAGAGAACTCAGTTTCTTAAATGCTGTAGAAAGTTAGGCAGTTTTCTTTCTTGGTTTAATGAAATTTGACTGCATTACAAAAGAGTAATGTTATGTATTGGATGTAGTTTAATAAATGTCATCATTCATGTTCAATAAAAATCATTATAATCATGACAGTCCATTAGGAATACATGAAGTTAAGAAGGAGAAAAGCATTTTTGGGTTGAGATTTCAGTGGCTAAATGTATGATCAATTGTCAATATTTATGGAGTTACTTGTGCTGTTAGTTTGCTAAAATATTTATATCTGTCTATCTCTTGACCACGACTGAAAAGTTGCAAAAATTCAAGGCATTTGGTATAAAAAAGTTATTATATTAAGTCTATTGTAGATTGTAATCAGTCCATAAATTATAGAAATAAATTAAAATGTAAATTCTTGATAATGTTTATTGTTAATTTAAAAAAAATTTCTTTATTTCTTCATTGATTTTATTCTTTTGAACTACTAGATGAACACTATGCATTAATAATTGGGAACATTTTAATTACATTCCTCAATGTATGTTTTCCTATCAATTTCCCAAGAAAGGAAGTTTTGGTTTTGGTTTTGGTTCTTAAAAATATACATGTGCCTTTGCTTGTTTTCTTTTGCATGATTTTGAATGTGAAAATGAAATTCTAACCAACACTGACAGTTATTGTATAAACTATATTCTGAAAATTTTTTCAATATATGATACAAATTTTTACTCTTTCAATTGGCTGAATTTCACATTACACCAAATACTTAGGTTTTACTTCAAAATTCTTGAAGGTATACAGTACACTACAGTCTCTGTGTTACTTCTTTCAAAGAATTTGTTCAGTTACTATTTCTAGAACTGTTTTATTAGAATCATATCACTTCACTAAAAAAAGAGAGAGAGAGAAAACCACATAAAGATTTTATGTCCAGATATTGAGTTCTAACCTTTTCCAAGAAATATTCATTTAACTTTTATTCTTGTTGTACTTTAATATTCCACAGTTTTGCAGAATAGTAATTTTAGATTAAAATAACTATTTGTAAACTTATGTAATTGACTTAGACCTTTTTTGCTAGTTAATATCGTTTCTGGCACTGTTCCTGGACTCAGATGAAAAATTCTGCTCACGTCTTGTTCTTCCAACTATGAAATATTCATATCATGTGGGTTATTTGTTCAGGTATGTTTATTTGTTTGTTTATTATTCAGTCACTTGAAACTTACATATTTTTGAAACCTAATGTATTTTAATAATTTCAGGGTCTTTTACTAGATGAATTTGGTTGTCGGGAGTTATGTTCCGTTGACCTTGCAGCTAGTCCATACTTGGTAACTGCTGTTGATTTAACGAAAGGTGTTAATGCAAATGCTGTACGCCAAACATCTCCCCAAAATTTAAATAGATCTGGGGACAGTTTTGGGAAGACTCAATTACATAGGTAAAGATAAACTGTATTCTTGTGAAGTTTTGCAACTCATGGAACTGCTACATAATAGTTTGACCCACATTTGAAAGTAGTAGACTCATAAAAAAGACTACAGAAATTCTAAAAATACTTTATGTAATTTATAATTAAAATGTGTGTTATGGTTTCAGAAGTATTTTGTATCCTGTGAAGGAGAGTGCCAGTCTCATAAAATCATTGCTCAAAGACATGCAGCATATACCTCCTAGCTCCTGGCAACATTTCATTAGCATCTTCAAAAAGAAAATAAATTCCTTGGCATATATGTTGCTTAGTTTCATGCGTCAATCTGTGTAAGTATAATAAACTGATAATTTTAGTAATAGGACTAAATCTTTGGGTTTACATCTTTAGGCTCTTGGAAGAGATGCTACAGTAACGAAGTTAACAGTAAGTTTGTAACATTTTGTTTATAATACCCACCAATGGACTTAAAAAAAGGCTCTGAAATGTCAAAGTTCTGAGTGGTAATTTCTGAGTCAATGATTAAGTAAAATTGAGACAAAATTTCCTTAAGCGGTTTATTTGCGAGTTCTTTTATTCTATTGTGCAGCCAACACAAATGACTGTGATTGCTAGTAGTAGTAGTGAACACAGTATGTGGGTGGCAGGTTTGAGTCCCTGAATAGCTATGGGTGTTTTCACCCTTGTAGTAGCACAATTGGCTTCCCCCCCCCTTCTTGCGTCACCTTTCCTATCCATCTCCTGTCATTTGTGGCTGGTCCAGGTAGTGGAGGAGTTGGCATGTGAGGCAAATATCTGTTACACCTGTGTCATCTGTCCTCCCTGATCCTTTAGTTGTGTTTGTGGTGTGGAGTATGTTTCCAGTTTCTCATGTATCATCTACATACACCCTAATCCTAACCCAATCCCTTGCCCTGGCCAGTAACTCTGCAGGTGGTCTTTGTATATGAGTAAGGAACTCGCTCCCTACACTCACATTAATGGTCCAAATACTGAGATAGGTCCATGAATAACCTGAGGAAAATAAAGGTATAAATAAAATATTATATATTATTAAAGTACAGGACCGAGATGGGCCTAAGGACTTCCCTGGTGTGATGTTCGAAGAGCATGAGAGGGCCCCAGGGGAAGAGTTCCCAGGGAAGCGGTTGTGTCCACAAGAGTCTCTAGTTAGTCCCTTAGGTATCGTCAGATGGCTGCCGGAAAGAGGGTTTGGAAAATCCAGAAAGTAGTCCTGATCAAAAAGAAAAAGGAATTCTAAATCTTAAAAATATTCACTTAAATATTGATTGAACTACTGAGCAATAAAATAGCATTAAATGGCGTGAATGGGTAGGGGCTGAAAATTGTAAGCAAACAATAGAATAGAATAAATGAGTGAGAAGAAAACCAACAGCTCTCACTGGCCATCCATGCTCTATCCCTCACAATTCTGCTCTACCTTGCCCAATATGGCCCTAACCGTATCCGCCCACATACCCATCCAGCCTGGACCATTACATTGCTATACGTAGATGCATTGCAGATTGCATTAGAGAATTTTGTCAAAGAAAAAAACTTTTATGATGGAATTTTGGAGATAAAAGTATTATGTTGAGCTTTTCCAAAATAAGATGTATTACTACATAAAGAATGCATGAATTTTGGCCTATCATTTGAAAGGTTTTTGCAGAACGTACAGACATACTTAATTTTTATAGTTTAAGATACAGTGAATTGGGGATATTGAGTCAAAATATAACTGAAAAAAACTGTTGGTAAAATCTTCACATGAATGTGTTGACTTTAATTTGTTGAAAATCCGGGTTGTGGGTATCTTTCTGATTGTTGGAAACCTCCTTTTGTACTCACGTGTAAAAGAGTTAGGGAAGAATTACAGAATTCAGTCAGCAAAATCTCTTTTCGGCCGACCAAAACTGAACTAAGTCAATCATATGGTCAGGTCACTGATCAGTTGTGCTAGTGTTTCTAGAGGTAATTGAGAGTTTGTCAAGCTAACACCGTAGATTCACAGATCTAAACTTAATAATTATCTTAAAATCATTCTACAAATCCACTAATATTTTATGCCTACAAGATTAAAGAAAAGGAGAAGCTTATATTTGCCAGGAAAAATGTTGTACCTCTTCTGTTTGAATAATCTGGTTTTTCCTTCTGATGAATTAACTTTCATAATTTACGTCTTACCCCATATGTTTTAACTGACTTTGTGAGCATTTTAGAAGTAGTTCTTTCCTCATTGTTTGTAGCATTTACACACAATTTAAATGGTAAATGCAGTGATACATACAAGTTAAAAGTATTAACAGTGGTGTATCAAAAATGTGAAAATCAACTTTTTCTTCTTATTAAATGAAAATTGTCTGACTTTTCTTAAAGAGGTTACCATAATTTCGCATTATGAACCAAGATGACTGTTACACAGTCTTTCAGACTTCTTGGTATGATTGTTCAACAATCTCAGAGACTTCAATTTATTTAATCTTCAGTTGTGAGTATAGAAACTTCCTTGAAAAATAATTGAAAAGAATAGTCTGATATGTTATTTGCTAGATATGAGTATTGTAGCTAATCCTTCTAGTTACAAATTCTTTTATTTTATTGTCATGAATGATTCAGATATCTTTCGTCTATGTCTCTCCATTTTGGAATACTAACTTTTTCATAGTTTCAATGAATAGTCAAGTGTGACCTGGCATTTATTTAATTACTGTATCAGTAATAGTGGCTTTGTGAATACAATGACCTGTAGAGTAGTGGACTTCATATTCACCATCTCCTTTTCTTCATGATTTATGATCTGGTTCTCTAGTTGCACTGAAATGGGAAGCAAGCAAGACAAAGGTTAAAGGTGTTGCAGGTACAATCTTGTTAATGATTGAACAGTGTAGGTGTTTTCTGTTTCTCATGACATTCCACAATTACACTTTCTATACATTCATTTCCTTTCATCCTTCATGACCTTCAGTCTTAGTGTGGTACAGTATCCTGGGCCATCTGTACCTTTTAAATTCTACAGTTTTCACGTTTATTCAGCAGAGACTTTGGTCTCTGCTCTTCAGTTACATTAGTCAACAAATTAGGTAGCATGAGAATGTTAACGAACATAATAAGCAGTTTGTTTGTTGATAAATACACATGAAAAAGAAAGTATTTAAATTCCTTGGTGGTAACAGAAATCTTCGGGTACTCCTGTTTCTCACGGTTGTTGGGGTTGATTATTTCCTCACTCACATGAATATTATTTAGTTCAAATTTAACTATTGTAATGTTCTAAACATCTTGTTGTATCAGTTTTTGTTTGACCAGATACATTTTTGAAAGATCTTGAAATAATTAAAAAAAAAAAAGAAAAAGAAGTTTCACTAAAGCCATGTGTGTCAATTAAAAAAAAAAGATGTTTCACTAAAGCCATGTGTGTCAGTTTGTTGAAGGGTACTACTGGTAAAGCCTACTATTTTTATGATGTGTATGAAAATATCAATATCAATGTATTGAATGTTAGTGGTTTGCAAGTTTGGTATGAAAGTTTTTGTTATCATTGAGATGCCTGAAGCATTCTATTTTATCTTTTTAAATATAGGTTACCTATTTATTAGAATGAATGTAATTAATGTTTTATATTGTATGACTTAGAAAGTTTTATGACAATTGAGAGAAAAATGGTCTGTATATGTTATGATGATATCTGTCTAAATATTATTTTCTTTTTAATGAATAGGATGGAATACAGGGGAGGGAGCTTGCAATTGGAGCGTTACCTAATGAAGAATATGAATCTACTGGAGAGCGATTTTCTCATTGTTTTGGCAGCAGCAGAAAAGTTGAAACCTGGGATTTATGATCATGTCATGGATCATGATGCAGTTTTTAGATAACATGAGTTAGTCAACAAATTTGCATGATAAAAATTACCTTTATCCTGAAATAGATATTTCCAAGATAGTGTTTTCAAAACTGTAAATATTTGTTAATTCCTGAACATTTTAAAAGTATGTATGCATTTGTTTTAGTTAAGTGTTCTAGAATTTTTGACATATCATGTGTTTTATAACCTTATGAGATGGTTATTTTATACATTGCTGTATATTTGATGCAGTTTTTAAACATATTTCATTAAAACTAAAAATAAGATGTATATGATTTAGATTAAATTAGTGTGTTAAAAGCCAGGCCAGTGCAAAAGAATAAACATAAGGTTTTTCAGGGTTCAAATATCTTTAGAAAGGAATGTATAACATTTATTTGCCAACCTTAATTATATATAGTGTAAAAGATGTGTTTACATATTTTATTCTGTAGTTGTTTCTCTCTAGGTCAGTTTTTCTCAGATGTAATGAAATACAATTGGGAAGAATTTTGGATGTACATTTGAGTGTTCAGCTGATTATTTTTCTCATAAACTAATTGACCAACAAAGAGGAAATATTTACATAGACTTCAATGAATCCAAAACATTATCAGCAAAATTGTATTATTTTTTCTGTAATCAGTAAGACTTGCATTTATTTTTCTGACAATTAAATAAATGTTAGTGAACTATTCTTTAGGACCATGTATCATAATTTGTTTTACTTGTTTCATCAAGTCCTCCAACATTTTTATTTGCAGAACTGTAAAATTTATGAGTTTCTCAGATATATTTACTTCCAGTTACACAGGTTGTGAAATTTTTGAAACTTTTCAGAACCTCTAATTGCATTACATTCAATAAAAAAAAAACTTTCTATGTAATTTGCCAATATTATAATCACTTTTGGTTGTTTCCTTATTTAAAAATGTTTGATACACTTTTTTACAGTTTTAAATAGTTAGGTTTTGGTCTTGCCTCCATATTAAAAATGATTTGAAAACCATTAATGAATGTTTTTAATACTGGCAACATAACTGAACATTTTGATTGAAGATAAAAGAATTTTACATTCAAAAGCACTCCCAAATGTACACTTTACATTTTCCCACTTACATATAAATTGAGAAAAGCTAATCTAGTTGTATTATTGATATATGAACCAACATTAAAAACAATCAATATAAATATTTACTTTCCCCAAAAAATCAGTTTTAATTGAATTTTCAGATGTGTTAAGCTTTTATTATCATGAGTGATTTAGAGAACTGTCAAGAAAGCTATATAATTTTGTATTAATAACTGAACATTTTAATGTAATATGACATTTTCAAAAGACGTTCGAATAATACAAATTACAGTAATTAGTGTAAAGACGTATTCAAGGGCATGTGTTTCATAATGCTTGTCTTTTTTAAAGAAATGATGAGATTGTTTTAAATAGTAGTAGATATCTTTGTTAAAGACTTCTTTCTGAGAAGTTACCGAATAAAAAGTGCAGTGTTCATACTGACATTTAAAAACAATATTCAAAAACTTTATTTTGCAAATTTTTATTCTATTACCTAAACCAATATTTTTCTTACCTATACCATTGAAAACAGAACCTTCGTAAATTGAAAATACTTGTATTTAATTATTTCTTTAATACCTTGCTCAGCTATTGGCATTGATCTAGTTGACTAAATCAATTAAAATTTTACTTGATAGTATGTGTCTTAGGCAAAAATAGCAAAAATTTACCATTATTTTATGTCACTTCCCTAAATTTCGTACATGTCCCTCAAAATACAGGATTATCCCATTTTTCTGAGTTCTGTCCTATTGTTCCGAAAAGCTTTGTCAGGATGCAGCAATGTCCCATATGCTTTGGCTCATTTTTTCCTATTGGGTCACATAAAAAATACTAATTACAGTTTTCTACTTAAGATCAAGGGAAAAATCTAAATAGGAACTGTAAATGTTTAAATCCTTACTGCTGCAAACAGCTTTGAAGTAAAAATTGTTTCTTCACTTATTCTTTGAGCATGGTGCAACATAGTGAAGAAGTTTCTATATTCAAAATGAAAGCTGATAAAATTGCCTACGAGATGCTTTCTATCCGGCCTGCAGTAACCAATAGCTTTCGAATTACTTGCTAACAAAAATCAAAAACTTTCAGAAGTACTTCATTGCCTCATGATTTTAAATAAACTTCACCTTTTTGCACATAGTTTTACAGTGATATTCTCATAGAAGAAGTAATAAAGAATTAAATTTACACGTTATCTTTCTGTACTCATTACATGTTATCTTTCCTGCAATGTATCATAATGCAACTACCTATAAAACTGTTCATTCCTTAATAATTCATTTTTTGGCTTCATCCTCAGCATAATTGATGGGCTTCTCACCAAATATCATGGAGAAAAAATACAATAATAATTACCAATTGAAGGAAATTATTTTCCTGAAATTTTCTTCTCATACATATGAAAGGATGGTAAAAAAAATAGGTGCATGTCCCATTTTCGAAAATAACAAAATGTCAATATTGCAAAACTATAAATTTCAAGATAGAGATGTTTGTTTCAAATGGAGTCTGTTCTAAACTTGTGCTAAAACAGCACATACCACTGTCTCCCCCTGATTTCCATGCAAAATTACACGAATAGTAATCAAATTTTGGGAAATGGTACATGACCGTATTTCAAAATCTATCTTAAAAGAACAGATTTCATTACGGAAACAAATCTCTATCTTCATAATTGTAGTTGTAAGAAAATGCCGAAAAATTTTGAACTTTTGCAATATTTGAAAAATCAAGGTTTTTAGCGAACCTGAGACCTGCACCATTCTCTTAAACGTCCTTCACACTATCCAACAACAAAATTTATAAAAATCGATGAAGATATTTTTTTGAAAATTTGGAACATGTCCCAGGGGCTTACTGTAAAGTACCCCGCAAAATTGAAATATCTGTTTCAAATTCAAGGCGCTGTGACATCAGCTAGATCAATAGGGGAATGGGAATCATTAGGGAATTTTGGAGAAAATCGGTTTCGCGTTGGTCACAGACAGACAGACAGATGTTGTACCATCATTTCAATTTTTGGTATCAAGGACCCACAAAACATGGATTCTGGCTACACCACTCAATAGAGTTTTTTTTTTCTTTCTAAATTTAGGAACTGGATTTATCCCCTTTTTCATTACCAGGGCCCCTTAAGAGTTTTTCTGCTGAAAATTCAGTGTTTTTTCGCACAGCCTTACAAAACTCTTTCTCTGCTCTGTAGGGAGGAAGTAAAATTCAAATCTTTAAACAGAGTCATGTACAATTTAGTAAAAAAAAAGTCATTTTTGTGTAATTTCTGCTTGAAGTTTACACAAATTATAAAAGAAACATTTTCTCATCAATGTCTCCAATTTTTTTTTTAAATGTTTCTCCACGGTTAGAACAAAGGTTGCTTAAAATAATGTGTAAGTTTCATTTTTGTTAAACTGAATTTTCAGAACTTGCAATAATAAGAAATAATGTGAGAAAGAATGTGGTATTTTGCCCCACTAGTTTATCAGCAATTTAATACATTTACAGAAATAAATGTTTTATTTCATAAGGCTTTGGAGTCCCTTTCAAAATTTCCCCTTGACCCACCTGTGTGCATGCCTATGTCAAAATAAACAGTGAACTAGTGGCCTGCAGCAAAAAACATGCTGCTGAACAAAACCACACCAAATGGTTTTCCAAAAAGCATGTGCACAGCTCAAGAACTACAAATAAACTACTCATATAACAACAATAAATCAAATATTTCATCAAAAACATATTTCAAGTATTACTGCAATAACATAGTATAGTATATATTTATATACAGTACAACAGTTATTTACATACCAAAATACAACTAGTGCTACAGAATGGCACAGACTTTCCCGTATTAGTTTTCTAGTTCCTTGGGTCTGGGCTAGCCATTCGCAATTGCCACATACTCGTGCCAGCTGCCTTCTATCGCCGCCCAAAGTATATTTTTGTTGACATTTTCTTAATTTTTTGGCTTTCTAATGGTAGAAAGGAAATATTAATTTTAAAATATTAAAGAACACTAAAATCTCGTCCTACATACCAATTTTCTTTGAAAAATTTAGAGCCGTTTGTAAGAAAATGGCATTTAAGTGCGACTAAAAATTTGAAGCTCTTTTCCATAGAAAATTTTTGAGTTTTCAAAACACTTCATCTCAAGTCATTTGAAGCACTTTAACTCGCAAATAAAATACTGTTTACAAATTGCTAGTAATGTGCATATTAAAGGCCTGAGAGATCTTTAAAAAAAATTACATTTGTGTAATTTTTGCAAAAACAAAAAAGTACCCCAAATTAAAATTTACATCATATTGAAGAGTGCAATTAGCACTATCCGTTCACAAAAAACAAAACAAAAAAGGGGTCCGTTTATGAGAAAATGGTGTTTGAGCGTTTCTGAAAATGCGGAATTTTGAGCTAGTTTTCACAGAAAACCATTGAATTTTCGAGAAACTTTAACCTTGTTTAAAGCACATATACTCATAAATATAACAATGGGAACAAATCGCCGCTAATGTAAATATTAACAACGTGAGAAACAAGTAAAAAAATACATTTTTGTAATTTTTAGGGGAAAAAAAGGATAGAACAATATGGCGTTCATGTCATCTCATAAAGCACCTTTAGCACTATCTCTACGAAAAGTTTAAAGAAAAACTTGGATCCGTTTTTGAGAAAATATGTTTTTTGTAATTTTTTAAAATTGCAAATATTGTGCAAAAACTACCAACTTAAAAAAAATGAACATGACCTTAATGAAAGAACTCGCTAAAAATAAGTGGAAGTGTAGGGTAAAGTAGTTTCAACACATCCCATTAGTTACGAAAGAAGGAATGACGACATTGTGTTTTGCAATCCTTCAGTAACAAATTGAAACTCGGCTATAACATAGGGTATTTAATTGTATCCTCCAAAGTTAAGTCAATTTAAAGTATTGACATCTTCAGGGTGATTCAAATTGACGATACGTTGGCTGGTTCAATTGAATAACCTATGGTATAGCTCAGTTTCAGTTTTTTTACTGAATTATTCTAATCCACAAGTCATCATAATTTCTTTCGTAACTATTGGGATCTGTCGGCACTACATACATTTAATTACAATAAAAAAAAGTTGACTTCGGGTGGAGCATGGCCCCCATGTCCCTGCCCTGGATCCGCCAGTAGTTTTTTCCTCAGAGGCCAGCGCCGATGTTTTTAACGTTATAAAGACGGACTAGCGTACCCGTGCGAGAACTCTCGCATGTTAGATCTTGAATTAATGATTATGCAAATAAACCTCGTCAGACTGCACAAACTACGGTGTTAACAGAAAGCGTTAATAAAGATAGTCAAATCTAAGCCTTCTAAGCGTGTCGCCGCAAAAATTGCTACCAGCAGAAAGGGCTGAAATATCGAGGTGGCCTTGATAGTATTGAAGCGTGGAACCGAAAAGTTAATTGAATGGATCGGAAAATATCTCATCTTGTAGATTATGATGTGAAAAACGTTTCTTTGAGGCCTCAAAATTTTACTTTTTAAGGCTCTAAAACGCTTTGTTTACGAGTTATTTGCCGATATAGGTTGACATGTGATGCGGGTTGTATTTTACATGAATATTTCGATGCGTTTTTTTGAAGAAATCATCCATATTTTTAAAGTCAAAGTGCAATTCGTCACGTCTCCTTGAAATTCTCTTTCTTTAGAGACCTCATTTATATTGATTGGTTGCTTGTGAGACCCGCAAAAGGGAGGTATACTACTGAAATAATATAGGAGACGATGGGGTTCGTGGCGCAATGCCTAACCCTCCAATGCTGGGACGTTGGGACTCAGCCCCGATCCTTAGCCAATCCATGTGGCACTTATGGACAAAGTGAACTCTTTGCAGGTTTTCTCTGGGTTCTCCCGTTTCCTTTGTCTCTCATTCCAGCGCTTTTCAATCATTCACTTCATCATAATTATCGCTATCATCTACTCATCAGATCATCACTCATAGGCCTCAGTGACCTCGGCAATTTAGGGGCCCCTTAACCGTACATAACAACTGCACAAAGCGGTGGTCGCAAATCGAAAACAGTTGCAGAAGGATCCTCAGCCAATATTTTGAGGAGTCGGTTCTTGTTCAAACTAGAAGATAATTATATTTAATTGTTTAAATAAGAACGGAGAAACACTTAATTCCCAGCCTTCGTCGTCAGTAGCAATGAATTGAACCAATAAGGTCCATTCACAATGCAGACGTAAACATAAGCGTAACGCATAGACATAAACTTAAACATAAGTGATAGACTGAAGCATTCACAATGTACAACATAAGCGTAAGCAAATATTTTCTATTTTCTATGGGCCATTCTAGTTACTATTGGTTGGATGTGAGAATCTAGATTATATATACAGGATGTCCCACCAACTATGGACCACCCCCATAACTTTTAAATGGTTCAGGATATCGAAATGCAATTTTCGATTAACAATGCGGAATCAGGGGGCAAGTAACATGCCGTAGAGAAATTGTCTATAATATTTTTAGTTTTCGAGGAATTTAATCATCTTTGATTTTTTAAATGGAACTATATATTTTTTTCAGCGGCAATGTGTAGATCATGAAAAGAGGAATACAATGATGTATCATATGCTAGTACTTTGATAGTAATTTGAGTATAAAATTAGATTTTCTGATATGTGATTTTGAATTAAACGGACAATATTTCGTGTCGCAGCCCCTGCAAGTCTCGCCTTCGGGCAAAATGGCCTTCGCAGCGTCAAGATTTGCGTGGAGAGAGGAAACTAAGAGGGGTGGCAATGAGGGAGAAGAGGCCTAACTAAAGCAATCCAGGGTCCTGTCACAAAGGTCACATTAAGAAACACTAATTTCAACGATCAGAATAAGAGATTTTTCTCCATTGATTTATCTGCATTTAACTTGTCTTCTTTAATAATAAATCTCATTTTCAAACTTGACAAGAATCCAACCATCGTTTCTTCGTTGGTAAATTTAATTTTTAATTAAGATGATTATTCGTCCACTGCGTAACCGTACCTCTGCTGTTCATAAATGGAAAAGAAAACAGTATACTTCCGTCTTCTGCCGTGGATTTTCAAGTTTGTGGCAGCAGGTGGCATTATGAAGTGAGAAACTCTCTAATCAGTATTAGCAGTTGTGACTGCAGATGAGCATTTGTGTTAAAGTTTATTAAGTTTACACTGATAGACTGTCAAGAGTATTTCAACACTTTTATTGCTTTGTTCTTTTTGTACGCGTCTGAATAAGAAGTTTATTAACAGTAAATAATAATAGAAAATGTCTACCTATCTATTATTTATTGAATTAATCGAGATATTACAATAAAAATCTTTAATCATTCATTCCCTTTCCATGTTTTAAAACGAGAGCTTGTTTCTGTCAAAACGCACTGAGCTCGATTCTTGTAAGTTTGAAAAGGACCTTTATTATTATCGTCCTTCCGCTACAAATGATTTTTATTTTGTTCTTTTTGATTATCGTTGCTTTGGAATTTCCGTAGCAGGAAAGTTCGATTCAGATGAACAAATGGCAAAAATCTCTCATTCTGATCGTTAATATTGATGTTTGTTCATATGATCTTCGTGTCAAGACCATGAATTGCTGTAGTTACGCCTCTATCCCTCACAGCCGCCCCTCTCACACACCTTGTATCCACGAAACAGTCTCGACGCCGCGAAGGCCGTCTTTACCAACGGCGACTGTTGCGAGGGCTGCTACAAGAAAAGACCGATTACTTAAAAATCATGCGTCAGAAAGTCTATTATTACTCGTATACTCAAATTACCATCAAAATATTAACATATGATACATCATTTTATTCCTCTTTTCATGATCTATCCATTGCTGATGAGAAAAATAAATAGTTCCATTTAAAAAATCAAAGATGATTAAATTCCTCGAAAACTAAAAATATTATAGACAATTTCTCTTCAGCATGTTACTTGCCCCATGATTCCGCATTGTTAATCGAAAACTGAATTTCAATATCCTGAACCGTTTAGAAGTTACGGGGGTGGTCCATAGTATGTGTGTATATGTATATGTGTGTATATATATATATGTATATATATATGTGTATATATATAGAAATTTTGTTTAAAATATGCATATTTATATAAACATACATAACACATATAAACATGTACGTATGTACTATGGCACAACAGCTCTTTACGAGCGAAGGCCTACCAGCGGCGTCTCGGCCTTGCGGCCATGAGTTGGGTTAGGTTAGGTATTTTAATTTCAATAAAAATTCAAACTAAATGGTACCTCTATGAATATTACAACGAAACTAAACTACAATAAGATCGTACGCTACAAAACAATGCAGAAAACCGTTGAAAATCAACCAAGCAATTTGGAAAACAAGTCTTTTGTTCGATCTATCGACTTCGACCCTATTTCGATACTCGATTTTGAGTTAAACGTACTGTGATTGGTTCATTTCTTATTTCTGACATAAGCATAAGCACAGAAGCTTGCAAGCTTTTAAGTTAACGTCTTATGCGTAGTGCTTATGCGAATGCATTGTGGATGAGTCCGCTTAAAAAACGTTGTCCTAACTTTTATGTTAACGCTATGCTTATGTTTATGTCTGCATTGTGAATGGGCCTATAGAGTGAATGTTCCAGGAATGAATTTTGACAATCTAACGAATTGCAATACAAATTTTCTTCTAAGAGGATTGTCTAATTATCATTTATTTGTTATGCTTCCACTTCATTTAGAAGAATCGTGTTCAACAGTAACGAGTCTGAGTAGAGTTTAATGGACATGTAGAAACTTCCTTTATTTCACAATTTCTTTATAAGTTGCAACAATGTTTCGGAAACTTGTGCGTTTCCATCGTCAGGTACTCAGACTATAAACTGTTAAAATTAAAAACAATGAAAATAATGGTAAATGATATTATTATGATTATATTACATTATGATAGCAGCAACAAAACAAACATAGAATTAAAGGCTTACCTTACGTAACATGTAAATAATTATAGAAATGAGTCCATCATTATAAATCAGCTTTGGCTTGCATGTTGAGAGCGAGTCTCGACTCACATTGTGTTGCAAAGTCGACGGTGAATATCCAAGGGGTGTTGGTTCAACTGGCCATCATGACAAAGAAAAGGAGGGGGAAGGAGAGAATTAGGAAGAGATAAGATGAGGGAAGAGGGGTCAAGATGGTACGAAGTATGGGGCAAAGCAGACATTGATAATATTCTAGAAGTCGGGAGATTTTATTCTTTGTCATACGCATTTATGAAGTTGTTAATTTGTAAATTAGTATACATTAGTGGATATATATAATTTTAATGTTTAAATGTTCCGAAATAAGTCTCGGAAACTTAGATTCTACGTCAATCATCTTAACATTTTGAAGGCTAAATTATGGCCTTTAATGAGCGAGCTATTGCATATAATATTTTTTATATACATCTAATCATGGGCAGAACTTTCTTTCTTTCAGTATGGGAATGTTAATGTCAACAATGGAATGGAATGATTCTTGTAAACTTCCCAGGATTCAGACATGTGGGATATTTGGAAACATTCCCACTACATCGAAAGGGGCTACAATGTAATCAGCTAGGATAGTAAATTCTTTTAGATCTGTGACCAATTCAAAACTATTCTGAACAACATAATGGGAATTCTTATCCAACACGGGGCTAAGTATCTGTTTTAGGTACTTGCATTGTGTGGAGTTCCTACTGCGAAAACCACAAGTCACATGGGTCGTTCAGGTTTATGGAGTTTGATCAAGTCGAAAAGTTACGTATATAAATGTTGGACATAGTTTATAGTAGGTTTTGATATTCGGGGAAATGCATTTTTTCTATCATATCAAAATATTTTTAAGTAAAAATATTAATTATTGATTTGAGCATTTGTATACATTTTTTCGGATAAAAAAATGAGCTTTTACCTTCGTTACATATTCTGACCGATTTAGAATCTTAGAAACTCTTCCCTTATCCGAATTATCAAGGTCCAAATTTCATCGCTCATCTTCTATTCTTTTTACTCTGAAAAGTAAATTCAGCCGCTTGTTCGTTCTGCAAGGGCATTACAGATACACAATAAATTTAATTGGGAGGGCTGCCTCTGTGAGCGAACATGGTCGACAGAACAAACATTCGGAGCGCGAGCTCGCTCGGTGTAAACGCGTACTTGCCCGCGATCATCCGCCGAACAAACGAGCCATCGTTCAGAATCGCTTGTTCGCTCCCTCACTCGCGCAGTGTAAACGCATCTTAATGCTGTCCAGATTGTGGCACATTCAGAGAACTGTCCTGACATAATTCCTGACGCAAGAGCAATTGCACATTCCCAGATTCGATGCTCCTCGATTCTACCCCACGTGTTCAGAGCCTGTAGAATCTGCAACTGTATGTGAAATTACTAATTACTTGATATTCTATGTAATTGAATTACACAGGTATACCTCTTTGCTCGGTAATAAAGTTAAGGGAAACCGAGAGTTCAATTTTTTCAAAATTGTTTTTTTCTTCTATTCTATAGCCCTGTTTTCCCCTGTCTAAATATATATATATATATATATATATATATATATATATATATATTGTGACCGTACTTACCCTTGTCGGTTTCATGGGTTCACATATCATAAATTTTGTGATTGTTTATTTGGGCACAGGGGTTGTTTGAGGGGGATACTTTAATCATCATTATCTGAGTTCAAAGAATCTATCATCACAGAAACAGGATTTATTAAGAAAAAAAAAATCTTCACATTAATAACATAATTTACATCATTGACCTGGTCGCAAATCCTTACTGAATACAGATTAAATGGTTTACACTATATATCTCCGACTATTCCTATCATCTTTACATTTATTATTTCCATTTATGTAACCTCCATTTCCACATACCCCTACAGACACTGTTGCTCTCCTTACTACTCAGTAAGCACCCTGAACCGGAATTTTATATTCGATTACCCATCTATTCTTGTTCATAATTATTGTTACTTATCTGCCTTCCACTACCGTCGTCTTCCACGCGGAGTGACCGCGTGCCCCGACTCGTTGCCGAGAGGTGACCTTGGCGCCAACGATGTTCTGCCTGCCCACGCGTCGCCGACGGCCCGTTCTCGTACACCGGCGTCGTCTCACCACAATTTCCTTCTCCACACGACGAATTTACTATCTCAGCTCACACGGCTCCACCATGTAATCCCGCATCCGCACAGCTACACCGACTACCACTGAACAGCATCGCCCACATGTCCGTGCAATGTTCTATTCTCTTGTCAACTTTCGTGATTATTCCTTCCAAACATGTTTACCACAATCCTTACTCGCAATCATCATTAAGTCTATCACAATTCTCCTTCCTTTAACACCAGCCGTCCCGATTATTCTCAATTTATCCGTACATTACCACCTCGCTCTCTTGTCGCCATCACGCCTCTCTCCTCACTGCTCGCTCCCCAACCAACGCTTCCGCGCGGTCCGACGTACCAATTCCACCACCTTCCGGGCGCTCGTTCACGGCTCGGCCCGATTCATCCCGCAACGATTCATCAACTGACGCGCCACATTTGAACGTTGTGGTGTGCCTATTATTTACGTTTTGACCATACGTATATATATATATATATATATATATATATATATATATATATATATATATATATGGGCCATTCTTCTTATATTCGACCAACTAAATTCCCGACAATTTACAAATTACCTAAAAACACTTTTTTAACTTTTGTTTTGTGGTAAAACTATGACAAAATACGATCTTATTTTTTTCTTTTCGGTATTTTGCATGCAATCATCAGAAAACCGTTTTTTGTGAAAATACGATCTTCCTCTGCAGACGACATGAACTAGATAAAAAGCAATGTTAAGATTATTTACATAAATTTGTTTGCATATTTTTCAGATTTCTTGAAGTTCTTTTAAGAGGAAAAGAATAGAATTACTCATTTTATTGCGTTTCAGATAGATTTTTAACGTCATCATTGTAAAAATTATGAAAAATTTTCAATTTTTTTTCCAAAATACACCATCTTCGATTTTCAAGTTTTGTAGCTTAAAATGCGTGACATACATGCACGTTTTTAGGGAAAAAATTTCAGCTTGGGTTATTAATAATTAACCATGATATGGCTGTTTAAACTTGAAAATTCAATTTTTAATTTTTGAAGATATTTATTGATGCACATAATTCGTAATAATTAGAAACTTATTCATTAATTGTGTGATATATTAACAATTTTATAATAACTTATGTCATATAAATGTAATAAATAAAACATCCGTTTCATTCAAAATAATGGTTAATTCTATTATTTATTACGTAATATTATTTTAAATTATACCTATTACACAATTAATATTTAATGTAAATTATTAACCACCAATAAAACCGTTTTCAAAATAGGTTAGGGGTGCCACCAATTCCCATAAACACCCCATTTTCGGCCTCTTTTGGCAACCTTATAGAAAATAACAAATAAATATTATTTAATGTTATTTTTATCAATGGGTGTTTGGCTGGGGTGGTGTCCACGTTACCCCGCAGCAATTTTATTATTAATGATAATACAATACTTAACATTACAATACCTAATTGACTCAGTGTGCCACATAATATGGCCAATTTTACGTTAAAACCATTGGAATAGACACTTTTCAATTGACCATAGCCCCGTTAACTTTTATCTAAAATAATTTTAATTCAGATAATATTAGAGCTCGAAATCTCTACTTTAAGAAATTTGTTTCGCACGATTTACCTATTTCACTGCAATCGTTTAAAGTTGCACCGCGCGCCATCATTAACGACCCACATTTGTGCGGCACTGCTGTAAATGATTTCTTTATTCATGGGATTCCAAATGCCGTATAGTGTTTTTTACAATCTAGTAACTTCCAAACCCGTTTGATGTCTCTACAAATATTTTCAATACAGCCTAATAGTGAATAAAGAAACCAGTGTCAGCAGTGCGGCTCAAACGAGGGTTGTTATTAGTGACCACGCCCGGCGCAATTTAAGCAGATTGCAATGAAATAATAAAATTGTGCGAAGCAAATTTCTTAAAGTAGAGATTTCAAATTTTAACCTTATCTAAATTAAAAGTATTTTGGATAAAAAATTATGGAGTTATAGCCAATTAAAAAGTGTCTATTTCTATCGTTTAAACGTAAAGTTGACCATATTCGGACTAATGTGACCCACTGTTTGATCATGAAATTGTTGCAGGGTAACGTAGACACCGCCTCAGCCAAAAATCTATTAATACAAATAACATTAAATAATATTTATTCGTTATTTCCTAAAAAGTAGCGGGAAAAGGCCGAAAATAGGGTATTTATGGGGTTTATGGCACCCCTAAACCTATTATAAAACGGTGTTATTGGTGCCGATGTTGTTCTTGCATCGAAAACTAACTTTTTTCACTAAGCCATTGCATTTTTAAAAGTTCATTGTCACGATGTTCGTATTCCTTAGCCTGACGAACTGTCACCTCATGCCATGCTGCGTTTTCAGTTTGTTATAAATATTTTGAGTTCTGTTTCGACAGAGAATTTTTTTAAGTAGTGAATTTTATGTTTATTCTTGTGTGTGTTGCCACCAACTTTGTAACAATTGAACAATGTAACAATTGAATGTAACAAGGGAAGGTAGAAACTAAAATAATTGTTTTTCTCCTTTTTCCACAAAGTACAATTTTTGAAACATAAGTATCTTTTTCTCAGGAACTAATCAATCAATTTTATTGAAAATTGCAAAGTGGTTTAAACAAATGCACATTTTGACACGGTGTTTTTTTTATATTCAGTTTTTAAACATTACTACAAGTTATCAATTTGGCAAACTTCACACATGTTGATTCAAAAACAATTTTCTCGTGCACATATCACAAAATCGTTCAACAAAGAATGTCAAAATGTGTATAAAGGCGCACTTCAACTACAGAAAAAGCATTTTTATTTTGAATAAATAATATTACTCGAAGTACAATAAAAATTTCCAATAATACTAAGACATTTTCTATTATTTGTTATCAATTTTGACAATATTACATATTTTATAAACATAAAAATATATTATATTATTTAAGAAACGGAAATCGTAAAAAAGCATGGTTACAAAATTGGCCCACCAGTTCGTAAATCAAATCCTAGACATTTGCCGGTTGGAACACTCAAAAGCATATGAAATTATCTACATTTTACGAGTAGCATTATCTGAAACTCCTGGAAGTTTATGAACTTCCTGTGAATTTTTATAAAAAAAAAGTTTTGGTTAACTTTTTTAAAAAAGACTAACTTTAATTTTATTACACTATTTATAAATTGAAAGGCATTTACAAGTCAATTTTTAACCAATTATTACGGCAAAGTTCACATCAGAAGGAAAGAAATAAAATAAATATCATAAAATGATTATTTTCCTAATTTAAACATGAGAAAACGTTTTTTTTTCGCTGTAAGTACTTACCATGTGGATATTTTAACCTCATATTTGGAAAACAACATTTTCTACATCTAATCATGTCGGAAAAATCTGAGTCGAATTGCAAACTAAGGCCAGCAAACCCACTTATCCCGCTAGAGCCTTTAGCAATAGGATTTATCCACTTTTCGTTACCAGACTCCAGCTATAAGTTTTTTCTGGCGAAAATTCGGCATTTTCCGGAGCGAAGTATTCGTAAGGCGAGAAAGTGAAAAAAAAGTACGTGGCACTTACAGTCAAGTGTCGATTTTAATAATTTAATATCATCAGGCAATGTGTTGTACAAGGAAAGTCATGTATTGAAGGCGAATTTTTTTGTAATGAGCTGTTAATAATGACACCTCATGATTTTTTTAAAATTTTGGGCCTTGATGACGGACCGTTACATTCAAATGACCTTGGGCGATGGACTGATAGATTAAAAAATCTTTTAAATACTAGTCGCACAAAAATAAAAATTATTCTTAAAAAAAATGTTTATCTAATATATTACAATATGTATATCACTGGATTCGTCTTTTACGCTCGTCATGATAGACTAAGTACAGTTCCATTTGAAAAAACCAAGTTACCTCGATATCTCGTAAAATACAAGTGATAAAATGGAAATTAATATACGTATAAACTAGCCCCATTCTCTCAAGCACGTCTGTGAAAACTGCATGCAATAACTTCAACCGTTCCAAAATTACAGGAGAGGCTAAAGTTACTTGAATCACTTTGTATATAAGCAAACTTTTAAGAATCAATGTCCACACCATCTATCTTATTCTTTTCTATAAATAAAATTGTACTGTCTGTGGTTAAACATCCCTCTTTTTATAATCTCATACGCTTATTTAAATGTTAAAACTAAATCAAGTGATTACGCAAAGAGCTACCAGAATGGCAATCCGATACGTACCCCGGAAATCAAGCCCTGGTTATTAGATATGTTGAAAAGACTGGCATACCATCAACTGGTATACCATTTGGAGTATTCCTAAAGTTACTTCCGAATGTTGGTCATAAGGCTCAAGAAATATTTGATGCCGTTACCGTTTATCTACGTTCTAAAAGTCTTAATATGCAGGACTGTCGTGGACAATCTTGCGACAACACAATAATACGTATGTCGGGTGTATACACAGGACTTCAAGAACGAATGAATATGAATTAAACAGCAAAACTGAAATAATTCCATGCTCTGCTCATTCTCTCAATCTTGTTGAAACAACTGCAGTTGAATGGTGCCCTAGTAATTTGTTTTTGACGCTCCAAAATTTGAATAATTTCTTTAGCGCATCAACTTCTAGATGGGATAATCTACGTAATTTATTGCTAGAGGAATCAACTTCAACTACGTTGAAAAATCATTCTGCTACGCGATGGTCTGCTCAAGATAACGCATGCAAAACCCTGATGAATAACTGGGCAAACATTGTAGATACACTCAGCTGTATGGAAACAGATTTATCCCAAAAATCTTTAACTCATTCTGAAGCAAAAGGTACCACTTTTATGACAGTATTCTGAGGCTTCGTCTTGGATCGATTTAATTCGACCAACCAAAAGTTACAAGAAGTCAACATCTTCTTAAGTCAAATAATTGAATTATATGACTGTCTCATAGCTGTTTGAATCTATTCGAAACAATTTTGATTATTTTGTAAACAAAGCAAGATAACTGACAAATGATACTGATTCATGTGATTGCGAAGCGAAACGAACGAAAAGAAGAAAGTTGCAATACGGAGAATCGAGAGACAATGAAGTAGAATTAAAAGGTAGAGACTACTCACGTGTTAATGTCTTTTTAGTTATAATTGACAAGAATTGAAAAAAACGACGCAACGCATACTTGCATATCAATTAAACATTCAACGCTATTATCCAAATTGATAAGCTGTCCATGGTTGATTTACAAACAGCTGCAGAACATTTGACATCACAATTTCGCGAAGATATTGAGGAAAGCGACTTATTTAATTTGAAATATCATTTAGCAACTCTCAATCTCGAAATCAAGCAAACGAATCCCATTTCATCGGTTACATGAAGAAGAATGACAAAATGTCTACCCAAATATAGAAATATGTCTTCGTACGTTTTTATGTTCACCTGCTTCCAATTTTATAGCGGAACGCTCATTTTCTTGCTGAAAAATAATAAAAAATTACTTAAGATCGACAGCGACAAATTGGCTTTGAATGGATGCATGCAAAACAATACATCCATGACACTTTGAATTGTGCATTGGTTGCACGGCTCATATGAAAGTCGAGTCGGTGGTCAAGTCGGTGGAACAGTGAAAATTAGACTGTTTACAACAGACGTCATGGAGAAAGCAACGGCAGATTCTAGACCAAATAAATGGGATTGATAATTTTTATCAGATTAAAAGTCGTTGAAAACCAAAGAAATATGTATTGATGAATTTTTCTAGAGTAAGTAGCCCAAAGACTAAAACATTAAGGTATACAGGTTACTAGGCTTTTAAGTAACAAATGTTACCAGTATATTTTATATGTATTATTTCAGAGATGCTACGTTTGAAATAATTGGACTCCCTCTCTAGACTTAAGTTATCACAGTCTATATATTTACCTTTTATTGATTATATGGTTGGGTAATACTGTAGGTTTGTCTGATGAGCCTTTGAAATTATTGCGTTGCCCACTAACACACATTTTTAGACTTCTTTTGGTTGTGCCAATGTAGCAACATTCGCAACCGCTATTACAATTAATCATCAATTACCAGTAATTGAAACAAACTAATTTCAGCCACTATTAACACGTTTTATTGTTGTTTAAAAATAGTCAATAATACAACATTACAATAAAAATCATTGCATTACCTATTTATTTAAAAATCAGTGTTTTTTTGTCACAACTGACTTATTCAACATTTCATTTTTCATACCACACATATCTACAATTACAACAGACGACATAGGAATGATATGCATCATGTATCAGTATACACAGGTCATTCTAAGAATTCATTCATAGTATATGTAGTAAACTACTTTAAAACTCATTGCCAGATATCGTTTAGTAATTAAAATAGGTTCACAAGTTTAAATGCCAAGTAAAATCTTTTCTGCTGCAGAACGCTTTCTGTACAATTAGAGGCTAAGCTGTGCATTTAAAAAAGGATATTTTTTTCACAATGATATTAATGCATTAGTCACTACTTGTGTGATATAATTCTAGAAGACTAAATGCATCTCTAATTGCACTTATTGTTCTTCAGCATATGGACCACTGAATACATTTCCATGACAGTTTTCGTCCATTTTCCCTTGATCCATGCTCAGACGATCCCTTGTTTTGCATCTGCACATAAATGTAGTTTCACTACCTTGGCACGTATTCTTCAGCTCTGTGGGCGGTAGAAGTTAGTTCGCTAGGAGCATCATCAAATCGTTCTTGTTCTTGCAATAGTGAGTTGATTATTTCACATCACATCTTCCTTCATCGGGGGTTCGATAGGGAATAAGAGCCAAAGTCTGTAGCTAATTTGTCGATGCAAATAGTTTTATTACTCTGAATGGAAAAATTTTATTACACGGAACGCAAATCGTTTAATTACACGAAATGAATTTCTTGCTGTCAGATTTTATCAAAATCGCTCTTTGCCACCTTTTATTCATTAACTGAAGAACCCTCCTCAGTCTGGGTATTTACTAATCACAATCATCTATTAGAGGAAAATGAATTAATCTTCAATGTATTCCCACCCTATCCTGCCTGCCCCGGCCTTTACCCACCCTAACTGATCAAGAACCAGGATCCGTTTAATCCAAAATGTGAAGTTGGCTAAATTTGGCCAACCGTCAACCAACTTCTCCAAAAGGCAGTCATGAGACAGATATCCAGTGATATACCGCCACGTCAGAGCATTCTACAACCCTTACTTTTAAATTTCCCCTAGTCACTCTGGAGGCATTGCACGCGAATTCTAGTGAGCTAATTACCTTGTCCATGACATTGTCATGCTTAATGTTATATGATCAATGAAATGATCGTTTTCGAAGGTATTGTCACTCAGAAATGATTAATTTCATAAACGGAATGAGTCAACTAACTCTTAGCACTCCTTTTATGTTCTGAACCGTAGATAATACAGCGATGCCGTTTGCACAATCCGTGACATAGACCTGGCCACCAAGGTACAGAATACTTAGTGTATGACCTAATTTTTTCTATTACGAAGATACTGAACTTTAATTTTTTAAATGGAACAATTTACCAAATTTAGGCTAGCTAGATAGGGCTTAAGAGAGTGATTTCACACGGCTTTAAGCCAGTAGCTCTACAGTAAAAACATGTCTAATTGACTTAAGTGTAACTGGAAAATGTCTAATAAAAATGTGGTTTACAGGTACATAATGCCTCTGATTAAATGTCTACTAAAAGGCTATCAGTTAAAGTGTTGGGGGTATGAAATGAAACCTGAAATAAAATTACTGATTTGAATTGGTAGCCAGGAGACCATTTTCCTTAAGCTCAATTGAAGGGCTTTCTGTTCCCCCAATCAATTTGAAAATAGTAGTGAACACAGACCTAAAAGAAGAGGCATAAAACAATATAAAAGGCAAGAAACCATAACAATGAGGAAAACTGACTGTGAAACATGAAGTTCGGAAGCTCGTGGGGCTGCTCTTTGAAGCTTTTAATTATCTGGTCAATATTTGTGCCAAAGCATCAATGTCGAAGACGAACCTACAGCCAGAATGATGCACCTACATCGAAAAGACCTACGTTAAGGATGTGCCTAGAAGACGAAAGCGACATGCAATACTATCAAGTTTCCCGCCTGATATTTGGAATGTTTATGACATGGTAAACAAGATTTAGAGAATGATAAAATATTTACGTATCGAAGTCGAAATATCGAATTAAGTAGCTCGTTCCAAAAACTTGTTGCCACTCACCATTTAATGTTGTAAATTTATAGACTGCATTAAACAGGATCAAAGAGACAACGAGCTCACGCAACGTCTGAGAGGACACTCATAATTAAAAACCCAGTTAAAATGTTATCAGGTTACTATGGAGCAAGTTTATTTTATGGTATCTAACAATGAAGAATATTGGGAGCAAAATGATATACTCACATATTTGAGAAGTTTCAGTTACCTCTTATAATTGCAGGCACATGACACGAGAATATAATCAAATGTTCGTTTAAAAATTTACAGAAAATGTGTTCTATATTGTGACATTTGATAGAAATTCAAAGTCCCACGCACGCCCACGCAACGTACGCGACGCCAGGGAACAGTATGTTCCGTAAGCAAGCACGGTGAAAGTCGCGGGAGCGCGACCTGGCGACTGGCGCCAGCCCGTGAAAACCTCCGGCCGACCGCGCGAAGGGGTTGCGACGCGCGCAACTGTCCGCTAGGGAGGGAGGCGAAGGAACTCTCCCCTATATTTGAGGAGAGGCGCTCATAAATACCGCCGACAGCCAAAGAAAAGCTCTCTTGTCTCTTGCCAATTCGCACTTTGTTATTATTCATCCAGCTACTCTCTCGACATCTACAGTTACTTAGGAGTTTTCACAGTAGATGCTGTGTTAGCTAGAATACGTCGGAATAGATCTAATGCATTCCAGGAGACTGTGTCGGAAATAGGGCACGAAAGTTATCAAAGTTGAATAATTAGAACGTTTCGAGCAGAAATTAATAGTGAAACGCTGTGAATTCGGAAGTGAAGTTGAGTGGCGTGAGATTGCGATCACTGCAATCTAATACGTGCAGAAGGACTAAACGCTTTACTGCTTATACGTAGCTGCACTGTACGCAAAATAACTTTTTATTCGCATTGCTATAAATTGCGACGTGCATTGTCTACGCACGGAAGCGTACCAACGAGGGCAGGACGGATCTGGACGAGACGGGACAAGACGGACCTGGACGGGACAGCTGCGTATTCCAGAACGAGAAGAAGAGACGAAGAGGTCGGCGGATTACGTGCCACGCGCTGACGAGAGCCGGCTCCCCGCCGCGTGTAATCGACGCCGTGGACGCCGCTGCCCGGGCCTAAGATCGCTTCGCTGCCGCAACGTTGCAACTGCCGAGGTCAGGTAACCGCCGAACGGAGGGGAAGGCCAAGGTTGGCGTAGGTTACGGATTTCGTGCGGCGCGCTCAGAACGCCGTTTGTGTGCCAGCCAAATAACTAGAGAGAATTTGTGCCTTGCCAGACTATGAACAGAAAACACTAATAAATTCAATTGCCTTAATGATCAAAGATCTGAGAAAAAGAAAGACATTTCTAATTATAACGGGTTGCTTTGTAATGTTTTTAAAGGGTCTGTTTATTGTTCTATAAAAGGATTTAAAGTAAATGTTGTACAAAGTGGTTGAATGGTTTAGCAGACTGTGCACAACTCAGAATAAGGTTTTATTGCAAATGTTATTTTGCAATAAGTAAATTCAGTTTCTAATCCGCAAAGACGGACAAGTATTTTGAGTGTTTCAACATTATAATTTGTAATAATTTTTCGTTTGATTTTTGGATTTTATTAAATTCATGTGTTTTGATCCTCCTTGTAAGATCCTGCTTCCCTGAGATTTTCAAAAGCTCGTTTTCTATCATTCGTCTGCGCGTCTGCCTATGCGCGACTACGCATAAGGGAGAAGCGTCAGAATATATGTACTGCATTCATTTCACAAATATATTTCATTTATTCAACATGGATCTTTAATTCCTAGTTCCATGCAAGGGGGACACAGTTAACTAGCCGGCAAAGTCGGAGATCGACTCAAAATGCCAAATACATACATTAACCTTGAATTCCAATTTCTGAATTAATGTAGGGTCTAAAAACATCCTACATAGAACCTTTTCAAGCGTGGACATGTTTGCTTGTATGCGTATTTGCATTACACATTTTTGCATTTAGATTAGCATGCCAGGATTACATTTATTATGCAGACTGTTTATAGTGGACGATGTGCCGTAATACCTCAAGTACCAGATATGATTTACGCAGACATTTTTACTTTCTCTCTCGTACGAATGTAAGAAGAGAGAGTATTGAAATCGTGCGACGGAAAATGGCGAAGTTTCGACAGAAAAATTCTTATTGTCGAGATCTGGTAAAAAATAAATGGATAAATCACGTTTCTGTATAAGGTAGTAGTGTACAGGACGCATAAGAGAATGATTTTGATCCCCATCGTTGAAATCCCTGATTTTTCGTAAATTGCAAAAGTACAATTTTTGGCTCTTCCTACAACTAGAATATTGAAGATAAGATTTTTTTTAACTGAAATATGTTCTTTAAAGGTAGATCTTGAAAAAAGGCATGTCATTTTTTGAAAATATGAGAAGTTTCTACTAATTTTGTGTAAAATATAGGCAGTTTATAATTTTTTAAAAATCTTTTTCTCAAAAACGGCTCCAATTTTTTGTTCAAATCTTTCCTCGTGTGTATTAAAGAACGGTAAAAAATTGGCGCTAGTCTAGTTTTCGGCGAATTCTCCGTATTTTCGAAAATTGCAAAAAGTTGATTCAAAACTATATAATTGAAGATTTTTTGCCCTAGATAAAGTCTGTCGTAAAAAATAATCTTTTTAGAGGAGGTCAAGTACAAGTTTTTGAAGAAACGAGTAGTTTTCACGTAATTTGTCCTTGAAAATTATGCAATTTTTCTTTCAATTTTTTCCACTGATAAAACAAGGAACGCATAAAAGAATGGAAGTCTCATTTTCGCTGATCTACTTGAATTCTCGAAAATCGCGTGATGGAAATGTTGAGTCGAGACAATTCGATTTTTGAGCGTCGGTCCGAGTTGGAACGTCACAAGAGTTTCATGGCGTAGAAGTAGGGCGCACTGCGAGTTAACTCGGAGGCCCGAAGTTTAGTCTGGAGAGCGGAGAAAAAACGTTTGCTGGTTGGGAACGCTTGTGCAGTTCATGTACTATAATTTTGCGTAGCACCTACAACTAATGCGAGAAAGTATAAGCTGTTGTAGCGCTACCAGTTTTCTTTCTCGCCTTACTTTCTAAGAAGAGAAAGTATAGTAATAGTGAACAGGAAAACAGCTGTTTTTCGACAGAAAAAACTCTTATTGCCGTGCCCTGCTAACGAAAAAGTAGATAAATCATGTTCCTATATATAGTAAATCACTTCCCCTAACACATTGTGTACTTAGAATCCATGTTTTGGGGTTCCTTGATACCGAAAAATCTATTGACAGCCAAATTGTCTTTTATCTATGCGAGCGCCTAAATCGTTCAGACGATTTTCTCCAAACTAATATTCTCCGAACGGTTTAAAACTACTCGATTGACTGATAATTTCGTTTTCTCCGGGCGCGTCGTTAGAGATGACCATCGTTCCCGTAAGTGTAGTTAATGTTTATGGCGCGGTGGCGGTAATCGTCCTCGGTTGGATGGTATATATCAGGCGCCGATGCCCGTGGCCATTTATGAAGGTACTGCTCAGGCATTCCCCTGGTATTGATCGGAGAAACCACGGAACACTATTGATCAGAGCAGCCGGTATCTAGAATTCTGCTCCAGACAGGGGATTGAATTCGACCTGGCCAAGTAGCTAGTGTCGATATCCTACCACCATAAGGACTCGAACCCTAGGACCTCCCAGTCAGAGGCACTGCAGTGACATCAGTTGATGCATTGAGTTCTAAGCTAGTTTAAAGGGACTCGAGGTCCAACGAATTGAAACGGATATTTTGATTTTTGGGGGATACTTTACAAGAAGCCTCAATTACATTTTCAAAATTGTCTCAACAAATGGGCCCAAATTTGCAATAAGCCTGTTATATTTTCCCGTACAACGCACGTGACAAAATGAAGAGGTTTACAATCTCTGTGTAGTATGTAGAACCATTAACCCAGCTGAAGTCGCTTCGAATAATGACGTCCAGATACAACGTATGTATAGAGACGTATCTCCGGTGACTCATTTCGATCAATTGTATATTAGAGTGTTTCTTGTGTTTGAGCCTTCGTAAAACTAATTGTTACGCTTTCACATGAAAGCGGAACTGGTAAATATCTGATTCGTCTTTAATTTTTCGATACACTATGCAGTCTTTCGCGAAATTTCTGATTGTCGATCTAATTTCGGTACCAATATCATTACTATGGGTACTTAAGAAAAATGAGTGGTCCTAACTTTCTTCTCCGAGGGACGCTGAACTTCTTATTAACCTCGTCGGATAGAAAGTCATCAGTTCGAACGCGCTATGTCCGACTCTGGGGAAATTCTCTTATCTAGTTGACTAGTCCTGGGCCTACATCCGACTGGCTAAAGCATTTTATTGATAAAGCTAAACCCTCAAAAGATGATCCAATACTCCTTATTCTGGATGGCCATAACTCTCACACAAAAAATTTAGATGTGTGAATCTTGCAAAAGAAAATTTCATTTCTATTGTAAGTTTGCCTCCACATACATCCCATAAGTTGCAATCTCTGGACAAAACATTTCTTGGGGCTTTAAAACATAAGTACAGTGAAAGTATACGGCAATGGATGCGCCATAGTGAGAGATGTGACGGACCCTACGATATTGCTGAATTGTTGGGTCAAGCTTATTTGAATTGCCAGACCGGAGCAATTGCTGTGAATGGGTTTAAAGTCACAGGATTATATCCATGCGACAGGAACGTCTTTTCTGCTGTAGATTTTGCCCCATCCTCTGCAGAGGAACTAAATTTGAAAACCCTGGTAAAAGCAAAAAAGACAAAACTTGAACACACATTTATTCCTCAACCAGGGCAAAACGTTGGTTCAAAAATCTCCCAGGAAGGCAACAAAACCCCACAAGAGAACAATCAAAACCCAAAAAAGGACAATCTAAACCCATTTACAACCTTCGACCACGCACTCGAGGTAAAAATGGAGTAAATATATAGCAACTACAGTCAGATGCAGCAGAAAAACATTCGTGTAGGTACTTGCAAAAAATAAAGATATTGCACCATAATGTTCAATCCCTTTCAAATTAAACTGAGTTTATCGAGGCAGCTCTACAGAGCGATTTAAATCAAATGGATGTTCTTTGCTTTACAGAACATTGGTGAACTTAGCAATCCTAATGAACCTAATGAACTTAGCATTTTCCAAATTCCAAACTTTTACCTCGCAGGCTATTATTGTAGAAAAAGAGAAAATAAAAGTCCTGCATATGGAGGTTCTTGTATTTACGTTAAAATTAATATTGATTCTATCTCCTTGACGGAATTCAATGAGTATTCCGTTGAAAATGTTTTTGAAATTTCTGTTGTACATCTGCCTGTGCTAAAAATGATATTGCTTTGCATCTACAGGCCTCCAACAAAGAGAGCTGCAGATTACATTTTGTTCTTAGAAAAACTAGAGATAACACTAATCAAAGTCATGAATCGCTCTTTTGAATCCATTGTTGTATGCGGAGATTTTAACATTGATTTTCTGATCGAATCTTGCGAGAAAGAGCAGTTTCTTAACTTAATTAATTCCTTCAATTTAGATATTACAATAAAGTACCTACACGGATCACAGTAAATTCAATGAAGGCAATCGATCAAATTATAATTAACACACCACTACTCGACATGAAATTGAAACAAAAGATTTAGGATACAGTGACCACGATGCACAAATTCTTACCATTATACGAAATGCGAACATGACACTATAAATAATACACGTATGAGTAGAGTGTTTTCTAAAAGAAAAAGAAAATGATTCATTGATTACTTGCTGCAGGAGTCATGGACGCGGTTTATAATACTATTGATACACAAACTATAAATATTATTCTTTTTTTCAACGCTTTTCATTTCATTTTAACACTTGCTTTCCATCTTGCAGAAAAGAAAAATTAAATATTTCAACGCAAGGACAATTCTGGATAACACAAGGGATTAGACATCTTGTAAAAACAAACGAGTTCTTTCTTTCATTCTAAGCATCATACACGTATCTCAAAGATTTCCTCCTGTACTTTAAAAAATACAAATCATTGTTAAGAAAAGTCATAGGCAGGCTAAAATCATGAAACAGCGATCAGGATAGTTTGAAACTCAAGTAACCAAACAAAATCAATGTGGGATATAGTAAAAAATGCGACCAAACCAACTAGAAACCTTGTAGAGAATGTTGTTTTAAAAGATAACGATAGAGATGTGAACGATCCGGCAACAGTGGCTAGTCTCTTTAACCAATACTTTTCGAGAATTGCTGTCGATCTCACTAAGGGTTTTCAGCCACAAAATTCAACATCTGACGTTTCCCTAAAAGTCTTAGACACTATGTTCGTTTCCGAAACCTCTTCCTATGAAATTCTCAAAATAATCGGTAAATTAAAAAATAAATATTCGGCCGGTTTAGATGAATTTCCGGATTGTTTGTTAAAGACGTGCGCGCCAGCCATTATACACCCGTTAACTCACATATTTAATGCATCCTTATGCACCGGAATTTTTCCAGATATTTTTAAAACAGCTAAGATTAAGCCGCTCTTCAAAAAAGGCAACAAAAATGAAGTTCAAAATTATCGGCCAATTTCTCTTTTGTCAGTTTTTTCAAAAATATTAGAGAGACTTTTTTATGTGCGAATGGAAACCTTTCTCAATAAACACGACGCGTTTTCAAATTGCCAACATGGATTCCGGAAATCAAAATCTACGGAAACAGCCATTTTTTCTTTTCTTAAGGATGTTGCCTCATCATTGGATCAAAACGAAGCAACTATTGGAATATTTTTAGATCTTTCAAAAGCTTTTGACGTCATTGATCATAACATTTTACTTTCAAAATTACCTTCGTATGGAATCCGTGGTATTGCTCTAGATTGGCTATGTTCGTACCTTAAACAACGATCTCAGAGAGTAGAAATACCTTACTGGAATGATGGAACTTTATGTACACACCTTTCCGGTTCTTTGCCAATTGTACGTGGAGTCCCGCAAGGATCGATTTTAGGCCCTATTCTCTTCCTATTATACGTAAATGACATGCCCTTAGCGATTCGAAACGGAAGAACAGTTCTCTTTGCGGATGATACAAATATTCTTTGCAACAAAGAAACCGTAAATAGTACAATATCAGACGTTTCAAATTGGTTCCGTAATAACAAATTAAAAGTAAATGAAAATAAAACTGTTTCAATGCAGTTTTCCATATCAAATAAAAAATTCTGTACTCCATTGAAAATGAACGGTGTGCCATTGACTGATGTTAATGTAACAAAATTTTTAGGTCTATCAATTCAGTCAAACCTCAAATGGAATGCCCACTTAAATGAATTGAACACAAAATTAAGTTCATTATGCTACGCGTTCAGAATTCTTTCAAATTCCGTCAGCCTTCATACAGCTCGTTGTGTATATTTTGCCAATGTTCACTCCCGCCTGAGATATGGCATAATATTTTGGGGAAACACATCTTATAGTTCACAGACTTTCAGATTACAAAAAAGAATTGTACGAATAATAAGCAAATCCAACCCACGTGATTCTTGTAAGTCACTCTTTATTAATCTAGGAATTTTACCATTACCTTGTCTCCTGATTTACGAATCAGTAGTTTTTGTCAAAAATGACTTACTTAAGGACGGGAATATATTTTCAGCAAACGCCGATGTCTATAAGTATAACACACGACGTAGTAATCATATTCACCAGGTGGCAGTATCAACAGCTCACTACAAAAAATTCACATACAATTCATGTACATTACTCTACAACACTTTGCCAGAAGACATTAAACGATTAAATTCAATAGAAAAGTTTAAGTCCCAAGTAAAATCTTTTCTGCTGCATAACTGTTTCTATACAATTCGAGACTATACCGAGCATCAAAAAGGAAAGTAGAATTAATTTTAACAATGATAGTTAATGTAATTATTTATCATTTGGACTGTATAATTCTAAAGAACCTGTAACAAGTATTGTACCACAGTTTCTGGGTTGATGGCCCCCATCTCGATCAGGTTTTTCGTCCAGTTTCCCTGATCCTTGAGCAAATGCTGAGATGGTCCCTTGTTTTGCTTCTGGACATAAATGTAACTTCATTATTTGTGCACGTCTTCTGAATTTCAGTGGGAAATATAGTTATTCAAATTATCGTTTTTCATATTATCGCGGCAAAAAGTATTATTCTTTCATGAAGAACATGAGGGTTCAGGGCAGGAATTTATAGCTAATTTACCTTTGAAAATATATTTTATTATATAGGAGCGAATATTTTGTCAACAAAACTCGAAAAAAACCTCTTTTCTGTATTCAAAATTCGACTAGAATATGGTTTAGGATAGAGACCACAGAATTATGAAAACGTGCACAAAATTCACTTCTCCCCATAGCTCGTCATACGCAGTTTTTAACTGTTTTTGACGTAAATAAATAAAAAATAAA
>JAHLJT010008446.1:96939552-96979749 GCA_031308135.1 Acheta domesticus | reverse complement strand
ATTAACACAACCACTACTCGACATGAAATTGAAACAAAAGATTTAGGATACAGTGACCACGATGCACAAATTCTTACCATTATACGAAATGCGAACAATGACACTATAAATAATACACGTATGAGTAGAGTGTTTTCTAAAAGAAAAAGAAAATGATTCATTGATTACTTGCTGCAGGAGTCATGGGACGCGGTTTATAATACTATTGATACAAACTATAAATATTATTCTTTTTTTCAACGCTTTCATTTCATTTTAACACTTGCTTTCCTCTTCAGAAAAGAAAATTAAATATTTCACGCAAGAGCAATTCTTGGATAACACAAGGGATTAGAACATCTTGTAAAAACAAACGAGTTCTTTCTTTCATTTCTAAGCATCATAACGTATCTCAAGATTTCCTCCTGTACTTTAAAAAATACAAATCATTGTTAAGAAAAGTCATAAGGCAGGCTAAAATCATGAAACACGATCAGGATATTTTGAACTCAAGTAACAAAACAAAATCAATGTGGGCGCGACCAAACCAACTAAAAACCTTGTAGAGAATGTGCGACAAAAATGCGACCAAACCAACTAGAAACCTTGTAGAGAATGTTGTTTTTAAAGATAACGATAGAGATGTGAACGATCCGGCAACAGTGGCTAGTCTCTTTAACCAATACTTTTCGAGAATTGCTGTTGATCTCACTAAGGGTTTTCAGCTACAAAATTCAACATCTGACGTTTCCCTAAAAATCTTAGACACTATGTTCGTTTCCGAAACCTCTTCCTATGAAATTCTCAAAATAATCGGTAAATTAAAAAATAAATATTTGGCCGGTTTAGATGAATTTCCGGATTGTTTGTTAAAGACATGCGCGCCAGCAATTATACACCCGTTAACTCACATATTTAATGCATCCTTATGCACCGGAATTTTTCCAGATATTTTTAAAACAGCTAAGATTAAGCCGCTCTTCAAAAAAGGCAACAAAAATGAAATTCAAAATTATCGGCCAATTTCTCTTTTGTCAGTTTTTTCAAAATATTAGAGAGACTTTTTTATGTGCGAATGGAAACCTTTCTCAATAAACACGACGCGTTTTCAAATTGCCAACATGGATTCCGGAAATCAAAATCTACGGAAACAGCCATTTTTTCTTTTCTTAAGGATGTTGCCTCATCATTGGATCAAAACGAAGCAACTATTGGAATATTTATAGATCTTTCAAAAGCTTTTGACGTCATTGATCATAACATTTTACTTTCAAAATTACCTTCATATGGAATCCGTGGTATTGCTGTAGATTGGCTATGTTCGTACCTTAAACAACGATCTCAGAGAGTAGAAATACCTTACTGGAATGATGGAAGTTTATGTACACACCTTTCCGGTTCTTTGCCAATTGCACGTGGCGTCCCGCAAGGATCGATTTTAGGCCTTATTCTCTTCCTATTATAAGTAAATGACATGCCCTTAGCGATTCGAAACGGAAGAACAGTTCTCTTTGCGAATGATCAAATATTCTTTGCAATAAAGAAACCGTAAATAGTACAATATCAGACGTTTCAAATTGGTTCCGTAATAAAAAATTAATAGTAAATGAAAAGAAAACTGTTTCAATGCAGTTTTCCATATCAAATAAAAAATTCTGTACTCCATTGAAAATGAACGGTGTGCCATTGACTGATGTTAATGTAACAAAATTTTTAGGTCTATCAATTCAGTCAAACCTCAAATGGAATGCCCACTTAAATGAATTGAACACAAAATTAAGTTCATTATGCTACGCGTTCAGAATTCTTTCAAATTCCGTCAGTCTTCATACAGCTCGTTGTGTATATTTTGCCAATGTTCACTCCCGCCTGAGATATGGCATAATATTTTGGGGAAACACATCTTATAGCTCCCAGACTTTCAGATTACAAAAAAGAATTGTACGAATAATAAGCAAATCCAACCCACGTGATTCTTGTAAGTTACTCTTTACTAATCTAGGAATTTTACCATTACCTTGTCTCCTGATTTACGAATCAGTAGTTTTTGTCAAAAATGACTTACTTAAGGGCGGGAATATATTTTCAGCAAACGCCGATGTCTATACGTATAACACACGACGTAGTAATCATATTCACCAGGTGGCAGTATCAACAGCTCACTACAAAAAATTCACATACAATTCATGTACATTACTCTACAATACTTTGCCAGAAGACATTAAACGATTAAATTCGATAGAAAAGTTCAAGTCCCAAGTAAAATCTTTTCTGCTGCATAACTGTTTCTATACAATTCGAGACTATACCGAGCATCAAAAGTAAAGTAGCATTAATTTTAACAATGATAGTTAATGTAATAATTTATCATTTGGACTGTATAATTCTAAAGAACCTGTAACAAGTATTGTACCACAGTTTCTGGGTTGATGGCCCCCATCTCGATCAGGTTTTTCGTCCAGTTTCCCTGATCCTTGAGCAAATGCTGAGATGGTCCCTTGTTTTGCTTCTGGACATAAATGTAACTTCACTATTTGTGCACGTCTTCTGAATTTCAGTGGGAAATATAGTTATTCAAATTATCGTTTTTCATATTATCGCGGCAAAAAGTATTATTCTTTCATGAAGAACATGAGGGTTCAGGGCAGGAATTTATAGCTAATTTACCTTTTAAAATATTTTATTATATAGGAGCGAATTTTTTTGTCAACAAAACTCGAAAAAAACCTCTCAAAATCGACTAGAATATGGTTTAGGATAGAGACCACAGAAACGTGCACAAAAATTCACTTGTCCCCATAGCACGTCACACGCAGTTTTTAACTGTTTTTGACGTAAATAAATAAATAAATAAATCTGTGTCAGTTCCACATTTGAGCTGTGTTGAATCTGGAAATGGCCCATCTGCTGAAGACTTAGCACTGGCGGGTCCTTCAGGACTTAATGAAAGAAATCAGAGAAATTCTACATCCACTGTATCACCAAAAGATATCAGGCCTGTTCCAAAACCAAAGACAAGGATATCAAACAAAAGCCCAAGACCTTCAAAGGCAGCCCTTATCACGTCATCTCCTTACAAGGATGCTCTGATGGCGGCTGGAGAAAAAAGACAGATGTCTGCACATAAAAAAAGTAAAAATGAAAAGACGAGAAGCACGAAACAGTTTCGTAAGGGGACAAAAACCGTACATGAAGAGCCTTTTAAGCGGAAACTTCAAGGTGAGGAATCAGAAGAATCTGACTATTATATAACGTCAGGAGAGACTGTTTTGGAAATACAGGTGGGGGTTGAAAGCCCTGGTGATGACCAGACCTCTTGTATGTTTTGTGATGGACTATTTTCAGCCGACCACCGCGGAGAACTGTGGGTCCAGTGTCTTATGTGCGAAATGTGGGCTCACAATGACTGTGCTGGGGCCGAAAAGGACACTTACATTTGTGATTTTTGTAAATGAAATAAATATTTGTATACATTTTCATCTCATTGTAAGTTTGTGTAAGTAATAAAATAGCATTTGTATTTGTAAATATGTAAATAGTTTCTTTAACCTCAAGTATTTCAATAATATATTAATGGGGCTCATAATACCAGCACACAACCTTTCTTTTTTTTTTTTCGAAATATGACTTCTTAAGAATTATTGATTTCTAGCAACTTTCTAAACAGTTAAGAAAGTTAATATTTTGCATGCAGATTACAAAAATGTTGAAGTGTAAGTTTCCAAAGTTTTAAAAACAATAGGGCTTTAATTTTTTTTAAAGTCCAAACAAAAATGGGGGCTCATATTACCACCTTCTCCTCCAGTGTTTGTCACACGTGTTGCAGGTTTAAGAAAATGGAATCAACAGAAGCAGAAATCTTTATCTTTTGACATTCCAATGGTGTGGAGAGAACAGAAGAATAATGTAAACGACTGTTACTTTTGCATGGTGAAAGTGCATGGACACAATAAAAAAAGTATGAAAGAAATAGTTCACCCGAATATTCCGTCATCCATGGTCCTAACATTCCTATACCAAACCCACTACATGACCTACCATCTATATCATCTTCGGATTATTGAGACTGCTGTGACAGTGAAAGGGGCTGTACTAACTTCTCCAAAGAAGAGAAAAGAGCCCAGTTGTTTAATCAAAAAGCGGTTAATAATTCGGTGCAAGATCCTCGCCTCTCAAAGGAATTGGCACAGGTTTTCGGCTCACGGTTAAAAGAGAAAAATATATTCGCTCACTGTTTTACTGGTATCGAAAACGAGTTCCTTGATTTTTTCACGGAAGAGGGTCAGTTTGTGTATTACAACAACATTCATGATATACTTCCAAATTTGGAATTAGATATGTCAGTGATCAATGGAGGTTGTTTATAGATTCTTCGAAACGCAGTCTCAAAGCTGTTCTGCTTCATAATGAAAATCAATATGTCTCAGTGCCAGTAGCCAATTCTGTTCATTTAGAGGAAACATACGAAAATAAGTAAGAACTCTTTAAAAAATTAATAATGTAGAACACCCATGTATTATTTGCAGATTTAAAATATTGTTGAGACTTCAATTAGAATTTTTAAGTTCCCCTGCTTTCTATGTGATTGGGATAGCTGGGCTTGTAAATTACACTGGGTCAAAAGGAATTGGTCAATTAGAAATACTTTTTTGAATCCTGGATCCTAAAAAGTCATCAAAAAAGTTGTGTTAATCGTGAAAATGTAATTTACTACCACGCCATATTAAGCTTGGTATAATGAAAGTTTGTCAAGGCTCTGAATAAGAATGGAGAGTGCTTTAAATATATTTGTTCAAAACGTCCTTTTGTTTCAGAGGTCAACAAAGAAGAAATCTTTGTGGGACCGCAAATTAGAATTCCGATGATAGAAACTATAAATATTTAATGAGTGATTAAGAAAGACTCCGCTGGTCAGTTTTAAAACTGCATCTGTGATTTTTTTAGGAAATAAAAAACATTCAGATTTCAAAACTTTGGAGGATAAAGTACTTATTTCTATGAAGAATTTAGGATGTAACATGTGAATCAAACTTCATTTTCTTCACAACCATCTTTATTGCTTCCCCAATAATCTGAGGGATTTCAGTGATGAAGGCGGAGAGAAATTTCATCAAGACCTGAAAAAGATGGAAACACTTTATCAGGGCAGATGGGATGAAGTGATGATGTCAGGTTAGTGTTGATCCATAGAGATAAAATGTAGAATTGAACAGAAGACGACTGAGGAGGCAAAACTTCAGCAAAAGAAAGTGTTAGCAGTCTCTGACATTGTTAATACAAATATAACATTTTAGTCAACAGAAGTATGTTGTCAATGTGCGTAAGATGTGTACAGATTGTATACATATTTATGCTTCTTTTTCTTCAGTAGCATTGTGTATAGGTATGTAATTTTAAATAGTTTATTCACTGTGTATTTCTTGAAACATTCATAAATCAAAAGTTTCTGTTTTCCAGTCTTTTCTTTGAAATTACAAAAAAATTATTACATGTTAGAGAAAAATGGATTTCAGATCTATTAATTATTAGCTCAAATGAATTCAAATCACCCATCAGATCCAAAAGCACCGATTTTTTTCGCAGTCCTGTGTAACCTCTCAAAGTAATTTCTTTTCAAGATATTAGTTGTGTATTGTTCTCAGGGATAGGTCAAGGTGTTTAACTGTTACTTGTGTTAGCAATTCCAAACACATAGCATATTGTTGACCAGGAGGCAGAAATTTATCAATTTAAAAGATATGTAGTTACAATAATATATTTCTGCAGTTTCATTACTGTATCATATTTATTTTGTAAAGAACCATTTCTGTTTTTCAGCCAGTCAGATTTAAAAGAAAGATTTGTGAACTATTTGATCAAAAAATAATACTGCAGTGTATCTGATTTCAAAAATTAATTTTCTGCACTGATTTTGAAATTTCCTTTTGCTAAATTTGGTGATTTTTACTTCCAAAAACTGCTATAATACTTTACATGAATTAACAAGACTATCTCAGGGGGAAATAGGTCAACAATTAGTATTTCTTTTACTAAAAAATAAAATTTTATCTTAATCCCTAATCCAGATTACTTACAATATTTTTACAGAATTCAAATGATTTCTCATTATAACATTGGCCAGAGATAACTCATTATAACATTGGTCAACTCATAACATTGGTCAGACAATGTTATATTTTGAAATAAATGTTTTTATGATGTTTGTCTGCCTGGAAAATTAATGGACCTCCCAAGAAATTAAAAATCAACTGAATAAAAGGCAGTCTTCAAATAATAACAATTGATATTATCCTGCACAAAAAAAATAGCTATAAATGTGTGCCCTTAACTCTTATCATGCTCTTCATGAAAGAATAATACTTTTTACCGGACAATAGGGAAAACGATAATTTGAATAACTATATTTCTCACTGAAATTTAGAAGACCTGGGCAAATAATGAAGTTACATTTATTACTTGTGCACGTCTTCTAAATGTCTGTGGGAAATATAGTTATTCAAATTATCATTTTCCGTATTGTTGCAGTAAAAAGTATTATGATTTGATTACGATTATTTATGGTTATGATTATGATTATTTGATTATGATTATGGTTATTTTGATCTGATTTATGACCTGATGGGCCGATTTTGTAATCATGCTTTTTTACGATTTCTGTGTCTTATAAAATGTTTTAATATATTTATAAAATATGTAATATTGTCAAAACTGATAAAAAAATATAGAAAATGTCTTAGTATTGTTGGAAATTTTTATTATACATCGAATAATATTTTTATTCAAAATAAAAATGCTTTATATGTCATAAAATAATAAATCTTGAACAAATTGGTCAATTCTCCTTGTCAGAAGAACATTCGTTTGTCATTTTCTTAAACATATTTAATTTAAACAAATTATCTTCACAACTATAGTGGTAGGGAAACGCGAAAAAATAAATTTTTGCAATTTTCGAAAAATCAGGGATTTTAACGAAAATGAGGCCTGCACCATTCTCTGAAACCTCTTTTAAACTATCCAACAATAAAATTTAATCAAAAAATTCAGTGCATTTTTTTGAAAATGTTCAGGGGCTTCTAAAATACCGCCCAAAATTAAAATATCGGTTTCAAATTCAAGGGGCCACGGCATCAGCCAGATCGATTCGCAAAATAAATTTTGGTGAAAATCCTACTTACGGGTTTAGTCGCTAGTGTTGTTCACAGACAGAAGGACAGGCGTTTTGCCGTCAATCGATGTTTCCGTATCATGGATCCACAAAACAAGAGTTGTGACTATAATGCGTTTTAGAGGAAGTAATTTACTAAATATTGGGGCAATAATTATCCAATTTTCGTTACCAGGGCCCGTCAATATGTTTTTCTGTCAAAAAGTCGCAATTTTCGGGCGCACTATTATATAACTTTCTCTTCTTACGAAGCAAGCACAAGAAAGTAAAAAAAACAACACTTTTTCGGTTTCGGGGCATCCAAAACGTGAATTTCCGTTGAAAATCTCGGTCTATATTACGTATATTCCTCCGTATATATGTTCGTACACGAGAAAGTAAAAAAGTAAAATTAATCGTTCATAATACCGAGTCCAGGTACTGTAAAATAATTTGGTCAGTGCGTTGCAAGTAGGTTTGGGTTCTCTGAAATTGATGTATTTCCCTAAATTGTGCACATTCACACAAAATTCACTTTTATTACATTACATTTCAAGTACAATACATTGTGCAGTTAAAGTTACATATTAATTTACGTTGAATTCGTTATGCACATGCAAAGTGACAAAATTATGTTGACGAATTTCAAAATATAATTGGAAATCTATTAGACAGCGCCATACAAACTCTGTCGTTTGGAGAACAAACATAATACTCTACTTCTGAATATTTTCAAAGTATCAAGAACTGCCGTCAAACAGGAGCTGTCTTAATCCTGCCAAACAAATATTTTTTTAAAAATTGTACAGCATGCTTCCTATTTTTTGTCGTCTTTTTTTTACAAGCAATTTAGTCTGACTGACTGAAAGTAAAAATGTCAGACTGAAAGTAAAAACGTTGTTCAGTACTTGCAATAAATCCCTCAGAAACCTTGGTAGTTGAAATAGAAAATAGGATTACCATTAAATTGGTATACACATTTTTAGTGCTCTTGCATAAGAATTGAGGCAGTCTTCTCATTAAACTTGCACATTTGCTCGAGTAGTAACGGAATTCGGAGATCACACTGTCCACAAGCTTTGGCACCAGGAGACCCACGATTTGGTAAATATATCTGTGAATTCTTCCAGTGCCAAGGCCCAGAGACAGATGAATTTGACCTGATGAATCGCAACTTCGTCCTCACACGTACTCTTCGACATCCTTTTCTGTTGGCGTACGCTTGTTTCTGAAAAGAGCAGCACTGAAGTGTAACCGCCTCCCTGAGCTGTGGGTGATCCTACATTTTATTTAGATAGGATCAACTACCACGACGCCAAGGGAGTATAGTGAGTTTCAACCATTTCTCTTCTCTTGTAAACAGATGTAATTAGAACAACGTCACCTAAGAAAAAACATGACAAAAAAAACGTTAATACGTAATAAAAACATACTTTATTGTTTTCCATTCGATAATAGATTATGTAACTTAAGGGCCCATTGAGGAGACACAGGCAAGTCTGATATGTGATATATCTTGATTGTATCATTCAAGATTATTAAAAATAGTGGACTAATAAAACCAAAATTATTTTTAGTAGCGTGATTAACCTCATTAATGTCATTTCAACATGGTACTCAGATTCTACCGTGCAAATGACGTCATCGGGCCACTCACGGAATATTATTTGAATTAAATTTCTAATTAAAATAATATGTAGTAAACATGCTCTATGAACTATCAACGTAATAATAAAAGAAATCGGGCCAATGTAATAAATCCAAAATTAATTTCTGTTTAAAAATAAGCGCATAGAACATGGAGCATTTGGGGTACTTGCCTTAATTTATGGAAGATATGCTATTTTATATTATTTGTATAGTATGTGTCGCGAAATTCTTGCATCTTGAAGATTGCGACAATGTTGCGTTCATAAACAAAGCACTCACAAACCAAAGAAAGCATGGTTGGTTAAATCGGAAATGGCGTTGATGGGAAAGAGCACTTGATGATTTCAGACTAGTATATACACTCGCTTCTGTCTCCTTCACCAACTGTTAAGTGAGTGGATGAGGCACTCAATAATCTAGAGGTATTCATTCTCATTTGCGCTAAATGAACCCCAAATATCGCATAAACAATAACTATCATCATAATGCAGTGTTTTAATATTCTAATTTAAACGCCGCGCCCATCCGATTACCTACAAAATCTGGACAAAGTCCATTACATAAAACAACGATCGGAAACGAAGTATATAGTGAACACGACGTACAAGAACACGATTTAAAAATTCTAGTTTTTTACTTTCATGCACGTTAATGTAATGTTTCACACATTCATTCAACATGATTGCATTACCCTAACATACCTTTCAAGATGGGTACCAAATCTATTGAATGTTTCCATGTTTTTGTAAAAGTAGAGTAACCCAAGCAAGTTAATATTCCGCCGAAACTTCGCATCACGCATGCACAGTAACGAAATCGTGCACAATTTGCTGAGAAGTGGAAAGACGATGAATTGGAGGTATTCGTGACTGAGGCGGAACGTTGGTTGGCAGGGTTGCCGCACCGTGCCACGCCGCTTCAGGCAACTGCAGCAAAGAAACAAGCAATTGTGAACACGGATCCCTCCATATCACCCACATCCCAACACCTCAGCACAGGATGCCAAGGGCGGAATTCTGCCAATTGAGCGGGGAAAAGGCGATGACTTGCAGGAAGAAATTGTTTTGCGGGATTCCGCCAGTTGGGGGATCCGTTGTTTCATGGGAAGATTTTGAGTGATGCTTTGCGTTTTTTGTTTAAATCATCATAATACCCATCTTTTCCTAAAAAAATGCACAAATACTGATGGCTTTTGAAACGTGCCCCACGCATAAGAGTTTTTGTTTTGAACTTCTTGCAAAGATGCAGCTATTATGAAATGATGTCAGAGCTTGTGGATGATCTTGGCTGTCCGGGTGACGCCGCGTCGAAGGCTGTGTAGCCGACGTTTCGACCATCTTGTCGTGGTCTTCCTCAGGGCTGGAATGCGACCACGACAAGATGGTCGAAACGTCGGCTACACAGCCTTCGACGCGGCGTCACCCGGACAGCCAAGATCATCCACATGTCTCCGGCCGCGGAAGCCTACGACTTCGATGTCAGAGCTTGCTTTTTATTTTTAATTTAACGGGCATGTAAGCGTGTTCCCTTTTTTATAAAAACTGTACAAGTATTGAAGCCTTATGATAGGCTTTACGCCCAAGCGTACTTAGATTTAAATATCTCATGAACCCGCAGCTATTTTGAAATTACCAGCCCCAGTGTCAAGAGCCCGCTTTTTTCACCGCTCATGTTTTTTTCAGCACTCAGTCATTTGGCGAAATTGGGAGGATTTTTATCCCCAGATAGCGTATTTTCTCAGTGCGAATCTATCAACCCTGCCTCAGCAAGTCACGGCACAGCGCTTCCATCCCTTCCATTTCACCCCGTCGGAAATCGAGAGTAGCTTGTTCAGTTTTTCAATGCGTTCATGCAAAAAGGGTATCAGTTCAGTTTTCATCAAACTGAGATAAGTTAGGGCGACTGGCTGCAAGTTGAAATATATATTTTTATCCTTAAAGAAAACCTGTCCAACCATTCCATTAGGGAGGGCTTTGGGATTTGGAGAATTGTTTTGGAGAAGAGGCATCCATGATTGACGCCCTTATTGCATGGCTAGCACGTCTTGAAATGGGAGTTAATACCACGAATATGATGCGAAACAAAGATCTAATGAAAACATCTGATATTTTGAAAGTTGCAAAATTTGAAAATTGTTTATGTGTCGGGAGCTTTGCAGTAGTGGTGTAACGTCAGCACTAGTGGTGCAACAGATAAGACTGAGCCTATGCGCCTGAGCCTAAGTTTGCATTCTAGTCCGGGCAAATATTTTTTATGCGTTAATATTGTAATGTTATGAAACTGTTACAAATAATATGATAATAAAGTGTCGTACCGCTACTGCTTTAAAGTTGAAAATAGTTTTCTTTCAGCAATATTTAATATTAAAAACTATTATAATTTTATGTTTAAATGTGGTTAAAAATTAACCAATGATTGTCTAAAGATTTTTCTTCAATTTTAGTAGTATCCACAAATTTAAAGACAATCAAAATGAAGTTGCTGTATTAATTATTCAAATCGTTGACATTACAAAAATTCCTTGCAACGTTTCACATGCACTACGTGCATGCATCCTCAGGCAGACCTTACATTTACGAGAACAATAATTACTCACATTTTAAACATAACTTAAAACATGGATGTGGGATAAGTTTTATTTCTTATTATTTTTCTACTGAATTTTTTGCTCTACTTATATTTAATACACTTGAATAGAATTAAATTATATTTGTAAAAGTTTAATATCCTTCATCCAAGCTCTCAGTTAGGTTTAAAACGGTTAGTAATTATTGTCCTCGTAAATTTAAATCTATCTGAGAATGCATGCGCACGCGGAATGTGAAACGTCGCAAGAAAGTTTGCAGTGACGTTTGGAATAAATAATAAAGCAACCACATTTTGATTGTCTTCAAACCTTTGTGGATACTACAAACTGAATACTATAGTTTTATATTTAACTTAATATATTTGAACACATCATTTATAAAATATTTCTAATATAACAGAAAAAAAGGTTTTGCCATTATCATTTATTTCCTGTTCATGAGAAAAATGGAGAAATCCAAAACTTATAAAAATTAGGCAAAGTTCGACTATTATTAGTTAATTCCCGAGCATTGTTCAGATGAGTTTAAAATACGGGGCCTTTATTGATTAACTGGGTTCGTATAAGGAATGATAGTAAATTAAAAATTTTCAGGCAATTTTTGTCGTTTTCTCAAATGTTCGAAGAAATGGACTGTTGTCGATTAAAACAAGCTTGGAAAGGAGGAGGTTATACAATTTGTCTTGTATATTTTTTGTTTGTCGCCATAACTTCTGCAAATTTATTCCGACCAGAATTATTTTCCCTAAATAATATAATCTGGCGTCTAGAATTTAGGGAAGCGGCTTGTCGGTATTCGTCGGCTCGTCACCCACCATTCCGGGAAAGGAAGGCGACATCCTACGGACTGGGAATGGAGGATTTTTTCAAATCTAAAAAATGTTATAAGGGAATTATCTAAAACCGTCTTTTCGAGGAGTTTAAGTGTCAAAAACAAGTTTTTTGGAAGGTAAGCACATTAAATGTGTTTTGGAGAGTTTTAAGGCATCAACAGAGATGATTAATAGCCGTTTTGATTCCTCTCAGCAAGACGAATCGATTTATCGATTTGCACTATTGTGCATTCTCCGAGTTTCCTCCACCATCTTGAATTAAAGAAAAATCTGTTCTTGAGAGATTCACGGCACTTAAAAAGGTGAATAACTGTGATTTTCTACACTGATTTTCCAGCGTAACATGAACTGTAACTATTTTATTTAATAAGAAATTTGCCACGTCATGTCATTGCCGAATCGAAAGAGTAAATGTAAATGGTCGAAATTATTTTTCGCTTTAAAGAGAGTTGTTATACTTCGACGTCGGTTTTAGAGTTTTTAAATTTAATTTTTATTACATAAACGCATTTCATTATGATCCAGGTACAATTTATTTTCAAGGGAGATCGAAATGCTTTAATAAATGAAGACTCCGTTCTAGATTTGTGAGCATAATTAAATTTTCTCGTTCTGCAGAAATAAAACATTTCGAAATCAAAACACTAGAAAATATTCTTATAAATTATTACAATACAACTATTATAATAAAATTACATTATTATTATTATTATTATTATTATTATTATTAAGACTTATTAGTCTTCCTCAGTTACCTGGAAATACGTCACAATTCAGGATTTTTTTCGGGTTCGCTCGTCGGTAAATAAACAAGACCATTGCAGATGCAGAAGAAAATGGATGGATCAGATGCAGAAGAGAATGGATGCGAAGGTAACACTGTGCTTCCATTGGCTCAGGCTATCAACGGGCGAGGTGCAAAATCCATCGTCGATATGAAAAAAAAGGGAAAATAAGAAAAGTGAAAATAACAGAACATATCTTAAGCATTTTGTCTGATCGTGAATTAGATTCAATGTGTCCGTATTCTTGAAAATTATAAAATATATGTTTCAAATGTTTCAAGAGCTGTCAATTACATACAAGACTACGTCACTTTCTATTTCATTCACATATCAAGTCTTCTGTCATTCTTATTGCTTAGCTCATTCACACGGCTACAACTGCTCACATTAAAAACAAACGTGACCATATGTCAATATTTGTAACATCTTGCGTGAGTTTAAAATTAAGTTATATTATTTTTGTACCATCCCAGACTATTGTTCTATTCTAGACTATAGCTCACAGAGTTTTAGATTTCAAACAAGAATTGTAAGAATAATAAGCAAATCCCAATCACGTGATTCTTGTAAGCCTCTCTTTATTAATTTAGGAACTTAATAATTTTACCATCATGGGGAAAAGAGTTCTGAAATATCGTAAAAATAACCTCGACAACACTATCCTGAGAACTTAGTCTAAAATAGGTTTTATTACCTGTTTTATATTGTGATAAAATGCGATAGAGAAAAAGCGCTTTCTCCTTTTTATATTTAGTCTGGGAAGCTCAGCAACAATATCATATTTTGGCATAACACATGTCATTTAAAGTGGACTTGCCAATTCCATACAATTCAGTAGCATTTTCCTACTTAATTTTCCATTATTTACTTTTTCCATTGCACAGTTCATTTTAACTTCATCATAAGTTTGTAAACCTTAGATATTGGATTTTTTATTTGTATACGTGGCAAAGTTACAGTGCAAGTATGGTGACAAGAGAAAAGTAATTTTATGTCAAATGTAATTAATCAATGTTTACAATGTATACATCATATGCTTTAGAAATCATATATTATCTCACAAATGTCAATTGTTTCAATGCAAGAATTTCTTCTCAAAGGATATAAATGTAGGGGCAAGATGGCCAGTATGGTAGTGTTACCCAGAAAGCAGTATATACTGTTAATACATTTTGTTTTGTTTGTAATGAATAATTATTAAGTCACGACCTAGCATGCCTAGGACATGACATATTTACTTATCTATATTGTTTATTTCAACTCATTTAATCCAAAATTAAACGAAGTTCCGATTACGAGATTTGACTATCACAATACACCATATATATCTTACAAACAGAGAGGTAGCTAACTGTGGGAAAACAGCCAGCAAATAAATTAACGATATAGACTGTGATAGTTAATTTTTTTGAAGTTGTGGCAATGTTTCACCCATGGCAATATTACCCATCGTTACCTTACATGCGTTTCCCTCTTGATGGAAATGTTTAAACTGGACATTGGTTTGATCTCAAATACAATATTACAAACAGAATCTCTAGAATTGATTTCCTCAGCAGTAGTGAAAATTCAAAAGAAAATCCATATTAATTATGAATATTATTATAAATGTTAATAATAGTAATAATATTTCGTCTGTGAATTTTGAAATAAGCAGGCTTAAGGACTTACTTGACGTTATATATATCCAATGCTGGGAGGAAGTAGTAAAGGGAAAGTGAAAGAAAAGGACATTGTATTTTAAATTGAATGTAATATTCTGTAAATCAGGGTGGTCTAACCCGCGACCCACTGGCTGCATGCGCACGCTCTTATACATTTTGTTGGCACGCGACCATCTTACTGAAGAAAAATATAAATTAAACATTTGGAACAACATCATATATCCTTCATACTGTTTTGAGTTTAAATAACAATAAACAGAAGATGGATCATCAACCATTCCAGCATTTTGTCTCTCTAAAACCAAAACTTGCTTTATTCAACAACCCCATGGAAATTGGAAAGGGGTGTCCTGCGACTTGCAAATGGAAATTTCAGGCAGACCCATTACAGCAGACTAAAAGGTGTAATGTCCCCGAAAATTTCTGGAAACTGATTTCTAAAGGTTTCCCCAACTGCTTAAATTCTCGCCACAAATGTTATCGCTGTTTGGCTGTACATGTGTGTGTATGTGTGTGTGTGAAAGTGGTTTTTCTAATCTCAAATAAAATAAATCCAAAACCAGAAATCGCATTGAAAGTGCCGCATTGGAATCGAGCCTCCGACTTGGCCTTAATGAACTGACAATGGACGTTGATAAATGTGCATCAGAAGAGCATTGTCAACCATCAAAATCATTTGTAAAATAAAGTGATATATAAAATTAAAGTGTTACATGTAATTCGTTTTACTGTAGTTCGAGTTACGTGAAACTGAAAACCTCAAGAATGCTCCAGGCATGGGAACACGGCTAGCTTGTAAAAGTCGGGTTAATCCGACTCAAAAATGCCAACTACGTACTCACATATTCGTACATACAGTTGATAACAGTCTTGTTTGTACAGTCCATAATTTTCTCGAAAATCGCTATTTTAAGTGGAAAATTAATACTGATGAAAAATATATTACAATCTAATTGAATAATTCCAGTTCAATAAATGTAACTTTATACATCTAGACGAAACGGCCCTTGAATTTGAAGTTCACCAGCATATTTTGTGGCTTGGAAACCTTCCTAGCGGCTAGATTCCCGAGCGACTAAATGTGTTGGCGAATTTGAAATTCAAGGCTATTTCTTCTAGGTATACAAAGTTATATTTTATTTAACTGGAATTATTCAATTATCTTGTAATATATTTTCATTAGTATTAATTTTTCACTTAAAATTAATGTGGGGGTCGAAGCTGACTAGGGCCCTGGTGGGATAAGCCGATGCCCATAGGCTTATACCGTTAAATACCACAGACGCCCTCCTGTAATGGGGTACTCCGACATAAGAGCGATTGAGAAGAGCAGTGAAGATCGGGGTATAGTCAGGAATTTCGTTCTCTCTCCTCCTTGTGGTGGCCCCTGGGTACTCTCTGAGGTAAAACTCTGAGAGTAGCCAATGAGAGAAGGGTAAGGGTGGGGGTCCGGCGCCTTAAAACGGGAGCATTTGGGCTAAGGGAAGGAAAACCAAGGGGGGAGGGGGGCTTCCGGAGGTGTAGTGAAACCAGCCTCCCTAGTGGAAGGACACCTCAATTACAAATCCCGGTCCTCCAGGGCGGGGGTTGAGAGTCGGGCCAGCTCCTCGTCTCTCAGAAAAACATACCAATGCTAAAAAAGCCTAATTACGTAACAAACCTGAAATATAAACAATGACAAGGCAATCGAAAAGGACAATGCAATTTGAACATGGAATGTACAAGGCATTACCACAAAATGCTTACAAGTTTTAAGGAGTTAAGCAGATTACATCTAGATGTGACAGTACTCATTGAAACAAAAAAGAAAGGACAGGGAAGTGAAATCCAAGAACAATATATCCATTTATGCAGTGGGGTAGATAAAAATCAGAGAGCAAAATGTGGGGTTTCTATCGCAGTCCATAACATGTATAAAAAATATATTATAAATTGGGAAGCTATTTCTCTCAGAATAGTAAAAGTGGAAATGAAATTATATAGTCTACGTGTGGTAATTGTAGGAGTGTACGCCCCAATTGATGATGCTAATGTGCAATTTAAAGATGATTTTATGCAGGAATTGACAACGGCATTAAGTGAAATTAGTGACCGGAGAGAAGAAATTTTTATGATGGGTGACTTTAAGGCACGAATTGGCAAAAAAAGTAGGTGATAGATTGTGGGGGCCTTTTGGGGAGGATACTCTTAATGATAACGGAGAACGTCTTATTGAAATCTGTAATCAGTTCTCTCTCCGTATAAAAATGGATTCTTTCAACATCAAGATATACACAAAAAAAACATGGTTTCAACCAAGAAGAAATGTATCATCAATTACAGATTACGTGGTGGTAAACAGCAAACGAAAACAAAATTTTGGATACAAGGGTGTATAGGGGAGCAGATTCTGGCTCAGATCATTATCTATTAAGATCCTCTGTCCTTTTTACGTACTAAATTATGTAGTTGAATCGTAGACAAGTAAATAATATTCCCAAACAGAATGTTTTTAATGTATGTAAGCTTCAGAATGCTTCAACATGGCTTAAATACCAATTATATGTAGCTCAAGGTATTAGTAACATGCCAATGGAAAATGCCAACCTAATGTACCAAAATCTCAAAAACATATAAAAGAATTCTGCAGAATTAACTATCACCATCAAGGAAAGGTACAGAACAGAGGTGAATGGTGGAATGAAGAACTCGAGGAAATGGTTAAGGGAAAAGAGAAAAGCTTACGAAAGGCGGTTGTCTATAGGATGTTATCAAGATAGACAAATATATGTAAGATGCAGAGTAGAGGTTAAAAGAAATGTGTCGAGAATAAAAAATGAATACTGGAGAAATAGATGTACAGAAGTAAGTAAATTAATGGGGAGTACAAGGTCAAGAGAAGCATAGGAATTTGCCAATACAGTCCGGAAGAATAAAAAAGAGCATTGGAAAGTCGATCCAATAGGCCTGGAGAAATGGAAAAGCTACTACGAATATTTACTAACAGAATAGAACAGAGTATATGAATATCTCGTATGAAACTCATGAACCGCAGGAAAATGTTCCACAAATAACAAGGGAAGTCAGTAAGGCCCTCATGGCAATGAAAAGTGGTAGAGCTCCGGGACCTGCAAGTATTCCAATTGAATTAATTAAAACTGCCCCTTCAAGTGCTGTAGATATCATGGCACAGATCCTCAATAAATGCTTGGGAAGGAGATTAGTCCCCGAAGAATGGAAAGTGGCACACATTTCATCCAATTATAAGAAAGGTACCAAGAATGAAAGGTGAAAATTATAGGGGTATTAGTGTTACCAGTACAATTGGGAGACTGTACGGGCGGATATAAGGGAAAGATTGGAAATAGAGATGGAGGAAATTGAGGAACAGAGCGGTTTTTGCGCAGGGAAATCTTGCATTGACAACATATTCTGTCTAAAACCAATTATTGAAAAAGAATGAGAGTAGACAGAGAGAATTCATATAATATTTTGTGGATCTGAGAAAAGCATTTGACTCGGAACCCTTAGTCAAACTGTGGGATACTATGGTAGATGAGAATATAAATACAGTGTATATAAATGCTACAAAGCGTCTATATGCGAATTGTCAAAGCTGCGTAAAAGTTGGTGTAAGTAGTTCATCAGCTTTTAAAATAAATAAAGGCCTAAGGCAAGGTTGTTGTATTTAAAATGTATATTAAAAGAGTTCTTCACACTTCAAAAAGAAAATGTAAGGGCATGGGAATACCTATTGGTGGAGATTTCCTATATACCTTGATGTATGCAGACGACCAAGTGGTCCTAGCCAGTGACGAGGATGATATCCACTACATGACTCGAAAATTAATTGAAGATATGAAAAGTGGGGACCTTGAAACTAATACATCTAAAACAAAATATATGGTAGTGGGAGGTAATTGTCAGGACCTGTTAACCCGTAGGGGCGTAATTAATGTGTAAAGAAATTCAACTATCTGGGTGTAACTTTAACAAATGATGGTCGTGATAGTAAAGATGTTTTAAACAAAACGAATAGAGGTAGGCAAGTAATAAAGTTTTTACATCCCCTGACATGGAATCCAAACATAAAAAGAAACACAAAAATTACATTGTATAAAACAATTGTTGAAAGTCTATTCACATATGGAGCTGAGTTATGGACTATTAATGCCAGGATAAAAGTAGGATTCAAGGAACAGAAATAGAATACTGGAGGCGGTGTTGTCAGGTTACAAGAAAGGAAAGAATTAAAAACCAAAGAATAATAGAAATAATGAAACCTGGAAAATCAACCTTAAAACTGATAGAAACAAAGGCTTTGCTATGGTATGGGCATTTAAGGTTGGACAGTGAGCGAATGCCAAAAATGATGTGGGAATACCATCCTGAAGAAAGAAGATATAGAGGAAGACCAAGAAGGAAATAGGAGGAAGACATAAGATCAATGATGGCGGCGAGAGATTTAGATGATGCTTGGGAAGATCGAAATAAATGGAGATTAGGCAGCGAGAAACGGCGACGGCTGTAGAATACTCGCTTTACTACTACTACCATATTAATGTTTGTAATGTTAAAATTAATGTATGGACTGTACCAACCAACAAGACTGTTACCAACCTGTACATACAAAACATCAACCATCTCATTAATCATACAATACTTTGATGAACTAGGATTTTAAGAGATACAGTTTCACACTTCCAAAAATCATTGCATCACAATTTTATGGTACTGCGGTATTGTATGTAAATCATTATTTCTTACCTTTTAATTGTCTTTTATCTTACCAGTCTGGTCTGCATAAGCCGTTTAATCATTTTTGCACTAAATATCATTTCTTGCGGGAGTTAGGACATCTTGATGGGATGTGAGCCCATCCAGGCCTGCTTGATTTATGAATCACAACCATGATCTGCAATCAAACTAAATCAGAAAATGCAATTTACTTGACTTACACAATATTTCTTATTAAGAAGAGAAAAATATGATAAGACTTTGTTCAAGGAGCTAAATTCTACGTAAACTTTATCGTATCAAAAAAATATTTTAAGGCAAATTTTCTAAACACAATACACTTGAAAACGTTCATGATAGAACATAAATGACAGTATAAAAAGGAAAAAGTTATTTGTAATTTTCTCTTGGGTTATTTTAAGGCTTCAAATTTTGGCAACAAAGTTTCAAAACTTAAAAAAATGAAATATTGGCCAATGGTAGCATTTAACTTTTTTGAAATGTTTTCATAGAATTTTTAACAAAGTAAAAATAATCACAAACAAATGCCAGACTTAAAAATTAATTAAAAATATCTGAAAATAAGTATTATGTATTAACGAAATTCGGTGAAAATTCACGCGATAATTTTCTTTAAAAGATCTTCACTTTATCATTTGAAGTGTTACAATTTGCAATTCTTGTCAGACAACAAAACAAAGATTCAAAATTCGTCAAAATATGTCAGCATCATGAACATCGAAATAATTTTCCGGTTCGATTTCACTCGTCCTGTCGAGGAGTCCAATGAAAGGGTTACGTACTTCAGTTGCACCCAAGACTCGTCTCTTGCTCTCCCGTGGGGGTTAGGGAAATAGCTTCTAAATAGACGGCCGTTGGACATCATTTGCGCGAGCTCATTACTGCTACGCTCCCGGAAACGCAAAAATAAGTGAAAGAGGGAAGTGGGTCACCGAAGCGGCGGGGCACGGGGCGGACGGGGGCGGGGCGGGGTGGTTAGGTGCGGAGCGGGCGTGAGGGGAGGGGCGCGGGGGTCGCGGTGGGCAGGGCGGAGCAGGGGGAGGGCGGACGGGCAGTGCTGGACAGGGGGAGGGCGGGGGGAAGGGGGATGGCATGGCAGAGCAAGGCAGGTCAGGTCAGGTCAGGTCGGAGAGGGGGGCGAGGCAGAGCGGTGTCCATCGAAGAGCGGAGGGCCGGGAGCGGTGACCCCCCCCCCATCACGCAGAGGCCCACGCGCTCACTCCCACTACGCCCCCGCTGCCACCTTCCCTGTCCCCTCCACTATTTTCGCCCAACGCTTCGTGCCTCGGGTCTCCCGCCGCTCCTCAATCGCACCCTGTAGCGCGGCAAGCCCCAGTTTCACGACGACGGCTGGTAATACGCGAGGAAGGCTTTGTTCCGAAGCTCTGAGACTTTCCCATACTCTCGGATACGTAGTGGAATACGTCCGATTTCACAACTTCTTCTGGGAAATACTGCAACATCACTCGTCGCAGCTCAACACTAATATACCTCTTAGACCTGCGAGATGAGTGTTCTAGTTGAGATTTCATGTTACGACACGAGTTCCGGAAAAGAAAGCATAGAAGGCAGATTTGATGGTCAAAACTCAGAATTAGGAAGAGGCGTTAGTAAATGTGGTGCAACCATATGCTAATGACGTAAGGGACATGAAGTAACTAAACACAATTTGATGTTTTTGAAGCGAACTACCATTAGTACCATCCGCGTTTAGACTTCATCGTCTTACGTGAAAAGTATCGAGAGTGAAAGTTCCAGAAAGTGCATCTGTCGATACATTTTTATGAAACTAGAATATTACGAATCATTAAATTTTACACTTCACGTCACAATCTCGAAAACTGAAATTATTCGTAAACATGTTTCCATTTCAATTACACATAAGAAATTTGTTCAAATTTACATAATGAATTATTCGTATATTATTGATATATAAGGTATCTATATAAAAATAAAAGTTAAGCAAATAGATCATGTAATCTGATTCTGACAAAAAGGATAACATTTTAAAAAAATCCATTACTAATGAAATGTATCAAATTATTTTACAACAATATTGAACACACAGGACAAAACATATTTTTCATATTTTTTCACTCATCAAGTTACAGTTCACACGTTCTGCAGCTTCATATATTTTCTTATCCCAGAAGATTTGCAATTACTACCTAAGCTCTATTCGGATCCAGAAGAAATATCTCGTTTTGTCAGAAAAATGAGTTTCGTGAGAAAGTTTATGATGGCAAAACCTCGTTTATGCGTTTATGGTGCATTTCGTCATTCCTGTCGTCCTACTCAAATATTTTGGTCACATAATTTCTGAAATGGTAGATCATTAGCTTCTATCATGAGGTATGGAACCTTGTGTAATAAATTAACATTGTACTATAGCAATCCTACGAAACGCAAAGCAAACTATGAAACTGTAATTAATTACATAATAAGCATTTTCAGCTATGCTTTTCTTAGTGCGTTTGGTTCGACTATGATCATTATTTTTGTGGACAGTTGATTTCTCGAAGCAGGAGAGAGTCTACACAACCATTGTTCTCGAGAGTGTCTTGACAGGATTGTCTTGTTTCAGAGTTTTAATTCTTAGAATTTTTTTCTTAGGCACTTTCTATACATTGGTTAATCCAGTACATCATATTATAAGGTTTCCGTGCCTTCATGATTTACTATTAGTTCCATCCTCTGATTCTATTTTCTATATTTAGCTTTCCATCAAGCAAGTTTTTTTCCAAAGCGAATTCGGGGAGTCATGACTCATCACTCCTTTGTCCGCGTCACTGCCTAGAAGTGTTCCCTTCATGAAATGAATTACTTTAAATATTGAATAAAATGTCCATTATATATGTGTCCATATGTACAGGTATTTAAAAAGATTATCAAGTTATAAAATATAGTTTATATGTGATTGTTTTATTGAATTGTATTTCATACCTTTAAATTAAAGGAACACATACAAAAAATAAAGATTTACAACGTTTCTATACTGTTATTGCAACAGTAATGTGCAGTATGCATAAACTTACCTCTGGCCTCTAAAGACGTGGTTCTGGAGTCAGAGGTTTTGAGATAATTTTTTCCTTTTTAATCAGGATATGTGGAAACAAGATTAATATTTATTAAAATGATTTGTAACTAATATACAGACTTAAACTTACACAAATTAGTGTCATTTTCATAAGTAAAAATATGTTACCACGTTTTATAAAGCTGCAGTTCTGTTCATTCTCAACTCACAAAAAACAACATTTAATTCTGAAAATAATTGAAACCGTGTACATTTCCTTATCGTGTTGCCAAACAGACCATATATGATTGAAATATAATTTTTCATCAGGACGATACTGGGTATGATCTATTTTCTTCTAATTTCATCTAGATGTATTCAATTTTCAATTGTAGAGAAAAATTGTGAAGTAATAATAGTATGAAATCCAATCTTTAGTGTATTTGGGACCATTCTTGAATCGAGGGTTCTCTTAGAATCTCTAGAATTTCTACCCTAGATGCAACAGTGAATTCCAATATATTGCACAAGGAGAGGTGCCTCAGTGCATCGAATATCACTGCAGCGCCTCTGTTCGGGAGGTCCTAGGTTCGACTCTCGACGGCGGCAGGGTTTTCGACACTAGCTTGTCAGCTAGGTCGAATTAGTCACTGTCTGGAGGAGCATTCTAGTGGCCAGCTGCTTTGATCGATAGTTTTTTAGTGGTTTCTCCGATGAGCACCAGGCGAATGCCGCAGCAGTACCCTAACAAATGGGCCACGGACCGCTCGCGATCTTTCCTCTTCCTTATCCTATCCTCACACCTTACACACACACATGCACTACACTACCACACATGCCGGGGGATCGGTCGGGGCTTAGAGCTTTTCCCGGCTGTGGCGGTGCTCCGCTGGTGGGAGTACCTGGTTGGGCAAAACCTCGCTAGTCGACGGCAGGTCGGCGCCGGATCTCTCCATCCACCAGGGGAAGACCATCGCCAAATCACGATGAAAAACGTATACTACGCTTACGGGACTAATGACCTCAGTAGTTGACGCGCCCGGAATCACTAACAATCAATCCAATAGGTACTGTTAGATCCTCCAAAGGTCATGGCGAATTGGAGTTCAATGGTAGTGGTTCAGATGGGGAAATTTTTCACACTAAATTATTTGAATGACCTCAAGCCAAATTTGCGTGAAAATTTCAAACATCTTGAACAAATGTATTTGTATAATATAGTACATGTTAACCCGTAACCAAGCAAATGACATACAGCATACAACCACTTTTCTAAACAATTATAAATTTTATATTTCGCCTTGAGGATGCAACACGTATGCACGCTGGCAGGCACGCTAGGAAAGATAACGCCGCTGGCTAGTAGAAATGTGACGCGAGTTTTTTGAACTACAAAATGAGACATTTAAAGCAGCTTGCAAAGTTACAGCTGGCGTTCATTCAATCTCTCTCTCCCTCATCGTTACACATAGCTCCAACTCCAGGTGCTATTCGCTCGTTAACTCCTGAACGACGTCAGTCACATGATAGGGGAAAGATTTACCTCGTCAGCCACCCAATGTGCTTTCCGATTTTTTCCGTACGTCCACTAAACAACTTATTTTAGTTGGAGTAATGTGAACACTAAAGAGCGAGTGACGCAAGTGGCTCCTTTTCCTGTCGGCCCGCGCAGTCGTAGAGAGAAAACAATAGCTTAGACGCCGACGTGATGGCATGTCTTGGGAAGAGCGCGGCGCGAGGAGGAGCGGGCAGGGGCGGGAGAGGGAGAGGCGGGGCTAGCGGGGCTGCGGGACGGTGTGGTTGTGTTCCGGGCCGGACCGCAGCAGGCCCAGCGACCCCAACGGGCTCTTGTCACTGGAGTTCACGGCGCTCCGCTCCCACCCACGGAAGGGCAGCTCAGCCGTCGGCCCAACCTCCCGCCCTTCGCCTCCACTCGGAACTGTCTGCACGAGGCCGCAGTTCCAAGCGCGGTATTAGGCAACTGACGTATTCCACACAATATCAATTTAGTGCTTTTATTTCAATTCATTCGCTGTTTTTACAGTAAAAAAATACGTTCATGACTTATAAACATGTGTAAACTGAACGTTATCAATTTAAAGCAGTTGACATGCATTAAGGGCTTAATTATGATACTTTTGGTTAGAAGAGAGTGAGGATTCCAAAGTTCGAGTAAACGTGGGAAGATTGTACTCCCCTCACCTAAAGATTTTTCTGCATTTTACGATAAATAAAAAATACAGGCATGTAAATAAATGAATTTGTTTAAGTTTAGTTGATACAACTATTGAACATGGAACTAATTTAAAACTTACAAAATCATTCAAATGATCCATTAGGTACTCTTGCTTAACTTTATATATTTCAATATTATTCAATTATTATTCAGCAAGACATTACTCATATTATTATATACTACTATATATAAATATTACTCATTGCTATTAAGCAAAACAAATTACACTAAACAGGGAAATTTTCATTTGTCATGAGGGTGCCATGGCCAGCTACTTTTTTAATAGATCTACTTCTGTGGTTTCGGAATAGTTTTACTCTAATGACGATATTCTGCAAGGAATTTTAATATCAGACAGCGGTCGCAGCCCAGCAAATTTCTTTTAATTCAAAGTGATGCTAATACCTTAGAATTTTCAAAAGAAAAAGACTGGCGTACTGTATATTTGGAGATTGTTTTTAATTACAAGAGTTTGTTGTAGGTAAATTTTACATCTAGGTTAATCTGTTTTTTTCTTTTTTCCGCGAGATAACGTAAATAAAGCTACAATAAATATACAGTAAAAGTGGATATAAAGGGCAAATGTAGATGTCAAGTCTTCAATCATCAAGCGAGCTAGACAATTTATTTTTAGCGCCATTAATTTCATATTTGAACTTCGGAATAAAATAACCCAAACCTACATTACAAACTATTTCGACATTCGAAATGTAGGATTTGAGCTTTCTTTCAGCTTCTCAACATTATTGTTTCTTGCTTCTCTTGCAAATTAACATGGTGAATGAATTAAATTTAGACGTTTCGTAAAGAGAGAAAACAATATCATTCTTGGGAAGAGCGGGGGAGAGGAGGGGCGGGCAGGGACGGGAGAGGCGAGGCTAGCGGGGTTCGATTGACATTTTGGTTTTAGAAAATATGTATATGTAATCTTGTGAAAATCAAATGAGACTCCGACAATGATGTACTAATAAATGAGTGATAACTGCCCTATATTGTGAACTGCCTACCATATTGGGTTCCTTCGTGTAAAAGGAAATGTTTTCCAAAGAGTATGACGTTGCGGATGTAATCGCAAATACATATGGATATCTTTGTTTTATAAAGAGATATGAGGAAGTAAATGGGTATGAATTTCAGTTCCATTTAGGTTGCGTTAGATATCTCCTAATAAGAGTTATTCTGGTGAAAATTCGCAGTTTTCCGGAGCACGATTAACATAACTTTCTCTTCTTACGAAGTATTCGTAAGGCGGGAAAGAAAACGCACAAGAAAATATGATAAGTGTGTTGAGCCTCTATTGTATTTTGGTCTGGAACAGTTTCATTGCTTACAAAACCCAATACATAATTAATTGCATGGCAATTCCGCGATATTACGAAAAACTAATATTGAGATGTTTTTGGTCCGAAAGGTCAGGCAATTGCGAACGGACACTGATATAAGGTTATTTCGGAAAGCAAAAGAAGGGGCTAGAATAAGGCCAGGAGACGTGATCAGAGATAGATTCACTAACCGCTCGTAGATTTCACTAAGCTTTCGTCGCTTGGCTTTGGTTCATGCGTGTGGGCGGGCGGGCGGGCGGGCGGGCGAACGGGCGGGCGGGCGGGCGGGCGGGCGAACGGGCGGGCCGGGCGGGCGGGCGAACGGGCGGGCGAACGGGCGAGCGAACGGGCGGGCGGGCGGGCGGGCGGGCGGGCGGGCGGGCGGGCGGGCGGGCGGGCGGGCGGGCGGGCGGGCGGGCGGGCGGGCGGGCGGGCGGGCGGGCGGGCGGGCGGGCGGGCGGGCGGGCGGGCGGGCGGGCGGGCAGGCGGGCAGGCGGGCGGGCGGGCAGGCGGGCGGGCGGGCGGGCGGGCGGGCGGGCGGGCGGGCGGGCGGGCGGGCGGGCGAACGGGCCGGCGGGCGGGCGAACGATCGAGCGGGGACGGAAGTGACGGTGGTGGTGGTGGTGGTGGTGGTGGTGGTGGTGGTGGTGGTGGTGGTGGTGGTGGTGGTGGTGGTGGTGGTGGTGGTGGCGGCGGCGGCGGCGGCGGCGGCGGTGTTGGTGGTGGCGGCGGCGGTGTTGGCGGCGGTGTTGGCGGCGGCGGTGGCGGCGGTGGTAGTGGTGGTGGTGGTGATGGCGGTGGCGGCGGCCGCGGCGGTGGTGGCGGTGGCGGCATGCGGGCGCGGAAGTGACGGTGGCGGTGACGCTGGCGTGGCGGCGCGGGCACGCTTGAGCGCGGCGGCAGGCTGTGCGCTGCGCCTCCTGGAGCCGCTCCGCTCGGCTCCGCGCCGTGCCAGCCGTCCTCATCGCCGCGGAGCCGCGGGCGCACTCAGGCATGTGGCGGAGAAGAGCCGCTGGCCTCGCGCCCTCCCCAAATGGGGACGGATCAACTCTACCCATTGGGGCGTACGCGACATGACCTCTGCAGAGCGTTTAAGGGTGTGGGTGGATCAGACTTTTTAAACAATTTCGACTTTGTTGCATTCATGCTTTGAACTATGATGATAATTTCCGTTTCGTTTATACCAGGAACAAGTATAAAATGATTTAAACAATGTCAGAGGCGCATCCAGGATTTTTCTCTGAGGAGGGGATACAAGAATAATGTCCTGTCGACTTGATGTTTTCTCATAATTTTTAATTCTCATAATTCTTCTATTTGTTCCGAATATAAAAGATATTTGTATCTGTTGACATAAAGTTATTATTAATAGTGATAACAATATACACATCGAATAACTTTCTTTTGTATAGAAAATAAGAAAAAAGCTATATTTTTCAATATATTGTCTTGTGGGGAGGAGGAAGTAGGCTCAAGCCCCGTGACCCCCTCGCCCCCAGGAGCGACACTGCGCGCCACTACTCCGATCCTTCTCAACATGCACAGCATGCTATTTGAAGCAGAATCAAATATATTTGTCGCCGTCAATGATCGACTTGTAAACTTTTCATATGGATAAAAGAAATTTAATTTAAAAAACCTTGAAATGTTAAAAAAATGCAAAATGACCTATTACTGATAAAATTGTTCCTCTAACATGCAGAATAGGGGTCTGCCTGACAAAATCAAATGCCAGATTTGCTTGTTTTCATTATCAATATTCTGTCGGTTGTCATCTTCATACATACCGCAGTTTGCTGTCAACACATGCAGGATCTACGGATTCATAAGTTATTTTAACTCTCTTTTCTTTCTAATCAAACGAGGAGACGTTGGGTTTGGAGGATCCGCAATCCCTCCTTCCTGTGATGTATGGAAGACTCAACCCCTTTGTTGAAACTCACGGAGATTTTTTCCTATTGGCAATTTTTATATACGAGAGTATATCTTATACCGTGTGGGTAAGAATATATATATATATATATATATATATATATATATATATATACAGGTGAGTCACGTAACTTTAGCACCTCCTGTAACTTTGAAGTTATTGCAATGCAGTTTTCACAGAAGTGCATGAGGGAATGAAGCTAATTGATACGTGAATTCATTTGTTTTATCACTTGTATTTAACGAGATATTTGAGGTAACTTGTTTTTTTCAAATGGAACTATATATATGTTTTCAGTCTATCATGATGAGCGTAAAAAGACGAGTCCAATGATATACATATTGTCATATATATTAGATAAGCAATGTTTTGAGTAATTTTGATTTTTGCGACTAGGATTTAACGGATATTTGGATGTTCTTGTAACAGTCCGCCATACAAGGTCACGCAGCGCTCCACCGGCAAACGCGCGCTCCGGGAAGGGAAGGAAATTTAGTACTTGAAGATACGAAAATATTCCAAATATTCAGAAAAATGTTGCAGTTTTTCCTGAACTCTGCTTTCAGTCCTTCCCCATTTTCATAAGTAGTATGTATTGAAATAAGTTTGTTTCCATCCCTAAGTTATTATTATATGCTTATAAATATTTAAAGTGTTTGCTCAGAATATGCAATATTCTTTGTACAGTCTTAATATTTATTCTGATTGTGTTTTGCTTCAAGATCCCATTAATATCCTGTGATATAAAACCCAATCAAAAGGAGTTGAAGTAATAAACAATTTTATTACAATACATAGTTATGACAAATCCTTATTTTCAATCCTTCAACCAAAGAAAGACAAAAACATTGAATATGCGGAAGGATGGAAATGAAAGTTCAGGGGGAAAACCTGCAACAGTTTTGTGAATATTTGGCATATGTTTCATATCTTCAAATAATAATATCCCTTCCCTTCCCGTTCCCGCGAGCGCGTTTGCCGGTGGAGTGCTGCGTGACCTTGTGTGGTGAACTGTTACAAATACGAGGTCCATTCAAAATATCCGTTAAACCCTAGTCGCAAAAATCAATTTGTCTTTTTACGCTCGTCATGATAAACTGAAAACATATGTATAGTTCTATTTGAAAAAACAAAGTTACCTCAAATATCTCATAAAATATAAGTGATAAAACAGAAATGAATTCACATATCAATTAGCCCCATTCCCTTATGCACGTCTGTGAAAACTGCATTGCAATAACTTCAACCGTTCAAAAGTTACAGGAGGTGCTAAAGTTACGTGACTCATCCTGTATATACATGGTAGAAACAGTATTAAATTTTCTCGTGCCCATCAAGAACATTTTGTAAACCAAAATGTTTCGTCAGAAGTTAGTTTAATCAGAGTATTTACAAGTAAAAATCTAGTTTTCTTAGAAAAATTCACAAATGTAAAAAAAAGGGGTAAAATACATTTGTTGGATTGAATCACATTGAAAAATATTTCATCAGATACTTATCTTTTCATTGCTTGTATCATATTTTAATACCTCTGCACCCAATCGCGAACCAGTCTCGCCCTAGGCAAAGAAATCCATTAATTGGGCACACGTGTAATTTACACACGCTATTGTTGCACGCTGTTTTCACGTCATTAATGAGTGGGGTAGACAAAAAAAGAGAAACGTAATGGCACATAACTGAGTTCTTCGGCACTGTACAATATTGTAAATATAAGTAAAATTCTGGTTCTCCGAATGGAAGAGAAAACAAGAGAGTTTAATAAAGTGACGATTAAAATAATTATGCTGCAGATTCTGAACGACGCACTGCGCACGCACCACATTGGCAAGCTAGTTTGAAAACAGAAAAAAAGATAGGGAGGGGGTTCCGTGTCGCGAACTCGACAGACATGGCTGCTCTTACGCGCAATTCCAGGAAAATTATTCCCGCTTTTAAGTAGGCTGTAGCAGCAACTTGGCGTGGAGAGGGGACGGCGGCGGCGCGGGCGGACGCGAAGACCAGAGCGAGTGGTGCGCGGTGAGTCGGGGAAGTGTGGGAGAAGAGGGGGCTTGGGGCAATGGGTGGAGAAGGCTGGGGAGGGGAGGCGCGAGGTGGGGGCGTGGGGGCGGTGTGAGCCTGGGACCCTAAGCGTCGGAGGCGGCGTGCGACGCAGGGGACCGAGACACCGAGGCAGGGCCCCGCTGCGGGCTGCTCCTCGGAAACGGCGCCGCTGCCAGGCTCTGCCGCTGCTTGGCGCTCCCAGACGCGCCCAGGCTGCGACTTCCTCAATGACGCAGCAAGCAATGGCTACGATGCAATACCAAGTAAAGCACACATATCTGGGCCACAATCACAGCTATCAGAGCAAGAGGCAAAAATGGAACCAAATTAGGAATCCCTCTGCGCAAGAATGACACTTCGTTTACACAATTCGAACATGCAATTTTTGTAAAATCCTACGTTCTTGTACATTATTAATTATTTGACCCATGTTCTTTTTTCAATTAATTTATTTTGTAGAAACTAAATATAGAAATAAATATATATGAAATAATAGACACTAACAAAGAGCTCAAACTAAATATCTACAAGGGGCAATAACACGAGCTAATATTCTATGGATGCAACTTTAGGAACACTAATTCTCAGGTAGATGTAAAATCCAGTATTTTAAATATTGTTAACTGTCAAAATTCTTTCATCATAAGCAGAGGATAATCAGATTAACTTTCTACTGAAAATAAAGATAAATTTTATTCAATCAAATACTGTTTGTACCACCACATAAAGTTTACAGATATACAAAACAATACAACTTTTTATTAGTTATAGAAACACAACGTCAACAGTCGTGGAATTCCACAAGGCTGATGAGTAATGCAGGTATCTAAGTTTTAATGCATTGAGAAATTTAAATAGTAAGTTGATAAATTGAAACTGTCATGATAGCGATTGTAGAAATATGATAAAGCTATTAAAAATCACTTAATAAGAATAAATATTTTCACAGCACGTTGCTAAATAATACTGATCACGAAATAAAAACCATCAAATATTGCTATGAAACATTCCTCCGATGACACTCAAGAAAGGTCGAAATAAACTGCCCGTTACCACGACTAAAGCGTACTTCCATGCGTCGGGCGATGCAACAGTGCATTCAGCAGAGGTGGTAACTGCAGTGGCTGCAGGGCGTGTCGATGAAGCAGGCGACCAGGGCGCATAAGCCGCAGCCGAACGAGAGCGTCGGCGGCGGGCGAAGTCTTCTGCGAGCGATCCGTCGAAATGCCTGGACGCTGAGGATGGCACCGAAAAACCACGGGCTTGAATATCGCCAAAGCACCCGTGAATTCTTCTAGTGCCATTCTCAGAGGCCGGCGAGTGAGCGAGGGCGGCGTGGGGCGATGCGGCGTGGGACGGTGCGGTGCGGTGAGACGCGGCCTGCAACCTGCCGGCACCGCGGCAGGCTCGAGACGAGCGCCAAGCAACGACTGACAATCTTTTTCACCTGGCAGTCGGTCTCCAGTTCAAGAAAGGTAAAAGCTGCGAGGAGGAGGAGGAGCAGCAGGAGGTGGTGGAGGAGGTGGAAGAGGAGCGGTAGCAGCGGTGGGAGAAGGGGCCGACGAAGAAAGGGGGGAGGAACACGGGGTGGGGGAGGGAAGTTACGTGGTAGGAGGTGGATGAGGAAAGCTCCAGTAGTGCAGGGAAACCGGGGATGTGCTTCGCTGAGCACAACTCGCTCGCCAGCATGCTCCGTCGCTTCGCGCGCCGCCACCGCCGCCACCGGGGCAACAGACCCTCGGCCGCCGCCTCCGTCGCCACCAACAGTTCATTCCACCTGGTAATTGTGAATGAAGATGGCTCAGCTATTGCTGTCGATAACAATTGGTAGAAATGAGGGTGAGAGCTTCTTTCACGTTCATTAAAAGAATCTACTAACGACATGCACTTTTAAATCTTCGTGTTTCTAACAGCATTTCATAAGCCTACTCTTCATTGCTTCTCGACGATTACAGAAGACTTCACAATTTCTGACAAGGCAGTTTTCACACCCACACAAAGAGTTATCTTACTAAGCAGAGTTCTATAAACAATGAAAACCAGAAAGACATTACGTTTGCACTATAAATGTCAACATCATGAGAAAGACATAAGTCTCGGTCTGATTCAACAAAGCTACATGCTGCTTTACCGCAATGGGCTTGCTAGCGTGCCATTGCGTTGTCTGAGCAACGGGTGACGGTCGAACGAAACATCGCAGCACCGAAAACGAACGGTAGCTCAACGGGAAGCTCGCCAGGAATACGGAAGAGCAGTGCACTCCGCGGATTTCCAACAAGTACGGAATTACCTCCGCACTAAAATTCTACCCGGCCCTTTTTCTCTCCTTTTTTTATCACCGTTCTTCCTTTCGTGTAAAAGTACTTATGATATCACGGAGTTAAAACCTGGCACATAAGAGCAAGAAAACAAAGGAAGAGCGGGGTAAGTGGCATGGAAGCGATGTGAAGCCAAGCAGATCCCCAACACTTTTTAACGACATCTTGTTGCACCAGTGAGCGCCGTCACACGCGGGCGGCGTAGCGTGGACGTGAGATGTCCCGGGCGATAGCGGCACGCACGGCGGGCGCGCGGGCGAGCAGGCGAACAGGCCGCAGGGCGAGCCAGCGACAAAAGTATATGCGAGCGACAAATAAATACGGGTGTCCACAGCTCGCAAGAACGCAAGGCGACGCACGCCAAGCCAACGTACGAAACGAAAGAGCGCATAAATAAATAAGTACATAAATAAATGTATCGATAAATAAAGGGCTGGAGGACAGATTAGTTTGGGAAACCCAAAAGACGTACCAATAAAACCCGAGTGGTCGAATTAGAGCGTACCTGAGCGAAGGAGAGCGGGTGCGGTATTCCGACACCACAGGTGTGGGCGCCGGGGCGAGCAAACAGATGTCTCCTGGCGTGATGGATGGGAGCCACGACGGAACATTCTGATTGAAAGAAGCCACATTGCTATGCCGACGACCAGGTGAGGGAGCCCAGCGGCTGCTTAAACGCAGTGCGAACAGCGCCCTGGTTGGCTTCTGAGCGGGAAGCCGAGTAGACAGGTGCACAGGCGAGGGGACGGACGAGTGCACTCGCGCGCAGACGCCAGCGCGGGCGCGGGGCGGCAGGCCGTGCGAGAAGATTGAGGGGCTGGGCGGGTGGGCGGGGCGGCAGGTAGGGTTATCTTCTGCGGTTGGAGGTGGAGCACAGGCGACCGGGGAGCAGACACGCGCTCAATACACACAGTCACACACGCGCCTGGCAATTAGCTCTACCTGCTGAGTCCGCGATTCGGGCTGTGAGCGGCGCAGCCAGCCACGGCGCAGGGCAAGGGAAGGGGGAGGGGGAACCGTCGCAGGCCGGCGAACCCTGCACGCCACCACTCCTGCCCCCTCCCCGCCTTCCCCTCCGCCTCCGCCAAGGAGCCACGTGCTCTCCCCCTCCATAAGGAGGCGGCGCACGGAAATCTCGAGACAACGGAAGCGCGCGGCACTCGATACAACTCTTCTACCCTCTGGATGGAACGCGAGATGAGTTTCTTCCTTTGGCCTCATCCCGAACTTTTACGTTCTCTTTGAGTAGACTAAATAATATTTTTTCTTGGGGAAGGAAAAACGCACCACCTTTCAATGTGGAATGTGTCTGATGCACAATAAGTGGAAAACTACTTTCGTAGGGTTTCGAAAGATATGTTTGTCAGAGCAATACGAGCAACATATACCACAACAAAGCCCGAGTGTTTATTCCTATTAAATTGTAGTCTAACAAGTCCTAATTCAAATTATATTTTTCCGAAACGGAGAGGAATGTACCAAAACCATCACGTACTATTAAACTTATACATGGAGTATATTTTCATCACCTCTAAACCAAGAAACTCACGCAAATAATAATTTGGAAATTTTAAATAAATCCTTATTATACTACATAGTTACAATATAAATATACGTCCAAGGACATTCGCTGAAATGTTATGTTGAATGTATAAATCAATACACTTATCAAAATAACATTGATTTTGTGTAACTTATTGATATGGAAGATACTGCAAGAAATTAATCATAATATACGAAAATTAAACTTTTCGTATTTCCTCTTACGTCCCTAACTTTTTAATGCACATTCTGCTTGTAAAGAGATTTACTACACATACTCTACACATTTTTTTCCTTTTTAATGTCTTGCACAAAATTGCTGTTAGGATTTTGTGTCCAATTCGTGATAGCTAAATCCATTTCGTCTATGTCGATACATTTTATTTACAATCTCCCTAACGTAGAAATGAAAATATATATACTTGGATTGTCACAATTTTTCTTTCTCTTTTAAGTACTGTTTTTATATTTTGAAGTCGTTTTTACATTTTTTACATTTAATTTTGTTTTTTAACTTTTCAGTGGCTTTAGTGGAAAACGAATACATAGTTCCTGACAATATTTTTCGTAATTCTAGAACATATAGTAAATATTTAGTTCCAAAACATATACTAAAAGTTGATTCATTTCATTTTGAAGGTAAAATGAATAAGACAAGGTTTCTATGATTATGCAATATTTTTACTACGCTGAATAGTGTAAAAAGGTGATGTGGTGAGTGAAGTGTCTGTCAAGACGAGAAAAAAAATTCTGGACAAGTCGAAATTTCGTCGTAAAATGAATTCAGGCTTCTGGAGATTAAGCTCACGTTTGTGTCATTTAACACACTGAGACACTTAAAGAAAATGAAGAGAAATGTTATAGAATGAATAGAAAATTAATAAACCAAAACGAAGAATCAATTATAAACACCATATAGATTTTGAAGGTAACGAAATTGTAGATTACAAATAAAGAAATCCCTTGAAATCCGTTAAAATACATCCCAGAATTGGACCTAAAACACTAAATATAAAACCAACATCTACAATGAATTCCATTAGAAAACAATGCACAAATATTTATGACAACGTAAAGTACCACATAAAAATTATCATAAATCAATCAATCTTCTAGGTAAAAATTCCGAAATAATTTACCCCCCCTAGTTCCATCCCACTCTCCAATATTTTTTAGGCCGATCTCTCTCTCATTATCAAGTAAGTTAAATACCAGTATAATAATAAACTTTCTGGATATAAGTAACTAATTATTCAAGTAAATTTGTGATATTTATTAGAAAAAAATTAATTTCATTTATTCATAAAAATTCAATTTCGTAAATTTTCAAAATCATTTTTCGTATAACTTATGTGTGATTTGGATGCTATTTTGTGTAAGAGAGTTTCAATTATAACGTGTACAGTAACGATGGCTCCTAGCTCATTCTTCTAAATATCTGTTACGTGTTGAAATTCATGCATTTTTCATTTAAACAAGATTCCTTAAAATAATTCCGTAAGGGCAAATTAAAAAACACGTCAAGGTCGTACTATGTATCTTTTGTACTACATAATATAACAACGTGAAAAATTGATTCAATCAAAATTCAAAATTAACAAATATCCAATAGAAAGCAAAAATAAGTAATTTCGTGTCATATTTAGAAATCTGAAGACCGGATGATTGAACACACCCAGGTTCCTGAAAAGTTACCTACAACTTTATAATAAAAAAACAAAGATAAAGTTACTATGGCGTATTTTTTTAAATTGTCTAAAAGACCAACGAACGCTACATACTTTAAAAGAACATTGTAGAAAAATATGTATAAAGTATTATAAACTAGTAAAACACTTGCTTAAAGGAGTAATCACTGTATTATGAACAAAAATATAAAGCATTCACCATAGAAGCTCAATTTAAGTAGCTAGGAATAGTATATCAAAATTTCCATTATCCAGTCATCTCGATGCAAGATGAATATAAAAAAATATTGAATATCATTTTATCACCTACCAGGATAAATTCCCATCCAATGCTTATTATCATTTGCGAGATGGACTGAATAACAAAATCAGAACAAGACAAAAAACTTCTTTAGGCAATAATATTTTCATTTCAACATCTTTGAGGGATGGAGAAATTTCTTGTGCGACGAGAAGCTGGTCGCGGTGGCTGTTGGAAGGGGGTGGGGTGGGGTGGGATGTGGTGTGGGGTGAGGTGGGGTGGGTTGTGGTGTGGTGTGGTGTGGAGGATGGGGAGGATGGGGAGGATGGGGTGGGTGGTGGGGAGGGTGGGGAGGATGGGGTGGGTGGTGGGGAGGGTGGGCAGAGGTGCTAGGACGGGGCGGCGCGCGTGGCCCCAGAGGTAATCAGAGCACAGGGCGCCGGCCGCTATGCGAGGGGGCGGGAGGTGGGCGGTGGGCGGCCTGGCATGCTTCGCAGACAGAGCGCGGCGCCGTTGCGCTGGCAGAAGCCGGCGCCCTCGCCTCGAGGCACCGCAACTAGCCTTATGCGCTTCTCGCCAGCTCTCTTGTTGTCCAACGCCATGCACTCCACTGTGGTCGCCCATGACGAGCCACACTTTCTTTGTCTCTCTAGTACTATCATACGGACTGGTACATCGCGTGGGCTGAAATGGGGGGCAACTATAACAGGGACGTGTGCAGAACGAATTTCAGTGGAAGCGGAGGGGGACAATTTCAGTTTGGGCCACACATTAATATTTTTGAAATAATTAAGAAATTACAAAAATTGTTGGTTTGAAATAAAAAAAATATCATAATGGAAATTCACACTGCTTTGAAATGTATGCAATTTATGCGTGATAATTTTCTGTATATGTTAAGTACTTACAAAAAATGGATTTGGGGGTCGTGCCTCCGTAGATTCCTCGATTCGCCAATGATCTATATAATACATTTTTATCGTTGAACCGAAACGAAAAGCAATAAAAAAATTCATATGTAATTTTAGTGTGCTTACTTGAAGTTGATTTTTTCTAAATTGATTTTGTAAGAGAGCCTACTTTTGTAGAACGTTTGAATTTATCGGTACCCGTATCGTTTCATAGAAAAAAAGATATCTTATATTTGCAGTTTATAACATCACCTTTTTTCTGAAAATAGTGTTCTGTACCAAGGAGAGATGAAAAAAGGAATTCATGAAAATCTCTCATACGTTGCGTACGTTCCTAATGAGGTCCTGAAAGAATCAACATTACAACAGAAAAACTCAAATCGAAAACTGAACACTCGAAAAAAATTGAAGGATTGCGTTTGAATTCATCGTTTTAGTTTCTAAAACATTTTGTCTAATTCTATTAGCTTGACATACTGCAGACAACACTTTATGAACACAAAACTTATCAATTGTCGACTTCAAAATTGCGAGCGACAAGAGATCAATTCTGCAAGGTAAAGCATTAATTCTTAATGCAATATCTTTAAAATGCGTATCGCGTTGGAGTGTGGACCTTTCAACCGTTCGAACGCTGAAAGTGTCATTGAAATATTTGGAGAGAGTTAGTTGAGGCCTCTCCACTGGCTGTTTCAGAGCCGTGACCTGCACTAGCATTCGCACTTGCATCCGCGAGCACCGAGAAAGCCCAAAAGACATTTGCCAGGAGGTAGGATGTAGGAAAAAGGAGCTAGAAGCGTCCCCGAGCGCCGAGTTCCCAGCCCGGCTACCCAAAGCCCGAGTTCCGAGACCCGACTTCCGAGACCCGAGTTCCGAGACCCGAGTGCCGAGACCCGAGTGCCGAGACCCGAGTGCCGAGACCCGAGTGCCGAGACCCGAGTGCCGAGAACCGAGTGCCGAGACCCGAGTGCCGAGACCCGAGTGCCGAGACCCGAGTTCCGAGACCCGAGTTCCGAGACCCGAGTTCCGAGACCCGAGTTCCGAGTTCCGAGATCCAAGTTCCCAGTCCGAAGCCCTTAGCGCCGAGTCCCGAGCGCGGAGCCCGCCGATGAGTCCGTTCCCCTTTCGCTGCGTTCCCATTCCCGAGCCGTCTGTGTCAACGGCCGCCGGATCCGCCAGTGTTCCGGCCGCCTCAACAGAACAATGGCGGCTGCGGCTGACAGGGCGGCGGGCGGCGGGCGGCGGGCGGCGGGCGGCGGGCGGCGGGCGGCGGGCGGCGGGCGGCGGGCGGCGGGCGGCGGGCGGCGGGCGGCGGGCGGCGGGCGGCGGGCGGCGGGCGGCGGGCGGCGGGCGGCGATCGGGACCATACGCAGGTTGCGCGACCGTAAAGCTCGCGAGAGGAAAGCGCGTTGCGTCGGCGCCGGCGCTGACGCGAGCGCGAGCGCGAGCGCGAGCGCGCTGAGCAAGGGGCATGCGAGCTGAACTAGCAGCGCAGCGCACCGCGCCGCGGAAAAGCCGGGGAGTGAGTTCCGGCGTTTCGCGGATGGTGACGGCAGCAGTGGTGACGGTAGCTGCGCGCTGAGCGAGTTGCGTCGGCCAAGCAGGTGGCGCGCGCTTGCAATCTCTGGGAGACGTGCCTGCGGAGCGGCGCAGATCGCGGGGAAATGATATGACTTGGCAGGCATTGTGGGACCCGCCAAAGTGCCTGTGGCAAATTGGACTCCACCTGCATTGCACAGCAAATATCTGGTAATATATTTCACAAGAGTTTGCATTCTAAACAAATTAATAATTCCGGAAAGCTGAATGTTTCAAAATTTTCCATGATGCAAAACGGTTGTTCAAAATCACGGCTGAGAAAATTCCGCCAGAGGCCCAAAGCTGTAAATAAACTTTCTTTTGGCGCATTATAATGTTCTACGGAGTGAGTTCCTATAGTGCGATTATTCTAGCTCTGCCCCTCAAGCCCCTATGGCCACGATGGAATATCACACGGTATTTCGCGTCTTTCTCAGTCGTACCACTAGAAGTCGCATGATCGCAAGCACTGCTTGATACACTCGCGTTCATGCGATACCTGGCGGCACGACTGAGAACGTCGCGAAATACAGTGACATATCCCATAATGAAGACGGGTCTTGAGGGGCAAAGTTAGAAAAATCGCAGTATAGGAGCTCATTCCAAAGACCATTGTTGAAGTGGGATTTAAAGAAATCGAGGGAGAGGTGTATGTGAGCAAGGACATTTGCAATTGTCTGCTAGCAGCTCTTGAAACACGAGAGAACCTGGAGTATGGTTTCCCCTTCCCAGCAGCAAGTATTTCAGCAACTCGTGGAACTACATAAAAAACAAAAGGGAAATATTTAAAAAAAGCTTTAAATTCCCATCACTTTAAAATTCTAGGAATTCACTAAAACAATAAATTATATTTAACTGTTTGATTTCTTTCCATTGGTTTCCCTATAATGACAGATTTGATAGCATGACATGAATCTCCGAGAGAAAAGTTCTAAATATATTTGTATGAAGTTTATTTGCGTGCAAATAAAAAATATTTCCTTCATCTTAGTTTTATAATTGTTGTTCTGGACTGTAGATAAACCGCAACTTGCGCGGTAGCTAGACAGGGAAGCGAAGCCGCAAGAGCAAATCGCAGAGGCTGTACAAGAGTATTTTGTACACATTTTGTACACGAATTTATAATTTAGTAGTTGAATGCCATCACGCAGATTTACTCTAGATGAAGAATCCCAATGATTTAGCAGAATCGCGAACAATCTACAAATATTAACATTTTTGGAAAATTACAAATTCGATTTCAAATTCAAAGTTTTTAGTGAAAATAGGATCTGAACAACTTTTATTAACATACTTTGCTCTGTTGGTATAAAAATATAAAGAAAACTAGACCAGCACTTATTTTCTTGCATTATTTGTACTGCAATTTTGGAACTTGAAAATTCAATGAAAAAGAAATCTGCGCCATTTTTAAGCATCCTATCTAAAAAAATTCCTACTGCGTAAATTGTATGAATGTAAGTAAAAATTGAAGTCATTTTTTTTAAAATTTCGAAAATGTTCCATGGGCTTCATTAAAATACCCCCCAAAATTTTAAGATCAATTTCAAGTTCGCGAGGCAGCTCGGATATCAGACTGAGTTTTGAATATTCATTATGTGGAAAATCCTCCTCACGGTTTAGGCGCTCGTGTTGCCCAGAGACGGTCAGACAGACGTTTAGAGAAACTGTCTAGACATCAAGACCCCCAATATTGTGGATTTTGATTATACAACTTACGAGACAAAGTAATTTATTAGACAATAAAAAGTCCATATTTTTGGGTATCAGGTACTAACATAACTGTTATCTGTCAAAAAAAAGGCACTTTTTCCTGCGGAATTACATAACTTGCTCTAAGTAGTCCATGCCCGAAAGTACAAAAACCGTAATTTTGTTTCCATTTCAATGGCAATAATGATACATGATATATTTTGTGGATAATGTCAATACAACGACAATTGAATTTAACACAGTGTTTGCTCCCTTGTGAAACGCTAAGCTTAAA
>JAHLJT010008446.1:96871502-96930743 GCA_031308135.1 Acheta domesticus | reverse complement strand
AAAACACATTATTGAAGATTTTTTCTTAATGAAATCTGTTCTTCAAAATTATATTTTAAAATATTGTGAAGCAATTCCTTGAAACATTATAAATGTTTTTGTCGAATAAGTTTATAAAATACGAAAACAAAAACAATTCCTCTCAAAAAACGATTCCATTTCTTTTCTTTTTTCTCGAATAGATCAATGTTCGCATTATAACATGGCGGGATGTCCGATTTTCATCAAAAACTCTAAATGTAGATGTTTGTAAAACTGTTTTATTGCTTCGGAAATGGTGTTCGAACACCATCAGCCAGTGGTCCATTGGATAAATGCGTTACTTGTGGAACCTAAAGACCCGGGATCGCATCCTAGACTAGCCAAATATTGTTCCGGGTTGGAAACACGTTTGCCCGTTCAAATAGTATTAAATTACGTAAGTTACACGTAACACGAGAAGGTAGAAAACCACGTTTGGTGGGTGCCTGATACAAAAGGAGATTTTTCGTACTCCTGTTCGTTTAAATGATATTTTCAAATACATAGCGTTGTCAGCAAGCACGTGTTTTGGGACCTTGATATAAAAATCTTCCAGTTGACTGCCCAATAATGGTTATATATATATATATATATATATATATATATATATATATATATATATATATATATATTCCTGCAGATTGGATTTTTAAATTAGTTCATGATTTTTTTCAAAATACATGTAGCTTTCGCAACTTTTTGTGAGACTTTTCTGACTTGTCAAAACGACATTGAAGACGGTTCATTAGTATTGTCTCGTAGTAAAACTTCATAGTTCAGTTGGTATACATGTGCCTGAAGAGCTTAAGGTCTCTGGTTAGAATCGTGAACCCCGCTCATATAGGAACAAGAAAAATCCATTTTTCGGTATCATGGACCAATAAATTTTAAATAAAAAATCGGTACTTTTTCCTGCAGAATTACATATTCCCTTTCTACGAAGAAGATACGAGAACGTAAAATGCTTCTCATTACATGTATAGTATATTAGTATAATAAGGTGGGGTTAGAAACCCCATACTATACTAGGAGAAACAATTAGAGGAACATATTCGATGCCATATTGCTAATGTTGAACAACCAAGTGACTAGCGATGTTCCATTGGCAAGGATAGTGTCAGCAGGAGGTAATTAAACCCGCATAAATTTACTTCTGTGTAGAATAACACCACTCATTATCACAGGTGCAGCAACTATTTGTTTAGCATAGCTGATAATTAATCTCTATATATGGATGTTGGTATTTTAAGAGCGATTAACTCCGACACCGTGTGCCGATCTCGATGAAAGTTGGCACAGCTACGTGTTTTTCACCCAGAATGTTAATGTGCTGTTAATTTTGTTGTAACTCCACTAGATGGCGATGTAGAAAAAAACTAAATATTTATGTCAAATGCAACCCGCGACATTCGGCAACATTTTTGAATCTATATCGTTAAATAACCCCTAAATGAAGTGTTCTAGAGCCTTAAAAACTAAAATAAAGAAACGTTCTCACACCGTAATCTACAGGATGAGATCTCTTGAACATTCTATTACATTTTTGATGGTCCGACGCTTCTCGATATAACCTCACCTGCTCAGAGACGTGCAGAATCTGCAATTAAATGTGAATGAGGGGGACAGAGAGGCAGAGACGGACACATTGAGAGAAAAAGACACACAGAGACAAACAGACAAGGACAAAGACAAAGAGAGACGGTGAGAGAGACAGACACGGAGAGAGAGAGAGAGACGGAGAGTCAGAGAGAGACGGAGAGCCAGAGAGAGAGAGGGAGAAGAAAGGAGAAAGAGGGACATAAAGGGTAGAACATTTGCCAGGTTCCGCTGGTAGTGTTATATAAGAGAAAGTAAGTTAATCACATCCTTTTATCTGTGAAACTGACAGAGAAATACCAACCACAGAATATTCACATTGCATATTGGAAGAAGGAATGTTTCGATGTTAGCTACTTAGCTAGGACGAATTCAGCTGCTGTCTGGAGGAGAATGATACCGGTCGGTTGCTCCGGCGCCGGTTTCATTAAAGTCTCTGAATTTGCAAAAACTGCAAATTTAGGAATGAGAGAAAGTATGTGCTGTTGTAGCACCTCAAATCCCCAAATGTATTTACGATACATGGCTAGTCCCACGTGCTTCCGTTGGTTGATTGTTTCAGCTTTTTATTTACAAAAGAGAATTTGCCAGCAGAGATAACTGTGTTTGTGGTCGAATTTTAAAAATTATAATCCTCTGTGCTTAAAAACGTCAGTTTTACTTGCCTTCTCCGAATTTCCTTCCACACAAGGAAACCTACATACGCCTTATATTAACCGCTAAGGCTGGGCAGCCTTCTTCGAGTTGAAAACGGTATAAATTCGTTGTGGGCAAGTCGATTACCAGCGGATTTACCAGTTATTTTCTCAATTTTGTCTAGCGCGTGAATTTGTCCTAGTAATTCATATACCTTCACCTCTCAATGAAATCTTTCAGGATGAGAAAATGTTTTTTTAAATGAATTTTCTTAATAACGAAAAAATAGAGTACCGATATCTATTTACTGTGTAACTGCTCATCTTCGGACATCGAATTTTACAGAAACGTAATTTAACATTGGGTCAAGCAGTTGTTCGCAGTTGTTTCGCAGTTACAAATCAAGCGAACGTCGATCCAGAAAAGGGCTGCGGACGCGGGTCTAGAACCAAACCCAGTCGTGCATTGAATGAGGCGAGACACTTCCCTGGCGTGTCGACGGACGGTCCCCGCCATGGCGACTTGCCTTCCCTCGCCTCGCCGGCAAAAAACAAGCGAATCCGAATTGCGATTTAGAAGGAAGGCAAGAGCAAATGGAGGGGTCGACAACCCCGCTGACTAGGAGTTTCGTGCAACGCGGCGCCTGCCTCGCCGGCAGCCGGCACGGGCGGCCCCGGCAGCTCAGCACCGCCGCCGTCGCCCCGCCCCTGCCCTCGCCTGCCTCTGCAGTCGCCGCCGCCGCGAAGACGCTGCTCTTGCGCATGCAGCACACCGCTGTAGCAAAGGCGGATTGTTTGAAAAGGGAAAACAAAGGGCCTGTCCACCATCTGCTTAGTATGCACGCGCAACGCAAAACGACTCACATTGTTCTCCCCCATCATATTTCTTAACCATGAAATTCACATAATCACTCAATTTTTTGAGCATTAACTACACAACTTTCACATCTTCCGCCCGAATAATAACACAATTCGTAAAATAGCTATTTATATGAAGTTAAGTGTATAATCATCAAAAACAACGATTTAGCGTACATACGCAAAAAAAAAAAAAAAAAAAAAAAAAAAAAAAAAAAAAAAAAAAGAAATTGGGGATGTGATATCTAAAACTATCCTAATTACGAAATGCATAAGGGAAATAAAAAAAAACGAATGCATGTAATATTAACGAGCCTTTTGCTCCAAATCAAACATGTCTTAAAATACGTCGGGTTTTTCGCGTCATTTTCCTTCATATAAGCGCAGACAGACATTGGTCTCTCTCGAAAAACGATATTTTGGTGGAGGAGACTTTTTGCTACGAGGCTCTCGAGGTTCTCAAGAGCTCCAACCAAAGTTGCAGGGGAGTAGTCTAGTCTTGTGGTCGCCCCGAATTCCGCCGGAGCGACAGCAGTGACAGCAGTCACAGGCCCAGGGACAGCGTCGTGACAAGCGAGCAGTGCGCCTCGGCGCCGCACCGTTGCGCCCGCGCTGCCTGCGCCGCCACCGCCGCCCCCGAGAGCACGGTCCGCCGCCTTGACAAAGTACGGCTAGGGCCAGCCTCGCAAAACGACGCGAGGCAAGACGGCGCGGCACCGAATGCCGCGGAGTAACGAACCCAGAGCAACGCAGCGGAAAGCGCTGAGGGGGGAGGAGGGACGAAGGGAAGAAGGGGAACGAGGAGGAAAAGGTGGAGGGGGAGGCGGGTGCAGCGCGAGGGCTGTCACTCGCACGGAACTCTGCGCAGCTTCGCGCTGCGCAACGCGACGGATTGCGCCGTGACGGACATGCGCGGGGCTGTTCATTCCACATACACACACGCATCAAAATCGGATAAAACTAGAGGTTTTAATTAGAAAAACTCATTACTACACTAATTTCACATCTACATTCTTAATTTTTTTTACTGCACTGAGTTTTCATTATTTGTTTTTTCCTTCTGTCTTCAATTTAATTTCCTGCGAACTCATAGTTGACGTCGGAATTGTTTTCAGTAATATAATTCACATCATTATCTGATTCCTAATTAAATGATTGACAATTACATTCGTCCTAATAACTGTGGAAATAAAATTCTACATGGGTGAAATTATTCAATAATATTCTTGTACATCTTTTCAAGATTTATAGATAATGGCATTTACGAAATTGTATCGTAATGTACAATATAAAATCACGATACTGTTCTATTTCGCAACTGAATTCTATGAGCAGGCGCAGATCCACGGGCAGGGAAATGAGGGAATTTTCTCATCCCAAAATGTTTCAGTAACTATTAATTTTAATATGTCACGAAACTTTCAAGCAAAAATATTTTCATATAAACATTAAAACGAATAACATGAGCTGAGTTTAGCCTGCGTCATTCTACATAATCTGTAACATGACACATTCGACCAAAACATTTTGAATAAAAAATTTCCCCTTCGAAAATTCGTTTCTGGATCCGCCCCTGCTATGTGTATGTATAGTATTTACTATAACATGCTCCTTTATTCTTAAGAGCCTCATGGATACTTTAGAGTTTCACGCCGGATATTTTTCTTACAACTCACAATTACGGTGAATAGCGTTATTTCGTGAATAGTAATATGCTATATTTCTATAGCACTGCTATGTTATTCACAAAATATTGGAACATTTATAGAAAATGAAGTAACATTAATATTTGTAAAATAATCAACAATTTGGAAGAAAATTGCGGAGCTTCTTAATTAAAAATCGACACTTTCTATTTATTTATCACTTTTTGCGAGATTTATTGTGTCGTCGATCAGTGTTTCATTGCACCATCTGAAATAATCTACCAGTGAACTAATGAAAACATATATGTTTAAATTTCACTCGGGATGAGAATCTGTAATCTACCCAGTTCATAAGCTTAAAAGCATGTAAAAGGATAGTAATGAAGACAAATATTTGCCATTTGCAGTTCAGCTAAATAAATTAAATAAAAGCGCTAATGCAGACAATTATACCAATCAAAACAACGTATGGGTATATAAAAGAATATATTGAATCAAGAAGGCATTACGAAATGCAACTAGAAATGTTAAATAATTTGTTCAGGCAAGGAAATATTAGAAGAATGTACAGAATGTATTGCTACTACAACCAGAAAAATTAACCAGGTGTTCTGCAATCAATGGTGGGGAGTTCACAGTAACAATCTGTCATCAATAACATCAGTAGGTGGAAGAAAGCGAAAAGTAATAGATACATGTTTGAAATTTTTTTAAAGTTCGAAATGGAGAACATCAATTTTGTTTTTCTCTGAATACTGTACTATTATTTACGTATTGGTGATGATAGATTACAAAAAAAACAGTTTTATAAAATATCATATACAGATGACGTTAAAAGATATTAAATCAAAATAAAAATAAAAAATAAATTTAACAAATTTCTATCTCTCTGGGGCATTGCAACACTATAGTGTTTCAATGCATGTTATGGTGTAATAAAATGGGTCTGATGTAATTCCTTAATTATTGAAAGATACTAGAGAAAACTAAAATTAATTAGCACTACCTCCTCCCTCCAAAAAAATGTGCATCCTATACACAATTTTAGGCTTGATGTGTTTCTTGTATTTGTTTAGACGTTATTCCTGCAAACGTCAGAAGCTTACCTATGTACAGGATTGTTTTTTAACAGGTATTACGTATGTGTTAAAATTAATTTCTTATTGATACTAAATAATAAGTTTTTCTCGTGCTCACACATCACGTGAATCGAAATAAACTGCATTGGGACAAATTTGTCCACCGCAAATATACTTTTTTGGATAAAAAGTTTTCCTAAACGCCAAGTTCGCATTCCGCTTTCAAAATAATTGCATATACAGTCGTATAACTCGTAAGACATTCGAATCATATAGCACAAATTCCGGGAAATTTAATAAAAAAATATTAAACAAGTTCATGTTTTAGATGCAAATCTTGACTGAATATTCCCCTTTAGGAGTGTGTAAAACTTAAAATTGTTTTATATTTTGTGAAATTGGACTAACTTCTTCAGAATGATTCTAAGCAAGAATAACGTAACAGTTGATCACCGTATTACATTAACGTTTGTAGGCATACTTACATTAAAATTGTATTTTCTTATTTCGCAAGAGCTGCCGTAAAATGCAAAACGCGTGTCATCCGAGAAATACTAAACTGTTTACACGTCAAAATTCGAAAAAATGTGTTTTAAAAAGAAAATAATTGAATACCATTTTAAAATATTTCCTAGCATAGGGTCAGGGCATATTTTTCTATTTATCCATATCAATGAATTAAATCTACGGGAACATGAAAAAGCGTCGTCAGCTCAGCAAATTGATGAGTTTTTTTTACTTTCAGAGTGATTCCATGAAAACTTTCAAGAGCTGATCCATTTATTTAACGATTTACTCGGTCTAGATAGAGCGACCTACACTGCCATAAATAAGAAAACTAACAATTTTCAAGAAATATTCTATGAAAATGTAATATTATTTAAAACGAAATTTCTTATTATTATGTGTGCACAAGGAGTTGCCTAAAAATCATGAACACGTCCCTTGTGTAACTCCGGTTATATGGAATTTCCCACTACAAGTTCATTGGCAAAAAGTTATCATTTTCGGCTCCTCTACATGCCCTAGAAGTTTGCAACATTTATTCTGAAACATCTCTGTATGAGTGTAGGTGGGAAATGACAACTTTTGGCCAATGAACGTATAGTGAGACATTTCATATAGCGTAATTACTAGACATCGGATGTTTAGGCACTAAAATATCGCCTTAAAGGGCACTGAAAATGTCAAGAATAAGGAGAAAAAAAGGCACTGTCAAAATTACATTCACAATAAAATTAAAAATTATTTGTAAAACTCCATACATATTTACTCTTCTACATTTTATTCTTAACTGTTTCCTTTGCAATATATTACCAGTAACTTTTCAAGGATTGCAATTTCACATCTGCAACGATTGGGAGACAAAATCAGTTTGAATACAGAGAAGGGTTTTTGAACATCTACTTATGTGCTTGGCATATATTTTAGAAGTATAAAATTAGCAACACTGAAACCTTCTGGGAATTTACATTTATTTCCACTCAAACGGTGCCCTCGGTGTATTGTCAATCGACCATTTTCTCAGAACATGGCTAATATTTATGAAATAGGGAAATGGAGAAAGATATGTTGGTATACTTTCAGGAATTCTCTCTTATTTCAAAATACAAATACGTAAATTGAAGGTTTCGTAATTAATGGTCAATTTCGACCATGGCCGATTTTCTGATATCTTAGCATTGTATATAAAAATAATACATAAAACGCAAAAACTCGCAATAATTCTAAAGAAAAGGTATTTATCCAAAAAAGGGCTATGCTAAAATAAGCAAAAATAAGAATTATAAAACTTCGTCATATGTCATCATTTGTCATGATTCGTGCACATATATTATCAGCCTTTAAATAAGTTCGCTAGAAAAAAATAGACATTTCCCTAAACATCCGATGTCTAGTAATTACACACGTGATATTTGCCCCTGAATGTGAAGCACCGGTGTTCTGCGGGTCACGTTCTGTCGTAGTCGAGGACATTTCATGTAGCTGCATAACACCTGTGCGTAAGAGTTACCGAACATCGGAAGCAAATATCAAAATACCACATTTGTAATTCTGTTGTGTATTCCCTAATGTAGGGAGTGAGTTAGTTTTTCAATCACAAGTGTCGAAAAACGCAAACGTTTTAATTTATGTAATTCAAGTGCAAATAACGACAGGATGTATCGAATCGGATGTCAGTTCAAGTCAGTGTAAGTACAATGTCTCCTTCAAATGATATTGAAAATGTGACTTTCCCGAGAGCACAAATTATTTCCCAGGTCATTCGGCGGGGCTTCACGACTCGCAAAAAACATTTTGAAGTGATTTCGATAAAATATAGTCTGCAATGAAATTCAAATATAATGCAATTCACACTCTACGAATATTCATGCCTCTGAGGACAAAATGGAAAAAACTATTAATTTTTGGCCAAGAGGAGCAAGATGATACTGATTTTTGATGCCTTAAAAAGTCACCCTGAAATTATTATCTCAATTTAATAATAAAATAGAACTCTGCTGGATCAGACAGCTCAATTTTTGTAAACATAATTTCTTTTATTCAACAGTTCCCCTTTTCATATTATTTTTAATGGTGAAGTTTTAAATACTGATGATATTTTTTTGTAATTTCTTGATTATGTATGAATAGCACTCTCATGGGAGTTAGTGTAATTAGATGAATAAAATTCAGAAAAAGTTCGAATTTTCATTGATTTACTCATTTCATTCGATTCACGAACATTTATTTACTTTGAATATTACAAATCCCTGGCGGTCTTCATTATTGAGGAAAAAATAAATTGTTTTCCTTACTCAAATGCAGAAGAGGGTCAACAAATTTCATGTGTGCACGTGGACGGTCTTCGACGTGAAAAACAGCCTACACGATCACAATAATGTCAGTTGTACTCAACGAAATATCATCAGAAGTCTTTTACTAGTAAAATTTTAAAAAAATGTGAAAAGTACAGAATGACAGATTTAATTGTTCAATTGGAAAATCAACTTCAGTGTTGAAAGACACAGCATCTCAAGGGCCAAAGACAAGCGGAAGCGGAAGTTCGGTAGCCTTTGCCCAGGTATTCGAAGTAACCAAAGAAGTATCGGTTTCCCAACCATGCCGCAAACCCCAGAAAACTCGAAGCCTCAAGACGACACTTCCTGGGCCCGGAGGAACCTGTCTTTTCGATCGCTCTAGTTCGAACAAATTAACTGTTGAGGAGTTCAAACAGAAGCCCTCCTGTCGCCGCGAGGCGAGGCGCGGCGTGGCGTGGCGTGGCGCGGCCAGGCGAGGCGCGGGGCGCGACGGCGGGGGCGAGCGAGAAGACGGCGGAGGAGGGGCCAAAGGCGGGGGCGCAGAGCAGCGGGGCGTAGCGGTGGGCAGGAGGGGGCAGTCGACGAGGCGGGGAGCGGGGCTGACCGCGGGGATGCGGTGAGGCGGCGGCGGGCCGGATGCCCGGGCACACCTGGCTGCCCCTCGTAATGAGATCCGGCCGCCAGGAAGCCGCCTGTTAGCTACGGCAGGTCATGCCGGGTGCGTGAACGCCGCCGCCTCCGCCTTCGCCGCCGCGTCTTCTTGTCGCGTCATCCTCCGAGGCGTTGTAACTGATCCGAGATGATTTCTAGCCGGCACCTCCCTAGCACCGGTCGCCGTGGCCGAGTCGGTTACTCGCGCGAGAACGCCAGGGTTCGAAGCTCAGCTTATTGGGTGGATCGAATGATGGCAAAGTGATGCCAGCAGTGTTTCATAGTGTTCAACGCGTTGAAGTCACTCTCCAGAAGAGGGACGACGAATATCCTGTTGAATTGAAATACTCGTATCAGGATTTCTCGATCTCACTAAACGTAGTAAGTCTAATACACGGGAGAAACGGATGTTTCAGAGATGTATTCTTGGGATTCTTTTCTACACATACCAAACGATGGCTCGCCGGACGATAGTGTTTCAAAAAGAACACTAGTCGCAAAGATCCTAAATTGACCGGTTGATGTGTCTCAGGGCATCAAGCTGATATCACTGCAATGTCTCTGACCAGGAGGTCCTTGGGTTCGAGTCCCGACGGTGGCAGGATTGCTGACACTAGCTAGATAGCTAGGTCAAATTCAACCGGTCTCTGGAGAATTTTAGCGGCCGGATGCCCTGATATGTAGTTTTCCGTGATTTATCTGATTAATACTAAGTGAATGCCGGAGCAGTACCATAACAAAACGGGCCACGGACCACTCGCAATATTTCCATCCACTTCCTTGTCCTATTCTCCCCCCTTACCTATTCACATTTACATTCACTACACTACCACACATGCCAGAAGACCAGTCGGGGGACTTAGAGCTTGTCCTGGCTAGGGCGTTGCCCCTCTGGTAACATACCTGGATGAGGAAAATCCCGCAGGGCGAGATCTGTGTCGGCGCCGGATTTCACCACACTGCGCGGAAGAACATTGCCACCTACCATGATAAAAACACGCACTACACTTACGAGACTATTGAAGAAAGCAGTCAACGCGCCCAGAAACAGGAAATAATTAGCCAATATTACACACACATTTCATGGATTCTTGCAGAACGATAACCCAGCACAATAATTTCCTCAAATTCTTTCATCTTCTTTGGGTGAAAGGTAAAGATAACAACGTTCACAACGTCCGCACTTGGCTAATTTTCTCTCGTGTTACGTAGCAAACATTTCACCATCTATGGAAGCGAGTAAAACATTCGTCTTTGGCAGCACTCGCTCAGTTAAAATACAGAACGGAGAGATGATGGGTCACCCTCCCACGCCGCCGCGCCGATGGGCGCCGGAGAGTCTGCGAGGGCGGGAACGAGGGCATGAGTGCATTTAATAGGACTATTCCACAAACGAAATTATGTCCGACAGAGTTCCAAAATGCGCCAAATATTGAAAATAACTGAAAGCTATGTCAAAATCGGATGGATTGCGGATTCGATGGTGTGACGGTTAGCGTGCCGGACTATCATACCCAAGTTCGCGGGTTCAAACCCGATCGAAACCCGATCGATTTTTAAGGGCGAAAAAAATCCTTCGTACGCCTTCCGCGGAGGGGAAGTAAAGCCGGCTGGGCCATGTTAGTAGATTTACATGCATGTAAAAGATCCTCAAGCCTAAATGACGCCTCTGAGCTAAATTCAAATCGCCTGTTTCGTCGCCCGAGATAATACCTTCTTTCTCCGCCAGGTGAAAGGAGCGTAGCGAAATTTGTGTGGTCAGACGGAAGAGCGGGCCTGATGGCCCGAGTCTCGCCACGTAAAATAAGGCATTAACTAACTAACTAAATCAAAGAGGTTATGTTACGGTACAAAAGCGGTTTGTGGACATAGACATAGCGATCGATGTATACCGCCTCCTAAGATAGAAGAGAGAGACAGTTTATGATTGGCCAGTAGGGAGAAGCGACAAGAAAACTTTTTGAGATGCACCGCCCTGTTTGGGGCATTTTATATGCATCATTAAACACTATTTGTTTTAATTTCATTGGAATACTCAATACAAAAATAGTACTTTCTGCCACACAATGTGCTATAGTACTGCAATAGTAGAAGTCATTCGCCGTGGAAACCATTTTCCATTCTCCCATTCTGATTGTACCGTGCCTTTTCCTTACTAAAATTGCAACAGAAAAGCTCGCTGAATAAAATATAAGTATACAATATATTCAATTGTTATATGAATATACACTATATAAACTGAAATTAAAATGAAAATAACATCAAGTACTCCCATACTGGAACTGAGATTATAGATTATTATTATTATTATTATTATTATTATTATTATTATTATTATTATTATTATTATTATTATTATTATTGCATATTCTACAAAAACTCGGACTCATTCCCCATAGAAAATTCAGAGAGTGTACGTATTATTAGCAGTCGCCAGCCTTTAATCACTCCACAAGTCGAAAATAAGTAACGTAATTAACGCGATGCAGACGCTGTATCATTGGCGTGTATGAAACACACCGCCTAACCGTCGTCGTCTGCGGGTCGCGAAGCGGATCCTAGAAGTGCAGTATCCCTCCATCACTATACATGCTGCAGTATCCCTCTTGCTAACAACGTCGAATCAGAAGTCGCGATTCCAAGAAAAGTTTGCAGTTAATTTCTTAGAATGGAAATATGATCTCTTTTCTATTATTCCTTATTATATTAGATCATTTTGTTTCATATTGTCATTTAATTGTTACTAGAGAGTTGGGATATTTTGAAATATTTTCGTTTTATTAATAAGTATTTAAATATTAAGGGGCAGATGGTAACATGAAATCGGTCTAATTATCAACTTTTGTTTTTTTGGCTCAATAGTTAAAATCGTGATCTTTCCAAATATATCAATATTTTTCATTTGGGATGCCTGTAAGTCCCTTCAATTCTTGTTTAAATGTTCTGATGCGCGTGCGCCACAATTGCGAGCGTTGACACTGCACACAATTATGACTATTTTTCATAATTTTGTGCGCATATTGCGTTGTTGTTGAGTTATTGAAACATGCTACTGTTCGTATGTTCGTAGCACTGATCTTTTCCGCTGAAGGATATGATCCACAATTCGGAGCAGAAATATTCTAGTAGAGCAGAGGCAAGTGGAGGATTTTCAAATGTCGTTTGCCGAATATGTACTTATTTTGTAATTAATGTAACTTTTCTCAGAAACTATTATCCACAATTTATTAAAATTTAAAGAATACATTCTGTGTATTATTGGGAATTTATTGACAGTTTTATATAAACATTCTTCGATAATAAATAATATAAAAAATAACGTTTGTCCAAAAATACTGTAAACATTCGGGCAAAGGTAAACGACAATATAAAAGTAGAACTAATTATTTTTAATCAACTCAAGAAATGTAAAAATAATAACAAAAATTGTACCTTTAAGTGTGAGAAATATCAAAATTTTTTAGTTAACCATTTTCTACAAAAGGTACATCAATACTATATAGCAATTTTATTATGAGCGTTATATATGGTATCCTCTTCTCTTAACATTGCTGCAATTCATCAATAGTATAAATCATTAGAGAAATACTAGTTCACTTCCGTTTTAAATTGTTTCGTTTATGGCTATAATTACAAGGAATTTTGACTCAAATATGTAGGATTTCTGCCTTGTACTTTAGCTCGATAGCTCGCTACGGGCCTTTGCCAACCAGCGGTGGCCCAACCTCTCGGCTGGGGGGTCGTGGGGTTAGCACAAAGACATCCCTCCACCGTATATTATGGTCTACATAACCTTAGGGTGGGCTTTCTCATAGGTCTAATTTCTACTATTTAATATTCACAAGTAAAATTCATTTCTACTTACTCGCCACGGAGTAGAGATATAATTATGTAATGCTGCACAAAAATGACGAATTTTCGGCAGAAAAGCTCTTATTGCCGGGCCCTGGTAACAAAAAAGTGGATAAATTAAGATGCTAAATTTAGAAAAAACAATCGTCTAACATGTGGTGTACCCAGAATCCATGTTTTGTGGGTCCTTGATACCGAAAATCGATTGACACCAAAACTTCCGTCCGTTCCTCTGTCCGTCCGTCCGTCCGTCCGTCCGTCCGTTCCTCTGTCCGCCCGCCCGTTCCTCTGTCCGTCCGTCCGTTCCTCTATCCGTCCGTCCGTTCCTCTGTCCATCCGTCCGTTCCTCTGTACATCCGTCCTTCCTCTGTCCGTCCGTCCGTCCGTTCCTCTGTTCGTCTGTTCCTCTGTCCGTCAATCTGTGTCTGTGAATAAATCCAGCGGCTAAACCGTTAACCAATTTTCACCAAAGTTGATAATTCCCAATCGATTTGACCGATGTCGCGGCCCCTTGAATTTGAAACCGATACTTTAATTTTGTATTTACATGAAGCTCGTGGGACATTTTCAAACTTTTCAAAAAAATGGTTCAATTTTTTATTAAATTTTCTTGTTGGATAGTGTAAAGGACGTTTAAGAGAATGGTGAAGGTATCATAGTCGTTGAAAACTCTGATTTTCCGAAAATTGCAAAAGTTCAAAATTTTTTCGGCGTCTTCCTACAACTACAACTATGAAGATACAGATTTTTTCTTATATGAAATCTGTTTCTTAAAGATAGATTTTAAAATTAGGTCTTGAACAATTTTTCGAAAATCTCAGTACATTTCGCGTAATTTTGCGTGAAAATACGGGCAAGAACGAGATTTTTCTAGCACTAGTTTATTTCAGTTTAGATACTGTACGAATATTCATATAACTCGTATATAGATATATATATTTCATTCTGTTGGCAAAATTAATAGAGACTTTTTGCACATCGTAGCGGTACAATTAGTGACAGCAATCTCGAGACTAATAGCTGTTGACGTGGAGAAAACTTTTGACACAACGTTTAGTTTGAAATGAAAGAAGTTCCGAACTGTGGCGACGAAGTATGCGCCATACTTCCATTATTCCATATCCTCTTGATTCGCGTTTGTTTGACTAGAATTGCGCATCAACCACTGATATGTATATAAAATTATATTATTGTATAATAATTATACTATGAAATCAGTATAATTAATATCGTATATACAGATAATTATATCAGGGACTTTTTGCACGCCATAGCGTACAGCAGTCGACAGGAATATCTCTACCTCTTTATACCACTTTAGAGCATCTACCATGCGCAACCCGTGCTGCGCATGCGCAGGTCGATATTGCTGCCAACTGCTGCACCCTACGCGGTGCTCAGTCCTTATTTACAGATTAATGTCATCAACATGATGTTGCATCATGGGAATACAGAGTTAGCCGCACACACTCGGCACAATTGCGAACAAATTCGATTTAGCACGACAGTAATCGATTAGCATAGATTTAAGTCATCCAGTAAATCCAAGGGTTTTCGGGCTCTGCTAGCGCTTCGAATTCAAGATTGAATTTACATATGCGCAGAGGCTCAAAAGTGGATTACGCTAAGGTGTTTCAAGCTGAGTAGAAAGACCCGAAGAAGGAAAAAGGGAGGAACAGAAGATGATGCAAAAGACTTACTATTCAGGGATGTGCTTAAGAGTTATACGTACGGCAAATATCTTCTACAATTTAACCTTGGAGCAACAGTTGTCTATCATATAGCAAATTGTATGGCAGAAAATTCTACTTTTAACTTCGAATTTTTTTCACTAGTTTCAAGTCTGCGATTTGGCCGTAGCTTTTAGGCAATGGTAATTGTATTTAAGTGTGTCAAAAATTCCGGGCATGAAAACCTCAATTTGCACTTGAAGGCACACTCGTGTACACTTGCACACAATTGTAACACACACATAGAGGAATTATATAATTATTGGTCATCATATTAGATCTCGTCGGTAAGAAATATTTAAGTATGGCGTTCATTCCGCTAATTCCTCTGAAAGAGATATTTGAAAATCGCCCCAAGAAACAGCCCTCTCCCCTCCTAGCGAGCGGTCAGGCATCTGATGACTGGCATCTGATAACTGGCAGAGAGCCCGTCTTGCTTTTCAAAGTAGCGATGTGAAATATGTCCGGTCCACCGTTTAGCGCAAGCGAGATATCATTGCACGCGTCTGCAGATGGAAACTAGCCGTTTTTGATCGTTAAAGGCCATTATTATTTTCATATTTAAAAAATATGATAATAGAGACATATAGAAATCGGGTATCCAGCGTATGTCCATCTATCCGTGCGTCACTTCGGCTAGACCCTTTTCGGCCTACTATTTATGGCAAGCAAGATATCATTCGACGTGCTTCGGACTGCTGGTAGGAAAGTGGCTGTTTATTCGTACCTTAGTCTAATTTTTTAAACTTTAGATTATGTTAGGTTAAAAGAGTAAATCAAAATGGACAAAATGTAAGTCCCGAAAGGGGCTTAGGGACGCTTTGCGTCAAATGTTGACGCAACAAATGTAAAAAAAGTATGCCAGTTTAAGGGAGTGGGGAAAAACGTTTTCCTTTGATTCAATAAGTATTTGAAAACTCCAAATCATTCAAAAGATTTACCTTTTCAAATATTTATTTGTTATGTAAAAAAACGGTTATCTCTCGTTTTGAACAGTTTTTGACCAATGATCTTTTAATCTAACAGTCATGAAAATACATATAAACCGCACAATACATTTAAACCGTACAAAACAATACAATATATGTTAGTTTAAAGATATTTTCCTCTATTTTACAAAATCATTGGCACAGTTAGTAGATATGTAGATAACGATCCACTTGAAAATGAATCCACATAACGGAACGATACATCATTACTTGAAGACGCAAGTTTATTCACAAAACATAGTTAATCGATTTTAGATTGTGCAAATACCAGTGCAATGCTCATTGAAACTTCTGTGCTGGCTTTTAAATATTTCCGTTGTTAGGAATCCCTTATGTACACAAATCAAATAACTGACCCATACTGCTGAAATTATAAACCGTCCTTTGATAATTTAATTTGATATACTCTCTTTCATATTGTACATTCCCTGCGAGCACGTTCAAATGTATTTATTTTAAGCCTACAATATTTTACTTTATTATTATTATCTCATTTAGCATTAAAATTCGACACAAATAGAATTATTATAGTTTATTCTGGACAATTATTGAAATTACTCAAAGAGCATTTATGTCATCTGGAGGACAATCACAATAAATTCCAATACATAGAAATCAAGTAAATCGTAGTGCATTATTCGTTCATTTTAGTATTTACAGTTTGGGATATGATTTATTCACACGCTAGCTTATTCAGAATACCTAAACGCGAATCAGAAAATAACTGTAATTCATACAGTGTATATAGCTATTTGATCTGTCAATTTATAAAATAAATTTTGAAATATTGACAATTACTTAAAATAAAATAACAAGAAATTTGGAGCTCGAATGAGTTTTTTACATCATCAACGTTTGATCTTATATAAGCTATAAACTCATCTCGCTCTATAACTTTGGTATGGGGTATGAACATCTTATTTACACAATTCCATTAGTTCGTGCAAATAGTGAACAGGTTCTAAAGTTCTTCAAAGACTGTCAAGACGGCATTGTGAGAAAAGTCTTGTTCGTAAACAAATTGTTTTTAAGCAATCAGTAATACTTGCATGGATAAACACCATTTGAATTAAAACTTATTACGAATTTTCACCCGAAAATGCACAAATATAAACCGATGAACAAAGGAAATACACAAATTTCAATATATTGGCAATTTACGAATGTCATATTATTGACTTTTCAGGCGTGTACTTGAAAGAGAAAAAAATTGATTGCTTTTCTGACACTATTATCACATCCGATAACATCACCACATTCACAGTTGAAGTTACATCAAATTAAAGAAGTGTTGGACATATCTTTTCCTTGCGTTTAAGAAACGGATGGACAAAGTACAAAGAAGCCTGACGCTGACTTGCATTCCGACAGACAACAAAGTCACAAAGAATTCAGGGTAACAAGTTTTACTCTGCCCTGTTGTGTGAAACCACGCAGGCAAACTCGCGCAAATGCAATTGAAACAGAGTTCATTGAACCGCACGCGCTTATGGCCAAAGAACAACTTACTTTCGCGCGGCGCCTCCTCAAATCGCCAGGCCATGTTCATCCCTAATTTATACGCCGAGGAGGCGGGGCGGTGGCAGAGGCGGCGGGGGCGTTGGCCGCGGCGGCGACGGCGGCGGCGGCGGCTCGGCGAACCACCCAGGCCCGTGGCTCCGCAGCGGGATGCGCGGGGCGCGCGGGGCGAGCGGCGCGGCGCAGGCGTCGCGACGTCTGCCGAGGTGGGGGTCCCTGGCAGCGCCGGTCGCCTCGCCCCGCTCAGTGATTGGCCGGGGGCGCGGGCGTCAAGTCACCCTCTGCTGCCCGTCGAAAGCCGTCGCCGCCCCGCCGCCCCCCTCCCCAGGCGTTCCACCCCTTCTTTCCCCGTCCACGCCCTCGCAGCCGACCCTCGCACCCGGCTCCCCATGCCCGAACCCCCTCTGTTGGCACCTCCGAGCGGCCTCGCCGCTCACGTCGTCACGACCGGCAAACCTCTGCCGCCCATGCAATCGCATATACCATCCCCGTCCACACGGCAGAGTTGGCAGCTCCGACACACTCGAATCCCCTGCGGTATTCTTATTACTCTGTACCCTTGTCTCTTCACATTCCAAAACAACACATTGTCGCCACTGCTATGCCAACCCTCTCGCGGCCTCCGCTCCGGTCACCCATACGCTCGCCCCATAAGCGACATTTCCCTTACAATCTCGCCTTCCCAGTGCCGCCGCCGTCTGCCCGCCAGTCACTGGCCGCCACGCACGCGCTCCCTCCCGGCGTCAAGCGAAGCCAAGTCAAAGCCAAGTGATGCCAAGCCGCAGTAATCAATAGAGTGCGGGAGGCGGGCGCGCCACCGCGGGGTCGCCGCCACCGTCGCCGCCGGCTGGAAAATGGCGCAATGCGGGTGGCCGCCGCCGCCGCCATTCCCACCTCCGCCGCTTCTAGCGGCGCGCGCAGAGGTTCCTGGCACTAGGGTGCGGGCGGCCGAACGAACCCGACCCGCGCCCAAGGCCCCACTTATCACAACGGCCGTCCCTGGCAGGGTGCGGATGCGGAGACACGTCCTCACAAATATTTTCAAGCACAACCAATCATTTTATTCTAATTTACTTTTCTGGGCCAATACTAAAGACACTTTCAGGTGAACATGATAATAATGATATTATATACCTTTACGTAGCATTCAGGCTGACACGATAACACGGTATTCACAAAAACGTTTTATGTTCCTTCCTTAGTCAAAAAGTCAAAAATTGCGTGGGAAAGAAATATTATGACATGCTCCCGAGCTGGTCGTTGTATGACTACCTCGGTACAGCTCCTTACCAACGCAGCTCTAATCGTCGTCGTCGCCGCAATCGTTTTCAAAGCTGCTGTCGTTTTCCAAGTTTACTGTCAGAGTTTATTATCGACTAAACGAATAGCTTCGAAATTATTTTTTATCCCTTTTAATCTGCGTATTGTTACCTTCAATAAATCAATTACAAATAGTTGTGACAAAGTAAAATTCCGATTACTTTGGTGCCCTCCATTTCACTTGTCAAAGACGCACAAGCTCATCACCTCCACATTTAAAGGGATTGTCTCTGTGCTGTGCTTTTCCAGTCAACAAGAGGACAAATATCCCGCAATCTAAAGCAGAAAACAACGAATAAGTTCGACATTTTAAACTTTTGCAAACGGGCAGTTTCACGCAACATTTCACACGTGCTTCAAAATACTGAATGTGTGTCGTCGAACTGTCGTTTGTTACATTTGGTTAATAACTGTTTTGCCAAAGTAGTGCGATATTTTCAAGAAAACTACTGAGCAAAGAGGAAGAGCAACAACATAAAGTGCACGTATTGTAGATGACATTTTCAGAATTGTGTCTTTATACATGATTTTATGCCCATAGATTGTACTGAAGTCATTCGTCGAATTTGTGAAGACGAAATTCACTTCATTCATTACATGTGTGAAGTACCGTGATAACGTGACATACAGAAGACTTCAATAATTGTACTATCCACTGCAATTATTTTGCGGACAAACAGCCTATAATTTCCGAGTTAGAATAACAGAATGATCGTTTGTTTATGCGTTCGTATTTTATGTTACAATAAAGAAAATATTCAAATTCTGTAAAACACCACCAATCTTCCCTGTGACGTTTGTGTAGAGACCCAGTTTTCATAGTTAAATTAATACGAACACATACGCAGATATACCAACCCGGAAGAAAACAAAGTCTAGTAAAAATATTTGAAAAAAGTTATATAAAACTAAATACGCAACCAGGATCATAAAATCGCTTTCCTTGTCTGAAATCACTTCCACTACACACTTTTGCACCCTCTTAAATAGGTGATTCTGAAGCATGACCAGTGGCACTAGAATACGCCATGAATCGTTGAGAACTGCGAAATAGCAGGTTGTAACGAAATGTGGAAGCACTAATCCATAATGCTCTTTGACGGAAGTGTATCTACCAAAAAGAAAGGTTCGAAAAAATCTTTGTAAATTGTGTATTTGCCTCAACACATTTGTTTCATGTACTGTTTCAATGGTATTTAAAATTTACATTTCTTTATTTGAAGTTTGCAATTACAATGTATCAAGGCCAGCGAATGTTCATGCTAGGGTTTTCTATTTCAAATTCACACATATTATGAAAATAATATGGAAATCTAGAAAGTGGAGATATGCGCATTTATGTCATGTTGCCACTCGTAAAAGCAACATTTAAAACCTTTTGATTATTACCATTTTGGTTCACGGTTGCTGTCTGATGAAAACGAAAAAGTCAATATACAATTTTTAACGATGTGAGTTAATCCAGATAATGTAAATGAGTTAATCGTAATAATATTGATTTCTGTATCCCGTAATTTAGGAGCCTGATGATGTAACAAAACACGTTACGAAATGTCGTGTTCTGTGTATAAATGTGAACAATAAAGGATTGCCATAAATAAAATTGGATAAGTTTTATAATTAATAAATACGTTTAGATTATAAATTAATATGCCAAAAGTCTCCAAGAATGGAAATTTTACTACATTACACATCAGGAAATTATTATAATGAGCCTTAACGTTCCTTCCCAATATTAATTCATCATACATGAACATAAATTAAACGCGGAAGATTTCCTAGGCCTTTTAATCTGCAAATTATCAAGGGCCTTACGTCAAATGACCGTTTAAAGAACCGATAATGTTAAGGGACATCTGATTAAGTGCCCGTTTTCATCAACTTCGAGTATACGTTCTTGCTGGAGCATCGACGCTCATTTTAGATTTCCCACACTTTTTCTAACACAAGAAGTTAAAGGACAAGAAAACGTAACAAAATATTTTCAGATAACTATTTTCACCTATGAACTATGTCACGTAATGCTCAATAAAATAAAAAATGGAACTATTTTTTGCTATGGAATGAGAAGAGTCCTACTCTATTTAAACATATATCCATATTAGATGTGTGAAGGGTAATGGATTGAATTCGTTTTTGTTTTCAATACTATGTTTTTTTCTTGTGTGACAAATCAATGAATTCATACACTTGTATGTATTGGAATAGTGTGTCAGTACATACACAAGAAAAACCATTAATTATAGCCTTCGATTAGTAACTAGACTGGTCTCGCCTAATTGCAGGTAATGCTACTAAACATCTGACTTCTCAGTACATTCATTATTGTGAACTTGAGAAAGTGAGTAATACATTGGACTTTGTAGATGTGAATATCATTTCCATATGTTCAATAGGTTATCACAGACAATAAAATTATTAATGTTATTAATGACAATAAATAATGTAAACACACATTCTTGGAGTGCTGTGACTTTTCCTCGGCAATGCAAAAAAAGTACAAAACCTACAAAAAGCTCTTACTTTTTCTCTCGGACGAGCACTAAACACATTTCATTAGAGAGTGAAACAAACAAGCGTTTCAGAAAACTTGCAATGGAGCTAATGGAGCCCTTTGAAGGGATGAGAAATCGTGTGTGCTCCAGCGCCGGTGCCGGCGCCTCCCCGAACCACACGCCCCTCGCTCTCGCTCTTGTTCTCGCTCTCGCCTAGTTGGCTGCGCTCTCCGCAGAAGTCGTGCCTTCTGTGTCAGGACAACCTCAGCCTCTGCGGACAGGGTTCAGCCCCAGCCTCTGCGCGACGCAGCGGTAGTGACCCCCTGAGCGCCCCGGCCGCCGCCCGCCCTGCCTCGCCAGCCCACGGCCCGCCCCTTGCCGTCATATACAGCCTGCAATTCCTGGCGTCACTGCATAACGGACAATAAATTGCATTTCATGTGATCGTTTATTTTGTCAAAGAATAGTAAAAAACTGTATGTGACGTTTGGGAAAGAAGTACAATCTGCGCACGATTTCTTGAGCTCCAGAATCACTTCCCCCACCTTTAACCATAAATAGTTGAATGATTAATACAAATACTAACAAAGCGAGGTTAGAAACACTTGAGAACTAGACATTTTTGCTCCCGAGTTATAGAAAACTTATTTACATCGGAGAACGAACTACAGATTTGATTTTTTAGTACTGCTAACAAAACGAAACTCATATCCTCTGTTCTCTTACCACAATTAGCAAAAGCAGAGCTCAACAAAACGTGGACATGGTGAAGATAAGATTTACGTTGAGAAGCAAAACAAGGGGGCCATAAATAGGCAATGACAAGCTTCCGAGTTCAATTGAAGAGAGGATTGGAGGAATCAGGTGGATGGAATCTGCTTATTATGCGAACTTTTTTTTTCAATCTAAAATCTGAATATAGGTTTCCAGGATGTGCTGTCCCCAGACTATTATGCCAATTCCACGTGGGATCAGCGAAGCATTGCATGATTCCTTAGAACTAGAGGATAACACCAACAAAATATAAACGAATGGAAATGAAAGTCAACGAGGAAGTGCTTTCAAGGTCCACGAAACGATTCCCCTAAAGGTATTTGAAAGGAAGATAAAATGAGCTAACACTATACAGAAAAAACTTGGATTATCTCCCTTATTAAATTTCATTGTATACATTTTTTATAACACTGGATAATCTTCAAACGGAAGTTGCAGAAAAATGTCAGCGTTTGCCAATGGTAGGGTAAGAGTTATTATAATCAGATTCGACAATTATGTCAAAACATCGGCCAACTGTAGTCAATTTTCTTTCACGCAAGTATGGTCACAGATTAGTACTAATAAAGCCTCTTCGATCAACGTTATTATTGCAAAAACACTCAAAATCTTAATAACAAATTACTTTTTGAAACGTAAATGACCAAGATTATGGGTAATCACACTGTGAAGTATTATACACCCCGAATACTAGTAATACGAATATCTAACAATGGTTGAAGCACTGCCACTTGTACACGAAATAGCGATGTGATTAATTAATGGTAAATTAAGTATAGTAGAAAATAGTAGGAAACACGAGACGCACACACACAATTTTTAGAACTTACTACTTACTAATATTTTGAAATCAAAAGATCGAAAGTACTTACCTAATTCGTAACTAAGCAGCATTCCGAAGTGCTCCAGTCATCTGAAACAAATAAATAAAATAAAAATATCTGGAAATAATTTCACATCGCATAATATTTTTGATGAAACATACAATAATTAGGTAATAAAAATTAGACTAATTGCAAATGACCTTAATCTTGAATTACTTTGTATTAAAAAAGTCTTCAAACACCTATATAAACAAATTTCCAAAAATGAAAAATTGTAACCAATCGTCGATTGTTACATAAATCTAATTCTATCAAAAACGTTACTTCACATTTGAGTATCCCTCATTCCAGCCAGTGGGTCGCTGAACAGCAAAAACAAAAGGAAGCATTATGTACGCAAGGCAAGAACGATGACCTGCATGTGTCCGGATGGGTGAGTAAGTGAGTATTTCGGGTTTCCGGGCGCATGAACTACCTTGGTCGATAGCCCCGTGAGAGTAACGCCATGTTATACTCGGAAGTGACAGTTTTCTTCCCAGCTTGAGCCTGAGATCCGGCGCCGACCTACAGGCATCTCCCAATCGGGTCACCGCCCCCACCTCGGAATAAGCACTAACCTCCGAATGGTCTCTCGATATGTGAGGCAGTGTGGCGCAGAGAGTGTGAGTGTGCGTTTAAAAGGAAAGGACAACAATGAGAAGAAAAATCGCATGCGGTCTCGGGCCAGTTTGATAGGGTACTGCTCTGGTGTTCGCCTGGTACTGACTGCAGGGAAAGCTACCGATCACAGCAACAGGCCGCAGAATTTTCGTTCGGACGACAGCTGGATGTCTGGAATAGTCACAGATACCAACATTCAAAATATACGAAATTGTGTGAGTGATGCACCCAGAATGTTTGCCTACGCTGTTTATTTATCTTACAAAATTGGTTATAATGAATTCACAGCTGCTCGTAATCACACCAAAAATATTTCACTGGAAAATAATGTTTCATTGCTGTTTTTAGCAATTCAATTTTGAGCATGATAATAATAATTCCAAGTATCTAATTAGTTCTCATATACTAATGCTGGAGATTTAAAAAATATTTTTTAGCTTATGATGCTTCGTAATATTTCTCTTAGAGATGCTGTTATAATCATGAAATTAACACCAATAACTTTTTCTATCGATTTTCCTTACTGTTTCTTCTGTTCTGACAATTATAAGCTTCGATAAAACTCATATATGGCGGTTTTCTCTAAATTTCTCTCATTTTTTAAACATTTTGCGCATTCTTAATCTCTGTTTGCAGATAATTTAATTCATGGATATACCACTCGTGCATGGGAAATTCGCAAATAAATTCGTCACATTGAGAGTCGCGAATTCGTCAGAAATTTTTCTGATGAATATTGAGGTATTTCGGTCAGCGGTTGTTCATTTGTGTATACACAAAGACATTACCATTAAGACGTTATTTATCGTACGGCATGCATTTTCGGGGAGACAGTACAATGAACACAGTTACGAAGCCGACGATGACGTGAGAATGAGCAGAATGGCAAAGACTCGAGGCTCAAGATGCAGAGGAAAACGGGGAAACAAGCCGCGAATCCACTTTGTCCTAAGTGGAATTGAACTTTCATCGGACGGGGATCGATGCCTTATTCCCAGCCACAGCACCTCTGAAGCACGGGTCGCCCGCTGCATTGATTATTTAATCGTCTCCTATATTATTTTGAGTAGTATACATTCTCTTTACGGCTCTCACACGCAACCAATCTTTATAAATGAGGTCTCTAAAGAAAGAGAATTTCATGGAGACGTGAAACTTTGACTTTAAAAATATGAAGGATTTGTTTAAAACACGCATCTATTTATGTCAAACGCAACCCGCAACGCACATAAGGAATTTTTTTTTTGAATCTATATGATTAAATAACTCCTAAACGTAGCGTTACAGGGCCTTAAAATCTAAAATATTTAAATCCAAAGGCCTCAATTAAACGCTCCTCACAACGTAATCTACAGGATGAGATCTTCTTGATCATTCTATTACATTTTTGCTGGTTCGAAGCTTCTCGATTCTACCTCAGCTGTTCAGAGCCTGTAGAATCTGCAACTGTACGTGAATTACTAATTACTTGATATTCTATGCGATTGAATTACATAGGTGAACCTCTTTTCTCAATAATAAAGTTAAACAAGAACAGTTTGTATTGACAAGGGTGTATTATCTTGTTATCAATTACAAGGTGGCATATAAAACAAGTGACGGAGGGTAAGAGGATCTTGAAGAAAAATATATATTACAGACTTAATATGGAAATGGAAAAATAAGGAAGAGGGTGGAGTATAGCATGCGAGAGTTTCCGCACGGGTACGCATTTTAATTTATAATTTATTCCAATAAAATTATTTCTAAGCGACTGGATTGATGCGTTTCAGCCATTTCATTGCGCGGCAAGTTCCCCTGGCGAGCAAGCGCTTGTGGTCGCGGGGCTGGGGCGTCGGGCGCGCGCGCGGCCGGCCTGCTGGGACCGAGCGCGAAACCTCGTACGCTCCGCGCGCCCGCGCAGGAAAACGCGCTGCGAGGCGGCGAGGTATGCGCTCGGCAGGCAGGATCCGCTGGAACTTCCAACCTGCGTGAACCCATTGTACAAGTCATTAAGGGAGCGGGTTGACCTTCCCACGTAAGCCGGCGCATCCGCTGTTACGCTGCTTGCTCGCCACCGCCACCGCCGGCGGCGGCGGCGCCGGCGTGGCGGCCATCTTGGTTCCCAGCGACACATAACGAAGCGCACGCGAGGCGTCAGAGCGGAGCCCCACCGCCCGCCCGTGGGCCCCCGGCGGCTGCCTTCTCTTGCCGCCCAGCCGCGCCGCCCGCGGTGCCCCCGCGGTGCCCCCGCTGGGTGCCCCTTCCGTCTCCCGGGGGGCAAATCTCCGACTATGCACACAAGACAGACGGTAGGTGTCTGCAAAATCCATGGGTCCACTCCCATTCATAGGAAAAATACAAACATTAACTATTGCAAATTTATTTTCGGCACTCACACAGGTGCAACCAGGATTTTTTTATGGGACGGGGCCACGGGAGTAATTGATGTTTCCTTAAAAATATTTTTTTTTATTTATGTTCAATTTAAAACTTATTTATATTTGTTAATTTATAGTTCATTACAACATTACAGCTCAAATACTGACTTAATGTACTATATTATAGAAAATTAGTAAACTCTATATTTGTGAATAAGTGACATCGGCATCTAGGGACCAGCTGAGTTTAGCTCAGAGCCAACATTGCTGCTGACTCTGCAGCAACACTGATCTGGAAGTTCCAAGGTTCGAGTCCCCACGGCACGGATTTTCGACCCAAGCTACATAACTAGGTCGAATTTAGGCGGAGGAGGAGGATTTTAGCAGCCAAGTGCTCAGATCGGTAGTTTTCCGTGATTTCTCCGATCAACCGCCAAGCGAATCCCGGAACAATCTCCGAACAAACAGTCCACGCACCGGGTGCGATCTTTCCTTCTTCTTCCTTGTCCCATCCTCTCACCCACACATGTCAGGAAACCAGTAGAGATTAGAGCTTGTCTCGGTTAGCACGAAACCCCACTGAGGACAATACCTATAGGAAAATATCCTGCAAGCCGAGTTGTAGGTCGGTGCCGGATCTCACATCCATCGGCGGAGGAACACCGCCATCTCCCAGGATAAACATTCACGACACAAACGAGACTAATGATCCTAGCAGTTGTCATGGCCGGAAATAGCAATCAATCAATCAACCAGCATCTGGTGGGGAAAACGGCTGAAGCCTAACGGGCTCTCGTCCCCTCGGTCGCTCCGCTGGGCATTTATCGAGTACAAATCCGTCATAATCATTCATTCATGGAACTTGCATCACTTGCATTGATTCGTTTGTTGCTCTCCCTGCTTTCTTATCCAGGGGACATACTATATCTATGAGCACAACCCATCATGTTCCGTTTTAACTTTCCTGTCCTTCTTGGTTCAATATAACACGAATCAACTCAACATTTTTAATATTTAAATGTTGGTGCTTGTTACTTCGTGACTTTGTTTTTGTTAGTATTCTACTCATCCTAAAATCTGCAAATCAGTAAAACATTTGTTTTTGTTCTGAAAACAAAAATGTTATACTTGTGTTCCTCGGGTCACTGGCACGTTGTTTGTGGTATCCAATTTTCTCATTTTATTTCGGGAACTTTCTGTAGGAGAATATGGTTTTGTGTTGCGGGATGTACTTGAAATGTGTTTCTGAGTGTACTAGTCAAATGTGCGAGAAGTAAATGTAAGTTTGAACTTGTGTCTGAGGTATGGCATGCACTGCATGGCATGGCTCTGCTTGTTCCTTTCCAGAAGATCTGTATATAGAACATAATATCGACTGTCTCCAGTTACTTTTCTCGCTCCGTATACATTACTGTCTTCTCCGGAAACATCAGTTATAGTGGTTATTGTGATCTATGATTGTCATAGAAGCTCGTTATCATTCTGAAGATGACATGGCGACCTTACTGAATGCATCTGACAGTGAACAAGATATATCTGAAGAAGAAAATCAAGTGATGATAGTATACATCCTACCTAGGAGTATGAATGCGATACCACCGAAGCGAGGATTATAGAGTCAATGTTCAGTCAAGAGAAAAAAAAACTTGGAGTGCACAACCCTTTCCACAACATGGTAGAACATTCTCAGCAAATATAAGGAAATTGACACTTCCTACAACGAGATACGCAGATATGTAGGTTGCCTCGCTTCGCGACGTATTCTGAGAATAGGTACCGTAATGTGCATGGGGTAGATCAGATAATAAAATCAGATCTTTATATTTTTGACGATCAAAGGTAATTCATAAAAAGTAATTCACAATACGTTTCGCGTGTAGGTTTCATGTATCAGTAGGTTTCAGATGAAGCATAATCAATAATTAATTATGTAAATACCTGATGAAGCGTGAAACGTACTCGCGACACGTTGTAATGTAAAATTTTTTTATAAATTAACTTTGATTGTCAAAAATATAAGAACATTTGTGTTTTTATTGTTAATTCATGTGATTTATCAGGGTTTATTATAATAATTATTATTAGTACTTTAATATTTTTTATTTTATTTTTAAATTAGTGAGGTGCGGATTATTCGTTTAACTTGATATTTTAAATTTAAATCTGTTTCACGTATACATTATGAGTGATACAGTGAATGAACTATTACGTACACAGATTTGTCGACTTAATAATCTAGATAAACGATAAATTTTTAAACGGTTGTTGATCTACTGTTATGTTCAGGACGACTGTAAATTTTGTTAGCAATAATTCTGCACGATGGCCGAATCCAGTAAGCATTTCAAAAGGAGGCCGAATTCGTGTCCGCGTGTCCGAAATTCCTTCCCCCAAAAATGTGTTGAAAAAAATGACATTTTAGATAATAAAAATTCTTCTTGAAGAAATATTAGCTTGGGCTTCACGGGAATACTCTCTTGGAATGTGACGTAATCAATATGTGACAAATGGTTTGAATAAATTGAGTACGATGACAAAATAATTAGCCTAGGGGGACCTGGCATGAATGCCACTACCCGAGATTTTCTAGTGCTATTCATCTCTGTTTTGCATGCCTAGAAAACTAGTTCTGAGCGGCCACTGCCGAGCCCGATTCCACGCCTCTCTTCGCGCGGACGGATCACATCAGGCATTCGGAATGGAAATAACTGCCTTCGAGTTCAGGTTACCAGTAACCTGAATGCGGGATAAGCATACAACGGAAGCGTCAATATCAAAATAAAATCAAACCAGAACTAGTTGTATTAAGATGTATGCAGGTTCTTAGATTTCCGAGGTAGCATGTGATGGTACAATTGTAATATTAAAAATCAGGACGACCCTGACATCTGCGACAACCAAAATAGAAACAAAACCAACACGACTATTAATAAGAGATCTCGATGTTTAAATTACAATAACAATAATAACGATGACAATACAAATAATATAAAAGTTGAATATACGGATTTGACATGTGAAATTAATAAATTGTCAGTACACTTTATTTAATAGACAAATGAAGGTATGACAGGTAATTAAGTTTTGGTATCGTTAAGAATACGTGAGTAATTGTTTTGATAATTTAATTTACGAACTTAAAAACAATTAGTCATGTGCATTTACCTATTAAAACAGATTGGCCTGATAACATATGACATTCTGATCAATAACTTTCCACATGAGCCTGAAGCCTAAACAGGAAGGTAAGTGAAAAAAATGAGGGAATGCGATTAGATTTGAAAAAAACGTTACGAATATTTTAAACTATAAAAAATAAATGGATAGGATGTATATGCGTGTCGTAGGACAATACATCTTGCTCTTAGATCTAGGACCTCACAGTCAATTACAATGAACAGATCGTCCAAAGTGTTTACAATATACGAGAAAACAAAAGAAAAGGAAATGGTAGGATATGATTGTCATCGCTCTCTTAAATGAAAAGGTCTACAATTCTTCGAATGCCGATAAGAATCCTACCATCGAAACGAAGAGATGCAAATTCTCTCCATGCGTCTTCAGTCGCTATATTTCGTGATCTCTGATAACTGGTGCGTGGAACTAATGCTCTTCCTCAGGCCAAGGCGTCAAGGTTTTGCTCCCTCTTTCGGCTGTGTCCGAGGGGACTTGAGACGCCAGAAACCTTTATCCATTTTTCTTTTCTCCGCGTTAAGCCCTGCGGCCTCTGCTGTCTGCACCGCTCCTGCGAGATCGATAACCGCGACAGTCGTCATAGACTCGCCCTCCCCCGCCATCCCCGGCCTCCCTCCTCGCGTGAGGCGGCACGTGCCGCGATGCGGGGGACCGAAGGAGAATGGGAAGGGGCAGGAGAATGATGTCGGGTGCAGGAAAGCGGCTGCCGTGAAAGAAACGCACAATGCGCCCTGCGAAGAGGGGCGGTGCGAGGCGAGTCAGGTGGTAGAGGCGACGAAGAACACAGTGGCCCTGGCCATAGCAGCCATGACTTCGCGTAAGATTGGCCGACGAAGACACTGGGCGAATGAAAAAAAGGCAGAAAATTGTAACAGGGGATCCACGGAATTGCCTTTTGTACCAGTAAGGCAAAGGCGAAAAAGAGATTAAAAAATTAAAAAAGACAAAGTAGGAGACATTGAAAGAAAAAGAAACAGGTATTACAACAGCGCATTTTTCTCTTATTACTTATAACTGTAACGTAATATAATACTGGTTGATTAATAAAAATATATGGGAGGACGGGGACGCCAACCTAAGAATTCGTAAAGGGCGTCCTTAACGATTCTATTCACCGAGAGAAACTCTCAAAGTGTAGTTAAAACACTGGTATACATAATTCCCTTTTTTTATTTCAGAAAATTTATCAAAATCACGAAAACAATTCATATTTCGAAATCATAAATAAAATTATTTAAAATATATTAAGAAATATTTTGAAGTAAGAAAGAAATATCTAGCTCCAAAATTCAATGGGTAGGACAAGTGTATATATGGCATGGCAATTTTAAACATGTAAACAAACATTAAATTGTGACCGGTTATGATACAGAAACTAAAATATTTAAAAGACAAATCTTAAAAATAGGAGAAGACCAGTATCTCATGTGTCAAGAGTCTTGATTTTGGAATAGTAAAGGTTCATGCGGGTATAATAATACATTGACCAAAAATGTAAGGACTACGTCAACTTATGAGGTTCAACTCAGTGTGATACACCGTATTCGTGGTACAGACTTAAAATGTTGAACAGGAGTGAATCAACCATGGATTTAATACCACCAAAACCAAGAAATGGAAGAATTGGTAAGTAGGTTCAACTTTTTATTGTTATTAATAGTCGTAAGAAACGCACTGTTTGAAGTTCTGATGTAATTATAGATATTAACACACTAGTAAGATGTTTACCACAATTGAATCGGTTATTTTTAAAACCCCTTAAGTTACTCTGTTTTACATTTTTGCATATTGTGAGAAAATAGAGGCTGCAAGATAGATGAATTGTTCCAAGTGTAAATCCCGTAAATCAGATGATTAGTATAACCGAGAGGACACTGCAAAGTTTTAGTTTGGTTTTGAAAAACTTTGCGTAAATCATTGACTTGCGGAGTATGTATGTATATATGCATGTACGTATACAGTGTGTATGACTGCGATATCACTGACAGAGAGCTTGGTTAAAAGAGATGATCAATATGGAAATATTCCAATGTACTATCACAGAAACACATATTTCAAGCAATTGTTTCTGTCATATGAATCATGTTTGATGTAGATGCACATTGTAATTTCACATAATATTGTAATATATGTATGAAATTACAAACTGAACCTGCAATTTATATGTTGAAGTTAAAAAATTCCTGATTAGGTTTTGAAATCCCGAATGTCATAAACTTTTAAGTCCAGCGACTATTGCACTATTGATACAAGTAAATTACATACCTCCGTGGCATTCTCAGCCAATATTTATGCATCAGAAATAGAAAAAAAGTTCTGTGGGTACTCAATTATTCAGTTTTCCTTGTTTTCCCACAACTTTACAATTCCTGACTTGCGGAGTTTTAAAAATAACCGCTTCAATTGTTTGTTCGTCGATCGCGTCATAATATACTTCATACTCGAGTTACTCATCATTGCACTACATCATTATATCATCGTTTCATAATAAATAATTGAGGCCCGTTTCTTCTCGAAAAGATATATACAAGTTCTTAGCACACAATGAACAAGAGTCATTTTGCAATTAAGGCCCAACAAGTATTCTACCCATAGACCACTGTTGTCAAGGTCGACGCCACAAGCGGGTGTCCATGGCACAAGTGGCACAACGACATCGCCCCTTCACGCAGTTCATCATCCCGCCACAAGAGACAACGCCATCACTATTGTAAAACGGCGGGGTTACTACTAATAGTTTCCTTTCCCGACGCTACTTGCGCAGGGAAGCTCGTGGCATGCCACGAAGCGTGCCACTGCCACCAGTTGAAGACGACACCGCCGCTATAGACTAACGTGCTTCTTGCGCAATCGCCTCTTCCGTAAATGTACGTTGGAGAATCGAACGAATTGAGGATCCGATGAAGACTGCATACAGGTGTCACATTTATTGGCCTACTCCCTTGAAGGAGCTAAAGATAATGCTATTTTGAGATGAAAATTCGTCTTCAGTTTTCAGAAAGGTCATCCCTTATTGATGAAACGTGGCTTTGTGAACTGTAACATAGATTGCGCCTTTCTTAGTTTTATTAGCTACAATGTTTCGCGGCGAAATCTAGGTTTCTATCATGGCCACCTTTAACAAGGCCTAGCCCAGAGAAAAGCAACAATACGGCGCATACATCCTGAAGCCGGGCTAGTTTTCAGTGTGTTGAAGAGCGCGATCCGTGCCTCTTCGGTGAAAACAGAGAAAAATAGATAAATTACTTACTTTCATCACTTGAGGCACTGCCAAGAGATCTTAGAGAGTATAGCCATTGTCCATTCATGTATAATGTCGATGGTCCTTGTTTATACGCAATAATAACGCTACTCAGAATTACTTTCCTTGCCTTACCGCATTTATAATCAGTTTCAATTATTGCAAGATAATTAAAGATATTTTAAATAAATAATTAAATAAAATATGTTGACCGGTATCATTTATATACTTAAACTTAAGATCTTTTCGATCGCCTACTCTAAAAATGTTACAGGAATACATGAAATACAAAGAAATTAAAAATTATACCAATTATTTACAAATATCTATCTCACTAACGATCTTATTAATAAAGATATTTGAATGTTCTCTGAAACGTTACCTAGTTTGTTAAAATAGTTCATGTTATATCTATTTGTAGAAAATGTTTTTCGGGATATGCACAGGATTGTTTATAATTTTTAGGAACTGGAATCAGAGGCGTATCTATGTATTCAAGCGCCAATGGCAAGCATAGCATTTGCGCCCCTCTCAGGATACTTCAAATAAAGTTCTTGTTATTTGTTTTAGAGGGTATACTCTAAATAGCGTCCCTTGTGAGTGGCGGCCATGGCACGTGCCATGTCTGCCATACCGTAGATACGCCACTGACTGGAATGTAAGCAGACCAATTTTCTCATTTAAAATCGTGGTGGTCTGCGAGTTCTACACAAATATTAAATTATTCAAATAAAAAGGCATGTTATTGAAATATTCACAGATCTTGGTTTCAGAAAACTGAGTTCTTTTTGTCCACTCATGGAAGTCACAAACTTATTTTGTGTTTTCTAAGAGAGAAGTGACTGTTGTTGGACACTCCATTAATTATATTGTTCTACATCTTTGTATTTGTGGAAACAAAAATATTGACACAGTTAAAATGGCAACAGGAACTGCATCAAATATTACGTTAAATAATAACTTGAAAATGAGAAATGATGATGGTTATTATGTTGATGGTTAATGTGTACAAGATGCGCAAATTGTTAACATTGATGAAACTGGAGAACTTTAATGATTTTCACATACGATATTAAAAAAAATATGGGTAATGCCATCTTTAACTTCCTATTTACAAAAAAAATTCAATTTCTGTCTTAATAAATTAACTTCAATGATAAAATAATAGCTATTCTTGCATCAGCTTCTCCACCACGGAAAACGCGTCCCTCTAATATTTTGTTGGGTATTCATATTGGGAGGAATTCGTACCTCATCAATTGAATAGGGGAATTCTGGGGGGGGGGAGGGCAATAATTTGACGCTACCGACTCCCATGTATTCTGCACGGACGAGAGGCGAGTAGCCGGACGTACGGGAGTACAGATGCAATGTTGCCAGCGCTTCTGCGCGAGAGTTTGGTTAAAGGCGGCCATGCTTCTATGCCACTGCGGATGACAATTTCGTAAACCTGTATTAGTAAAGTATTCTCGTACAATCAATGTTATTTCCTGAGCGTTATCTCGAGGTGTAAAACAAAAGGCCACCCCATTGCAAGCCCAGATATTGTAGTGGGAAACGTAATGCATACTTTTGAAAACTGTGAACGTACATTCATATTCCAAGATTTTTATGTATGGTGTAATGAAAAGCAGGCGGGAGGAATTTGCTGTGGCATAGTTTAAGAGACTCGAGCCAACTCACGGTGTTTCGTTTAACGAAAAATAGTAGAGGAATTGTCGTCCAAAAAATATTATCAGCTTCTGAGAAATTGCTCTTTCAGGAACGCAGGCTAATAAATATGACATCGCGTATATTTTGTGATAGAAAACATTTACCGTTCGTCCCAAATACGTATCAAGGATACCTTTATAATTATCTTTGTGTCGTAACACTTGGCCTTCCCTTTTCGCGTATCCTCGTTCTGTGGTTAAATTTGTTTTTCACAAGAGTAACTCCGGGGTTCCCACGTAAGACATAGGAACAGTTGCCGGCTTCTCTGCAGCTTCTGCGACGGCCTTCGCGCGATACGGCTGTTGTTGGGAGGTTGGTTGGTTGGTTGGTGGAGAGAAAAAATGATTCCTCTTTTTGGATTACTGTAGCATAAATAATCTCCGCCCTTAATATTTCGGTATAATAATAATATTTTTTTTAAAGTGACACACTACACAAATTATTATACATATATTAAAAATGGGAAGTGCAATGCCGGATTAATATCTTACGGGGTTTTCCGTCTCTCACCCCTTAATGATTTTGAAATATTGAACATATACATTCAAAATGAATATGAAAATAAACTGCAATCTTTCAGTTACAAAATCATATCAAAATATTTATGAACGATTACATTTTTTTACAAAATTATTCGAGATCCCTATTCAGCTGTCTCCCTAAGAACGAGTTCACTGTGTTTATGCATTGATCATCCCTGGTGATGTGTTTTAATCCTATTATAATGGTTGATAAACAGTATTAACTACTGACCTGCAGTCGCAGCAAAAAATGAGTTGCTGATTCATAACATAACATGTAAATAGCAAATTTTAATGGCGTGCGGCCCATTCCTTAGTGACTTGCTTTCGCATGACATCAGCTTTACCGTAAGCAGTGACGCAGTGATTATGAGAATTAAGTCGGTAAGTGCAGTATGAGAATAGGCGGAATATATATATATATTCCGAGCACATATTCGTATTTTTCAATCAAAATCGAAACTTATCCATAGTTTTAGGATTTTACCTGAGTTTCTGGACACAGAAATCATAGACACCTCTCCCATAGCTGGAAGCTGCAATGTTTCCTGTCAGTTTCTGCGGGCATTGGAAATTAGTAACGAAGCTAATAAGAGTACTTTTTTCTAATGTCGACTTCTTACAAATGCTTAATTATTGGGATGCAATAGGTTTCGTTTCTTAAAATGGTATTTGTTTTGGAGAAAGTCACCGAAATGTTTTGGCCTTAGTTAACTCAGAAAAATTTGTTTTTCGAAAAAATTAACAGGCAAAGTTTAAAAAAATATTTTTTTCCAAATGTTTTGATTTTAGTTGGTTACGTTATGAAAAATGTTTGGAGTATGATTTTCTCTTCCTGAGTAGCTTTCCTCCTCTAGAACCAGTGGTGCTGCAACACATGTATTTTCGTGATATTTATAATGGCTACGTTATATCAAAATACTGCAACTAATGTTTTACTAATACTTCACCCGCCAATAACTCATTAAACTAAAGAGAGTCTGATTCGGAAAAAATATATACCCTTCCTTCGTGTTTGAAAATTCATTTTTAGTAAAATATTTTATCATACATTTTAGTGATATATTCTTTAAAATAAGAAAAACTTGGATACGTTTTTTCAAAAATTTTGTTTATAAATTTTTGGAATATTGTCACAGTTTGAATCATAATTTTACGAAAACCGATCACATTATTTTAAAAAACTGTACATGAAATTATTTATAGATCTACTGATATACTATTAAGCGTATTTTGTCTCCATTTCGACAAAAAAGGAGAAAAATTGAACAATTTAGAGAATATTTTAAAATTGTGAAACTGCTTAATGTGAAGTACCACAAAATTCGGTATGGGTTTTAAATTCTCAGGATCTCGGGTTCGGCCATATCGAATGAGAAATATTCACATTTGGGAATATTCCGTGTAGGGTTTTGGCTCTGGTGTTGTTCACATACAAACGGACGGACAAACAGTTTAAAAACACTATTTTTTCAGTATGAGGGACGTCCAAAACGTGTACTTCAGTACAAAAGACCTCAAATTTTTTTGCAGCATTACATAACTCACGGAGAAACAAAGAGGGCAAATGTATGCCTTGTGACATTCCCGCGCGACCTCGAATAACGTCGAAATAAAATATCGACAATTGCGTAGTGGGCAATGATATACATAATTGGTTTCTCGCCACGAGGCTAGGAAATTATCTTTTCTTATGACGACAGCTGTACCGGAGAATGGCGTCGCCTAAAGGGTGATAAAGGCCCGACCGCGAGACCGAGCAGAGGGACAGAAATTTTCGAGTCTGAAGACCAAAGGCCGTGAATTTACAGAACAAAAGATATAACAGCCTCCTTTATTGCTAACGAAGTATGTATATTTGCTGCCGCGAACGTGGCTGTTGTCAAGTCATATCGTCAAAATGTTCCCCGCGCGTATAAGAACATACTCTTTCGTCCACAAGCTCCAAGGTTTGGGCGGAGAGGACGGTCCCAGTCGCGTGTTCCCGGGCGACGACGCCCTGTGCTTTGTCAGGCGGTGTCGCATACATACCACGTACCCCCGAAGAAGAAATCCGGGCCGTCAGCTCGGGCGATCGTAGTGTCTCGGCAACAGGACTCCATGTCCAATCCAAGTTCTCGAAAAATATGCGTCGAAGTGAATGATAACGGACGGGAACACCTCGAAAATGCACAGCGTATTTCGTTCTCACATCAACAGTACCAAGGCAAGGCGCGCCATCCGTTGTCCCAGTACAACCTGACGTAAAGTTTTCGCATGCTGCAGCGGACACGACAATCGTTTTCGGGCGCTGTTATATGTAAAGCTTTCACCGCCAATCAAATCAACCTTGTCTTCACGTACGGTGCGTACTGTGCTATCTTCCATGTGCGAGTATATATCACAAATATTCTACAGCCCCCAGTTCATGGCTAGCGAGCTCATTTTCCATGTCCCCGGATTCGATTCCCGGATGAGACGAAAATTAGGTTCTTCCTTTTAACTGGCATGTTCCAGTTTATACATCTGTGTTGACAATGTGAAAGTTTCTGTCAGGTAAGAAATGCCAAACGGATGGTGTAAGGGGTTGCGACCTGCTTACCACAGGTCTCCTGTGACCACAGCCGTGAGGCTGGCACGAATTTGAAGTGTCATAGTACATACATACACGAACATTCTAAATTCATATTGCTGCTACTTCTTTAATCGACACTTTCATGAGCTTAAGTCATGTTAGTAGACGGAAGATGGTTGAGTCAATGTCTGGAATGCGGAATTGTGTAAAATTTCATCAAGATGAGGGAGTAAGCGTAAATCATAGGAAGAATTTAAATTTGTTTCGCTGAATGCGATGCAGGGTATAGGACGAAGACCGGGAAGACACAGAGAGTGGGGCACGGGGTATGAATAGAGGAGGGAAAAAGAAGATGGAACGAAGTAGAAAAGTGCAAGACGAAGAACAAACATCAGAGAATGGATTCTAGATGCACAAGCATATGAAGAAAAAAGTAAGAGACAACACAGCTTAAAGAATGGGGAAATTGAAACAGATTGCGGCAAGAAATGAATTAGGAGTGCTTCATATGTATTCATGAAGTAAAATGAAATTCGAAATACGGAAACATGAAAAATATATTTACCACAAGAAATCACTTGAAGTGGCAATAGAGGAGAAAAAACAAAGGATTGATTATTTCGGGCTTCCGGGCGCGTCAACTGCTATAATCATTAGCTTCAAGCGCATAGGCTCCACAGCTTCAGTGGATGTTATATCTCGGAAAGTGGCCGTGTCCCCCCCCCTAGACGTGAGAAACGGCGCCAATCTACACTTAAGCTTGGAGTTGTATCCCCTTCAGGTATCTCCCTCAGCGGGACACCGCCACAACCGGGAAAAGTTCTGGTCTCCCAGTGTGTGGCAGTTTGACGCATGTATGTATGTTCGTATGTGTATGTGTGAAGGGAGAGGAAGGCCCGTTTGTATGGCTGGCTTATTAAGGCACTTCTCCAAAACTCGGGTGGTGTTGATCAGAAAAACCGAGGAAAACTACCCATCATAGCAGTTAGACATTAGAAATACCAACCAGGTGAGTTCGGCTTCGGCCCAGCAATTGAGCTCTCCACTCATAATTAGCGAATGGAAATGTGGTATAGTAAAATTCAAAATATATACAATGTGTATGCATATTATATATATATATATATATATATATATATATATATATATATATATATATACAAGAAATCGTATAGCAGCATCAGCTTCTACATAATCTGTTCAAATTCGATCAAAACATTTTGAATAAAAAACAATCTTAATTTACCGATCACACTCAACTCATAATCGGGCATTTATATAGTATTCCTAGGACGTGGAAATATAATAACTAGGGGAAGTATTTGATGACCCAAAAACACTGCCAAAAATAATCAATAAAATACTCTGAAAATGTTTTTAAAATGCCCTAAAAGCAAAGGAAAATTATGTAATTTTTTTTATCAAAACAAATTCAGAGCGTAACTCAAGTTGTTCGATATGTTACTGATGCAATCACAGTGGTGAATCGAGGGAGCCATGCCCCCCCCCCCCCGAAAAAGGTCTAGGGAAAAAATTAAAATGGCAGAAGTGCAAGAAAAAAAAGAGGAACAAGAAAAAATTGTAGAAATGTCTAAAATGTATCGATAAAGTAACCGCGCTGTCTGTCATTAGCCTATTAGTTAAGAATGGGAATCCTGATTCTCGCTGTATTTTAGTCCAGTGTACGTATATAGAAAAAGTTTTTCGACTGTTCTGCAGAGTGTAACGGCTCATATCCCTTTCTTACCCCGCTTGATAAGCGGTGTTACGGCGACTTCCACGTATTGGAGTGTGACCGACGCAACCAGAAACAGTGTTGACAGAGTAAGGTCTGTCTCTATGTGCCAAATGAGTGATCGTGGGCCGATGTGACATTTCGCACAATTACAGTGTGCCCGAAACAAAACATTAGGGCATGGATCGTTTACACGAGCCTGGAGATGGCACGGAAATAAGTTCTTAAGAAGAGAAAGAAAATATCTAAAGAGAATGAGAAGAAAAGAGAAAGAAATCTAACAAAAATAAAAGGTAGAAGAGACTTGCGACATATTTTGTGAAATCCAGTCGACTTCCTTCAGTCCTGGACAGTAATGTTTGCACGTAAACGAATGTTTAATTTATAAATCGATATCATTCGTTTTTATTTAAATTCTATCTGTTCACATCTGTATCATAGAATGAAGAAGTAAAGGAAAATTATACCCTAATCCTTCGTCGTTCTCCAGCTTTAAACTCAAAGATTTTAATAACAAATTATTAGTATTTTTATATTAAAACCATAAAGTATTCATTAAATTTTAACTTAATATTTGAATTTTGTTAAAAGCATTTTATGACAAATAATTTAGCTTGTTTATAATTTACATTATCTTTGTTTGTACATATAAATATGAATAAAGACATATACAAATCCGCCCCCCCCCACAATTCGTCTCTGGATCCGCCCCTGCTTTTAAAAAAATAAATCGTTTTGAAACTCCCTCTAAAATACACTTCTAGCGTTTAATGAGCATCCGGTTATTTTTAGACTGTGACGTCCTAGCAGCAGCCATTCACGCAATCACCAGCGTGCGTTCCGGCGCTGCCGCCTCATTGCTCCCTGGAGAGGGCGCCGCCGTGGCTGCTGGGTTCTCCTCCGCGCCCTGCGGCGCCCTGCGGCGCGCGCCCTTTCGCGGCGGCCCGCGGGCGGGACCCAGGGCGCTCCGGTCGCATCGATTCCTCCCGCGAATGACCCACTAACATTTCAGAAACACTCCCGGACAGAGCGGCATCATTCCGGCCTCCCCCGAACGACCTTCCGAACAGTCGCCGACGCGAGGGTTGTCTGCGTATGCAGTCGTTTCCTTTCACGAGGGGTGCCTCGCAGTATGCAAAGCCGAAGCTTGAGTTGTGTCATCGACATCTAACAAATGATGTCATGAAGTGAGCGAAGGTGAATTATGTATGGAAACATAGATGTCTCGTGTGTCGCAACAGGTTTGGCGATGACTTACATTTACTCACCCGACAATGGCTTTATTCGGATGGGTGCCATATCCGATTAGAAAGTAGTCGGGCTCTCGGAGTGATGTATGATGGCAACGATGAGCTGATACTTCTTGCCTGACACTGCTCTCTAAATCACGTATGGCCTCTAAAATACGCATGCTGTACATGCGGATTCGAACTAGCCAGCTGTGACCTCGCGCAGAAAAAATAAACGAAGGTGGCTGCGTCGCCTGAATCAGCCTATATCACGTCGTGCAACGGGAAAATTAAGTGCCAGCACATTATGTCGGTTTGACGATTTCAAGAAAACTCATATTTACACTTGGATGCAGCAGACCCTCTTAACGTTTCGCATTTATCATCGCTCTTTAAAAAAAATCTAAGCATCAGCGATAGATCTCTTATTCAGATCATTCAGATCATCAATCCCGACAATCCTCAGGACACATCAACAAACACTCTTGTTGCTAGAGGATATATCATTTTGTCGATAGGCTTACCATCAAGTAACCGTATTGTTTTTATTACAAGTAAGTTAAGAGCACCAATAGTCGATATGTTAAGGGAAGAAACGTAATTGTTTTAATTCTCAGATTATATTTTCAAATAACAAAACATTGTAATATTTATTTTCTGACACCTAAAAGACCCTACTTTATGATAAGAATGTATTCCTGGTTAAACAACGAAAATTTTTTTTAAAAATAAATTTAATCTTAAACCTCTGGAAATGCACATACAGTCAACAACATAAAATACAGAGGGTATTTAAGCTGACACATGAGGTGCCTATACCTGACACCCTACTCAGATCGTTAAAGAGAAATAAGTGTAATTTGGGTATGCTTAGATAATGTGTACAAACAAAAAATACTTTTATGTAAGTTTAAAACTTGCTTTATTACCATACATTTTGAACAGTAATACTACACATTTCCTTCGCACTGATTGGCTGTTAGAACACATTATCATACTCATTCCCCCCTTAAAGTCAGTTGTGGGGTCTCAACATTCCCAATTACTTGGTTAAACGAAACATAAGAAATGCCATTTTCTTCTACAAATTATTATTTTATTCACACTTTTTAAACTGATTATTTTTAACAAATAATCCATTGGTTCTTGAACTACACAATCACAAATAAATGTTATTGATTGCTGAGAATACTGATGAATCTTTCTAGGAGCCATCTTTCACCTGGAGACAAAAAATTGTGTACGCCTTCTGAAGCTGCATGCTGAGTACTTTAAGTTGACACGTATGTCAACTATTGGAGCAACTGTAATTTACTAGAATCTATACCTGACAACCCTACTATTATTATAATTGCTCACTTTTTTCCACAAACAATTCGTAAAATATCTTTATTATTCATCCTGTATCCCAACAATGCATATAAACAACATAGAAAATCAAAGAGGACGTATCCTAATTCTTATGATCAACACTAACTCTTCTCTGCCTCCTGCCTCCTAGCTCTGCTTCAAATTTAGTCCCACTTTCTTCCATTCGGCACTCTTCATGTGGCTAATGCAATACGTTATAATCAATGCAGTACTTGATTGTTTCAATCAGTAAACAAGGCTCGGTAGTGCTGCCAGATGTACTCACGCCCTCCATGAATCACTACATAACGTTATGATAAGCTATTAAAAATATTATATCGACTATAGGTGCCCTATCAACTATAGGTGCTCTTACCTTAATAGTTTATTAAGTCATAACGCCAACAAATTATAAGTATAAAAATTCAATTTACATCGAATGATTTAACAATGTTATCACAACGAAATGTCTTTTTATAAGTCACTCATACTTTGCATTTGTTCCAATGTCATCAAGTTCACTATGTCAACCATGTATAGGCCAAACTCAAATTGGGATGTCAAACGCCAAAACAAACAATTAGTAGCAACGAATCCAATTCCGAATGTGAGCCAATGCATTAATTCTAAAATTTCCGAACCAGACCAACAAAACAAAAATAGCATCAAATTAGAAAGAGAGAAACTAAATTATTAATAATCAAATGTCGGTCACAATTTATATTGCTTGAATTCAACATTGAAAGCTATCCTTCATATGGCTAATTCACTAAGGATTTAAAAAGTGAAAATTATGTTCCTTTGAAATTAAAGGGAAATGGCGAAAAACGTGAAATCATCTACGGATTATCATGGCCCTCCTCAAACATTAGAGGCAATGTAAATTGCTTCTAGACATATAATTATTGTTATTATTGTTGTTGTTATTATTATTAATAATATTTATTTCTCTTATTTCTTAACATGAATTATTGCAAATGCGCCGACCCATCGTTCCGAAGACCAAGTTGGTACAATTAAATTGAGTTTTTAAGGGAAATGAAATGTTATTTTAAAAAGATCGAAAATCAGTGATATCCTTATGCAATAAACTTTAAATATAAAATATTATTATGGCAACAATCCATAAAAATATCCGAGGTAAACAATTTTCGTGCTTGAGACACAATACTGATGAAGCTTTTGAATCCTGGAAGGTATAAAATTACTGACAATACAAGGATATAGCATAACCGCCTCTGCCGCCCTAAATATCTAAATGTGACTTTCAACGGCAGATATTTAGTTTGCAACAATAGTTTGATAAACTGGAAGTACGTGTAAAATACATACTGATAACTATAGTGTAAGAACCATCTGCGTTCGTATTATTATCATTTATAGCCCAGTCAAATTAGACAAATAGAGTGAAAAATATTCCGGAGTTTTGAAGCTTGGTATGATCGTTGGTACCTACTGCATAACTTACGAAAAACAAGAAATTTTCAAGCATATAACTCTAAAATGGTTACTTTTACAACATCTTATAGGAACCTTTTTGTAGGAAATTTTATCGACTTTTATTTTGTGTAGAACATAATTTTCTGTGGAATTCATAATTGTAGAGTAATATGCAATGGCATAGCTCAGTTGGTGTCACCCGGGGAAAACAATGGTATCATCTCCCCCTCAAATTAAATATAAAATATCTCTTACAAATAGTTTATACATTATTTAATAAAAATATAAGATAATTTGCACACGCCATTTATTAATAATTTCTTAAAAACTAAGTAATTCAAAATAATTTAAATATGTTTAAATAAATAATCTAAAACAAAGAATAATGAATTATCAAATGCAAGTTTTTTTTATTTATGGGCGCAAACCTATGCATAATTTCATCAAAATCTATGCTAAAATCTATGCAAAATCTATAAAAGTTTCGAATTGGTCACCTCTAAATGGTGACATGCGGAGCGGACCGCCCCCCTGCCTCTCCCTAACTACGCCACTGGATATATGCAAAAAAACTTGAAAAAGCGCCTTTAAACGGCCGCCCTGTCCCCGGCTCACACCCCACACCACAAGATTTTTAGGAATTTTTAGGTATCAACAAACAATCATGCCAAGTTTCAAAACTCCTGGATTTTTTTCATTCGATCGCCATTTTTTGGTCTAATTTGACTGGACTATTATTTCTGCCCGAGGATTCGCCCTGGATGACTTCTAATCAATACAGGTTAACATTTTATAGCATCTGAGCTCATGCATGCGAAATCCATAGTTAGAACTCACGCTCACCAATAAATAGGTCTTTGAATAGGCAGAAAATTAAGTAATAATATATATTTTGGTATCTAAATAATAATAATAACAATAATAATAATAATAATAATAATAATAATAATATAAATAGTTTTAAAATCCTGCGTTGTAGTAGGTTCGGAAGCTCGCGGTGTGGCTTGATTTCTGATCATTTCCGCGTCCTCTATCGTTCACCGTTTTAAAATGCCGTTGATAAAGCTTACTAGTGCATGTTTTCACCTGCAAACAATAATCGACAGCGAAGTACACGAGTATAAATGAGGCAGTCTAAAAATCGTGCAATGTAAACTTTTCGCCTACCGAGGATGAAAGATGTAGAGCAAAGCATAGATTTGTGGCACTGCGGCACTTGGATTTTTGCGGGCAGTAAACGTAGAACCGTTTACAAATTTGCGACCATTCACTTTTTTGTCAAAAACTAAATCTCAGTAAACGTGATTTCATTTTATTGATATTTAAGGCAACTTCATGTCTATATACTGCAGAAAATTAGAAGTTACATTTAAAAAATATTTATTGTCTACATCTCTATTATCGAAGAAGTTGCAACTCAGTTAAATAAGCCCTTGCTCGAGCATAGCGCGATTTTAACAGAAAATTAGAAAAAAATGTTTATGTACTTTTGTTGTCTATCAGAAATCTATTGAAACCTTTCAATGCTGATACAAAAGGTTTGCCGTGCGAATTGACGGACAATGATTTCAAAAAGGCGAGAAAGTAAAAATCAGCGACGTAACGTTTACTATGGAGTGTATTTCGCAAGACTTACGTTACCACACATGATAAAAGTATGACCTTTTTTAAAAATCGAAGATGTTTTATTCTACCTGATGACCGATTCTGCTAATGAGAATATACCGGTGATTCTCGTGTCACTTCGAATTATTCTTTTGAAAACAAAGTGAACTCAGTTCCTTGAATAATTGCAACAAACGAGGACTTCGCCTCGTAGTTTCCTGAAAGGGAAATTCAACGGATGCGGCCCCCAACCTACACTACCATGAACCGTGCAGCATGGAAAACCGTCGAGCTGCCCGGCGTCCCGCCACGAACTTCCGAGTCCTACCTGCATTTCATTTGACGCCGGATTTCATACTCTTTTGTGCCGTTAATTATTCGTCAAATACCAACATATGTGGTACTCATGAATTTACCATCTCAAAACCGTGTAAAATTCGTGTAATTGTGTTTCATGAAAAAAAACTAAGTTAGTCCAATATCTTTAAAATAAAGAAAATGCTACCAAAATTCTCATAAGTACAATTGGTGAAATCCTATGTCCTGAATAGTTTGCTGAAAATTTAATCTCGATACCTTGAAACGTTTAGGAAATATACGAAATGGACGTTTTTATTGATTAACCTGCATACAGAAGTATGTGTAGTATATGTTAAGCATTTGTCAGTCTACGCCTTTTTACTTTCTCGAACAATGCTTCTTAGAATAGGGAAAAATTATATAATGCGGCGGGAAAAGTGCGGATTTTTTGTCAGAAAAACACCTTTTATGGTCCATGATATCGAAAAATTGAATTTTTCTTGCGCATATACGGAAAAAGGATCATGGACATTTGGACATTTGGACATCATGGACATTTGAATGGGAAATGGACCCCAAGCAACCGGGGTAGTATTTTTTTTTCCGGAAACTGCTGCCCAGATGTGTCATGCTCTCGGTACCATGAAGATATAAAATTTTGATTTCTTTCAGAAAATCACCTGCTTCCAGTTTTCTACTGACCACTCTCCATTTTTTTGCGCCCTTGACGCGGGTAGCCATTTTTTTGTCAGCAACGGCTACTTTTACAAGTCAACGCCCCCTTTTAGTTCCGTTAATACATTCGATGAGGTTAGCCCCTGCCTTTCAAAATCTTTACTGAACCGATTTGAGTTCAGTAGATGTGGTATTTGTTCCTGATGAAAATTTCGATTGTAATCCTCTCTATTTCTTAGAGGTAAATGGAAACCCCTGTCAGAAAAAAGCAGCCATATCGTGTTATGTGCTTGCTACTTATTTGTGATCTAGGCTGTCCGGGTGACGCCGCGTCGAAGGCTGAGGTGCCGACGTTTCGACCGACATGTCGCGGTCCTCTTCAGGGCTGTATTGCGCCAGGATGTTGGGCGCTTCGGTTTAAGTAGAAAGTGGGCCAGGCAGTGATAGGCCGAGGTGACGGCCAATAAGGCGCGACTACGTGGAGGGAGTGAAATCATGGACACGTTACCACACATGATAAAAGTATGACCTTTTTTAAAAATCGAAGATGTTTTATTCTACCTGATGACCGAACAATGTAGTCGCGCCTTATTGGCCGTCACCTCGGCCTATCACTGCCTGGCCCACTTTCTACTTAAACCGAAGCGCCCAACATCCTGGCGCAATACAGCCCTGAAGAGGACCGCGACATGTCGGTCGAAACGTCGGCACCTCAGCCTTCGACGCGGCGTCACCCGGACAGCCTAGATCATGACTCTGGCCGCGGAAGCCTTCGATACCATTTGCTACTTATTTGTAGGGCGTGTTCAGGGCGGAGAAATACGCGAGATGAATCTGTCAAGATAGCCATATTCGTTGAGACGCAGGGGGGAAAAAATCACTTAGGAGTTCTTCCGTAGTCTTTTGTGGACAAATCTTCCTTACCTTAGTAAAAAAAAGTCATTTAAATTACTCATTAAGAAATAACTATACTACTTTTAGTCCAAAGATCATTGGTTCCTTGTCCTGTGAGGATTTCCTTGTGAACATTTCTTGACAGGATCGCTAGCGTCATGTTCTTCTCAGAACGAACGAGTCTGCGCGACTCGTGCTGGTAGACAAAACGTGGAAATGATGTTCTTCATGGCCCTGGCTGGGAGATCAAGTATGGATTATAATTTCACATGAGTAGTTCCTTCATGGGCGGATAGCACTTCTCGAATGTTTTGGTCGAATTCGTTCTCCCTCGAAATTTATATTAGCAATTTCCAATGCGCGTAGGAATTGACAGAAAACAATGGCCTCCGGACATATGAGGGATATCTATGGTTTTGCTAGTACATTATTAAGAGTCTTGAGAAACGCCCTAGCTAAATTATTGAAATCATAGTACAGAAAAACCGCTTATTTTTCGCCGTTTAGTTTGCCCAATTTCGATCAGTTTGTTTACAGTCATAAAGGTTCAATATTACTTTTACACAGAGTATTATATCCGATTAAAATTCGTCAAATTCAGAAATAATGAGACAAAAAGTTGAAAATCGATCAACGAAATGCTGTTGACAATGACATGTGTATGATTATCAATATATAAACAAAAGGTTTTCTAGAAAATACTATTTCAGATCATGAAAGGCGAATACCTAGACTGGGTGGACCGAAGAATTATTCTGCATTTCTACAAAAATCAATAAGCAAGAATAACGATCGATAATCAGGAGATCAAATCGAAGCTCAGAAATGGAGTAAGACAGGGATACTCCCTTTCATCTCATTTATTCAACTTGTTTATAAAAGAAGCAATCAAACACTTTAAAAGAAAAACAAAGAACATAAAATTTAATGACTTAGAAATACACTGTTTAAGATATGCTGATGATATATAGCAATCTTAGCAAGCACAAGAAAAAGATTTATAGAAAATGAGAAGTAGCCTCAAAATAATTCTGCAAAGGTTCCTCATCAAAATTAACATAAAGAAATCTAAATTCATGATATTTGGGAAAGAGAAAAACTACAGATCAAATAAAACAGATAAGCAGAAATAGAATATGTACACAACTTTAGCTACTTAGGATGCACTTTCACCGAAGACAATAAAAGTACACAGAAATATGAATGCGAATTACACTAGCAAAGAAATCATTCCTAAATAAAATAAATTTTCTCACAAATACCAACCTAAATTTGGATATTAGAAAGAGATTTCTGAAAAGTTATATCTGAAGTGCCCTATTATACGGATGTGAAGGATGGACGCTTTTACAAACGGACAGGAGTCGTTTAGAAGCTTGTGGGATGTGGTTGGCGAAAACTACTGGAGGTTTCCTGGACTGAAAAATTTCTAATAATGTAATTTTAGAAAAAGAGAAGAAGGTATCCCTACTAAAAACATCTGGAGCAGGAAAGCAAAATTCTTTGGACACATTTTTAGAAATAACCAATTCTTAAACACAATTTCGGACTGTAAATAGTTGGAAAAAGAAGACGAAGACCTAGAGTGAAAATTTTAGAACAACTTCAAACCGAACTACAATTAAAAAACTATGCAGAGATGAAACGGACAGCTGAGGATAGAATGTTATGGCGGCAGCAACAAGGCGCTTTCTGGCCTTCAGAATGATAATGATGATGAAACAATAAATGAGATTGCTGATTCGCGGTGGCCGAGATCGTTAAGGCAGTAGTGTCAGCGATCTCGGACTCAAAGATCGCAGGTTCGAGTCCCGCCTCGGGCATGGTTGTACTTGTGTTCGTCCTTTCATCCCGTCATCACCATCCTATCATCATATCATTACATAACGTTAAACCCAATAGTGGTCGCTAATGACCTTGATGTTATTGCGACCTAAAATAACAAAACAAAATTGAGATTGGCCAAGAAAGCAAAATATATATTTACTCTTAAGATCGCTTTAAATCTGAATAAAAAATAACCAAGAGTATCAGATTCGTTTAACAAAGTCATTTTTCGAACGAAATTCACTCTGGCCACATACTTATTAGCTTTAATTTTCATGGCAATTTCATAATCTAAATAACTTATTTACATAAATAATTCATTAAATACATAAAAAAAATTCAGTAACTGTGGGTGTCCTTACCGGGTGGAACCCTCAGTTCCATGGTGCCTCCGAACTGAGGTAGCCCGTAGACCCTTCACAGCCTGTTTTGTTTCTTTAAGGTGATCTAGTCCGTAAATGCACGTCAACTCTTGACTACATTTCTACCTCTAAAATGGACCTGTGAAATGGCTACCATGTCACAGACGTTATAAAACACCCATGCTTTATGTGGGCTCAAATCCCATATAAGGCATAGGTGTTTTATATCCGCCTCCTTACATCAGCCAACGCCTTGATCAATTACACTAAACAATGAAATTAGTGTTTGAATTATAATTCCTAAAAATTAACATAGACCCGGAAATTATACAATTCCTACTATTTTTCGCTTAACTTGACGTCATCTATCTCGAGTCGTGAAAACTGATGTGTGAATTGAGAATGAAGGTACCGAAGAGGAATTACTTTTATTTATTGCAGCACCATCTACCACGAATCGAAAGAAAATCTTCAGAGAGGTTACCCGATTTTGTAGCAGAATTTAAATATGTAACACAAAATGTAGTTTTGGTCAAAGCTGCCCTTGGCCCACCCCCTTGGCATACCTAGCAATCGTGTCGAGCTGTTCGTTGCACATGCACATATCCTTGAAAGAAAGCATTGCTGGTAAGATAGCTGAGTCGGGGCTCTATGACTGGCAAAAGATCGACGCCCTGACTCAGTTCGTCTTGCCAGCGCTCACCTTCCCCCTCCGAATGGGAAGATACACGAGGAAGCAGCTGCTCACAATGGACAGCGCCCTGCGAGCGCATGTGAAAGACATCCTCTCCCTCCCAGAGCGCGCTTCCTCCTCCTTTCTCTACGGACACCGCGAGGACGGGGCGATCGGCCTCACGAAGGTGAGAGAGGAGGCCGATTTTTGGGCGATAGATTCTGCCTTCAAAATTTTAACGAGCCCAGACATTAGCCTCAGAAATGCCGCCATGGAAGACCTCGCCGCGGGAAGCAAGTCACTGTGCCAGATCACAACCTGCTCCCAACGTGAGTGCGGATTACCTCAACAACCGCCCCTTCCCCCGCAGATACGGTCTAGAGACTTTTTGGTCGCGCGCGCGTAACGCCACGGGCAGAGTGGGAGTACACTGGGAGATAGGAGAGAACAACGGCACCCTCGTCCCCCTCCCTCACCCTCCCCTCCTCTTACTGCCTCCCACGGGACTATCCTGTCACCCGGCTGGAGCCAGCGCCCGCCGATGCAGAGGCCATGGGCGGCGAAGGCCGCGACCCCAGTGCCACCGAGGATGACACCCCAGTAGCCGCCGGGGGCAACGCCACGGAGCTGACGTCGAACGGGCAGAGCGGAGGAGTAGGCGCCGCCGCGCCACCAACACCGGCCGTGCAGGACGGCGCGCGGGCCGATTGGACCGCCGCCCAGATGCAGCCACAGGACGCCGCTCCAAACGCCGACGCCGAGAGTGGTAGCCAGGACTTACACAGGGTAGAGCTGGCCGCCACTCAGCGAGTCGACGCCGACGGCATCCCAGTACTGGCCACAATTAACCGAACCAACGGCCTGAGAGCTTCGTCTGCGCAGCCAGCTTCCGTGCGTAGCGACGAGCCACGTGGCCCCGGCGTCGCCCTGGCGCCTCCACCCTCAGTTGTGCCAGCGGCTAGAAGGGACACCCCGGAACAGAGATCGGGCCCTCCACGACCGGACACGGGCGCCCAGCAGGAGCAGCCGCCGGACACCCGGGACCCTGACAACTACCAGGCACGCATGGAGAACAACAGTGCGGAGGTGGTCACCATCGGGCCCTCGGGGAGGTCGTCATTGGTGAGGCGTCTACGAGATTTATTTCAGAAGGCGCACTCGCGGCGATGGCAGTCCCAAAAGGCCCAAGGGATCTACGCGGGCGCTCTGGCGGGGGTGGGCAAGGAGTCAGGCTTCTTCACGCGGACCGGGGAGCACATGAGAATACCTGTGTACAAGTTTCTCTTCCCGGCCCGCCTCAACTCCGCTCCCGCCTTAAAACCACTGCCCTGGTAATAAGAACAAGGCTTGCCGGAAGGGCTGCACCCGCCCAGACGGCACAGCCGCGTTCGAAACCATAGGACATGTGACCAACGAGTGCCGATTCAATTCGGCACTGTGGCACGCTCGCCACAACAACATCTGCGAGCATTACAAAGAGGCCGCAGTGGCGAGCGGATGGAAGGTCCTTAAGGAAAACCAGGTAGTGGTGGATAGTGAGCGCCCGGATCTCGTTCTCGCGCGGGGGCTACACTCCATCATCGTAGATGCAACGGTAGTGGCGGCGCGCGCCGGTAAGCTGCAGGAGAGATACGAGGAAAAGAAGAGTAAGTACAGTGCCTCCCGCGCAGCTCTCCTCAGCGCCGGCTACGCCTCCGCCGAAATGATACCGCTGGTGGTGGGTGCCCTGGGCGAATGGTACCCCGGAAGCGACGCTGCGCTCCTAAAGGTCTCGAATGGCTATCAGCTGAAAAAACTAAGACAGCGTATCATAGCTGAAGCCATCACCGGGAGCGCGGCGTGCTACTTCGCCCACACAACCAGGCCCTACCTCGCCCCGCGCGAGTACAGAGAGACTGTTGACAAGATCTGTGCCCCCCGCCCTCACCGCACCAACGGCAGCAGCAGCAGCAGCAGTACCGGCGATGCACTCGCGTCACAGGCGCCACACTCGTCCCTCACAGACTAGAACTTTTTTCCTCAATATTTAAACTTTTTCTTTAGCTAGTAACTCTTTTCTCTCTCTCTCTCTTCTTGAACCTTTAACTTTTGTAATTTAATTTAATTTAATTTAATTTTTTTAATATTTCACTTTAATTCTTAACTGTTGTATTAGAAATTGTATTTGAAAAAGTCTGAATAAAAATATCCATATTAAGGTTTCGTTTCATTAATTTCTGTTGTAAGGACTGAATTTCTGGAGGTAGTTCCGGGCTCGAATTTATATATACCACTCATTATAAACTAAAAATTAATAATACGAATTATTAATTATAATACATTAATTACTACTTACAATCTGATCTATTGTATTTGCATGAGTATTTAGAGCCCATAATTTTAATTCTATCATATATCAAATTTTAAATCTTACTGATTTTACCATTTAGGTGTTGGACTTACAAAAAATTTTCCGGAACGTAAATTTCGAAATTATATGTGTTCTACTGCATTTATAGTGGCAGAAAAGGAAGTCTTCAATCATTCGCAGGAGCAAATCTAGAGAGTATTTCAGGTGGAAAGTATAATTTCAGTTCGACCCTCCCCTCATAAATATTTTTAAAACAACTATTTTGTAGTGGTAAGCATGAAATGAAAAATACATATGAGAGTACTTTCGATGTGATGCGATCAATTTATGGTAATAATTGATTTGAATACATTGAGTGTTTACTAGTTTTGAGACTTTTCGAGACTTCACAAACAAAATTCGCTTTAGATTAAAAATGGATCTTATGGCTCTCCTTGGATGCGCAACAGATCGTCGGTGGCCAGAAATGTTTTGTAGGGCGCATGTTATCATTTAGCTGTCAGTTGGACATCCCTAATACAGATCTTTCTATGAATACCTAAACGATATTCCTTTATTTTATTTTTAACATTTCTTGTATGTTGTTCTTCATAGATATTCTTCTTTTCGTCACTTGTCGGTACAACAAGACTCAGGAAGTCGATCTCCGGTGGCAGAGATCGCTAAGTCGGTAGTGTCGTAGCGATCTCGGGCCGAAGGATCGCGGGTTCAAATCCCGCCTTGGGCATGGTTGAATTTGTGTTCGTTCTTTCACTTCCTATCATCACCATATCATGTAATCTTCAAAGTTACCATATTGTTAAACCCAATTGTGGTCGCTAATGACCTAGATGTTGATGCGACCTTAAATAACAAAAAAGACTCAGGATGTAGTGAACTTTCTGTCACAGTAAACGGAAGACACTGGCCCAGATCCACATACATAACTAATTAGCACTTGAAGAACAAATTACAACATATTCTCAACATCGGTTATGGGGAACATAGTAAATAAAATTTCTAGGAGGAAAAATCGCCTCATTTCTGGGAATTCACATTACTCTACGAGTTTAGAGGTAAAGGGTCTCGCGAACAGTTTTTGTAACATTTACGGTTAATGAAAGGAATAGAGGGAACTGTGCTCTGCAGAGAGTTTTCTCACTTCGGAAAAAGGAGTTAATCAATGACAGTTTTGTCAAGGTCGAAGATTTCATGGATGCGGACAACAAGTTGGACTCGTGAAATGGGATCTAGCTAGAAAATTGGGAAAGGGTCTTCCCGAAAAAAAATCCAATGATGACTAAGAAGGTACAAAAATTGTGAGTGTTCCAACAACGCAAGAAGCATTGAAGAGAATAGTAAGACTACATTAATATATTTAGTGCGTGTGAAATATAAAATAAAGGGAGAAGAAACCACAAATATATTACAATTTTCAATTCGTGGCAAGTGGATATTTTCCTGTAGGTACCTCTAAAATAATACAACTAATCAATGATGAAAAACTATATTACACTGTCGATCATCGGATGTAGCGAGTCTCTGAAATAGTAAATAAAAAATGTTAATAGTTCAAATAGCACAAATCGTGAACCTAATGGAATTACTTATTCGTAATCAAAAGACATTTCATTTAAAAAAAGACGGTAGTCCCTAGAAGTTCACTTAACCGAAGTCGACTGTACTTTCCTTAAAAGTGGGAAATAGGGATACCTAGCCCAATATGCATATTTTAATTATTTTTTCTGTATTATCAATGTCCTTAATTAACAGCACCACCATAAACTATATTATCTGCTACGAAAAATTCAATGTTCGTATATTGATATTCAATGTTCTAATTGATGAACTATTCTAAAACCTACAAATGAGTGAAGTATCTCTACATAAGTTAGGGCACTTGATCCAAGTACTGCAGAAACATGACTGAAGATACACTACAGTTACTGCTATATATTAATTAGACATTTTCTAGCGGTCTTTCTGTTTATGCATTTTAATAGTTTTTTAATTCCTTTATTCTCCCGTCAACAATATGTAGCATCAGTGTCATTTTTATAAAAGCTGTGCGTCAGAGCCATCATTTTTCTATTCTTGCAATCTCGACACATTTCCTCAGCTATAGGATGGGAAAAGTTTCAGAGCTAATAGTGAAGTCTTCATTAGGAGGGTTTTCTTCCTGTTTGGGCGGATTTTCGACACATCCTAGATAGCTAGGTCGAATTCAGCCCTTGTCTGGAGAGTTTCTAGCGGCCGGCTGCTCTTATTGCTCTTAGTTTTTTATCAGTTTCTCCAATCAATTCCCGCTGAAAACCGTAGCAGTACCCTAACAAAGGGGCCACGGACCTTTCCCAACTTACATACTTATATGTCCTATCCTCACCCGTTACTTACACTTACAGCATTATATTACCACACATGTTGGGAGCATAGAGATTGTCCCGGCTGGGGCTGTGCCCCGTTGGTGGGAGATACCTAGGAGAGGAAAACTCGCAAGCCGACGCGTACGTCAGCGCTGGATTTTACCATTCAGTGTGAAACGCGATCATTCCTCGTGATAAAAACCTGTACCACACTTACGGGACTAAAGAACATACCAATTCATGATCCCGGAAACATGAAATAAGTAAATAAATAAATAAATTTTCCTAGAAATAAATATCTAACACACTACAACATCGTATTTTCTAAATCTACTTTGAGAATATATAGCAAAACAACATCATAAGTCATCGTTTTTCGGTGTACCGTCCTAATTTATCAGTACAATGTTACTTGGACTTACCCAAAATCGTCTTAAGGTTTCTTTGGACTTTAAGCAATGTTGCATCACGACATTATGAACATAGATACGATGCACACATCGCTTTCATTCTTATATAATTAGATTTTCATAATAAAAATTGGAGCGTAGTGTCTCTAATGTTTAATTTATGCATCGTGAGACAAACATAATTCAACCAACCAAGGATTAATTGTCAATTCTGCAAAGAAAATTTAACAATGATAAACATCACTAAAGACGTTTGTAAAAATGGCCTGATGATGAATGAACAATGACCTTCGAAACATTTCCACAGATCTCTGTTTTATTATTTTACTATATTATTTTACTGTTTTAAACCTGAATAAAAACTTGACTGTCTAAAATTATGCAGTTGAAACTCATTTAAACTTCTTAATGAATATATCAGACAGCCTAACTTGTTCAAATTCAAATGAAAGAGACATACAAACGTTTGGACAATGGAGATGGTACCACGTCTTCCTAAAAAAATGACAACACCTTTCTGCCAAAGCAAATATTACGCTAACAATTTCTTGTTAGTGAATATTTTACAAAATGTGTTAACAGAAACCTATGAAATGTGTTATTAGAAAAGTTATCTATTGCAATAATTAAGTAGAGTAAATAAAAAAGCGAAATCATTAACTGAAAAATATGCACGGGGTCGGAAGTCAACGAGTGCGGTACCTTTGAATCCGCGCTTCAGCAAGCTACAATGGTACCTGGAATGTAAATATATTGCCATAATATTAGAAGAGAGCCTGAAATTAATGGTGTAGATAGTTGCATCTTTCAAAAATATATCACAACAAGTACAATGCCCGTTAACACTGTGCATAGAGGAAGTGAAAAGATCTTTGAGCAGGAACCGAGGTGAACTACAGTAAGGAAGTCATCCGCCGAGAGCCAGAGACGGGATGCGAGATTTTCGGTTGCCATCTGTCAGTGGCTGGGAGAGAATAACGGTTCACTTCATCTTCACACGCATGCTGACAGAGTGAACTTGCCACACCTCGTTTCCAATGAAGAGACTCCAAAAAGGTGATGTCGACAAACGTTAATAGAGCAATAAAATTTAAGCGGAAATTAGTTGCGGACGTCTTTGAGCATAAAACAAAATGAGACCAGAAATATGAATCGTCTCAAAATTAATGATTAAAAGTATATTGCATGCCAGCCATAAATTCGTTTTCTGGCTACGGCTAAAAATTAGTTGTGTAGATATAATACAGAAGTGTGTATAGACGTTCAAATTTCACAAGGATGATCATTTAAGTACTGTCTAGAAAAGGAGAAAAGTTAAAGCAGGTCAAATCGTCCATTAAAATATCGCATGTTTATGCGCATTTCAAATCATCATGGACATAAAAATGACATGCCAAAAAATCGTCATTTTGCGGGTGAACGGATTTATTCTGAGCGGCATTTCGGGGTCGTACATTTCGGGGTCAAGGACAAATAATTTTTTCTCAAAATACCGGCTGTTTTGTGAACTAACTTGAAGAAATCTTTACTAGAAAATTATTCTATTTTTTAAACATATTTATTCATTTAAGATGAGTATTCCGTTTCCGACTATCCGTTCCTGATTTGAGAGAATATAAATATTCATTAAAATGGCGTGAAATTTCAAGTTTTGATATCTTTTTCAAATGGAAAGAACATGAATGTGTACCAAATCATCGATGTACACAACAGTGATGGCAATTTTTAACGTTCGCAATTACTACAGAAATACTACAACAGTTCATGGATAGCATTAATAAATGACATCTGCCAACCTTCATTAGCGGTATTATTGGCAATAATGTATGTACTTTAGCAATGCAATTAATGTAATACATTAGCATTAATGTAAATCGCCAACTTTTCTTAGCGGTTTACATCGAACATGCCATATTAACATAAAACTAGTTGAATATTATAAAAATATTGTGACATTTATTTATCACTAGCTCTTTTCGTCACATTTGTGGGAGTCCTTAGACCCTTTAATAGCGAACATATTTTAAAAATCTCTTTAAATTAATGTTTTCCGAACTAGCTTTAAAGATGGGCACTAACCACAGAAGTACTTGCCCCTGGAGGGCCACTAGTTAAACACTTGATTTAATATACTCTCTTTTACAAATGTTTCTCTTAATAAAGGGAAATATTTGTATTAAATATGTGCGTCCGTAACTGGATCCTGTGTCAACATGCTACTTTTAACATTTTTTATTTTTGAGACGCATGGATATAAAGTATTTATTTATATAGGTTTGTGAAGACAATCAAAAGTCAAAGAATCCAGAAACGTGTATTAAGTCATGAGTTTTTCAAATTCACATCGTTTCAGATATTTATTGGTATCCTTCGTCAGGTGTCTTGAGTATTAAAACTTCCTCAAACAGTTAAAAATTAGCGGTGGGTATCTACGACAAATTATATTGAAAGAAATGAAGAAAATTGAAAAAGCAAATTACGGACACACAACTTTTTTTACAAACTCCGTGAAGTTCGCCCGGTGACGGCGAGGCGAGGCGCGGCGCGGCGCGGGCGCTAGTTGCTGTTGGGAGGTCGAGGGACGGCAGCCCGGGCTGCGCTCCCATGGCATTGGCCAGGAGCGCGGGCGGCGCAGATAGCGGCGCCCAGCGCCGTCCCGGCAGGCGAAGCGCAGCCAATCGGCGGCGCCGCGCCGCGCTCCCTGCCATGCAGAACGCGTGATAATGCTATCACCTCGCCCAACAACCGGCGTTTCCGGACGGGTTGTGTGTCACCGCCGGAGGGCGATAACACCTGCCTGGGGCCCCCATTACTGGTTACCCACGACGATTCGGGGGCTTCGCGAGCGTCGATAACGGACAGCGGTGCAGTACATGCTCAGCAAAGCAGCCTTACTTCGCGACAGGCATGCTTCCACTTGCTTGACGCTAACAGGCGCCCACACACAAAATTAGACACCTTAAAAAAGCAGTCCCGTACAAAGACAGAAGGGAGTTGGAGCAAACTGTCCGCGTGCAAGACCTACAGGTCTTCTGCGCAAGCGCAAGATCAGCAAGTCGTTTCGAGGAAGGTACAGCGTGTTTGTGGTCACGTCATGTATGTCTTACATGTTTCTTCTCATTTTGCGTAACCTAATCTAACCTCCGTTGCAACAATCGAAGTAAACAGAGTCAATTACGTACTATATACTCTCTTCATTTTATCATTTACTTGGATGATAATATAATTAACTCTCAGATTTTCCGCTATCTTCCTATTTTAACTTACCTTTGAACATTTTACAGAACTCGAATTGTTTTGAAATTATAGAGGGTGAAAAACGAATACTCAGTGTGGCGGGCTGTACAGAAGGAAACAGTACGGCAATTCCCTTTTGGGGACTCTAGCAAATGAAGTTACAAAGAACATTTCAAATGTTACTAAGAAAGCCTTATTCTGCACTTCATAACCGATACTACGCCAACTGCTTCACTTACGGGGCAACCATGTGGTAAATGACTTCTGAAGCGGCAACGAGAGCGTTTAGGTCAGCGTGTTTGCCAAAAAGAATTGGGGCGAGCGAAAATTCTCTATTATACAAGACAATCGAGAACAGAATGCATTAATGTTAATACGTCAATTAATTTAGTACGCTACATACCAAATATCTTCAATATTTTTTTCGTATAAAAAAAAGCAACAACTCCCTGAACTGAGTAATCTTAAAAATCAAAGTATTGAGGTTGCCGTTCCATAAAGAACCAAGCATTGACTTGATAGAAAGACAAACTAAGAGATTTTTCTGTCTGGCAGACGTTGTTTGCCCTTCATCCCCCTCTTTCTCCGTCTCCGTCTCCCTCTCCGTCTCCCCGCTCTCTCTCTCTCTCTCTCTCCGTCCGTCTCAGTCTGACTGTCTGAGTGTGTCTCTCTCTCTGTCTGTCTCTACCTCTCTCCGCCTTCTCATTCACATTTAGTGGCAGGTTCTGCACATCTCTGAACAGGTGAGGTAACACCGAAAAGCGCCATGTGATAGAATTTTCAAGATCTCATCCTGGAGATTACGGTGTGAGAAAGGTTTTTTGAAGCTACTGGCCTCAAAATTGTAGTTTTTTAATGCCCTAGAATGCTTCGTTTAGGAGTTATTTAACGATATAATTCTTTTAATAAATGCTACCGAGTGTAGCGGGTTGCGTTTAACATGAATATTTAGCTTTGTTCTACAGCGCCATCTAGTGGAGTTACAACAAAATTAACAGCACATAAACCTTATGGGTGAAAAACACGCAGATGTGCCAACTTTCATGAAGATCGGTCACACAGTGTCGGAGTTAACCAATCTCATATACACCAACATCCCTTTACATACAGAGAGATCACGCTTTAACACTTCACGGTAGCAGAGAAACTAATGCGCCATAGCTGTCTCTGCTCGAAGGGTCGCGGGTTCGAATTCCGCCTCGGGCATGGAAGTGGGTTTGTGGTTGTGGCATGGTGAGAATCTACTAACCACCATATATCACCTTTCAACCCCCATCTTTCCACACCACAGCAGTTACTGTCTCAAAACCCGGATACAGAGAGCCACGATGAGCCTTCGCGATACCTGGGCACTTAAATAAATAGGCAGTTATGGAAATCTATGCGGTGGACCTAGCCAAGGTGAGGGAGGGCTTCTTCTCGAACAAAATTGCATGTGTACAAGCGGAAGGACGACTGCATGTTAAGTCGCTGGTAGGATGACCAGTCCCCGAGATGGCCGTAAAAGGCTAATAGGTGTCTTAATAAACTACAGAAAATAAATAAAGAAAACGATTACGGGATTTTTGCCAGTCCCTTGGAACAATATCTTAGTCGTTTCAGAGTTTTGCACTTCATTTCACCCATTAGCGAAATTGGAGATGAAGCGCCCATATTTACGCTCGCTATTACGAATAATAGATCGGCGGCATCCGAAATTTATGCAGCGTCGCAAAGACGCTCAGTTTTCCAATATTTCTTTTTAATGACAATTAATTTGTAACTTGGAAACAATACCTA
>JAHLJT010008446.1:96819419-96871402 GCA_031308135.1 Acheta domesticus | reverse complement strand
GCCGTTGCAAAGTAATGTTAGCTACAATACACCAAAATTATTTGCAAGACAAGTCGAACCGGTCGCATGAGAAAAGTGGCGCGGCAGCGCTCTTCCCACGGGACTTGCACGACTTCCTCCGCCGCCCACGCCCCCCCCCCGCCCTGCGCCCGCGCCGCCCGCGCCCATGCACCCCACCCGCACAGCCAAACGCCGCTCGGAAGTGTTCGCTTTCACCGACTATCTACGGCTCTGTTGCGTCACGCCCGTGTCCACTTCAACCTTTCTGCGGTGGGATTCTCGAAAAACTAAGTTTCTCAAAGTAGTCAGGGCCACGCGGAAACTCTGTACTATTTTTTTAACCACAAGCAGGATTATACTGTTCAGAGAGCATTTTTGAGCCATGGAATTTCTTTTTTCTAAAATACGTTAAGTAAATTTAATGTTGTTTTAAATGTCAATAAAATTTTTGAAGCTCCAATATTTTATTTAGAAGATTCGAGACACGCAAGTTGTACAAATATTATCAAACTTATGCAGACAATTCACTAGTCTTTCTGTTTTTTTCGCTGGAACAGGATGATCTTCAACAACAGTGACTTAGTTGCAGAAAAGAAACTTAAATCTAGACGATATAAGACGTCCGTGTAATGTTAACGGACTTTTCACGTTACGCACTGAAATTCAGAGTGAATCGATGTTTTACACGTAACGAGAAGCACACACCTTGATGTTCGAGCCAATTATCACTGCCATTTGTTGTCCGTTCTTCCAATAACTTGACAGAGAGGGCCACTCCGTCTCCATAAAGGTCAATAACCTCGACCATGATCAAAATGCCCGGTACTATTGCTTACACTCGAATAATACCTTCGTCAAAGTCTAAAATTTTAAAAATTAACATCAAATAACCAATGCGCACTCTGATAAACGAGTATCTCTTTGGAAATTATTCCACGAATAAATTAGGAAAACTAACCCGATAACGTGAACCTCGCTAACTCGGTCACGAAGGGGAAAAGAAAATTCGAATATACAGGACAGAATGTTCGAATTGACAAATACCTACTTCACATAATAAAGTTCTAGAACTGAATATGACTACTTTATTCTATCATACCTTTTTTTCAAAATTTAAATCGACCTAATTGATTTTGCGCATCATGTATAAACACAGAGAAACTAATTCACAAAGTAATGAATATTTTTAATGTTCATGGAAAATTGTGAATAGAATTCAGCTGAAGTCTGTCAGATTTTTGGCGTTATTGGAGGAGGTTTTTAGCCGTAACTGAGTGAGAAGGGGGCGCTCATTGTGTCGGGTACTAGGACATTTTATATCGCGATTCGCTACGTTGCATAGGTTCTCTGAGTAAGCAGTAAGACAGAAATGGTTTTACAGAAAATTTTTCATACTACATGACTACAAGAAGCACACGACGTCCGTTAACTGTTTGGCATTTGAATTTGCTATGGAAGTAAAAAGAGCACCGGAGAGGTATTTCGCGTCCAGAAACGAGCTAAAATTCTTATAAGGGTTACCTCATGTTTTGTATATATTAACAACGGTATATATGGAAAGGCGAAAAGCAATGGAGCGATCGAGATAATAGAGAATTTTTCATAGAGAAGCGCAAATCAACAACGTGAGAAATAGCGAGTGAAGTATAAAACGTTTTCCAACGTTTTGTTCAAAATGGAAGAATTTCCAAACTAGCGACAGGGTGTACACTAAATTCCCATAATGCGAAATCCTCTTGATTTCCATTTGTTCGGCGAGCGTACTGATCTGTATGAAAGCGGGTCATTTCAATTGGTAACACATGCATCGCCGAATTCTCCTCGAATAGATAAATGTTTCCAATGGTATTTGCTGAGAAACGTTGTTTCTGCACAGCAGTTTCTTGACGATTTCTGTTCTTCTCGAACTTCCAGAAGGTTGTGCTCACAGTGAAACGAAGCTCTGAGAATAGTTGTATGACCTAAGAAAAATCTCTTTTATCGGATACAAAGAAAAAAAAATGAAAATTTACGGAATTTGGGGGCATATTACAATAGGCCCCTATCGCGCGCGTTCCTGCGTTCGGGCCTGATTTCAGGCCATAAGACCTTCGTCCGCCATCCGTGCATCAGAATTCCAGTACTCTCGCGTCTTGGAAATGTGCATAATGATGCGGTGATTTACAGGCTGAGACGAAATCGAAAGTCACAACAAACACATTTTCTACGGGAATCTATTATGCTGAGGCCAAAGTAGTAGAGGAATTATTTATTGTGAGAAACATTTATATGTGTTTTTTTGCCATCGAAATTATTCATCTGCGCATAAAGTGCTTCTCTCTAGATAGTCCACAGCAAATCCATTCTCACAAATTAGGTAAGGATTCAATCCAACATTCGTCTCTGTAAAACAGCGTCATTTATTATACTACGACCGCAAAACTCACACAAAACGTAACAATCGATATGGTGAGTTTGTTAGTAATATTATCAAACTTTTATCTAAAATGTGGCATAAGACTATCCAGAGCCGAGTCCTTCATAAAATTATAATTATTATTTTATTAAAAACATAACTAATATTATTTATACATAGAATTATATACACTGTTTAATGCCGGCAACATGATATTGCATCATGGGAATAAAGAGTTAGCAGCAAACACAGCCGCCACTGTTAAAAGAAATTCCATCTAGCGTGATCGGGTAGCATCCGAAAGCATGGCGATCGGGTAGCATCCGATATACTTGGAGATATACTTGGAGTTCGAGTTGGAGACTGCGCAGAGGCTGGAAAGTACGCTAGGAGGCTTCGTGTTATGCAAAAACTCTAAGGAATTCGAGTTATCGAGGTACTGTTATAATGCTCCTCTTTTGCTTATGCTACCCACGTCACTCATCTTCGCATTCCAATTTCGCACAAAAATATCTTAGACAAAATATATTTATATCCCCTTTGCCCACCGCATCACACAAATAAGGACTCTACAAGTATTTCTCCTGCTATCTCAACTGTCAATCTTACGGAACTAAAATATTTTAAAGATTGTTCGGAACTGCCACGATATTAATGCACTCACAAAGCTACATCTTACTAGCAGTTTTATGTTCCTTATTCCTTAGATAGTCGGATGTAAATGAATCATATTCATTACATCATACATCATTTACGTGGAATAATATTACATATGTAACAACGCGTAATCCACTCTATCCGCATCACACCACGTCTGCCGTCAGTACAACTTATTTAATAAAATTCCATTTTAGCTCACTACAAAGGCAAATGAGTGGCACGTTTCAAGGCTCAATTTTACCAAAAAAAAGAGAGTTTTTTAAAACTATTACTTCGTGTTCGTAATAGCTATTTATATAACAAGGGATTTAAAAAAGCTTTTGTCACAAGGGAGAAAGGTTACACGTCTGGGACATGAGAGCGCGAGAAACTTAATTCTCTTTTACATTCCAGCCCATATACAATATTTTAGTTTTAAACCGTTTTGTATATTTATTTATTTTAAGTTTTGAAAACCCCTTCCAAGCTCAAGTAATGAACGACAAAGTGCATGGCGAACAACAATCTGGCTAATGGTCATCTAAACATCTTGACAATTTTCAGCACATTCATGCACTTCAAACATCTTAAATCAACAGCTATTAAAGATAATAATGTAATTCTTTTTGCAGCATGAAACCCATAAAATTCTCTAGGAATGAAACAGAATAGTTAATCTGTTATTAAAATTTTCAATTTCATGAACTAAAATGCCCAGAAAAAATTTATTTAAATTTTCTTTCTCAAATAAACAAGTCCTGACTCTAGTTTTCACAGTGTCTTTACCATTATAGTACATTCACTAGATAATTCAATTGTAATTAATTTAAAAAATAATTTTCAAAATACATAAATTTGTTGAAGAGTTGTGATGTTTGAAGTAAAATCCTACATTTTTGCATTATTTATAAATAAATTGAAAAAAAATTGAATATTTGATCTCGAAAGCATAAAAAAATCAAGTGTACGAAGGAAAACAATATAGATCCAAAATTATAGATTTTTCTCGGGTAGATAGCTACCTAAGATGGCCCTTGTTCATTTCCTGGATCACGCAAGAAAGAATAGCTACACATCGGATGAGTTTCTCCAGACGGAGAAATATTTTGCAATTTTCGTAAACACTGAGTTCACAAACAGTTATATCAGCGCTATTTTATAAGCAAACTTTGCTCTACTGGAGAAAAAATAAAGAAAAAATTGGAGCGGTTTTGGGAAAATAATTGTTTAAAACATGCCTATATTTCACGCATAATTACGCAAAAAACTACTCACATTTTTAAAAAAAATATACATGATCTTATTTAAATATATCTTTGAAGAGATTTCTTTATGAAAAATCTCTAATCTCAATATCGTAGTTGTACGGAGATGCGAAAAAAAAAAGAACTTATGCAGTTTCTACAATTTCAGAGAGTTCAACGAAAATTAGATCTGGACCTCTTTTAAGCGTACTTTGCTCTATCCGAGGAAAAATAAATAATTTAAAAATTGGAACTATTTTTGGGGTACTCCCAAAATTAAACTATCCGTCTCTTATTCTCAGGGTCTCGAGGTCGATCAGATCGGTCGAGGAACGTGAATTTTGTTGAAAATTGTCTGAATGGTTTATGCGCTAGCTTTGACCACACACGGATGGACCGTTTGCCGAAAACCAATTTTGGTATAAAGGACTCACCAAACGTGAACTCCTTAAGTTGTGAGAAGAAGTTACTATAAAAATATTATATATTTGTTTATACTATATATTTATATAGTCATATATTTACTATTTACTATATTCGATAGAGCCCAGAAGACTTTTTCTCATGAAAAATCGCCATTTTACTCTGCAGCATTACAATACTTTCTCTTAATTAATAAGTAGTAGGGAAGAATGTAAAAGTGTCTTCTATAAATGTAAATATTGTGTTTATCAATAACATATATGTTATTAAAGTCGTTAACATGAATGAAAATAGCATAATTTATCTAGAAAAAATCAAACGAAATTTTTCAATGATGTAAAAATTAAATCATCGGTAATTTATTTATCTCGAATGAAATTGTTATTCGTGTAGTTACAGATGTAATCCAATTAAACCTTTCTCTTTCTTCCTCGTCGTAACTTTGCTACACCGATTAGAATTCCAGTAGTATCTTCTACTACATTGTTCGACCAACCGAATGATCACGTATTGTATTTCATTCGAAATATATTTATGATTACCACCAATGAGATTCTCTAGGATCTTTACAATCAATCCACTCTACAATCTTGATCAACCATTGCCATTGTATCTTTTCGAAACAGCGGCATTTTCCGGAAAGAAATCCCCAATCCTTGCTTCAACTTCAATCCTTGCTAAACTCAACAGGACTGTTCAATAAAGTATACGTTCCATAGATTTTAATTAATGTCAAGAAACAGTTAAAACTGTGTGGGAATGTATGGGGGAATGTTCATCTGTCCACGTTTTCTTATGCTCTTGAATCTAAACCCTGGCTTCAATACTAAATATAATTGGATTTTGAATACTTGTAGCAACGAAGGTGTCTGACAAGATTTGATAATATGACAATATTTGCTCCCGTGTAATAAAAACTATTTGGAAGAGCAAATTATATCTATATTTTGGCTCTTACCCCTTTCCTCGACTTACTGCCGTGACGAGTACATTCCTTTTTGAGGAGTATAATATGAGATTTTTCGATTTATTTAGTATCTTCTGACGTTTGGTTAGATGGGATGTGATTATCGAATATGGAAGATTCAATACCAAAAATTAAGTTCTAACTAGGCTCCCGATTGAATAACATCAGAAGTGATTCTAATTTAATCGGAGTACAGAATGATTAATGGAGCTAAAGATTGAACAAACTGAAGAAAGAATATCAGATTTAATGAAATATGTCGTGCACAGTTTTACCATCGATTTCCATTAATAAATCTGTAAACAAGACGATACAGGGAAGAAGAAGACAACACCAAGGTTGTCAGCTTTTAGGACTCATAAGAATTCAATCCGATATAATGAACAAATCGAGTCACCCATTGAACACTTTTTATTGGAAAATTTTCAGTTTTTTTCCAGAGGCAAAACAAATCAACAAGGACAATACATGCTATAATGCGCGCGTGTATGCTACTTATTCATTCCAATGAAAAGTTAATATTCACATCTCATTTCTGTGAAACCAGAAACAGATGCATTATTATCATTGTATGTACTCCACAATAAATTAATGGATAATTTTATTTCAATTTTTCAATATCGAAATGTTAAATTTAAGTATCTGAATTCGTTATTTCCCAACTGAAATAAAACAAGCGTATAATATTATAGTGATAATATTTCATTAGCATAAAAACGGCTACTTTGGCCATGTGCTATTACTTTGTCGCGAAGAAAACAATGACTGAACCGTACGCGCAAGCAACTTCAGGATCATATACAACTGGCGATCCCACAAGGCCTCACAACTTGCGAAGAGAGCCCACTATAACAATCGCCATTATGTTTGGGACGAAGTAACGCGCAATTGGGACAAAGTAAACCTTTTTAGGAAAATTCCAAATAAACAAATTATAAAAGTTTTTCGCGAATAAAATATTCAGCAGCAGGAAACATAAACGAAAAATGTTATACATGAATATCTTAAGTACCGAACCCGATGCCGTGAAACTATTCTTGGCATTCTTCTACGGTTACGTTTTTAAAAGAAGGGAAGAAATGTATATTCGCGAAATGCCGAGCGATGTATAATAATTTTGAAAATAACTCAAATACGTAAAAAGAAGAAAACGGCTGCCAGGTTTCGGATGACCTCACACCGAGGAGTTAAGTCGGGGAGGAAAGCTCTCCAGAATGTTTTCCAAGCGCAAAAACTTACATAAACCTAAAAACTTCCCAAGGCTCTACAGCGAAGACTAATATTATACCTTCAAGAGTCTTAATATTCGCTACTCCGCTGTACAATTCTTTGAGTTGAAAGCAGCCACCTCCATACACACGCACTAGTAGGCGTATATCCGTACAACGTGCCCACGCACAGAGTGGGTAGATTGCACGAGTACGCATTCGTTGCGAACATATATTAACACAAGGCCCAAACTTCATTAATATTTATCTTCTCAGTGACGCATCGTTGTCTTACCAATATAAATCTATTCATGATCGTTGGAAACGATTTTTTAAAATGTTTTTTGACGGTTTAAGCCCATTTTCAATTTTAGATCATTTTAAAAACTCAAGGTTATCACATTATTATAATTTACATATTCTGTTTTTTTAATTATTTTGAAATATTTTCCTTAATTGTTGGTCACTACTTATTTTCGCCCATTTACACTGTTCTCTGATTTTTACCTTCTCTTTACTACATATAAGAGTAGTAAAAAGAATTAGTAATGCTGCAGCGAAACTGCGATATTTTAGATAGAAAAACTCATATTGTGGATTTCTGATATCGAAAAACTAGATAGTTCATAAATTACTTCCAATAACATTGCGTACCTTACCCTCAGAGATCCAGTTCTTGGGGTCCTTGGTACCGAAAAGTAGGTTTACAGTAAAACGGCGTGCTTCCATCTGTTCGTCCGTATGCCTGTCAGTCCGTCAGTCCTTTTGTCCGTTTGTCTATCCTTCTGTCCGTATGACCGTTTGTTTGTTCATCTGATCGTATATCCGTCTGCTTGCCCGTCCCTCTCTTCGTCCGTCCCTCCGTTCGTCCGTCCCTCCGTTCGTCCGTCCCTCCGTTCGTCCGTCCCTCCGTTCGTCCGTCCCTCCGTTCGTCCGTCCCTCCGTTCGTCCGTCCCTCCGTTCGTCCGTCCCTCCGTTCGTCCGTCCCTCCGTTCGTCCGTCCCTCCGTTCGTCCGTCCCTCCGTTCGTCCGTCCCTCCGTTCGTCCGTCCCTCCGTTCGTCCGTCCCTCCGTTCGTCCGTCCCTCCGTTCGTCCGTCCCTCCGTTCGTCCGTCCCTCCGTTCGTCCGTCCCTCCGTTCGTCCGTCCCTCCGTTCGTCCGTCCCTCCGTTCGTCCGTCCCTCCGTTCGTCCGTCCCTCCGTTCGTCCGTCCCTCCGTTCGTCCGTCCCTCCGTTCGTCCGTCCCTCCGTTCGTCCGTCCCTCCGTTCGTCCGTCCCTCCGTTCGTCCGTCCCTCCGTTCGTCCGTCCTTCCGTTCGTCCGTCCCTCCGTTCGTCCGTCCTTCCGTTCGTCCGTCCCTCCGTTCGTCCGTTCCTCTGTTCGTCCGTCCTTATGTTTTTCCGTCCCTCTGTTCGATAAAATACGTTCTGTTGCAGCAACACTGACTTGCCGTTTGTACAAAACAGGAATAACGACGGAATGGTTGTTGACAAAGATAACTTCAATTATTTCCTCATGACAGAATTGGCTATACAAATTTCTTTAACATAAAGAACAGATATAACTGTTCGAAGTGAATATTCGGGAAGGCATTTTTCCATTCCTTTCTCCGTAAAACATTTTTAATTATTAACAATAAAATACAATTTCAACGAGAAAATAGACTTTCCATTCTAAGATTAGAGCAACTTCCAGATATGGTTAAGGCAATTTTTGGACTATTTTAGTATATTTTGTGATCTTTCAATTCTCGATTTTCCTAGCCACAATTATATAAAAAGCGCGACGAAGGACTGCACCGATTCGGCAAATGATTCAATAGCGTTAGGGCCTTCCATCAATTATATACCACTTATCTGAATAGACGATTTTGAAAAAGTTGATTAAAATAACTTACTATATTAATTATTTTCAATATGAGACAATTATTGATTATGCTTCACCTATTGTTATAATAGAATTTTCTTTAAAGTATCGTACAAAACATATAATTAAAATTATCCCTTTAGCTTCACAATAAAAATACAAAAATCTATAATCATATGTATAATACACCATATGCAATAAATTAATTTAGTAAAATTATTTTCAAAAAGTACTGGAAACCTTTCACACAACAGTGATGGGCTCATAATAGCACACAGGATATTGTGCCGCCATGTTTTGGCTCGGCAAAACTTGGCTGCTAAAGCGCATCCTCGTGTGCACTGCACCTTGTTACTTACACTATCCTTACCATCTTCAGAAATTTAATTCGAATCGGGAATCTATTAGATACAGGTTTTTCTTAAATGGGAGTAATTTCTACTGGAATATCGTTTCGTACCAGTATGCATACTATACGCTATTGAGCTAACAACGGTAATACATTTACAGAAAAAATGGCAATGCGAATGGCAAACAAAATAAGTAATAACAATAATAAAATAAAAGTAAACCTTTTAATATTTCAGAAAAAGTTTTCGGTCATTTATGAAAAATTAATTTCTTCTAATTGGTAAATCGTAAAATAATTAATTTGCGCTTGGGTTTGTGTTTGATAGGCAGGTGCTTGTTAAGCTGTCAAGAAAATATGGCAATTGGCTGTGAAATCATCACCTGTTATTGTTTTTTCAATTATATCTACAAAGAAAATACAAGGAAAAGGTTGCTTTATTACAAGAAAGCAGAGAAATTTCCACACAGGTAGAACTTATCGGAACATTGTGTTTTTACATGCAGCTTTTAACTAAGAAGAAATATAAACCGAAAGTGAACCAAATGGATTATTTTGATTATGATGTTAATTTATAATCATTAACTATTCACTTTCGGTCGAAGTGACAGCAGGGGGTGCCCAGGGAGATCCTTACCGCAATGAAAATTAAATCAAAACGATTGTCTTTCCTAGGAAAAGTAGAATACAAGGGCACTGATCCAATACATCACGTATGCCTACTGTCTAAGAGCGCTAACCAGCAAAATTTGCCAAACAATCGGTTCTCCATACGATAACACAATTATAAGCGCATAAGGAAAGGGAGTTATAGTACGGCATACAAGGAAGTGTAGTCATTTTACTTTCATGAACATCAGACACCCAAGATATATACCTCTACTTTCCTTTTTTTAAATTGTTAAAAATCCTGAAGTCTTTGCATCTTAGCTTTCTTAACACGTTTTAAAATGACAGGAGATTCAGTGAGGATAAACCGTTTCGCGAGTGACCTTGACGATACGTTTGAATATATTTGTATAAACTATTGTAACATTCACAAAGAAACACTAGTACGCACACAAATATTACTTGGCATGCAAAATTGGCTCCAATGAACATACCTTCGAGGGTATTCACCTCTTTATTAATTAAAAAATAAAGTACACAGACGACAGTATCGGATCCACAAAACAGGGAAAGTATTAGAATTCTCACAAATAAATAATCATTAAAACTAAGTAAATCTTGTTCACTATTGTCTGATTAACATATTTTATACCAAAACACGCACACACAAGTATTTACTAATTCCTCTGTTGGATCCGCCATTGATTCGAGCAGAGAAGGGAACCGGCGAAGTATCTACGATATACAAATGGGAACCACAAGAAAAGGCAATAGGCGCCGGTGGGCCGGCGTAGTTACTCACCGTCCTGGGTGACGCAAGTGCTGGAGAGGGGGCTGCTCGGCGGCCGGCGGCGCCTGCAACACGCGCAGCAGCGTCAGCACCGCCTGCCCAGCGCGGCCGGACGCGCCAGCGCCGCTTCCGCACGCCCCGCGCGCGCGCACGCCCCGCTCGCTCGCGCCCCGCTCGCTCGCGCCCCACGCGCAATGACAAGCCGCCCCGCCGCGCCGCGCCCGCCCTCGTGCACGGGAGAAAATATGAAAAAGCCATATTGATTATCTCGTCTGTACTGTTGCCCTTCTTCGAACAGAACGGCCCGCTGGAAGTGAAGGACTAAAGGTCAAACTATTGATTCCCTGGCTGTGCTTCTCGGCACCGGTTCTAGCGTCGTCGTCGCCGTCGACTGCCCGTTGCCAGAGAAACGCGGGCGGACAGACGAACAGACGGCGCGCGGCGGTCGGGCGGGTGGGTGAACGAGCGAGCGAAAGGGCGAGAGAGCAGGCCGGCGCGGGAACGGGCAAGTATGCGGGAGGGCGAGAGGGTGTGAGAGCGAGGGAGTGAGCGGAGGACGATCGGAGAATTGGCAATAAATGAGCTGGTGACCGGGGAGGGGGCGAGAAAGCAGACCAACCCGAGAGCAGGGAGGCCGACAGAGCGGGCGGATGAGCGGGCGAGCAGGCGAGCGAGTAGGTGAGCGGCTGAGAGAGTGGTAAGCGGGCGAGCGAGCGGGGGGAATGGGCGGGCGAGCGGGCGTGCGGATGAGCGACGAGCGGGGAAGCGGGGGAGCGACCACACGTCTGCCGTTCCCCGCTCACACCTTCCTCGTCTTGCTACCCCCGCACGGCTGCTCCACCTTGCCTCCACCCCGCTCCCCCGACTCACCCCGTCCACACTTCCCCGCCCCGCTCCGACGAGCCAGCCCCGCCCTACCCTACCCACGCCCCCCATGCAGCGCCGCGCCGATGCGGGGTACAGCAAGCAAAGTTGATTCAGAGAGCTCCGGGGCCTTCAACGAAAATGCAAATTTGACGAAAGGGAATCTCTGCCAGAGAAAAATGGAACCTAAGTAAAAAACAATGCACAAAATTAGCAAAAGACACTTCATTGAATTTGAAAGTCTTTGTCTTTAACTGTCCGCATCTGTTCTCCCATATTAATGTCTTCTAATGTAATCTATGTTTCTGATAAACGCGCCTAAAATACCTTCATAAAATCCAAAATTAAAGGATAGGGAAAACGTGAGCGTACTAGTTCTTCCTGTATTTAGGAGGCGGCACTGAGAGGTGCAAAGCACAAGCAATAAATAATAGAAGTAATATAAGCAATAATTCATGTGTATAATTGAGCTTGTTTGCATGAGCTTTATTTTATATTTTTATATAATTTTATGCAAGTTTCTTAAACATTTTATTATTGTATTATTGCTCTTGATAATTTCACAATTCTTGAGCAAGTACACACCGTAAAAATAAAAAATATATTAAGAAACCTAACCATAGGAATTCGGTGCGGGTCTCGGGATCAAATTCCCGTCCGCAATCCAGACCCAGATTACTTTAATTTTGCTTTAATTTTTTTTACGAAAACGCATCGAAATAGAACTAAATGTGAGCGGGTTATAGCGCTAATATTGTTTAATGTATGAACCATCATTATGCGTCATAGATGTCGCGTGAATTTTCAACATGAAATTAATTATATAAGTACACTACCAATTTGACATTAATTTTGACATTAAAAATTTACTTCGTCAAGACTATATTAAATGTTTTACAGACTTTGGACAAATTAATAAATGCAATATATATATATATATATATATATATATATATTCCAACCCTTGGCGGAAGTAAAGTGGAATTCCTAAGATTAATGTATTTATGCTCGTGTATATTACCCTCCTTAGTACATCGTACTACTTTTACCAGTGGCAACGAATTTGTGATATTCCACAAGTTCCTGGCTCCAGAAGCTTACGTTTTCATTCCTATGTGTCTGATGTTCGTCTCAATATTAGACGACATGACAAACAATTTCTCTGAAGAAGAATGAAGAGAATGAAGAAATTGCTTATTTCTGCAAAGAGAAAAGCTTGTAATCTATGAAGATTTCAAAAATGAAATGAGATGAACTATTTCTTAATCATTAATGTTATCAGCAGAGCAATGTACGAAGCAAGTAGTAACCTATAATTGCAAACTAGAAGAGATTGCAATATATTTTAATTCATTTCAACATACCTTTATAACAATATCAAATAAATCAAAATCACAGAAATGACAGCATACGTAAATTTAAGAAAGTAGTTGTCTTAACTTCAACCAAAGTAACACCAAAAGCTTTTTTACCTAATGCCTACAGCATATAAATTCACATTGATTATTTGATAAACCGATAACTCGATAACGATTTAATTTATTGTTTACATTAATTTAATAAAACGATATCGCTATTGCGATCTACAGCAAGCAGTGCAAGTGTCCCTCCACTCCTTCCCGGCTGACATACGCAACTTCTCATTCAAAAAAAGAGAGCAGTAGTGGCTGTAGAATTGAATCATCAAACCTTAAATGTTCTTTCCGAATAGGCGGAAATTTTGCAGAAGATCACAATGAAAGTTGGGAGGAGTCTAATAATAATACTCCAAACATTTTGATCATAGATTTTCTACAAATCGGATTTGAAAATTTCTTTAATATGTTACAGTAAGTAGAGAGCTCAAGTATGTCAAAACCTCATTTGCGGCACAAGAACCTTATTCTGAGAAGACGATATCATCAGAAAATTATGTAAGTGTAAATGATTTGTACGATCTATATAAAAGTAAATGAAGTGCTCTTATGGGTGCTCGTATGAGTGACTGACAAATATAGTGAATGTAACAAAAATAACAATAAAGGCATATGCAAACGGAGAAAAGCATTAATAGCGAGTTAATATAAGGTGAATAAAATGAGAGAATTAAAAACATTAGACGAACAATTAAAATAAAATAGAATACAGAAAAAATGAGAGCGATGAAATCACTACGAGAAAAATACAGATTCTAAGAGGAAGAAAAGGAATAACCAGAGGAATTGCTCATCCTAGTGTTCGTAAGAGCAACTTTTGGGTAAAAATTCCAATGCAAAACTTGCAGTACAATTATTTCACCAAAAATATCCCGTGCAAATTTTGCGTTAAACACAAAGAAACGATATGGAGTTACATAGAAGAGGATATGCTATTATGCAATTATTCCAGTCCAAAATACTGGTGCGTGGGAAATAATAATAACTAATAATTATAAACAAATAATTTTGACGCATCGCATGTGGTTCGCATACAATCGCACATTCTCAAAGTCGATTATGCACGTATATAAATATATTACCTACTGCGCGCATGCGCAAACACACATGCGCACGCAGTTTTCTCTTTGAAAATGCATGCAAGCAATGCGAGAAAGTATTACAAATACGACATAGAAATGGCATGATTAATAGTATATTTGCTTCTCTTGGTGCAATGACTTTTCATAGTGTAGAGAGGAATTCAGATAACACAAAAAATAGTAATTAAAAGAAGACTGTAATAACACGTAAGTCAAACGTGAAGTGAAACTAGATAATCAAATGAACAATTTGTATGGGGAATTTAATTCATTTGTTTAATATTGTGAGAATCATATATTGAAGAGCTAAGAAAATATTTTAAAAACATGCAGGAAATTTAAAGATCCAAAAGACCTATATTATTTTCAGTCAGTAAACAAGTACAAACCACAATATCATGAGATGCAACGTTAAACCAAATCTGCAGGACTGTCTTCTATATCAACATTAATTCAACTAAAGATATTTATGTATATATATATATATATATATATATATATATATATATATATATGTGTGTGTGTGTGTGTATGTATATATATCAAATATAATATATACAAATAAAATATATACAAATCGAGTAGCTTAATTGAGCTGATAAATTATCTTCGACGAAAACAAATTTGCATAGAGCACAAATTTTTCAGTCTCAAAACTCCTTTCTACCTACCGCTCTGACTTCCTCGGATTTCTAGGTTAGGCAGTTGAAAACCCTAGTTTTAATTTAGTTTTCCAGAATATGAGATTTGTACATTTTGACAATTTCACGTGTCAAACTCTTTTCAAGAAGCAAAACACTCTAGGACACTACAAATTACGCAAACTTAACAAAATTGTTCTAAAATACACACTTTGAAACGGTGTTCGTGCAAATTGATGACAAAATTTAAAATTATTCATTGCAATTTGCTTTCAAATATTTTAAGTCATTTTGAAATTAAAAGAGATTTCACAATTCAGTTTTGGTAGAAATCCCATTCTACTGAAAATAGTTACTGCCAGTGACATTTCTTCAAATATATTTTGAATAAAGAATTGAAAATCGAGCCATCACTGTATATTACACTAACCTGGGGAAAAAAGTAATGCCAACACAGGCCCACGCACCTGGAAATGCTTCCTGAAGTCTTGTATTCTGCAATGAAACGTTCATACACGTATAACAAATCTTTTGTATCGACATCTAGCACACCTGATCAATCGTTCACTGGACACTTTGTATTCTGGACACCACCTTTCTACTTCCGCCTCACTCACTCACTCATACGGTCTTCGAATGACGATTCTGTCAGTGACGATGTAGAGAATAACTTTCAAATCAGTTCCATGCTTGGAATGGCTCTCGTTTCAAATTTGTCATTTATAACATTCTAATGTAAATGTCACTATGTACTACCGAACTGTCAAACAATGTCAACTGGTATTTATTCTAATCTACATTGACAGTCATCAAGCAATTGAATGGAAACTTAAACAAAAAACTTCAATATACTCAACATCCTTATTACCGTTATTTTTAAAATTTATGCCAATACAATCGCGAAATATATACCCCATTTTTATCACATGACTTTCCCAATTACTGCAAGAAACAAAAGAAGTTCAAAATCACACACATTTAATAACAAATATTAAAAAAACTATTTCATATTTCACTAGTTATACGGCGGTAATTATTAAGGTATAATTAAAAGCGACATCATAATCACTACACATTTCGGCATTGTCTTATGATTACGCGGCTTGAATGACACTTAGTTTTGTTCCTTTGTAAAATTATTTATCAAAAAAACAAATAATAGGTAGCAAAATTCAGTATTATTACTGAAATTTCAAGTGGCGAAACACTATGTAATGACTATAGGAACCAGTAAAACGTGACAGGTTAGTTCCCTAAGATGAGTCACGCGAAATCCCACGTCTCGACCAGGGCACACAACTAAATACATACAAAAATACACCTGCTATCCTTCCAATGGTTAATTTTTACTTATTATTATATCGGTCGCTTTGAATGATACATCACTAATCTTCCAGTTATAACTGTTCGTTTCAAAATACGTACAGGTTTGCAGGAGGACTGCGCTTGCCGGTGCTCCGTTGTTTCTCTTCTGGCCACCAATTGCTGAATGCTACCTGTAAATTCGCTCCGTCTACCAACTTCACCTGTCCACGTCGGGCAAACAGGGAGGGAAGTGGAATCAGCGCGTACACCTGCAGTGAACGCGCTGGCTGCGTTTCCCCCCACGGTAATTACTCACCCTTCACCACGACTCCACCTCTAGGTCTATGAAACGATTATGGTACGAAGTTGATTTGTTCGATTACATCACTATTTCACAGTTCGTGCAGTATATGCCACAAGATAACAACAATTATAACTGAGAGGAAGGAAATGGAAGTATTCTTTGTTTCTTTCACGTAATGCGGGAAGATCATTTTTATGAATACTCTAATTTCTTTTGCAAATAGTAGAATTATTAATAAATATTTTAAAAAAATAAAATTTGTAAAGCATGATTAAAGCATTCCAAGTTTGAGCACAAATAAAATTATTTCGAGAAAACCGACTGTGAGGAAATTCCGATCAATAATACCAAATAATGAGAATATAACATATTTTCGTAATACAGTAAGTACTGTTATATCATCACAAGACCACCAGGGAACGAAAAGCCGCTCTTAACGGCGGGCGTCCGTGAAGGATTTAACAGCTTGCCGACCGTTAACAACAATCGAAACAAATGACTTGTTGGTAAAGATAGTGTATGAATACTCTTCCAAGAAATGATTTCTTATTTATATGAATTCTTATAAGAAGATGGTTTTACGTAAGTATTGAACGACACAAAGTTGCTATCACATAACAAACTTGGTTAGTTATAAAACTCGGCTAAAGCCTCGGTAAGCAAAATTCAACCGCGTCTGATAAGTGTTTTGCATCGACATAGTGACCGTATTAACTATTACTAAATATTTACAGAAAGTAATGTCTGAATGAATGTAATCCAAGAACACGTCGATTCAAACCAAGGGAGTTTTATAAATACATATTTTCTAGGAAATCAGAAAAGTCGGTTCATCTCTGCACTGTAAAATGAAACTGTAGATAAGTTTTCATCCGCAATTTTGTCGCCATTTTCTACAAACAATAATTTACATGGATTAGTCTTCTGATTTTATTGGTTTTGTCTTGAACATCAATATATTTATGAATACTACTTTTATTTCGTGAAATAAAATAGTCCAAATTTTTAGCTTTGTCTCTGCGCAATAGAACCGTGCAAGAGTAGATTAATATATGGTGAAAATATGAATTTCAAAACTTGTTTATGTGAAAATGAGAAATTAACAAAAAGGAACAAAGCACGGCAAAACAATACCAAAAAGTCATATAATTGAAAAATAAAGATTGAAAAACAGAATGTGTGGCTGTACATCGCCTTGAACATTATGAATTTGGAGTTATCTTTTGGTCTATTTCTATTGCATATTGCTGTATTTCACTGCTTCAGATATTAAATTCTAATAGAACCTTTCCAGAGAGTTACTGGATGCCTTTATTGATGATGATGAAAAATAATAATAATAATAATAATAATAATAAGAAGAAGAAGAAGAAGAAGAAGAAGAAGAAGTAGAAGAAGAAGAAGAAGAAGAAGAAGAAGAAGAAGAAGAAGAAGAAGAAGAAGAAGAAAAGACCGAATACTTGAAAAGACACGACGATGTGTAGTTACCCTCCACTGGCAGATCTGTACCGCCCTCGAACTTCCAAACACATGCCCCAAGTGGTAAGAACACTCACCAAAACCGGCGACATCGGTTGGACGCTAGACAATATTGTACGATCAACAAATTCAAACGGATCGCACGATAGCGGCAAAACAAACCGGATATAGTTATCCGGGATTTGGAGAAAAATTGTATCTACTTGTCGATGTTGCTGGACCTTGCGATCAAAATGTCGTATTCAAGGAGGCAGAGAAACGTCTTAAACACAAGAGTTTGGAAATCGAGGTAAGCCGAATGTGGGGCGTAAAAGCACTATCGGAGCTCTGGGATTTGTTCCGCAAAGTTTGTGTAAGGACTTGGCTAAACTTCTAGGTCATTCAAAGGACTGGGAAGTGTAAGAAATTGCTTTATTTGGAACAGCCCACATTTTGGCGCAAAGTATTGTAGAGGCACCGACAGTCCCTAGATCTACCCCTTAGGTAGCTGGTTGCAACCTAGGGTAGATTTTGTATTCAGCCGCCTCATAACATCTTTAGTCGTGATATAGAGGAATAATAATAATAATAACAACAACAACAATTACAACCGGTAACATTACTTTCTTGATATTTACACAATAATAGTTCATTAAAAAAGATGTATCTACCCTGACTATTCCACTCCTGAAATTAACACCAACAGCGTTGAACTATGCAACTGATACGCACCAATCAAGACTGTGTATCCACAAAAAATATTGCTTTTTCTTACCACCTCCTCTCTCTTGGCCAATCATAAAGTACTGTACATCATAGGAAGCGCTGTCGTGTGCACTTGGAGGGCAAACACAATATAATTATTATTTGGTTGAATTTTGAAACTTTTTTAAAGTTTAAACACCACTTGTGCATTGGCAATTTTCAGTTATATTCCATCACTCGGGAATTTATAGGAATATCCAATGTCAGGTGGCATGATCATCATAGGTAATACCACGACTGCTTTGGAAATTGTCGATAAATCCCCGAGTCGTGAAGTGAGGAAAGGATTTATCTGAGAATTTACAAAGTACGAGTGATATTTAATAGGACTATTCCACGAATGAAATTATGTCCAACAGAGTTCCAAAATGCGCCAAATATTGAAAATAACTGAAAGCTGTGTTAAAATCAAAGAGGTTATGTTATAGTACATACTCTCTTTATTAGACTTCGACATAGCGATCAATATATACCGCTTCCTAAGATAGATGTGTCAAAAGCGGTAAGACAAATCGGATAAAAAAAGCGATAAACGTTTTGAGGTACACCGCCCTGATTGGCGCGTGTATATGTAGTTAAACACTATTGGTTTAAATGTCATGATTGGAATAGTCAATAACGGGAGTGTGGCGTTTCATTGGCTGATGGAATGAAAACTAATTTTTCGCCAGTAAAAATCTCTTTTGCAAGGTAACTTCCCGAGGTGCCGGCACCTCAGCACCAACTTGTATAGTACTTAGTAGTTTATTAGTTGATTTATCAATGATATCCGTGAAAAAGTTGATAGATGATAGTTCATAAATTAAGTTAACAATAGTTAATAGAATAAAAGTTAAATGACATGTATAATAATAATAATAATAATAATAATAATAATAACAAAAGTTTTTCAAATGTCTTGTAAATTTTTTTTCATATAATATAATATGATTTAATATACAAGGTACTGTAAAAACTGTTACACCTCTGATGAAGCATATCTTATCTAGAAGAAACATCGGCAAAAATTGTGTTTTGTATAAACAAACAGCTAAATAAACTTCAATCCATCAGGTTATACAATCTACTCCCTAAGTAATGAATACGGGAACAATCAGATACTATTCGTCCTAATACAATCAATGTTTGATATTAACAATTTATATGCTCGCATCGATACATCCCATCGTAGTATTAGTACGAGATATGTCAGCAAATCGTATCCCCGTACAATATTTTTTCTCTGTCGAAGCTTGCCATCATTCAATTCAAATATCCATTCAATTGACAGCACAGTGAGAAAATATTATGAAAAGGGAGCCATCAATTGAAACCCTCGTCCGAAGGAGGGCTTGTGCGAATTGTATGTACGTATATATTGTATGTATTGTACGTAATTGTATGTATATAATTATTTTGTTAATTCCAATTCGATTTTTCCTTTATCTTCGTTTTATCAATTATGCTTGCACATAAAGAAACAACTGAAACAAAAGAACTAAATCGTAACTTGCTTCCATGTGAATTGAGTGTAATTAAAACAGTAACAGAATCAAAAGATTTAGTCAAGTCATATACAAATTGGTCCAAGTTAATAATATCCCTTAATATTCGCTTAGTAAAAATTAAGACGATAATAATTATTATAAATTAGTTTTATTAATCATTATTGGTTGTTACTAGAATAAAAATTGATAAAAGCAATTAAAAGTCACATTTATCCTAAAAACTGTAGGCTATAATTTAATTTCTCTTTCACGTCTTAGGTGTTAACTTGGCTTGGCACGCCTCTACTATCCCGTAAACTTCATAAGTTCCCATTAACACCATCTCACGTTCTTGTCACGTTCAGCTGCGAGAGCCCCACCAGCCGCGTATATTCTTATGGAAAGAGGCAGCCACTTTAACACTGCACATTAAACAGACAGTTCTTCAAGGCAATGGGAAACAGTCACCGTTTGATCTCTCCTTGGCAACAAAGCGAAGAGGTTGTTAAGTTGGGAAACACAATAAACTGCGAAACCAGTCGTCCCGCTCGGCGTATGAGACTAACGCAAATGCGACGGGGACAACCAGCGTTCGTTGACGCGAAAAAAATGGGTCCTTCTGCAGCTTGAGCGAGATTGAATGTTAAATTTTTGTGTGCCACTTTACAACGAAAATAATGTAGTTGCACGCGTTTTAGTACGTGTGGAAGTGAATTTCGCTAATGTTTTCATTGGGTTGAGTAAGTTATCGTGTTCTTTCAAATAAATGTACTTTGTGACAATGCAGAAGTTGTGTAAATATTGTATTCGTACTCTACAAGTATCTGTTTATTTTCATTCCGTTTACAGCATTAAAAATATCATGCATTCAGGTTACAGAGAGGGGTATTTTTGTTCTTCCCTAATGAATGTTCGGTCCGTAACATTCAATGAAATTACTGTAAGAAAAATAATGTTCTATTATTTTTTAACTTAATTGCATGTAAAAGAAACTAATAACCGGCATGGAGGATGCAGATTGTGGGAGTGTACCTAGCTTCGCACCTCGGTCTTGAAGTCCGCCCTGGACTTGGATGTTTCAGTCCTGCCTTTCGTGGGTGCGCGAAAGGAGTCGCGTTCTGCTGTCTCCAGAATCGCGAAGCACGCATGCGTGTTGTTGGGAGGTACACGGTTTGAGACACCTCCTTGGAATGAGAAGGTAACTAACTTCTGCTAGGAAAAACTCTAACAGAAAAAGGAAAAACACTAATTACATTGTTGCAATCTCACATCATTACGGTAATGAATCGTAATGGCCATAAAAGAGTATTACAATTCTCTTTCAAAAGATACACGTCAATGTATAAAGTCGAAAAATGTTTATAGTCTGGATTAAATCACTTTAACCATCTCTTTAACTCAAATATCCAACACACTTTAATAATGGATGCCAAGAAGAAAACACGCTTTATTAAACCGTTATCACCATTTTCTTCTAGTTCTTTCCGACTTCGTGATATTTTGCCTTATAGAGAATCATAAATAAATAAATATAATTAAAATATATAAATAAAATATTCTTTGTTCAGGATAGAATAAGCCTCCCATGTTCCGCAAAAAAATGGCTGCCATTGCAATCGTGTGGGCCAACGACAATGGCATTCATTTTAAGTGCTGCAATACACTATATGCTTATAATATTCTTCATTCGATGAACCGCAGATATTTAAGGTGAATGATCAATCCGTTCTTGAGAATCGGGAAAAAAATTAAGGAGACGGAAAATGTGAAGACCACATTAAGCAACCCATCATTCACACAAGATGAATGGACAGTGTTGAGAGTCGCACATGGGTGTGGTAAAAAATGCCTTTCAAGGAAGTTCTTTACACATTTTTTGGGGATCGCTCAATGTCGTACCACTACCGTACTACGGAAATTTCATAGTGTTTTTTTATTTATGTTTAATAATTTTTGGTAGGACAAACATGAGGCCAGTGCGGGTCCGTCCGGCTCTCCCCTCCGTATTCAGAAAGTACTTTCCCCTACGTAGTCAACAGAATGAAAACACAGCTTCATGGAAAAAATTTATTGTAACATGTTGCGTCATTTTTTCCGTATAATTGCCACCAGAATTCGTACTTTTAACGTATATGTACGTCACTTTACGACGCATTGCCATATGACATTAAACAACTGAAGTTGGTACACACATTTAAGTTGAAAGTAAAATCTCTTCTGCTGCATAACTGTTTTTTTTACACAATTAGAGATTATACTGATCATCAAAAAGAAAACTAATGTTAATTTTAACAAAACAATGATATACAATTAGTTTACATTTGTATTGTATATTTTTTTTAAAGACTTAATACGCCTGTATACGCCAAGATTGTGCACGACGATTTCAAAGTGCGATATCACAGAGGTCACGTGTCACCATGGTATTTGCTCAGAAAATACGCTTGCAGGCAACTGGTGCCGACTTGCTATCAAATCGTGGATGCCCAAGCCGAACAAAGAGAGCGAAAACCCCTATCGGATAGGGGTTTGGCTCATTAAAACCAATAGTACTTTCGGATAGGTTATCCGAAAGTACTATTGGATTTAATGAGCCAAACAGCCCATCAGTATGATCACAGCTTGCTAGAATTCAACGTTGAAGAGAAACTGGTATGCATAGTTGACTCGGCCATCCAGCAAATCCCAGGGTGGGTCAGAAGGCGATCAAAACCTGTTGTTTTCCAGGGATCTGTGGAAAGACGGGAAACGGGGGGGGTGTGGTCACGGTTGACCCGGTAGTAATTAGTGCCCCAAACGCTACACCCAGAGAAGAGAAATCTGAACAGCCTTGATGTGCGTTTAGCGAACCAAATTTGAAGACTGTTCATGTCCTGCGTAGATTTCGCTGGAATTACTTGCATAGCACACCAAACCAAAGAAGTAACAACCGCCAAAGAGCAAAATTTATTTTTGAAATTATCAATGCCATGCGGTTAAGCTGTACTTAGTAATACTTCAGAAAATTCAATTTTTATTGAGCGGTTTGCGAGATAAGGAAAATTAGTACGCTTAACTGTTATGTTTAGGCAGCCATATAACTATAAGGTATGTAGTTTTTGATACTTCTCGAGTATCAAAAAAGTATGTGAGCTACTTGTGTTAATTTTGTAATGCATTTATAATCTAAGTTATACATTTGGCAAATAGAAATAAATCGAAGTAAAATACCATGTACGTATCCTCCGTGAAAAAAGTTACATCTTTTTACCAAACGCAGATTTCTAAAAGGATGAGCAAGAAGTTCCGTTCATTAACATTGTCACAAAACAGTACTTCACATACGTGGTCACAAATCGAGAAGATTATGGATGGCGATCATTGATGATGAAACGATCGTATAAATTGTGTTTACTAGGAAGTATCCGGAGGATAAGTGACAGCGTGCTGTATAGCACTAACGAAAATAATCTTAAGACTATCAGAGGAGCAAACATTCAAAACGTGGCATGTTCATTTGGCAAAAATTGAGATCGGCTATATTTTTTGCCTACAATTTTATTTCCAGAAAGAAAAAAAACACTATATGTCTTACTATAATTTCAGTGAAGTACTCGTAATCACATAAAGATACTAGTAAACTTTACAATTTTTTTTTTTTCGTGAAAGAGAGTGAAGTAGACCCGTCACATTTTAAATGTTTGCTCCTTGAGTGGAAATATTTCCAATTCCTACATTTTATTTTACTTACTCGTATGTCGCTCGGTACTTTAAAAGGGGAATGTAAATAAAACCCCATTCATCAGCCACTGCCCCTCAGCCCCAAGCAGCGCGACGGAATCCACGTGCAACTTCTGATTGATTAATTCGTGTTTCCGGGAGCGTCAACTGTATGGTCATTAGTCCCGAAAATGTAGGGCATGTTTTTATCTCGGAGTGGTGGTGCCTTCCCCTTCGGAATGGTGAGATCCGGCGCTCACCTACACGTCGACTTGGGGCTTCTCCCCATCCATTGAGGCATTTCCCCGTCCATGTTTCTCCCACAAGCGAGGCACCATTCCAGCCGGGACAAGCTATAAGTTTCAGACTGATCTCCCGACATGTGCACTGGTGTAGTTCTTGTGTGTGTGTGTGAGAAATAAAAAGAATGATAGGACAAGGAAGAGGAAAGAAAGTTTGCGCGCGATCCGTGGCCCATTTGTTAGAGTACTGTTCGTTAGAGTTTTCTAATGTCGAGACTCAAACACTAGGGCCTCCCGGTCAGAGACACTGCAATGACATCACCTGACGCCCTGAGCCACCTCCGCCAGAGCAGCTTCTGAGCTGCTGCTCCCGCGTCGACCCCAGGATTCGCGCGCGAGGAAGCGAGGAAGCAAGGAAGCGGCCGCGGTGGCGGGCAATAGCCGCGGAGCGACAGGCGACAACTGAAGGCCAGGGCGAGGGCCCGGGGCGTGGGCGGGGGCGGAGGCTGCGCGAGGAATGTGGGGGAGGTGCGACGTGCGCTTGTCGAGTGCCGCCGCGCCGCCGCTACCACGCCCGCGATGAGCAGAACGCGGTGCGCGTTGACTCACAGGCGGCGCGTTGCGCGCGGACTTCGCCCGTGGCGCGGCCCACGCCCTCCGCCGGCGCAGGTGCGCGCGCCTCTTCCCAGAACGCGCCTGCGACGCGCCGCCAAAGGCAACGGCCACACTTGTTACCTTGTTACGTCTGCTGAAACGCTTTTCGATCGCCATCGCAACAACGGAACCAACCATCCGAACCTCGATGTAATCGATCCTCAGCCATTCATTCTTCAAATATTCTACGGTAGCATGACAGGATTTAAAGTACAATACTATATTTATTTTGAATTTATTTATTTTGCATTTATTTGATTTGAATTAAATAATTTTTTATTTATTTACTTATATATTTATCGATAGATAAATAAATAACATTTGTAAAAGTGTATGTCACGTAAGGGAGAGAAGTATAATCTACGCACATTTTCTTGAGCTTTAGAATTCCGTTCACTTACTATACATAGTTGAATTATGAATAAAAGCACCATCCTGCGTGGTTAGCAAGCCTTTTGAAAACTAGAAGTTTCCTCTCCTGAGGTTAAAAAAACGAATTTGCATCCGCAAACCATCTACAAATTTGATTATTATAGTATTCCTATTCCTCATCCCCGCTCCTACTCCACAACAACTAGCAAAGGAGACATTAACAATACATGCTCGTAGTGGAGGTCCATATCTATTGGTGGGGATGGTGGATGTTGATGATTGGTGGTTATGACCGACTTGCGTGGGGTGTGCAGTAAGCTGATACATTGTTACGTAAAATAGACACGGCGCAGCACTGGTGAGCAAGACTACCATACAGGAAAAAGTAAGTTTCTTCCTTCTACGATAGTCATACTGACAAAGCTGTTTAAAATGGTGACAGCAGAGGAAACAAGACGCTGAAAGCGCTAAAAAGATAATAAAAAATGTTCATAATATAAGTTTTTCAGAGCAATGCATGTTTGTATTTTTGACCGACACCAGTAGCTAGTATCTTTTTGGCATCGATCACCAGTACCTGCCACAGTTACTTATTACTTCAAAAATAAAAATATCGATACTTCAATAAAATTATCGGAACGTAGCACATCCTACGAATATCCTTATTTCAAACATTTGCCTATTTCTTTTGAATTTAAAGAGGGAAACAGTTCATTTAATTACGCATTACATGGTTGGATTATGGCGTTCAGATGTTCCTTTCCAGAAAGCGTACACGTACATCTGTATGATTTCTGGACAACTCGCTCGTGCTCCGTTTCACCTACAGAAAATCGCTGTCTCCTCAAAAAGCACTATACCAACCATTCCCAGGTCGCTTAAGTGGCGTAATTTCAAATTTATCCTCTGTGCAGAGGCAAGGCTTCAATTTTGTGAATAATATTTCTTATATGTGGAATGTGACTTTTCAACATCAGATTATGAATATGATCATCAGAACCGTGATATTCATTCTATACATTTTGATACTTACGCTTTATTCATACATAATTATGTTTCCATCCCACTTTCGAGATACATTTCACACAAAAAATGAATGGATTTATTGTAGTGCTAAAACTGGAGAATCAGCTAATGCAGATTGTTATAGCCATAAATAAAGTTATTACTTCCGTCTGACCGTCGGTCTGTCTGACAACTTATTTGCATGTCAGTCTGACTCGGTCCGTCAGTCTGTCGATCGATGTGTCCCTCTGTCGGTCTGCCTGCCTGTCGCTCTGGCCGTCTGTCTGTCGCTCTGGCCGTCTGTCTGTCGCTCTGGCCGTCTGTCTGTCGCTCTGGCCGTCTGTCTGTCGCTCTGCCCGTCTGTCTGTCGCTCTGCCTGTCCTGCGATGTGTCTGTCCTTGCGATCTGTCTGTCTTGCGATCTGACTGTCTATCGTTCTGTCATCTACCTGTATGTATGTATGAATGTATGTCAGTCTGCCTGCATGTATATCGGTGTGTCTGTCGATCTGTCCATCTGTCAGTCTATCCATCTGTTGGCCCGTCCATTTGTCGGTCTGTCCATCTGACAGTCTGTCCATCTGACAGTCTGTCCATCTGACAGTCTGTCCATCTGACAGTCTGTCCATCTGACAGTCTGTCCATCTGACAGTCTGTCCATCTGACAGTCTGTCCATCTGACAGTCTGTCCATCTGTCAGTCTGTCCATCTGTCAGTCCGTCCATATGTCGGTCTGTCCATATGTCGGTCTGTCCATATGTCGGTCTGTCCATATGTCGGTCTGTCCATATGTCGGTCTGTCCATATGTCGGTCTGTCCATATCTCGGTCTGTCCATATCTCGGTCTGCCTCTCAGGTAGGTCTGTCTGTAGAGATGGTCCGATCGCTCCGGCTTCTATAATACACAGCATACATGATCATGGCACTAATAATTTCACATAAGTGATTTGATAACAATTAGGCAAAGAGTATTAATACAAATTTTGAATTGTGGTTTGTTAGATTTGTTAATTTTCTACAATTATAATTTTGTTTACTAAAATAAACAAGTATTAAAAGATTTCGAAGCTTTATATTAGAAAATATTTAATTACCAATATCATTTTCATTTTTCTAATCAATAGGGTCTCAGTTATACCGATCAGTCGCCGGTGCATAATAGGCTTTCGACCCCCTATCGCCCCTTGATCATTACAGACCCCTTTGAAACTTTCATCGACCCCTTGAGGGTTGATACTGATCCCGCTGGGAACCACTGCTCTAGAGCGTTTGAACACCCGTCTGATGAGCTGCTTCTGCAATACTGCTTCGTTAGCTTAAAAGTTTAGCCGCAAGGGGTTTCTCATTGCACGTCAGGTTCGGACGCACTGCTTCCCAGTGTGTCCAAACCTGACGTGCTCACAAGTGCGTTAGGACGAAGGAATGGGGGTGCTCCCTGCTAGATTTGGAGAAAGACCTCCTAATAACACTGTCCACCAAAAAAAGGGTTCAAAAAAGTTTTTAAATCTTGTTAGCTGACTTTTATAGTTTTTTGGATGCTGAATTCGCATCTGAACTGTATTTCTTTCCATCACCCATAGTTTAGTCAGAATTTTATCTATTAAGATATAGGAAATATGCTAAATATGTAATTAAAATGAAAAATAAACGTCTTCTAAAATACCAACAGAACTTTATTTAAACATAGAAGATGGCTTTATATTCTTAACATTACATTCTAAAAAGGTTTTATGTGCCCACTGATGTATATTTTCTTGAAAGTCCCTTATATAGCTTGTTATCCTCTGCGCCGTTTGCTGACTCTCAGTTAAGTGACCAACAGTAATCTCCCATCATGTTGGTGTTCCAGCGTCCCTGATAACGTTTTTTCATCACTTTCAGATCTTAATAAAAACGCCCACCTTGTTATTCATCACCTAAATTGTCCGGGAAGAATTGTAAATGTTTAAAAAGTAAACCTTGAGGCTCATTAAACATCCCAATTTCTTGAGAGAATCCAGCATATTGGCAACAATTGATTGATAGTCTGGATCTTTTTGTTGCTTAGAAACTTATTAACAACGTGTTTAAAAGCACTCTACGATTCATTTTTATTTACTATCATACGTAGTTCTAATTGGGGATCGAACATCACTTTTCTAACATCAAGCTCAAGATACCCTTTTTTAATGATTTTGCTTCAGACGATAGCGTAAACGTTTCACAAAGGTATTTGAAACACTGCCCATCTTAGGTAAGGACTTCACAATTGTTTCAAGAGATCTAATTTTATGTGCAATGGAGGCAGCAGAATCTTGTGTTGATCCACCAGATGTTTCCATAGAATGTTCTTTTCCCCTGGGTTTAAAGATTTTCTTACAGGCCAATTCTTTCTAGACTGATGCTGATTTCGTGCCCTATTATCCCATTCACATAGTAACATGGGAATTAGTAAAATCACTTAGCTGGTCAAGAAGCCTGCGTGTTATTTTTAAGCCATCACATATCGTGCATCTATGAACCGAGTAGTTTATTTCTCTAAAATTACAGGAGGATTTCGTAACTTTCCTTCATGTGTACAGAATAAGCAACTGGAAATGGTGTGTAGGCGTTAATAGATCTGCTTACAAACTAGTTTTAGAGAAATCGATAAACATGCTCCTTTTTTTTTGTATTGAATTCCCAACTCATTCACAAGATTGGCAATATTTGAGCAATATACTAAATCTTTTTTTTTATTGAAAAAAAGGAGCAAATTGCTGATCTCTTTCCTGTACACATGCATTGAGGTTCCAGCTTCTAATACGTTCTTTTCCTTGAGTCTAGAGGCAAGCAGTTCAGCTTTCTCCTTTGTTAAGACCAATTCTCTGACCAAATCATTTAACTCAGTTTGAGTAAACAACTGAGGTTCGAGGTTCCACACTGTGAACACTGAAACGCATTGTCAGCTGGTTCATCTTTATCACAGGGAGATGCATCACTTGACATATTATCCAGATTAACAGTTGCAATAGCCACTGATGGTTCAGGTGCAGACAGATTCGATCTATGGCCTATTGGCCAAATTGCAGATGGTAAGTTAGGGTACTGAATTACTTTTTTTGTTTTTGGATTTGTAACCAGTAATATCAATGCAACAATGTAACAACTATACAAATTATTCCTTGGCTCCCTACATACCTTTGGAGTGGCAAATCTAAAGGATAATTTCTCCTTTTTTGACCATTTTCGAAGGTTTTCTTCACAAATATAACATACTTTATGAGGCGCCCAAGATTTGTCCTGATCAAGTTTAATTCCAAAATATGAAAAATACACATTTCTAATAAAGTCTGTAATGTTCCGTTACTGGTTTTAATAATAAATTCGCCACAAATATAACAAAAACTGTCAGGACTGTTCTTACAATCATGACTAGCCGTGACTGAACAATAACTACTAAACTAGTATCTTATCTTGACAGCAACAATGCAAACACGTGTGCCTCCAATAAAACAAACACGGTACTGATTGTCAAATATCTTACCAAAGAGTAAACTACCATCTTTGTCGTCCTAATTCTTCTCATTCTAACGTCTTGTATCTCATACATTTCTAGATCCTCAGAGCTGCATTTGACTAGCTATACAGAGAAAATGTTAAAATGTGAACAAATGGTGGGTGATACACTTAAAATGATAAGAATTAGGTGAACACACACAAAAAGTTTTTTGGTCGTTGGCTTGTGTAATTATAAGAATGTCTGATTTTTCAAATTTTTGGATTTAAGATGTTTTAAGTGTTTAAAAAACCATCCACATTAACGTTCAACTTCATAAATTTTAAGAAAAGTTTAATGAAACAAACTGACCAAGAAATAATAGTGGTATTATTTTCAAGTGTTCGTCAATAGAAAAAACTTATTTCCTCTAAAATATTGTGTGTCTTCGGCATTTCGTTTTCATCCCCAGCACAGCTGAAAAGTCACAGTCCATCGAGTCGTTTGTCCAGCCTACCAGATGAGTTTATGACCTATATTATTGTTGTAGTTTGGCATTTCTCAGACCCAACCAATCGTAACAAATGATGTGTCACAAGAAAAAATATTCACGAAGACATGAATTGTTCGTTCACTTTATAAATATTATTATATGTTGAAAAAAATATTTAAAGAATGCAGGAGCAAATACAATCCTGCAGCACACAACCCGCTAAATACTCGTGTCCGTTTCTTGGCATCGACCGTGCATAACCCACCTTCAAAAACTGTGTGGCCTAAAGTATTAAACGTGTTTTTCGAAATCGAAGGCTTCGAATTTTGTTCCTCACACTGTTTATTTTTAATCTTTTATTCCCCATATAATTAGGGACAAAAACTTTTTAAATTTAAAACATGTACTTACATCTTATTCGAATTAACTGCTATTAGTTATTTCTGTTGCATGAATAAATGAATTATGCTTGTGTATTGGAGGCGAACTTTGTTTGAAATAAGGGGCCCACCGTATACTACTTCGGTTGAACTCTTGTGTTCTCTAGGCACCCCTGCAACCTAGTAGTATACAAAGTTTTAAAATTAAATACCAAACCCTAAGACGGTTTAGAGGAAACAAAACCATGTATTTTCATGACAAGGAATAGTCGTTGAAGACAGTCAATTCAAATTTCCATAAAACTCCTACTGCGACGCACAAAGTTCAAAAGCCTGCAATCCTTTCAATAGATTAGACTGCGTTGCGTTCAGGCACTTGCGTGTTCTTGGCCAGAGTCCATCGTCAACCTTTTCCGTTATGCAAAGGAAGCCAGAAAACACAATTCTCGCAAATACATGTAAGTGAGATGAGCCATTTGCGTTTTGACGCTAAATCAAGTTAAACTATGTATGGAAGACAGTGACGGACGGGGCATGTGTTTCCCACAAGGTGCACTCGAATAGTGCTCTCTCTACGTTGATGACTGTCGTCAGTGAGTTAGTGGTACTGATCTTTCAATGGTGGGAATTTTAATCATGGGAAAGTAATCACAAATCATTCGCATTTGCCTCCATATCTAAACACTTTCTGAAACAATTGAACTAATAAATTAGGCAAATGTTAACATTACACATTCTCAGCCAATGAATGTGCTAATGAGAAAATGTGTTAGCGGCTTCATTCAGCCGATGATGTCTAAAGTAGAGGTGAGGTGGTTCGTGAAAAGCAACCCATACCTCCTTTTCTTTCCGAACAATAGGGGACACCGGGACTGGTTAATACAAGGGAGCTGGTTAACACTTATTTTCCAATGTCTGCCACGTGGCTTCTATAAGCCCTAACTTTGTGTCACGTGGCATTCACGACCTCACTTCCCACATGCATCAATTTGATAAGTGCGATACTGGTGGAACTACGATTTCAAACTTGTTTTAGAGCTTGTAATGTAGTCATAGTTCATTGTCTTCAGTAATACTGAGAAGGCAAGATCTTGCATCACTCTCAACAGGTTAGGTTTTGTAGACATTTTCGTGTTCGGTTTTGCGTTCCCATGCAACTACATTTAATTTTTTAAAAAAACGTCGGGGCTGATTGGCATCTTTCATCCTCTGTTTGCCAACCTTTTCCATAAAATGAAACATTTTCTCTGTTTTTTTTATTCGCACTTACTACGTAACATATTCATAATATAAATTTTCGTACAGCAATATTGTCAAAAGTAGAAACATATATATTCAAACATTCCAACAAAAAAGGATTTAAGAATAAAATAGTTAAAATTGTGTGACGCATAATGGGGAGAAGTTAAATCTGTGCACTGTTCCTTGAGCTCTGGGCACTGTTCATATACATATTAATTTGAACTATGATTTCAAGTACAACGAACGTTTACATCTGCCTTGTAACAAAAACTATTTGCAAAGGCAAATCATCTACGGATTTTGCGTATTTTACCTTATGACGGAATCAACTTTCTGCCGCGAAAACATGGAGAATGATTAGTAGAATAACTACATTCCCTATTGAACTCAAGGAAAGGTTCACACATAGTGAAGCTACAGTTATATCCAGAAGCAAAACAAGGAGCCACCTCAGCATTTGCTTAAAGAGTCAGGAAAACTAGACAAAAAACCTTATGAGGATGGGGGGCCATGCATCCAGAAGCAGAGTGCAATAATCATTACATTTATATTTAGTCTTTTAGAATTATACAGCACAAATGTTAACTCGTTTATATATTGTTAAAAAACGTCATTTTTTATGGTCAGTATAATTGTGTGGAAACACTTATACAGCAGAAAATATTTTACTTGGCACCTAACTTTTGTATCTTTCTAAAGGTTGGCAAGGGCTAATCCGGCAGTGTTGCAAAGTAACGTAGTACACGTATTCGACAAAGAATTCGTTTTGTGAGATGATGATACCGCCATCTGATGAATATGACTACCACGTAGAGTGTTATAGTTATAGATGTATTGGCTGAAACTGTATTCCCACAAAAACCATTGATTCGTAAATCCAGAGGCAAGAGATTGTTGTTGTTGTTATTATTATTATTATTATTATTATTATTATTATTATGTTATATACCGGGCATCGCTTGGTTTTTCGAAAATTGCAAAAAAATTTTAAAACTTCAAAATTGTTGATGGAGATTTTTGCTTCGAACAAAGTCTGTTGTACAAAATTAACTCTTCAAAAAGGTAATGTACGATTTTCTGAAAAAATGAGTAGTTTCTGCGTAATTTGCGCTTGAAATTTACGAAAAAAATTCTCAAAATCCATTCCAAATTTTTTCTTTAAATTTTCTCCACGTATGTAATAAGGGAAGACAAACGAATGGTGCTATAGAATGGCACAAACTTTCTCGCAGTAGTTCTCTAATCTCTTTAATATGGTCTAGCATTTGGAGCAAGCCTTATGCTTTCACGGCTGCCTTTCTTTGTCGCCCAAAAGACATTTTGTTTCACATTTTCTCAATTACCGGCTTCCTAATGCTCGAGTTGATACAATTTCGTTATGACCAATATATAAGTATTCAGTCCATAACTCACTCAAATGGCCGAGACGTGCTTGGCTTCGCATCCGAACGAACCAGTTTTGTTGCAGAAAAAACTATTGAGGATTGTAGGAACTTTATTGAAAATCATTTGAAGTACTTCTACTTACAAATAGACTCAATACAGATAAATATACAGGACTTGTCTGTTTATATTTTCCGAATTTGCAACTTTAAAACGTTTTTTGAATTGTTATTCGATTTTTGAAACGTATGTTTCGTCACATTAGTCATTGTCTTGTGTGCATCTGTAGGAACCGATTTAAGTAAAATTATGAATATTTCAACATTAAATTGAAATATAATTTAACCAGAACCCATTCGATCAACTTACATATCCCTAACGGTTCCGTAATTATTATTACTTCTCGCCTTACGAATACTTCGTAAGAGTATGTTATCGTGCGCCCGAAAACGAATTTTCCAGTATATTGCGCTTGTGGGGCGTAGTGTTATCTGCGCCAGCACGTTAACTCTGAGGAATTGGGTTCGGGTGTCGGAATGGAAAAAAAATTGCTGGTTGAAAAGACTTTTGCCGGTTAATGTAGGTGAACGTTATTGCGGAACGTTTTAAAAAATTCTCAAATGTATATGCTTTTATAGCACTTCGTGTTGAATTTGACGTTTTTAATTTGAATAAAAAAGGAAAAAATATATCTACGGTGGAATTATTTATACCTTGTCCCGAAATATTTTTACATGAATTGGACATTTACGATTTTATGCCTCGGCCCATGTTCGATCCATGCGCACTTATGTGGCGTAGTGGTATGATAGCCAGCAAGTTAACTCTGAGGATTTGAAATCGCGTCTTGGAGCGGAAAATTTTCCGTTTGAAAACACTTTTTCTGGTTAATACAGTAGTATAACATTGCGGAGCATTTACGAACGATGCGAGAAAATGTGCTTTGGAAGCACCACTAGTTGTTAATGATTTGTATTTTGGGAAGTAGAAGGGAAGTCATGAGTTACGTTATGATGTTCAGAAATCAAATAAATAAATCGTTCGCTTTTACATGATTTTCTAATCTCTCGTATTATCGTAGTACTGCTTTTCTTGAAAAGTTTAATTTTCTTTTCTGTGAAATGAAAGCTCCTAAAAAAGAATCATTTTTTTCGCTTGTATTAATATCATTGTAAATCACGTTCCATGGTTCCCGCAGCAAGTATTCTAGGAACAATTTTGTCATTTTTAGTGAACAATAAACACACACGCGTATTATTTAATGTGTCGGTATTTGGATTTCTAGTACTTGTAAGACTGTGTGTATGAAGATCACTGTATTATTTCGTTGCAATTTCGTTTCTAGAAGTGGTGTTTCTAATGATGCTGATCAATTGCTTTCTTTGAATTAACGTGGCCGGTTAGGTACATTTATTGTAATACCTAAACTGAAGGAATTAATTAAATTGACAAACTGCTATTTTCCGCAAGATTCGACCAAATTATCAATGTTAAAATATGTGCATAAAATAATGACTTCAAAAGAGCAAATAACTCTAAACAAAGACTTTTTAGAGTTATCTCTATTATTTCTAAGAACATGTTACAACCTATAGCTCGCTTTGTTGTGGGCCTGTATATGCAAATAAGACAAGATTTGATCGTACGAACATGAATAGATTTTCCAACAATATTTTCAACATAATAGACGTTTAATTCAGTCAAGAACCTAGAATTTTTATCCAATCTAACGTAAACGTAAGAACTTCCATGTAAAGGAGTCTTATTTCCTTCCCTTTCTCTACAATAAAGGCCCGCAAGATATAAGATGGGAATTTAGACAATTATTATTTATGGTCGCTTTACAACTGATGTGGCCATGAGTGACAACTGTAATTAAAATTGGTCTACATTAATTTAGAGGAACTAAAATTTTTGAATTACACAACAACATGGTTATACATCAATGTATACATTTTTTTGCAAACCTCCGTATGAAGCACATGTGGAAGTTTTCCGGAGGGGGAGACCTGCAGTACCTAAATCCGGGCCCACGGTCGTCACTGGCGGGGGGAGAGGGAGGAGAGGAACGTGCCTCCTTAGAATTTTAAACTACATTCAGTAGTTTTCACACTTCATCTAAATTACTAATATCCAATGATAGCAGAAAGTGAAAGAAAAATATGAAGCCTACAACCATGTAAGAGGTGATTATGGCTTCGTTAAATATTCAGGAAGTCGGAGAAAATTAAAAAAAAACATCTACGTCACTAATTTTCAATGCACGCGCAAATTGTAAGAAATCTATGCAGTCTCCGGCCCTGTGAGAAGTATCGATGATTTTAGATAACCAGGAACGAAAGGGGAAATACAAAAGCAATGAAACAGTTACGATTTCGAATGAAAAATGCAAATAATCTGTTTGTTATTCCACATATCCACGTATTGCACATGCGGATGCATTCTTACACTCAGTGGATGACTGTTTACAACTCAACTACGTCATGCGACTGCAAGACTCCAAGGAAGAGACCACCCGGCATTAATATTTATTATTCATGCATTGCATTATGGAACAGCAACTTTGTGATATTCTTGGTATTAAAGAACTGTATATACACCATACTATGTTATTGTACTATTTATCAAGACCGTTTTTGTTAAAATTGTAGTGTTATACGCTATAGTACTTTATGTCGTACGTGAGCAGTGTGCGTGCTACTTTTCGGAAAAACAATAAGTAGTTTAGTTCACCAGCATTTTTGCTGCTGCAGACCACTAGGTTTCTATTGTTAACGAGGACGACGCATTAACTAGATTAAATTAAATCATCAGCGCTGAGCAAACGTATGATGCCGCTGCCAATATGATTTAGCTTCTTTGAACTAAAATCGTACGTAAGAAACACCACGGCACAGAAACGATTGAATCACGAGTTACTAGCCAAATCTCTAGCGTCCAGTAACCATTGCAGGGCAATATTTCGTCTATCACCGTTACAAAATTGGTCAAATGTGATATAGGTTCAGATACTTTAGTTTTGATTATGGCAATTTAAGTGTTACAATTTTGAATTGCTGAATAGGTACATAAATTTATTGTGTATTTTATTGAATTCATGAATAACTGCAACATAATTTGATCTTGTTTTTCTCGCTATTGCGTTTGACCGTGCAGCTCAAAAAATCAATAAAACGATTGTCGCTCAAACTCAAAATTCAAGTAGGTACCACCATTTAAATGATTTCCATTGATGTTTTCCCAACACATACACACACATACCCACACACACATTTTACGCTGCCAGTGCTGTCCTTACGCGTACCGCTGTCGGCGCCTAGGCGCTCTGAAGTGACTTTAGCGCACCTCTCTGCACGAACAACGGCGCAGCACCCTGCGAGAACCGCCATCTGCGGAGCGCGGCACGGCGCGGGGCAGGGCGCGGGGCGGCGAGGGACACGGAGGTGGAAAAGGGAAAGCTTTCGAGTCATTATGCAAGGGCGGGTGGGTGGGCGGGCGAGCGGGCGAAAGAGCGGCCGGCGGGAAGCACGCGACGGGCCTCGCAGCCCTTTCTCCCTTGGGCGGCGCCGCGCCGTCACGACCGCGCTCGCCAGCCCCTACGCGTTTCCCAAGCACAGCGGCGCACGGCGGCCTATGGCCCCACACACGCGATTCGCTCACTGCACCTCTCGGCCTCAAAGCAGTTTTAGCGATGCTGCCCCTCGGCGACATGCGACAATGCAAACGGACACGTATACACATTAATAAACCTTCGAAAATTCGGAGGATTTAATGAAAATCTTATCTGTACAATTTGTATAAGCTTCATATTTCTGGCTGTATTCAAGCAAAATCTAATTTCGAGCCATTTTTGAGAACATTTGAAACATATTCCTGCGACTTGTAAATTACCCCCAAACATTAAACGATCCATTTCAAATTCGGAGGGCCGCGAAATCACTCAGATCGATCGGGAAATATACATTTTGATAAAAATCCTGTATACGATTTCGGTGCGAGTACTGTGCACAGACTGCCACAGATAATAGTCATTTTGAAAAATATCGAAATTTCTTTAATATAAGCCCCCTTCAGTTTTTTTAATGAAAATTAGTATGTACTTCGTACGTTCGAATGTTTTTTCAAAAACTGCTAGTTCGTTGTCATTTTCATTTTCAGCACGTCCTAAAATAATTGCAGGTGGGATGTAGGAAATTAAAATATACATCCTTTTGTAACTCAGTTCGTCCGTTGTCAACAGTAGTGCGCAAACCTTGTATTCAATTTTACCCAAAATTTACTTTCCCAAATCGATCTCGCCGAATTCGAGGGTCTGCGAATTTCAAACGGGCATTTTAGTTTTCGAGGGTACTTTACATAAAATCTCGACATTTTCAAAATTTTCTCAAAAAATAACTCCAAATTTTATCTCAGATAGTGTAAAGAACACAAAATGGCGCAGATACGATGTTGCAATTATCGAAAATTGCAAAAATTAAAACGTTCTTAAATTACAGTATTGAAGATAGTTTGTCATAATGAAATCTGTTGTTCAAAAATATATCTTCAAATTAAGTCTTTGTTTTTAAAATATGCGTAGATTCGCGTAATTTTGCGCGAAAGAGGCAATTTTACAAACAAGATTTCCTCAAACGGCTCCAAACTTTTTTCACATAAAGTACGCTTATAAAAATAGCGCAGACCCCATTTCTGTTGAACTCCTAATTTTCGGAAATTACAAAATTTACAAATAATGCTAGAAAGTCTGTGCTTTTGTAGCACCTCTACTTTCTATAATATACAGCATACAACATAATTATGACACAAATAATTGCTCATAGATTACGTAAATATAACAATTAGACAAAGAAGATAAACAGATATTTTGAAGAAAGTGTAAAACTGGAAAAAAAATTACAGGATGTAAATGATAGAAAGTTCTATTTTCACCAATAGGACTGATGTGAAATTCTAAAAACTACGAATTCGGAACGAATTTTTAATTCATTAATAGATATTTTTCTGTTTAAGTTAGAAAACAATTCATTATCAATTCATTAATGTTTTTTGGAATCATAGACATCTTCATTTTTATTATACCGATCAATTATTGGTGCATTTACGGCTATCGACAGCCAATTGACTCATTGATCATTGATCCCATTTAAAAGCTGGAGGGTCGAATCCGATCCGGTGGGAACAAGTGCCTTAAATGAATATACACACAACACACAGTATTGGTTTAAGTAAAAAGATTTCTTTATCTTCACTTTTTTCCTTCTTTCTTTTTTTCTTCCTCTCCTTTTCTTCTCTTTCTTCTTTTTCTCTTTTTCTTTCTTCTTTTTTACCATTTTCTTTCTTCTTTTATAATATTTTTCTTTCTTATTCTTTTTCTCTTTTTCTCCTCTTTTCTTTCTTCTCTTTTTCATTTTCTTCTTTCTTTTTATCTTCTTTTTCTTTTTCTTCTCGATTTTCCTCATTTTTCTTTATTTCCGTAATAGGGAGAGGTGGTTCAGGAGTTCTGACCGAGAGGTCCTAGGTTCGAGTCCCAACGGCGGCAAAATTTTCGATACCAGTTAGATTGCTAGGACGTATTCAGTCGTCCTCTGAAGGAGAATTCTAGCGGCCGGCTGCCGAGATCCTTAGTTTTCCGTGTTTTTTTATCAATACAAGGCGAATGCCGTTGCAGTACCCCAACAAACAGGCCGCGGACCACGCGCGATCTTTCTTTCCTTTTCCTTGCCTTATCCTTACGCCTTTCACACACATTCACATGCACAACACTACACATGTCGGGATCTTAGAGCTTGCCCCGACTGGGGCTATGCCCCACTGGTGAGAGATACCTGGTTGGGAAAACTCCCGTTAGCTGATTGGTAGGTCGCCCCCGGATCTTCCCATCCAGCGAGGGAATATCATCATCACCACCTCCCCCGAGGAAAAAACATACACGAAACTTACGGGACTAATGACCTTAACAGTTGACGCGCGCGGAATCATCAATCAAAAATCAATCAATTAGTTCCGTCTCTTCTTCCTTTTCTTCGTCTTTTCTGTCTACTCCCCTTTGGCTTCTACTACTCATCTTCTCTTCCGCATTCTTCTTCTTTGATATACTTTGATATTGCAGTAAATATAGCCATATCAAAGTAAATCAAAGAAATGCAGAAACCACACATTTCTGAAATATCAGAAAGAAAACTCGGCTTTGAAACAAACAGAATATCATGATTAAAGCAATAACCTGAGCGTTGATAAATTCGAATAAAGAAAAATAAATCGAAAGTAAGGAAAATATTATTGTTTGGTACACTTGAACATCTTTGAACTACTTTGCCTTTTGTACAAAATGTTTGTTGCACAAAATTTACTTTTCATATGTGACTTTGTGAACTATTGCCCTTATAGCAATTATGTTTGATTGAAAGGGGTTTCTGTTCAGTTTCATATATTCCTCTTTCGTTGTCTTCAGCCAAGGTATTTCCATTTTTTATTTCCGCACAAAAAGTTTTCTATCAGCATCATTATCATTTCCATGATTTTTACTGTGATAAGACTTCCGTTAAATGCTCTTGTATTTTCGGAAGTAAACCTAGTGTATTGTAGGATTTCGAAAGAGAACACATTTGATTTTTGACGATGTTTTAATCTTTTGTGTTATTCAAGTATAGCGTTTCCATGATTTCTTTAGTTTTCCCTTTTTATAGGAAAACACACTTTGAAGTGAACGGTACACTGTGGAACAAATTAATTATATTTGTTTCTTAAATTCACAACCATTATGCATTTAATTATTTTGGAATTTTTCACGAGGAGTTGGTCGATAACTAGATATATTTAGTTTGCCGACGTTTATCAATTTTGCCTTTTTCTCATAAAGGCTATCTACTATTTCAAAGAATCATGTATCTTTTCAAATGCTTGGTCTAATAATTGATGTACTGTATTAATCAGTGTCGTAATGTTTCATTTTGTAAGCAATCTACAGCCCTGCCGAGAAAGCCATGAGTTCAGAAACATGGGCAATTTAAGTGAACCTAGTTATTGACCAACTTCTCATGAATAATTCCAAAACAATTTATTATTATTGTCGTTTGTATCTGAAGCATTGTTCAAGACTATAAATAATTTTATTTTACGATTAGTCAACAATCTGCATATACGTTTATTATTTAATGTGTCAGAGTTCGCGTATGTTCTAGTTGCAAAGAAATTGTGTTTTGTGGTAACAGTGCCCCGATTCTTTGGTGACAGTTTCATATCTATTAGTGGTTTTGTTAATTATGATTTGACGCAATGCCTTTTTTTATTTATAACTGGATTAAGATTCATTTATGTCTGGTTGATGGCATCTTACGAGAGAGACGCACCTGGCTGTGCTCCTTCCATTTTTGTAATTTATCTATTTCAGCGATTTGAATGTATTTGGTTTTCCCTTGGGACACCGCTTTGTAGTACTTTTTTTCTTTTATTATTTGAATGAATAGTACATGGTTCAATATTTACAATTTTTTCACATGTAATTGTTCTAACTTACAGTTCACCTTACCTAAAACTAATTCTAATCTAACTACAAATTTGGCTAAGGATACTCATTGAGCACCTACGTTTAGCTTACGTCTGACTGAAAATATATTGAGAAAGGTGTGTAGTGGATGTCTATTGCGGATTCATGTCGGAAATTCATTAAGTGTGGCTAGGTTGGAGTGGGGTATTTGATTTATTGAGGATATACTTAAAAGTAGAAATTGTTGAAGAGATGAGCGATGTGATGATTGATGGTTGGTAAGTGTGTAGTTGATCTGTGATCATTAGAAATGAACCATGGGGCGTGAGTGGCAAATCTTAAGAATTTGTTTTGTATTATTTGAATTTTATAGATGTTTGTCTGTGAAGCGTTCGTCCAGATGAGGCAAGCATACAGCATTAGATGTCTGCTTATTGTCTTGTACAGGGCAATGACATTGTTTAAGAAGACTGCTTTTGTGATTTAGTAGTGGTTTTAGTTAAATTAATTTGATTTTGGTTTGTTGAATTTTCGTTGCTATGTGAGATTTCCAGGTTAATATTGTATCAAAGTTTAGTCCTAAGTATTTGACAGTTTGGTTGTACGGGGTCCAGGGAATTGTGTTGTTGTTAATTTGGGGTGGGTTGGTGTGGCGAATGTTCTGAGAGAAAATATTTTGGCTGTTGATTTTGACGGATTAGACTTGATTCTCCTTTTTAGCGACCAATCTTCTACGTTTTTCAGATGCAATTGAATTTTATTGCAAATGTGACTTACTGAATGGTGAGATATGAAGATGGCAGTATCGTCAGCAAATTGTGCAATATGTGTGTAGGAAGAGGTAGGTATATCAGACGTGTATAGGTTGAAAATGGTGGGTGACAGAGGGAAACCTTGGGGAAGTCCTGCTTTTATTTTGCGGGTGTTAGAAACATGCTTTGCGACTGTTACTGTAAATGTTGTCTGCAATGAAACTTTTAATGATTTGTAGTAGATAATTTGGAGTTCCTATAGTTTTTAGCTTATATATTAGGCCTAGGTGCCAAAATTTGTCGAAAGCCTGTGAAATATCCAGGAAGGTGGCTACTGTGTGTTGTTTGTTCTGGAAGGCAGTGTGGATGTGTTCGGATATTCTAAGTAGATGGTGTGATGTGGATAATTTACTGATGAAGCCAAATTGATGTTTCGGTATGGTCTGGGTTATGTTTAGATGGTTCTTTAGTAGCACTGACACTACGGGCGGGGAGGCTTGTGTGCTTCAGTGAGGTGGAGGGCTAAGCCGGCGGTAGCATGCTTTTTTTTCCGCATGATTACTGGTAGGGTCACCCATGTCGGACAGGCCAAAACTGAGGAGCCAGACTAAGTTGTGTCCTACAGCATCCTAATGTCCTTTATCCTATCTCTTTTTTTCCCATTCCTACTCTACAAAATACCTTTTCAAATCCACGAAAACAGTCTATTTATTTATTTGGTCTAAAAATAATAAAAACTGTATATGACGTATGGGAAAGAGATTATCTGAGCACATTTTCTTGAGAGCCAGAATTTAAAAAAAAGTATTTCTAACCATTCTCCTTCCCCGTATCCCTCTTTTCCATTACTATATCTTTACCTTCCAGATTGTGACCTTTACCTCAGTAGGACACGTTCATGTCCTCCTGGATTCTCTCTTCTACCATTCTGGCATCTTTAACTTACTTGTGACACAATGCTTTTTGTCTATTCTATCGACCTCTCTTGGTCAGCTCTTGTTGGTTTCAGACACCGACGCTATTAGGTTTTCGAGAGCTAGGGAGTCCTTCCTTCCAATTTTTCTCTCTTTCTACATATTAGGGTAGGTAGACCTCACGAAGGAGCGGACTTCGAAGCCGTAGTGAAGGCAATCCTCCTAAGGCATGGAAAGCCTGACATAAAATTCCCTGGCCCTCCAGGTTGGAGGTTGAAGCGATGAGCCTGCTCCCCATTCTTCATAAAAATATCAAATTTGCAAAATACGCCCAACGCGCCTTGGAATCAGGAACTTTACGACGGAAAAGGCAAACGGATGACGAATTTAGGATGCTGGAATGTCCAGGGGCTGAGAAATAAAGACCTTGAAGAAACTAATGAATTAAAAACGCACAAAATTGAAATAGCCGTACTAACACAAACCAAAAAGAAGGGAAATGTAAATAAGATGCGGGAAAATTTTTTACATGTTTTCAGTGGTTTGGAAAAACATCGACGAGCGAAGGCAGGAGTCTCTGATTTGATACATATTAAAAGACACATATTAAAAGTTGGTAAGCCATAAATGAAAGAATAACAACCCTTAATCAGTAAATTTTTAGTATTAGTTTTGTGATTGTTGGTGTATAAGCTTCGAACGATGACGCCACCTCATTGGTGAAAGAAGAATTCTGTACTAAATTAAGTGAAGTAATTTTAACTTTACGTAATAGGAAGGAATTAATTTTACTTGGTAATTTCAATGCAAAGGTGGGGAGAAAAGTAAATGATGTAGTAGTGGGTCAATATGGAGAAGATGTGTTGAATGAAATTGGTACTCGTCTAAGTGAGATATGTGAACAGTTCTCTCTGAAGATACTGTACGGCTTTAACCTCACAAAGATATCCATAAATATACATGGACACAAAGTACTAAAGGTCTCAAATCAATTATTGATTATTCCATTATTGGACAGACATGCCATGTGAAAATCATGGATGTCCGTGTTAAAAGGGGGGCGGATTGTGGGTCCGACCATTACCTCTTAAGAATAACAGCTTGGTTTATTGGCTTATTCCTTTACAAGTTGAGATTGGCACAAAAGATGGAAAGGAAAGTTGAAGGGTCCACAGAAGAAAAGTACAATTTCCTGAAGAAATACTTACACCAAGCCGCTACGGAGTCAATTGGGGAGAAAAAGAAACGTAGATTTAGAATAAAGAAACATTGGTGGAAGGAAGAAATCAACGATATCCTTAAGGAAAAGCAACGGGTGTATGAAAAATTCTAAAGATCCATTACATAAAAATATCTACAGAAATACTGCTACATTGTTAAAAAGGAAGTAGCCAAATTAAAAGATGCATTTTGGAAAAAGAAATGCTTTGAAATAGATCGATTAGTTGGTGGTTCAAAATCAAGGGCAGCTTGGAAAACAATAAATGTTTTTAAAAACGATAACATTTCATTGCTCCAAAAGATCAGTAAATCATCATAAAATATATCAAAGGACTTAAATTATGAAAACATCTGAACATTTTGATTTTTAATGAATTTTTGTATGAAAACAAATAAAAATTGACTTTAAATTTTCACAAAAAAAGAAAGACCGTAAAAATTCCGTCTCCCAAACATAATTTATCAATAAAAAACAAAATCGGCGATGGAGTATTAGAGCAATTAATGTTTCTATGTAAATAAAAGTTTTTCACGTTTTCATCATTAAAATCGGTATACGTCGATTTGTCCATTTGTTTTGGCATTTTTCTGAAATTATATACGTAATATTATAAAAAAATCATGCAAAAGAAATTTTATAAACGTTTTACCAATTGTTTGCAATATTATTAACATTGCAATCAAATAAATGTGTTTCTATAGCATATTTCTATTTTTTATCCGAACGCAAAAAAATCGGACAAAAAAATCTAATATGGTGATTTTCTTCCTTTTATACGATGTGGGAAATCTGTCAAACATTTTTCAGCCAATTTCAAGGACCTCTTGCAGATTGTATGCTATGAAAAGAATGACCCATACATACTTTATTGTTTGCTGACGATCAAGTGGTTCTTGCAGAAAAAGTAAATGATGCTTCTGAGAAAACTTGTAGAGGAATATGAAAAATGGGGATTGGAAATTAACATGGAAAAGACTCATTATTTAGTAGTTGGTGAAGTACAGGAAAATGTAATTCTAGAGGGTTCTAAGATTAAAAATGTAAGAGATTTTAAGTATTTACGAGTAATTTTGATTGAAGAGTGTACGGATCAAGCTGATATTTTATCAAAAATCGGAAATGGTCGACATTAATCAGTAAATTAAACCCACTACTTTGGAGTAAGGACATTAGAACTAAAACCAAAATGCAACTGTTTAAATCTTTGGTGGAGAGCACAGTAATATATGTCTCTGAAATTTGGGTATTAAACCAAGCTCTGAAAAAGAGAATTAATAGTGTTCAAAATAGTTTTTGGAGACGATGCTGTGGCGTCACGCTGCTTGATTATGTAAAAACAGAGACTTTAAAAAGGCGATTAAATATAGAAGGATGCTTAAGTGATGTTGAAAGGATGCTTAAGTGATGAAAAAAAATACTGTTATGGTATGGCCACTTACAAAGGATGGATTCAGAAAGACTGCCCAAAAGGTTTATAACTGGACGTCAGCAAGACGGAGGAAAATAGGTCGGCCAAGAGTGAAATGGAAGGATGGCGTAACAGTGGCAATGGAAAGAAGAGATTGTTATAAGACTCTTGACATGACAAAACAAAATGGCGCCTTGGATGTGATAAACGGCCAATATAGAGCTGCAAACATCGCTTATATATATATATATATATATATATATATATATATATATATATACATACACATATACATATTAATGTATTTGGTTTACGAACCCTTATTACTTGTTGCCAGTTAGCTGTAAGTAAAATTCTGAGTGTTTGTTTTTTGCTATAAGCAAGGCGAACAAGAAAATTATGACCTTCGTAATACATCTGACTTTTAACGAAATTACGATTTACGAGTTGGCCATAGTGTCAAAACCTATCAACACTTGCATTTATTTTCCGAATTAAACCACTGTGTTAATATTATTACAGGAAATTTACCATTTTCTCCGACGAATGACGGTTCCGTTGATTTGAACGTTACCAAACCGCTTCATTAGTCACTTTCAAATTTGTGCTTCAAATGTTCTATATTTTGAAGACAATTTTCAGTTAATACCTTTTGACCTATTCACGGTGAAGTATGATCCTCACTGGAACACTCGGTAGTGAGCTGTCACGACACGTCATGAACTCGACTACTATGCAGTCTACTGCACTACAACGTTCAATCTTCGTGTCAAACTGAGTTTATCGGGCCTACTTTAGACAGCGATTTAAATCAAAAGATATTCTTTACTTTACAGAACATTGGTTATCTAGTAATGAACTTGGCATTTTCTTTGAAAATATATACTTTCAGATTCAAATAATTATCTGTATTTACTTTAATTAATTAGGCTAAAGTCGCCTAAGTATAGTAGGCTATTTGATTAACTATTACTTCATACACACAAATATATTTCGATATTATTTGAATATTTTATAAGCATTTTTCTGGGGCGCGGGCACCGAATGGATGGGAAGCAAATGCTTACTATATTGCTACTAGGAAATGCAGTCTAGTCCCTAGCCACGCGTTGAGGGAAGCGAACTGGTTTGTCTTCCAGCGCTGAGTTGGCGATGCGCAGGTCCAGTTGCTCGCCAAACGCTGCAGCGCGCAGGGCGCAGTTGCGCTGATTGCCCACGATCGCACCTGTGCGACCAGTACAGTTAGGCGAGCTCATGGAAGGGGTGTTGACAAGCTACACGTGGAGGAAGAAAACTGGTCGCTTCGTAGATGCATCGCGGAAGCTCTTTGTGGACAGAACGGAGCATGCGATGTGATACATTCCAGAACCCGGCATCTTTCGGTTCCATTTCCAACATTAAGACGAAATAAAACGTTGGATTTTTAAGTGTTTTTGGTTTGTAGTTTCGCAAGTCAGATGACAAACTGTGAATGAGACATCTTCCAGACAACAATTGTGAGAAAGTGTTCTTAATATGTAATTGATACTCTCGATAGTTCTTTTCTTGAAAACTGCAACTCATGAAAAATATTGAGTTACACAATTTTTAATTTTTGGATGGTCACATTTTGCTCCTTCCCCATTCTCCATATATATATATATATATATATATATATATATATATATACATACATACATATATATACATATATATACATATATATACATATATATATATGAGAGAGAACAAACTTATGATTTACAAACTTTTTCACCATACGTAACACTAGGACCTCGTGTAATGCGGAGCGTTTGTGAGACATAAGCGAGCCGTCACAGCAGTACTGCGCGTGCACTGTTTTTTATGCGTCACGCCATGTCCCTTGGCAAACGTGTCGATATTCCACGCGGAGCAACGCTTAGATAAGGCAGGATAGCTGGAAAAGTAGAGTGGGGAAATAGAGGAAGGGGGCGCTGGGAACAGAACTGACTCAGAGTATGGGAGGGGGAGAGGAAAGGTCGCTACGTCAATGAGACCAACATGCCTCCATGCTTTGGGCGCCCGTGCACGAGCCCGTGTACGGCACCGGAACATTACAGATGCCGACTCGGTTTGGCAATTCAAACAGAGTTGGAATAATTGAAGTGTTCAATGGAGGGACGGCTTAACATCGGAAACAGTTTCGAGTAAAATTATTTTAAACTTTTCACTTGGGATATTACCGTATTCCTTCGTCAGTAGATAATCGTACGTGTAGTATATTTATTTTGTTAAATTCGGTGGGAACGTGTTGCAACCACTCAGTTTTTAGAAATCTTAACCCTAATGTAAATATAACATGATTCGTAACAGAATGACTTGAACTGTTCTTTTATAGAGTATTCTATTATTTACATATTAAATTTAAAACAATATTTTGGACACAAATTTTAAGCTCGTTACGTGAGGTATATGCTTAGGATGTAGATAGGTATTGAAAAAGAAAATCAATTGTCTATATTCTTCTGGCATATTTTATACAAGAAAATACAATAATTCTACGTAAGAAAGTACTCAATCGAATTAGATTAAAAACGATGTTTTCAGGATAGGTTTTTCTCCATCGCCTTATTCATTTAGTCCTCTACAAATAATTACCTCGACAATACAAGGAACACAAGAAAAATTAATCTTAAACTTAAAATTCTTGAATTAAAACAGTAACGATTTGTAATGACTCACTGAACTAGTGAATACAAGCCGCGAATTGGCACGAGAGTTCCACACGCCACAAGCAGTTTGATTGACGAACGACTTTAGTGTAACACTTTATTCGTTGCTTTCTCTGCATTCTAGTGTCATTTATTTCAACATCTAGTAAGTTATTCATACACATGGAAGTATGATCATCACAAGGCAAGATGCGGGAAAAGGGTTATCCCGTTTTTTCTCTGATGAAAGAAACTATTGTAATGCTGCGGCAGAAATGGACAAGTTTTTTCATAGAATATCTCGTATTGTGGGACACTGATATCGAAAAAATGGATAAATCTTGATGCTATATGTAGCAAATTACTTCCCTAACACGTTGTATAGTCAGAATTCATGTTTGTAGGTTATAGATTCCGAAAAATGTATTTACAAAAAAAATTTCGAAAAGTGCTAAACATTAGCATTACAAAAATACAATATTAATGATGGACATTTTCCCCCCAAAGAAATCCGCCCTAAAATTTACATCTTTTACGTAACTTTCGCTTGAAATTAATATAATTTATTTAAAAAATCATAAAAACTGCTCAAATTTTTTGTTTTACTTTTCCTCTTGAGGGAATCAAAAAATCCAGAATTTTTGCTTTATTCTTTTCTTGAATTCCACGATTTCTGACCTAACTCAAATAGATATTAAGTTTATTGCGGATGCTTGTAGAGCTTTTCGCAAGAATTGGTATATTTGCAATGTCAACGTAGCTACAAACATAGGCTAATGTCCCTTATCATGCCCTTCATGATGGAATCGACTTGCTTGCGCGAGAACATGGAGAACAATTATAATTCAAATTTAACAATTTTAATAATGCAAATAATTATTTGAATAACTACATTGAGCTCAAGAAAACGTATACAGATAGTGAAGCTACATTTATACCCAGAAGCAAAACATGGGGGCTTCGCAGCATTTGCTCAAAGGATTAGGGAAACTGGAAGAAAAACCTGATCGAGGAGAGTCATTGGCCCAAGTTGAGGTACAATACTTGTTACAGACATACTGAATCGTTTAGAATTATATACTATAAATGGTAAATAATGAATTAAATATTCTTAAAATCAATATTTTCCTTTTTGATGCTCAGTATAGTCGCTAATCGTAAAGAAACAATTATGCAGTAGGAAAAAATCTAAATTGCACTTAAACTTGTGTATAGATTTTAGTTTTTAACGTCATCTGGCAATGTGGTGTAAAATAATGTAGTACATGTAAAACTATTCTTAGTTTTCTCTAATGTGGCCGATGACATTAGGACATTATTGGACCCCCTGCCTTATAAAATGAATATCTTTAATTCGCGAACGTTCTTCTCAACAGGGCTTGTGGTCTCAGGAATGTGTTTACTCCTGTTAAAAATACTTATTTTATAAGGCAGAAGGTAATGACCAAATGTCATCGGCCACGTTAGAAAAAACGAAGTATAAATATGCCTGAAACAAATACTGTACTTCAGCTTCTTTCAATGGCTGGCATGTCGATCACCTATTTCGTCCAGTTTCCCTTGTCCATGGTGGAAATGCTGAGATTGCCTTTTGTTTTCCTTCTGGCCCTAAATGTTGTTTCGCCACGCGCACGTTTTGTTGAGCTGTCGTTTTCCTAGATGTGGTAGAAGTAGAACCGAGTGTGCGAGTAGCTACTTTGTTAGGCAATACAATAAAATCAAACCTGTAATTCGTCTACTGATGTAATAAGATTTCTCTTACTCGAAAGCGATTTTTATTAGTTTTCAACTGTTGCTCACTACCCTTTGTTGGTAATTTTATTCATCATTTAACTATTATAGTAAATGGGTGGGGTTGGGGTTTTGGAGCTCAAGAATCTGTGGTACTATGATTATACTTCTTCCCTGAAATACAGAGTTTTTACTGTTTTTTTATAAAAACCGGAACAAATCAAATCAAAATACCAATTCTGGGTAATATTAATTCTGTATTTCGGAGTTCAAAGAAGGAGCCTTCCAAAAACGGACATAAAGACGTATACAAGTTACGGATATTTTAATTTGTGGTAGTCTACACGCCACTTCGCGTCAAGGTGTATATAAATCATGTTTCACCAGGAACGGAGTATTGGGAATATTTAAATACTGGATTTGGGCAAGATATCTGAATGGATCTTCAAGAGACCGCTCAATTTATTACGTTTTGTTATGGAATAAAATTAAAAAACTGTTACTTGGCACAACTGAAAGAATATTGTAAAAATTCCTACAACTGTAGAACATTGCACGTTCAGAATTGAAATTGTGTATTATATATTTCACTTTCGCAAAGGATGGAAATGATAGTTTAAAAAGGGCCAAGAAACCTACTTTCTACACGCAGTTATACGTATACGTACTGTATATCCGTGACAGTAAGACGGCAAGAGTTTTGAAAATTCCGTTTATTCCGCTTTATTATACGGAATCTATACAAGTTAAATCGAAGTGTGATTTAAAAAATTGCCTTTTTATTGCCCATATGTTTATTTCCATATAATCAATTCAATATAGCTTTTATACTTTTATTTGTTATTTAAGATCGCATCAATCACTAGATCATTAGCGACCACTATTGGATTAAACGTTTTCGTATAAGGATGAACCAATATGACGATGAAAGGACGATCACATACAACTCATGCCAGAGGCGGGACTCGAACCCGCGACCCCACGGTCCGAGATCACTACGGCACTACTGCTTTAGCGATCTCGGCCACGGTGCCGACTTTTACACTTTATGTCAGTTTCCCCTAGCTAATCTCTGGAATCTCTCTAAACCTATTTATATGCGGTTTTTACTGAAAGGAAGAATATTTTTTTCGGCCGTAATTTAGGTTGTTTTTTTATTTATTACAGTAATCCCTCAACATTCGCGGACAGTTAGGTTCCCAAAAAGCATCGCGAATGTTGAGTCTATCTTTTAATGAAAAAAAGGTGGGTTAGGTTCTTCGATATCGAAAAAACTGTTTAAAATAGAAAAATTATGTATGAAAAACAACTGCAGAAGAACTCAGAAAGCGCTACTACAAATAGAATTCACAGTTAACTTCCCAAAGAGATGAAATTAAACAATATTTCAAAGTTTTCTGAGTTTGAAAGTGATTGGATTTAGTTTATTTTTTGTTTCATCACCCCTCCTCGTTGTTCTAATATCCAAATATGGAAAAAGTTCCTACTTTTATTTCTCACTTAATTTTCGAAGTTATTTTCATGTTCGGGTCACATTCGAATGTCCTTTCCACCAGAGCTTGTTGAACTTTTAGAACACTATTAAGCGTTCTGAAGTCGCTCCAGGACGCTGTTTCGCTTCCGTTACTTCATCATTACGTTCGAGGAGGCTTTCTTCGCTGATGATTTCCCAAAGCTCCTCTTCAGTGGAGGTCATTATATGAGAGCTGAACAGATCCTGAACCGCTTGCCTGTTCGTGTAGCCAAAACCCATACCTACAATTTGACGCAACTGAATTGAATTATTTTTACATTTTTGTTATTCTATTATAAACAATTGACATTCGAACTTACATCTCCTGTACCTGCCGAGTTCGTTCACAGATGTCGCCTGATATAGCAAATAAAAGGTGCTGGTTAAAAAAAGGAATACGACTAACAAGATTGCACTCGCGTAAGTTGAAGGCGCGAATGTTTAAAACCGGTTGGTATTTCTCTAATCGCGAATGTTCGGAACTCGCGAAAAACGAATTCGCGAATATCGAAGGATTACAGTATATAAAGAAGAATGTTACTCACGAGGCCGGGTTGGTAAAGACAAGGCAGGGCAGGGATACATTCCTTACAGAGAATTCATGCTTCTTCCTGTCTTATAGATGATTGTGAACAATACATGCCGTTCAAAGCGGGGAACTTCAGTTAGTATTCTATGTACTATGAATTAAATTAGCACATGTCGTCCGGTATACAAGAAAAATGATACGTCCACTGTGCAAAAGAGAACGGAGATGCTTTCTACCTTTTTCTCTGCAGCTGGAATATCAATTTAACATTTGTTAAAAGCAGATTTTTAAATATTTAAAGCTTCAAAAACTGTTCTAAATAATTTTATGATAATGAGCGGATGAAATGTCATTTTCTCTTCACTACCATCACGAATTTACAAACTTGAAAGATTGACTGTAATAAACTAGGGAATTTCTTGACTGATGCAGGGGAAGGGTATCCCTTATTGCCAGGTTTTTCCCCATTATAAAGAAGGCCAATAAGCACACAGCGTCTTACCACCCCTACGTCAAGAGTCGGCATGAGCGGAGACCCCAACAAAAATGAAGAGAACCAGCAGGCGACAACGGGTTGATTTCATCTCATTACATTGAATGAATAGACATTCTTACTGGAGCATTTCTGTAATTTTTCATATAAATACGTATTACACAATTTGCAATAGTTTGATTTGTTTACGAAAATTTTATTTTATGGAGACAAACAATTAATGACTTCCCAACACAGTTTTTTTAAAAGAATGTGAAAACATTGATATAATTTTAAAAAGAACTTTAATAATATTTGTCAGTATTTTACACATTTTCCGGCTAGAAAGTATTTTTGAAAACTGATTTTTGTATTTTTAAGCATTATCCCCCTTTTTTTACCCTAAGGCGAACAAAAGAATCACTAAGGTGCATTTTTAAAATGTCCATCGGTCACCAATGAATCTTGTAATTACATTTGTTTTAAAAATATTAGATCTTTTCTATGAGATCTTTTCTATTCACTTCTCCCCATAGCTCGTCATTACGCAGTTTTAAACTGTTTTTGACGT
>JAHLJT010008446.1:96791100-96818419 GCA_031308135.1 Acheta domesticus | reverse complement strand
CGGCGCCACCTTTTTTTTTATCGGTCATCAATATGCCTGCAACTGCCTTTACAGCTTTCGGACCGTCACGCGTTCCTGTGGAACTACCGCATTCAGTAACGCCACCTGCCTATATAGTATAACGTGGGTACACCCGTTTCCGGCACACTTGCCCCCCTGTTAGCGTTCTTTTTTTCCAACCTATCAGTTCATCTTCCTATCCATCGCGACCTCGTCCTCGCATCATCGTGTCTGCGGCCAATCCATCCATCCATCCACCCCATTCAATATTTTACCAATCGTCAGTAGCGCTTAATGCATATTTTCTAGGGATTTGTAGATGGGATTTTAGCCGATCCGTGGGGTAAAACCCAGAAGCTTGCTTTCTGATTGGCCAGAGTCGAAACACAGCTAACCATGAGGTGAGATCGACTAATCCTTATCAAAACTTCAAAGATGAGACCCAACAATGTCACATTGGGTACTAACACACTGAACACGAGAAAAACCGCGAGCAGATTGGAATTAACACAAGCAAAGTTGAGACGTAACCATTTTCCAAATCGAGAAAAACTAAGTCTGAAATCGGCATAGTTTCATTTGTTTTTAACAAAACTAACCTACATTTCTCGGTGTAAGGGATTGCGTAATAAGAAGAGGCCTCAGACAAATTGAAGCCTCCTGGCACAACGCAATAGTCGGGTTGGGAAAGTATGTAGTCAGCCATCAAGATGACCCTCTAATGAGGCAGGTCATGAAATCTGACCGAAGAATGGGAAACAGAGGCATTGTTAGTGTAGCAAGAAGCATTGCGAAGAAAACTAGGCAAGACACGTCGAATAACACAGACAAACTTCTGATGCTGCTAAACATGAAATGTGAGACACAAAAATGTTAAAGAAATCGTGGAGAGACAAACCACTCCACGGACAATATCTAAAAAGAATGGACAAGGTGCAGATCAATAAAGATCAATCATTTATGTGGCTTAAAAGGGGAAGAATGAAGCCAGAATCGGAAGCACTTGTAATAGCTGCCCAAGATCAGGCCTTGAGAACACGACATTATGATAAAGCAGTTCTCAAATTTCCCAAGATGACAAATGCTGCATTTGCCAGGAGCAAGTAGAAACATGATCATATTGTCTCAGCTAGTCCAATCCTCGCAAGACCGAATACATGAAAAGACACGACAGGTTGTGTAGCTACCTCCACTGGCAGATCTGTACCGCCCTCGAAGTTCCAAACCACATGCCCCAAGTGGTACGGACACTCACCAAAGCCGGTGACGTCTGTTGGATTGTGTACTATATGTACGACCAACAAATTCAAACTGATCGCACGATAGCGGCAAACAAACCGGATATTGGAGAAAAAATCGTGTTTACTTGTCGATGTTGCGTACCTTGCCATCAAAACGTCGCTACCAAGGAGGCAGAGAAACGTCTTAAACACAAGAGTTTGGAAATCGAGATCAGCCGAATGTGGGGCGTAAAAGCACAGGTCGTACGATAGTTATCGGAGCTCTGGAATTGTTCCGTAAAATTTGAGTAAAAAACTTGTCTAAACTCCCCGGTAATTTAAAAGACTGGGAAGTGCAAGATATTGCTTTATTTGGAACAGCCTACATTTTGCGTGTGTGTTGTGTGTGTGTAGTGTTGTAGAGGCACTGACAGTCACCGGATCTGCTCCTTAGGTAGCTGGTTGCAACCTGGAGTAGATTTTATATTCAGCCGACTCATAACATCTTTAGTCGTGATGTAGTGGAAAATTAATAATAATAATAATAATAACAACATAATGGAAACAGGAGGGGGCTCGCTAATACACTTGGAGTAAAAAGATCAACTGCATATCGGCGGGGTAAAAAGTCAAGACGAAATACCACGACAATGCGGTGGACGTAGACGAGTAATCACAGTGACTTGATGATTCAGTACATAGAGAAAAATCCCAGAATTATATTAAAAGAACTGAATCGTGAATCTGAAGATCAGTATCAAGTTATTGTTTCTACTGAATATTTGCATCAACATTCGGATGGCGTGATGTTCACGATAAAAGACATTTGTAGAGAGCTCTAAAAAATGAACAGCGATGTAAATGAAAAAACGATACGCATATATGCCACATCTCTTAAATTATCAGGAAGATAATATCCCAAATGGTTGTAACCTGATTTTATTTACTTTCCTGTTTCAACTTGTTAAGTCTCAATTTGGAAGTGGTTGGTTTCGATTTGAATGTGTTTATTCCCAATTTGAAATTGTTTGGTCTCGATTTGAAGTTGAAAAAGTATAGAGTTAAATTCTCAAGTTTCGCACGAAAATGTCATACGCTGGTCAGTCTGCCTGATTAGGTTGGTTGGTCAAGCCAACCCGATATACTTGAATGCCAGAACCAGACTGGAGCCCCGTCGGAATCCCGCTGATGCTAGGTTCTGAGTAATGAGTAATTCTATGCTGTGGAAAAAACACAATTTTCTATGTGGGGGATCTGGTTGTAGGTGTAGAGTCAGGTCTACTAGATCTTTCCTTATGAAGAATTTTTCATTTACACTGAATTTCAAATTTGTTTCTTTTGTGGATTTATAGTTAGGTTCAATTGAAATATTGACTTTCGATACCATGAAAATTACCAAATGCTATATTTTTTTTAATATAGTAAGTCATCGGTCTGGGGGAGACGGTGGGTGAAGATCCAGAATCCTCCCTTCTTGGTTGCATCACTGAGGATAGTAATAGAATATATTGTAGTACGCAAATACAGTGAATGGATATCTACCAATAATATTAGCAAGTTGAAACAGATTTAAAGGTAATGACTGATTGAGCAAAGCAAGAGAATTTGTAGGAGCAGAGGCGACGCTTTGGCACCTAGTCTAATAATATTTGCGCACCTTGCCATTGAATGAAGAGCAAACGTGCAAACGTGAAAACCTTTAAAAGTGAAATGACGTGAGCCCTGAGCCTTCAGTTCACTGCTCCCAACAGCCGTCGCCATGGCCCTCGCCGCGGCTTCCCGTCTGACCGCTTCGCCTTCGATGGCCTTCCTCGTCCACCTGCTCGTCGCGGCGCACGTGCCCCGGCTGTCCCCCGCCATTGCCCGCCGCCGCCGCCCGGCGCCCACCCCCCTGGGCGCTCGTGGGCAGCGGCACCTCCAAATGATGACCAAACGCACGCGAGATTGCGAATTAAGCATGCATCTGAACACGTATGTTAGTCTTCGCGACGGCCTTTTTGACGTTAAAGTTGCCCCTGACGGAATTAAAAAACAGCTCTAGGAATTTTGGTTTCAGTTATTTTCTAGTAGCGCTAGCCAAAATATTTTCATTGCCTTCAGATAGCTAAATCCAATTGTTCTCATGGTCTGTAAACATTATAAAATAAAACCCTCATCGGGAGTCGAACTCTAAACTAGGGGCATCCGAGGAGAAGAAACATCTCTAAAATGTATCAATGAAGTTTATCACGTTTCTTCATTTCCTCTGCTAACTTGAGGTATATTTTGCGTTCCCCTCTATACCTTTCTTGTAGACTACTCCAGTCAACTTGATTCACTACGAAAAAAAAACCTTGAGCTGAATTTTCGTCGAGACCTTTGTCTTGTTTTTTATTAAGAGGGTGACAAAAAATGTTTTTCGCAAGTTTCCTGTTCATAGAAATTTATGTTGAATAATCTGATTACAAAATTTGAAAAGTGATAGATTTCGCACAAAATTGATTCGAAGAATGTTTTTCTACGACTGACGGTTTTCAAGATATTGAAGGTCACAAATATACAACAAATTTGTTTTCGTAAATATCTCCACTTCTATGTGATGTACGAGGAAGTGGTAACGATGGATGGAAAGAGGCGTTTACAGTGCGGATATATACAACATACTTCATAACATTGAATCAATAAAGAAGTATTAGTATTGATATAAAATTAAGCACGATAATTGTTTATAAAAAAAGTTATTAATTGTTCATGCTGCATAGAAAATGTCTGTATATTAATCTGTATATTAGTAACCTAGTACTCTACGATTTCATACTAGCATTGCAAAAGTCAATAAGTCTAGGATGAAATCGATAGATCTCCAGGTCTTCAAAATCCAATCGTGTGGTACACGATCAAAGGCCTTTTAGTAGTCAATCCAAGCCATGCTCAAATTACGCTTTCGTTTCTTTACATCATTTAGATGACCTTAATTAGTAGCAAGATTTTCTTACAGCCATAAGAACCTTTACGACATCCTTTTGTTCAACTGTACATTTTGTCAGCTATGGCTGCAGTTAAAACTTGTACAGTGATAGGCAGACAAGTGATTGGCCTGTAGTTTTTCGCCAAAGAGCTGTCTCCCGCTTTGGGTAGCAAATACGTGGTGCCGCTTGTGAGCCATTCCGGGAGTTCCTTTGGGTTCTCTAAAATTTTAATAACAGCCTTTGCTAGATGTAATGCTGTTAATTTCTTAATCCAATAAATCTGGATCTTATCAATCCCGGGGGATTTCCAGATTCCCATGTTCTGAATTGTTGCTTGACTAGAATTGCTAGATGAGAATGTATTGCTGAATCGCTTGAACCATAGTGTGCATTTCAACTTCAATAATGTCTGACGTTGTAATTTTGCCTCTCTTTAAGTTGACTTTTGCACACTTCTCAAGACCAAACTTCATGCAGATGTCATTGCTAAAATCATTGATGACGGACAGCATTTGGGCGGACAGCAGTTCGCTTCATTCTCAGCAAACACTTTAAGATTATCCATGTAAACAAATGTGATACTGTCGATTTTATTTAGTAGCAATATTCCTTACAGCCGTAGGAACGTTTAAATCCTTTCTGTTCAACTGGCAACAGATGGCTCTTCTCTAGGTGTCTATACATATTGTCAGCTATGGCTGCAGTTGTAACTTTGTATATTACTGGCATGCAAGTGATTGGCCTGTAATTCTTCGCCAAAGATCTGTCTCCCGCTTGCCGCGAGTGAGCCATTCCGGGAGTTCCTTTGGGTTTTCTAAAATTTTATTAACAGCCTTTCCCCGCCAACCAACTCCCGGGGTATTTCCAGTTTCCCCTGTTCTGAATTGCTTGGCAGGGGTCTTCTTCCCAGAATTCGTGAACGTCTTCCACGAGTCCATCGGCAGCATTAACTTCAGATTGAAGACAAGATGCTTATTTGTTGTAGGATCTAGTTTCCTCCCAGATTCCTGCCCAAAATGTTTCGGCGTCATCTTTTGAAGGAATGACAGCTTTGCCATTCGGTTTTTAAGTGAGACTGCGATAGAATCCCTTCGTGTCGTTTCAAACTACCGGTTCTGTGCACGGAAATCTTCTCTACGTTTGTAACGTCTATTTCGTTGAGCCCATGCTTGGATTTTCTCTTTTAGCTGCACAGCTACCATTAGCTTTGTGTCATTTTTAATTTGGTATTTTTGTTTAACATGGAGTCTTTTTTAAATAATCTACGCAATAAATAACTACGCAATTTTAAATAAAAAATAAAAATCTACGCAAATTGCACTTCTTTCTTTTCTGAAAGATGTTGCTTCATCAATAGACCAAAATGAAGCACCCAATGTAATATTCTTAGATCTTTCGAAAGCTTTTGACGTTATTGACCATAACATCTGGCTCTCAATTTTACCTTCATATTGGATTCGTGGTATTGCCGTAGATTGGATAAGTTCGTACCTTAAACATCGCGCTCAAAGAGTAGAATTACCATACTGGCACGAAAGGACATTACATAGGTATGTTTCCAATTCTTTGCCAATTGAGCATGGGGTCCCACAAGGTTCGATCATAGGTCCTATCCTCTTCCTGTTATTCGTAAACGATATGCCCTCTTCTATTAAAAATGGAAGAACGGTTCGGTTTGCGATGACACGAATGTTCTTTGCAAAAACGAAGCAATAAATAATACGATTCAGAAGTTTCAAATTGGCTTCATAACAACAAATTAATTGTTGAAAGAAAACCTCTCAATTCAATGCATTTTCCATTCGGCAATCGCATGTTCCATTGAAAATGAACAATATGCAGTTAGCTGATGTTGAGGTAACAACATTTCTTGTCTCTCAATTCAGTCAAACCTCAAACAGAATTAAAGAACTTAACCGAAAAATTGTTCAGCTGATTTTCTCCAAAATTGATATCCCCGATCGATCTGAATGAACTCAAGGCTTTAGGAATTTCAACTGATATTTTGATTTTTAGGATACTTTACGTGAAGCCTCAAAACCAGTTTCAAAATTTTAAAAATATGACAGTTTTTTATTAAACTATGTCCTCGAATAACGTAGAGGACACTTACGAGAATGGTGTAGGAGTCTTTTTCGTTGAAGTCTCTGATTTTCCGAAAATTGCAAAAATTCAAAATTTTGTTCGGCGTCTTCCTACAACTACAGTTAAGAAGAATTTTTTTCTTGCTGAAATGTGTTTATGAGGACATAGTTGGTGTCATTTTTTTTTTTGAAAATGTCCTAGGGTACCTCCCAAAATTAAAATATGGGATTCAAATTCAAAGGGCTGCGACATAAGCTATATCGATTAAGGAATATCAGTTTTGGTCCTGCTTACAGTTTAGCCGCTAGCGTTGTTCAGACCGACGAACAGACGTTTTAAAGTTTAGGTATCAAGGATTTTTTTTCGATATCAATTTTTTTCGGTATCCTTGGATTCTGATCATACAGCGCGTTAGAGAAAGTAATTTGCTATACATAGGGACAAGATTTCACCGCTTTTACCAAGGTCCGGCAATAAGAGTTTTCCTCTTGAAAATGTATCGTTTTATTCTTGCCGCATTACAATACTTTCTCTGTACTGCGTAGCATTGCGTACTGCGTAACAGTAGCGAGAAAGTAATAAAGGAAGAGCGGTTTCAATTCTGTTTCCCATTTAAAACAGCCAATTACACACTCATTAAGAATAAACGATATTTGGTTAATGTTTGAGTAACAAACTTTTCGTTGTCTCAGTTGAGTCAAACCTGAAATGAAATACCCGTGTAAATGAATTGAAGACTGAATTGTTCTTTATGTCACGCATTCAGAATTCTTTCAAGTGTAGTTAAGCTTTGTTTTTTTTATACAACTATATTTTTTCTGTAGAAAAAAATCAGACCTGTGTAATTTACTTCTCTCGACATCGTTACACGCTTGTAATAAACCCAAGCGAGATTAATTATAGATGATTTGTCACCACTTAATGGCACTCCACGGAACTTAGTAACACAAACTTCGTAACTAAAGTTTTCAATACCCAACCAGTCTGGAATGACAAACTTCTTAGCGCCGAGTGGCTCACAGAACGAAAAGGCTAATGCAGACTGAAAGTGTAAAATGTAGAGAACAACGTAAAGAATGCGAACTAAGTGATTAAATCTGGCTAAATTGGACGTCATGCGATTATATTCAATGTAATCTGCCGATATTTCGCATTCTGGTTAAATTGAACATTTTGTCCATTCTTCGGTAGATGTGTCCTTTAGTTCAATTTAAACCTGAATTGTTCGTAATATTATTGATTAAAAGTATTTCAGAAAATATATTCAAGTATGAAAAAACATGGATACGCTATGCTTAAACATACTAGCGGCAGAATTATTTCTTTGATTCCTTTACTGTATATGTGTTGTATTTGTCATTTCAAACAACGGCCGCTCAACGCTGCTTGTACTTGGCAAATTGATCTATTTCACATAAATCAAACGTTCGATAAATCAGTCCCCTCCGATTGTGGGGTCTGGTCGGGGGGCGCGGCTGCCGGCGGCTTTTGGCGGCGCGCGCTGCCCGCATTCGATTCCCGGGCAACTGCCCGCCCAGCGCCTGGCACGGGGCGGCGGCGCGAAAGGCGGCGCGGGCGGGCGGCGGGGCGTGGGTGGCGGCAGGGAGCGCGGCCCTGCCCGCCCCACCTTCCACCCCGCTCTCCGCCACCGGCCCCCACCCGCGCCCCCGCCCCCGCTCCCAGCCCCGCCGCCGTCGCGACCTGGAATCGGGTGCTTGCATCGATCTCCCGTCTGGAAGGTCTCTCTTAGAACGCGAGACGCCGCGTACCTTGACCCCACGAGGCAGGCCCGCCCTTCGCGTTCGCTGGCCAACCGACCAGAATACCGCGCTGCAGGACATAACTTCGTGTATTGGGCATTCGAAAATTCAGAGCGATTTTAAAGATTTGCAATAAAATTAAGAGCGATTTTAAAGATTCTGCAATAAAATAAATATTTACGAAGTATTCACAAATTCTGCAATAACATATAGTATATATGTGTGCGTGCTACATATACACAGTAAAATCGGTCTTTACGTACTATAACATGAAAAGGTTGCGGTTTCATAATGCAACACTTGAAAAGAAAATATTTAACAGCCGGCGAACTTTTCTTGGAGGCTTGCCATCACAAGATGTCAGCTGCGTTGTACGTAGCGACGATTTGAACGAAATAGGCTTATATTCGTCACATACAGCTCTAAAATCTAAACATCTCATGCTGATTTCTTTACTAGGGCTCAATCGTCAACCTATCTTCCAATTTAGCTGGCGTAATGCTTTTCAGTAATAGAACATTGTTATTAAAAGCTACACTTAATAGTTTTATTTAATTTTATTTTATATTCAAACAAATAATGAACAAATATACAATAGAGAATAATTTGTAATTTCCAGCATTGTTCCATTCACTCCGCGAGAATATTGTCAATATCTTCGTAATTTTTTATCAGTAAAAATATATAATACACTTAGGGGCCGTATTCATAGTCGATACTTATACAGTGATACAGTACAATAAGTGAAGCTTAAGTAATAAGGGTTTACTTAAAATAAGTGGACCCTTATGGCAGTTTCGTATTCATAGACCCCACTTATTTCAGAGTCGCATTCAGGCAATATTTCGTTGTATAATATTTGACATTGCTTTATTGGTTACTAGATGCGAATCTAGAAGGCCGTGTCAATCTTGTTACAATTTTGGCAGTTCTTTTAAGCGTATAAATAACATTCAGTTTCATCGACAGAAGTGTCGACAGTAAAGCAATTATAAATTTCGTTTCGCTGCCTTGTCGAGTGTGGATAATTTGTTTTGGCAGAATTCTTTCGCTTTTGCATATTTAGTGAAATGCGTAAAGGAAAGCGTTATTCAATGAAGGAACGTGCTGAACAGCGGTAAATTGTATTCAAATACAAAATCCTTGAAAACAATCAGATGCTTCTGTGATGGCAGCAGAGATTTTGTGGTAATCCATGATAAAGTTCCAAGGATAATGAGATATCAACCACAATAAAGGGATATCAACCACCTTTATTGTGGTTGATATCTCATTATCCTTGGAACCTAATCAGATGCTGTTTCTGCACGTAAGAAGAAAGACACGTGGAAAATAATTGCTGCAGAATATAATTCAATTCATGAAAATGTTCCCAGGAATTTTCTTGTTAAACAGAGGAGACCAAAACTGTCTATATCATTTAATATTATTCCATAGAGTGGTATCTTCCTCATATTGCAATCAAAAGAATTCTTTTTATGTTAATTTTGATCTACATTGTCTATCATTTTATGCCTTTATAGAATTATCTTGCCTATTTTTGTAGGCAAGATAAAAATAAACATATGTAACCTAAAAAAATATAATTTTGATTGTAATATGAGAAGGATACTACATATGGAATAATAAAAACATTTTCATATGGTGAATTGTGATCATCATTGTAGGTTAACCTATAAAATACGGTCCTCGTAAGGTAACATACAAAATATTGTCCAGTATCCTTTTCAAAACTATATCTCTTCTTAAATTGTAATTTTAAACGATTTTCCATGTCTCTCAAATATCGCTTTGGTATACGATCTTCCGTATTGATTTTATATGCTCAAAAAAACGCATCAAAATCATTTATGTTATCCATGTTGAAAAATTAGCGTTCACTTAAGGGTACAAATGAGCTCAGTTATAAGACTAAGTCAATGCGTAAGCAAACACTTAAGTGAAAGCTCTGAGTTGAAAATACGAATAAGTAAACATTTAAGTGTTCCTCAAAAATACGTGTTGGCTATGAATACGGCCCCTTAATTTGTTTCTTCGCTCTGTTCCCGATAACCATTCGACACACTAGGGGCGGGCCAATGACCAGCGAGCGATAGCTGTCCTCCTCTAGAAGGTGTTTAAATCCCGGTCAATCCATTTAGGCAACGTAGGTTCGCAGCAGGGTTTTTGGCAATTTTCCCCGTTCTTCCCTCTTCTCATTCCACGACTGGTCTATCATCATTCATAGAGCACCATTATCATGTACCCATTAAATCAGTCATCCATTTCAGATGTGAACAATACCGGATGCTGCAATCATTGGGAAGATGTATTCGAAACAGGAAATTACGCGTTTAGGAGAGGGGACCCCCGTTCCCCTCTCCTAAATGTGCAATTTCAAGTTTCCAATACATCTTGGGGGAGAAGTGAGGACGGAGCTTGGTGGGGTAAGCTGGACGGGCTCGGGCAGAGGGGACATTGCGGGATGTAAATAAAATGTCATCCATTTTACACTGAAGAAAGCATACATTTGTTTTGCTGTCTAAGTAATGACTGATAAATAAAGAGCCAGGGATAGCTTCAGATATCAAACCGGCTTATTAGTACAGAATCAGTATTGTCGCTGTCTGTGCAGCGTCTCTGTACGTGAGGTCCTAGGATTCGAGACCCGACGGTGACGGATTTTTCGATCCTAGCTAAATCAGGCGCTGTCTGGAGGAGAATTCGAGAGCCTGACAGCCCTGATCGATAGTTTTCCGTGGTTTCTCCGGACAATAACAGGTGATAACCGAAGCAGTGTCCTAACAAATGGGCCGCCACTTCCATTATGTCCTCTTCCTTTCCCTATTCTCTTACCTTACTTACACGCACATTTACAAGAACTACATTACCACACGTGAGAGACCAGTCGAAACCTTAGAATGTGTCCTGGCTGGGGCGATGCCCCGCTGAGCGAGAAACCTGGACGAGGAATCCCCACCAAGACGACATGTAAGGCTGCACTGGATCTCACCATCCAGCGGGGGGAAAGCCGCCATCTCCCGGGATAAAATATTTACTACACTAACGGGACTAATGACCAGAACAGTTGACACGCCCATAAACATCTGTTAATCAATTCACGTAGCAATAATAATTATTAAAAAGTGTAATATTCTATCATGACATATTTCAATTTTGTCTTACTAAAATGATCCCCTACGTGATTGCTCCTTAGGATCTGCATGTGGTTATCGAGTGTATTTCTTATCACACATTATATTCCTCGCCTTCTTCGATTGATTCTTAAGTGTGTTGTCTCGGATATTTCTGTTATTTTTACTTAGATTATTTTTCTACACAATGTTTTCCACGATTATATCTCTGGTGTCAGACCAGCTAAGGCTACTTCAAGTGATTTTGAGAAATTGTATTTGAAGTTTTCAAAAATATTTTTATAATTTTCACAAGCAAAGCGAAACCCGTTGAATTTAGAAATGGTAGTGCAGAATTTAGAAATAAAATGTACAGACCAAAAACTGGGCCACATTGGAACAAAAATGTAAATCATCACATAAATGGTTTTGGCCTGTGTAATTCCATAAAATATTGTTGAATTTTAATTTGTGTAGGCTAATATTTTCTCGACAACTATTAATAACGTAAGTTTTTCTGTTGTATCATTAATCGAGAAATGCCATCGATTTCACATCTGTTAATTCAAAATTAGATTCCAAAAATCGCGTTCTGTTTCCAAATCGACCTTCTTTTGAACCTCTGTAACTAAAAAGATGAAGGAAAAAAGGAAGAAGATTAAGAAAGTAAAGTAGAAGAAAATGAAGGAGAAGTGGAAGGAGTCAAAGACAAAGAAGAGAATAAAATGATAGAAAACGAGAAAGAGGAGTAGGAATAGAAGGAAAAAGAGGGAAGAACAAGAAAGAAGGAAAGGCCGAAAGAGGGACAAAAAAGGAGGAGGAGGGAGGGAAGAAGGGGAAGAGAGAGAGGGAAGATGAGGGGAAGAGGAAGGGACAAGAAAAGAGATGGTAGAAGAAGGGTTGGAGGAGGGAAGGCAAAAGAAATGAAACAAAAGGAAAAGAAAGAAATTTTCCTATTACTCATCTTCATTTTCCCCTGCCCCTTGTTCATCTCATGTCTCTTACTTCGTTCTGTCCATTCGTATACTATGTAAACTATGAAGCTTGTCAAAACACGCACATGGAGTGTTAGCCAGTGCTCACTTGAAGTCAGAGGCGTATCTAACTATTCAGACGCCCATGGCAAGCATAGAATTTGCGCCCCTGTCAGGATACTTCAAATTAGGGTTGTTGTTAATTTGTTTTAGGAGTTATACTCTAAATAACGCCCTAATTAATGGTGCTAATGGCACGTGCCATTTCTGCCATACCATAGATACGCCTCTGCTTGAAGCACAAAATTTGGAACATAAAAATTGGAGGCTTTCAACTCGCTTCAAACTTACAGAGCGTGGAGCTTAGGATTGGTAGTGGGGAGGATTAGAACGAAGATAATTTTTTTATTTCTCATTTTTATATGTAATAAATACGTTGAAAACGTTTTGTCAAGCACAGAAGTAATAAACATTTTTGTACTGGTACTTTTTTGACTGAAAGTACCTCAAACTGTTCAGGGGGTAAAATATCGAGTGTCCACTACTGATTGTGAGTCAAGCATCTGACCACTACCAAAATTTTGGAATTTTCATGTGCCCACTATTGAATCAAAATCGGGGTTTGGGAAATAATTAATAAAAAATAACAAATTTTAAATGGCCATTTTTAGGCAAGAAATCTATTCAAAAAGAGGTATGCTAGTCGGTTATCGAGTTTCACTTACAAATATGGAACTCTAGCTCAAGAATGTTTAAACATTTTCTAAAACGTTCTTAATTGTGACCGCTAGTGGATTGTCTTAATCATTGGTGCTTAAAATGGGCAATAGCGGAGTGTTGGTAAAATTTTAATATTCCTTTATGTGTTTTGGGTCGTTGAACACAAACATTAGTTTTCCCAGCACGAATTTAGCTTGGAAATATGATTTTCAAGCAAAAAAACCGAAATACTTTTTTTCAAAATGACTTGGAAACAATCCATTTTTATTAAATGACTATGTGACTATAAAATGACTATAAAAGAGGATAAAATTACATATATTTCATTAAAAACGTAAAAATTGGGATTGTCTTATTTCATCTAAATGTAATTCAAAACTATTACTTTTTCGTAAATATTGACCTATAATGAAATGAATGATGATACATTTATCTAATTTTTATATTAGATTCTTTGCTTGGATCAACAGTTTAGCCGCGAGAGGGATGCAAAATTGTGTGTTAATGTGCATATTTTTCTCTCAGTAAGTAGCCTCAAACCTTCTGGTGTTGAACATTGCAATTCTCCCCGCGCGGAGATACCTGTGTGTTGGGTTTTCCTCTGAAGTGTTGCAAGCAAGGTGGACAATGGGAATAACGTCTGTGCAACATGTTTGTGAACACATCGAAAATGACTGTGATGTTACATTAGGCTCCTCAGAGAACCGCTTAGGTCTGAAGGACTGAAGAGTAGAACCGTACAACAAGGCTGGGGCCAAGATCTAGAAGTTTTGACTGCTGTTTTTTTTCTTCCCTTGAAAATATTGACTTATTTTCAGTCAGAACTGGTTGTGGCAGACAATAGAATTAGGTCCATAAGGTCCAGTTGCATAAACGTTCTATGTGTGACCCATAAGCTTGATTCTATAAAATACTTTACAGCATCAGAAAGAGTTTCTTTTACAAGCAAAAGGGCTTAGAAGACATATTATAAATCTTTCTAGATCTGATGAGTCTCGTATAAGTCCGTACTCTCGTATAAGTTCTGAAAAGGCTCTACAAATGTTTATAGATTCTACAAAGCAGCAACATGGCGTCAATGCGCACGGCTCAACAAAATTGCACTGTTCGGGGCGTTTGTTCGAGGTTCGTGGGGTCCATGTGTTGTGATTTCTTTCGTAGCATTTGATTTTGTTTGATGTGTAGGGCGCGTATGTTTTAGGATGTGTTGATTACTTACGTGTTGATTTCCTGTGTGTTGAAAGTCAATGCTGAATTCACTCATTTTTGCAGCGAGTAATTTTGTGTCGAAAATAAGGATAAAATTTGGGTATGATAAAGGAAAATATACTTTTCTCCATGTATTGTAGTTATTTTACTTTGGTACACCGTCAATAATATAATTTTCAATTATTGTATATAATTCCCCTCTAAGGTCAACAAGCAAGTAATCCTCAATTTCATCGTATTCCTATTTCTCTTGCCTTTGCCATTAGATAGTATGTTAATAATAGGCCCCAGACTGTACTCCGAATTTCGTGTGCCATATATTTCGTTCTGAACCTTAAAACCGTTAAAGCGCGATCCAGGTATTGTAGTGTAAAAAAATATTCTGATTGTGCATTTAAATTTATTTTTGCATCTTTTTTAATGGAAGTTCATTTTTCGGCAAACTTTAGTCAGAAACGCATATATTTGTACTATACATAAAAATGTCTCGCATGGCAATGTTTCAGTTGATATTGTTTCGAATAAACACAACAAATACACTTCAAAACTACTTTATTTGAAACGTAGACAAGTTGTCTAGCACATTTGGCAGTTCGCTGTCGTGTCGCAATTGTTACGCATTGATGACGAAACACTCTTGAAGCCGTCAAAGACGGCTTCCGACACAAACGGCACACTCGTGGTCCCTGTTTCCAATTTGAATACTAACTCGGTGTGGTCAAAAATACCGAAGGTAAAGTCCTCCAACAGGATGAAGCTTCAAAGTTTTGTCCATGATTTTGGAGACTAGTTTTTCAGCGATGACTGGGAAATATTATTTTGTTAACTCTCTGAAGTTAAAGTTAATGCAGAAATAGAAAATTTGGAATGAGTTTATAATGTTAAGCTTTATTGCATTAGTAAATGATATGAAAACGAGCGACGTTAACCTGTTTTCAAAATTGTACAAGTGAAGTAAAACAATTTTATAAGCGAGTTGCATACGTTATATTTTTGCATAACTGCATTATAAATTTATAACAGAATTATTGTTAATTTTTGGAAAGAACTTTATTGTGAACTCACGAGTATTTGACATATGTGCGAAAAAACGGCGATTGGCTTTCGGTTTACCGCTACCACCTCACAATTCTGTCGCTGCGATTGGCTCATTGTGTGATGACGCAATTATTCATGCTATAAATACATCATCTGTGCCATACGATGTCTTCTTATGAATGATTGTAACGAAGAACGTCGTTTGCAATGATGGAATACAAAAAAATCAATTTTCAACAATTTTGAACACGGCTGTGTGAAGAGAAGTGCTGGAAATAAAAGAAGGCAAATGCCGATATTTGAACTGCGAGTGGTCCATTTTCAATCGTGCAATCGTGCTTTCAGGACTTGCATGATTGGTGTTACTGTGCAAGAGGTCTTTGCAGATATCTTGTAAGAAAAATTGGCATGTACCAAAGTCAATTTTTTTGGGTATCAACAGCTTTCACACGACTGGAATATGCTGTTAATTGTGTGAAGCCCTTGATATTGTTAAATATGTGGAGAGTGAGTTGGGTGGAACTTGTGGTCATTTGGCTGCACAGTGGACAACGAATTTCAAAGTACTCTCGAGCGGAATCCCGGATATTCCACAATGTGCAGATTTAGCGACATTTTGTGGAGTGTCGCAACATTTAAAGATAATTAGCCAAAGCTGCTATGCAGTGACCTCGCCTCTTCCAAATAAGCTCATGTGATGTCATGTAGGAGGGTCAATCAATAATATCCTATATATCCTATTGTATAAAAATGCAAGCGGGTTATTTACACTAGTGACACTATGTTATTGTCATTCTAAGAGATTCTCATTTTTTCATTCTACACTTCTCAACATAATCATTTCTGTCCAAACACTTTTGGTACCTTGACAGTAATTTTTTTTTAATTTCATCGTTATACCAGGTTACGTCTTGTCGCCATAACCAGTGGTTCACCTCTTCTTGCACCTCTTCATCCGTCGCAAACATTTTGCCTCCAAGCTGCAACTTGAGTTGTGGAAAGAGATGAAAGTCACTGGAGGCAAGATCTGGAGAATAAGGGGGATGGGGAAAAAGCTCCAATTTGAAGTTCTGCAGCAACTCCTGAGTCCATATGTATGTATGTATGTATGTATGTTATAGGTAAAAAATTCTCCTATATTTCGCTGATTTTAGGTAATTAAAAGCGGACTCTATTAATCCAGACTTTTATTAATAGAAATAAGTTAAAAAAGAAATTATGAAATTGAATTAATAAGACTCGTTATCATGCCTCATTTATATTAAAAACTGAAGTAAACACTTTATTATGGAATACCAAGATGATTGTAACAACTACAAATTATTCTTTTTATTTATTATTAATAATAGAATTGAAGGGTTGTGGGCCACCCACAGGCTCGTTTTGCACAAACAGCGATGCTACCGTCAATAATAAACAAAGCAAAAATTTAAAACTCTATTTTAAGAACCATTTGACTACATTTTCTCCAGAAACAAATCCCAAGACGAAAACTTTCGATGCACGAGACATTTCTAAGGCACTATTTATAACTATTACTTTCATGTAAATTATGGGTTACCACGTTATTGCCCACAACCCTTCAATTAGAAAAATATCTGGATGAAATGGAACAAAAAAAGACAATAATTTTAAAAATTAAGAATGGAAGATGAAACGATTTTTTTAAAAGTACAAATAGCCAATGGCTAATTCAAGAAGTTCGGTATACCAAATATATGAAAATGATCAAAAAAGAAGTAAATTAAAATGAAATTAAACCTTTAAATAGCTTCTGAGCATTTATATTCAGAAACACGGCAGGAACAACAAAACCAAAACACAACTCGCACAAACTGAAACATAGCACATGCTTTATTCGAATAACGACTGTGACGCTATCTAGTGGTTCCATTTGAAAGTTCTCGTAGAAACTATAGTTATAAGTTCCGCTCATTTGCTTTATTCAACTGTGCACCGCTTGTGGAAACTACGCATTTTTATAGAAGCCATTGACATTGCTGAAACCCACATTGAAATCTTTGTGTAACTGGCTGTAAGCGTAGGAATTTGAGCAGTTATAACACGGGTTAACATAAAATGGCTTACGCAAATTTATTTTAAAAACGAACATATTCAAATCCAGCACGCTTTTCTTCTTTCTGAGATCTTGATTTAAGGCATGAGCATACCCAATCTACAGCAATACCACGAATTCTATATGAAGGTAATTTTGAATGTAAAATACTATGATCTAAGTCGTCAAATGCTTTTGAAAGCTCTAAAAATATTTCAATTTGTGCTACATTTTGATTGAATAAAGCTACATCTCTAGGAAAAGAAAATATAACGCTTTCCGTAGATTTTTATTTTCCAAATACACGTTACCACTCCGAAAACGCTTCGTATATACTGAGATAGGTTTCCATTCGTACGTAGTAAAGTGTCGCTAATACTTTTGAAAAAACTGACAAAAGAGAAATTGGCCGATAATTGTGATTTTCATTTTTGTTGAGCCTTGTTTGAAGACCGGGTTAATTTGAGCTGTTTTGAAAATATCTGGAAATATTCTGGTGCCTAGGGGTGCATTTAATAGGTGATTTAACAAGTGTAGGCGCTCAAGTCTTTAACTAACAATCCTGAAATTCATCTAAATTTTCGGAAGATATTTTTTTTCTGTTCCGATTATTTTTGAGAATTGCTTAGGAAGAAACTTCTGAAACAGACATGGCGTAAATTTTTTTTTGGGGGGGGGGGGGAACGTTGTTAAATTTTGTGGCTTGAGTTACTTCGTGAGATCAATTGCAATTCTTATAAAATATTGGTTAAAGAGACATGCTACAGTTCCTGGCGTATCAGGAATTTAAGTAACAATAAAACCAGTGTCATTCTTTGAAGCTCTCCTGGAAAGTGTAATAAAAAAATTTAGAGCCATTATGAGAAAATTGACGCTATTGAAGCCATTATGAGAATGTTGACGCTTCATGTAAAGAACCCCCAAAAGTCAAAGTATCTGTTTCGAACTCTGAGAGCCATGAGATCCTTTAAATAAATTGAGGAATATGAATGTTGTAGAAAATCGGATGAACGGTTTTGGAACTACAATTGACCACAGTCAAACGAACAAAGGACGGATAGCTGGACGGGACGGATGGATGGACGGACGTTTTGCCGTTAATCGAATTTTCGGAATCAAGGACCCACAAAACTTACGATTCTAAGTTCACAACGTATTAGAGGAAGTAATTTAGTATATTTAAAAAGAAGACTTATCCACTCTTTCGTTAACAGAGCCCGACAATAAGAGTTTTTCTGTCGAAAATTCGCCGTTCTCAGGCCCACGATTACAATAATTTCCCTTTTTACAAAGTAAGGGCGAAATAAAATTCGTTTGCTTTTATTTGATGTTCTATTCCCTCGTTTTATCCAAGAAATGCTTTTCCGTGAAATGTTTAGTATTATTTTTTAAAGAGGGAACCCTGTATGAAAGGGAAATGAAACCGTCGAAAAAATATACATTTGTTACTTGTATCTACAGTATGTATTTGTTATTTGTATCTACATCTCTAGTACAATGCGTGCCTCATGATTCTTGCAGCAAGAATGTTATGAAGATATCTTTTATATTTTTATGAAACAATCTACAGAAATTTGTAATATTTAATGTGTCGACGTTAGCATTTCTTGTGATTGATAGAATTTGTACATCTTTCTCGCTGAAATTTATTTCGTTTGTTGCTCTTGCATCTCTAGTATTGGTTTTGTTAATAATAATTTGATCGATTGACTTCCTTGAATTACGTGTGGTCCATGTAGGGAGATTCATTGTAATATCTTCACTAACATTCTTAATGAAATTGAGAAAGTGCTCTTTCCCACAAGATTCGGTCACAAAATCAATGTTAAAATCTCGCATATAACAAAAGAGCAATTACTGACTAGATTTAAAGATCTCAAGTTTTTTTAGGAAAGAAATGTATAGACATCAGATAAAAAGGCAGTAAAGTGTTTATATATAGGCACTAAAAAAGTAATAAAAACTTAAAATTGGAGAAAAAAGCACTAATATATTTCACTGCAGTTGAACCTAAAATAAGCCTATGTCAGGGGCGTAGCGTCCATGGATGTGGATGATGTGTTACATACCCTGACAATATCAGCTATTTTTATTTTAAAATTATTGTAAATTGTCTATTTGCTATTTTCTTTTTCTACTACAAAATATTTCATTATATTTCAAACATTGTGCCGTTGAGAATTCGATTCTTCGAATTCGAAATTTAAAAGAGAAATAAAAGCAGCAACTCTTCCATATTTGGATATTAGAACAATGAGGGTGATGAAAGAAAAAATCCTTTATCCAATCACTTTAAACTTTGAAATAAGTTTCAAACATTGTTTTATTCCTTGATTATGGGCTGTTAATCGTGAATTCTCTTTGTAGTTGAGCTTACTAAGTTTTTCCTCAATTGACTGTCATATATTTTCTTTCTTTATTAAACAGTTTTTTTTAATCCAGGAACCTAACACACCATTCTTCATTGAAAGATAGACTCAACATTCGCGATGCTTTTTGGGATCCTAACTCTGGCGAATGTTGCGGGATTACTGTACGCTGTCACGGGCTCACGGTTGGGAAGATTCGAAGTATGGGCGAGTTGCGTCCAACTGTCTGTGTAGAGAACAACCTCTTCCAGCCTTCGGATATGTTGATCTAAACTTTTGTTTATATGTGTAAAGGCTTTCAGAAAGTAAACTTCGTGTGTGTACAGAGTAAGAAGTGTAGAACGAGCAGTTGTAATGGCAGGGATGAGTTTGCATATGAGTTATAAAAATTGGAAATAAATGTAATAGAACTCAGGTAAACAGGCATCTAAGGTAGTATTTTGGAAGTGTAAAATTATTCAGTAAGTTACTGAATAAGATAATTAGTAAGTGGTGTTTATTCAATAAATTAAAAATTAAGTTTCAATACGAGTTTGCAAATATACGCTATCTACAAAATCGATTGAAAGCAGGTTCTTACATTTGACAAAGGGGTTATGTAGATTTTGGTCCACTTATGCTGCAACTGTTTAATGCAAGGAATTGACTATACTCCAGCGAAAAGAGATAAAGATGTTATCTGTAAATTATTTTTAAAATTTAGAACAAGATTTGAAGCACAAATTCAAAAGCCGTCCTTGTAACTTTCAAATCAACGGAACCGTTACTCGTCACAGAAAATATTTAATGTTCCAGTAATTCAATTAACACAGTGATTCAATGAACCTGGAACAAGTAATGAAGGTACCTTAATCAACCTAATACACTCAAATCGCTAAAATAAATAAGTCACAAAAATGCAAGGTACGCAACAAGGTGTGCTTCTGTCTTAAGATATCTTCTACGAATATCAATGATCATTTGTAATGCATATTTTATAGCATTTGTAAAGTAAGTTTTGAAATTGTTCAGTAATTTTCACGATGGAAATATTTTTTATTTTATTTAATAGGTAATTACAACACATTTATATATAATTTCAATACTTTTTCTATGTGGCTAGGCTGAAGGCCTTTAAGCCATTACAATACCTACATCCTACCGCATTCTAACCTTCTGAATTCTGGCATTCACCCCTAATGGTCTCTTCATCGCATCAAAGCCGCGGAAAGGAGACCATAAGGTTCGGCTGAGGAAAAAAACCCTGCAGGGGGAAAAACCTGCCGTCAGAAGACGAGTACATTCTAAGCTACTAGATTTTTTCTAAACTATTTATTAATTTTCTGGCGTGGGAATCTTCTCCATCAAGTCTTTGGCCTCCTCAGCCCCTGAAATCAAACAGCGCCACAAAAGATCGCCCGCACCACCGCCTCTCCGATCAATTTACTACTGATTAACTTAATTATCGCTTACTGATTAATTATTACTAACTTACTAATTAATACTAGTGTTTAGCATTACTGATTACCTTACTAGTTAACTTAATTATCGCTTACTTATTGAATTAATTATTTCATCTCCAGTCTAGGCTCCGCTCGTACTAACCAGTGCTGTTTTCCCACTCCATGATTACCGTTTCCCTGATAGTTCGAACCTTTCCTACAAATGTTTCTAATTCTTTCATGAAGTGCGATTTATTATCAACTAATATGTTTTGAGCGAGCGTTATGTTTCTAAGTTGGAAACAATAGTTCTCCATATCCATCCATTTTCGTCTCCAAGTTTCTGTAGCGCAGCAGTTTAACAGGATGTGGATCCAATCTTCTCTATCACCGCAAAGTACACAGATTCCATTGCCATTCGAATCCTTCATGGAAATATTGGGTGTGTTGAAGTGCTGTCAATTATGTGGGTAATTTAATGCGTACGTAACAGCTTTTCTAAAGTTAGCAATTATCCATTCGAGAATTTATTTTAATTCATGGTGTTTTTTATTTTAATGAATTACTTAAGGAATGAATTACTTAATAAGTTGTGTATAATATTCGCAATCGCAAATTGTTAAAATACCATTTCTTTGGTTTTTGTCCAATTTTGGTTTCTCAGTATTTTAAATTCTTGCGAACGGTCGTCATTTTTCACCTCGACTCGAGATGCCGAACCTACTGTAACGGTTCAGTGTGACAAATTGAAAAGTAATAGCTACGTGTTTTTTTAATAAGCTTTGACGTAAAAATATTACTAGAGTTGTAATTGAGGAAATAGGTTGTAGAACTTGAGGATTTTCAGTATGAATGTAGGTGATTCCGTAATTCAAAAGAAATCAAAAACCTCGTATAAAATGGCTACTGTATCATTGGAAAACTTGAATCAAATAATAAAGAAAATTGCCCCTAGAATCTGGAGGATTGCGCTTCAGGTAATTCACTTCCTATGTAATGAAAGATGCAAAATAGTACTGGTCTTATTATGAAAGAAAATATACGAAAATAGAGAAGACAATATATTCACCGAACCTGATGATGGCAAAAGGAAGATTTCCGGAACGTTTGCATATGAACAAACTTTTTATGAATACATTATGTATAACCTGACATAAAGGATGTTTATGATATAATACATGGTTGCCTGACAAAATTAAATGTAGGACAATTTACAATATAAATTAAGGTAACAATATACCACATCAGTTGATTAAGGGTAGGTCATTTCAATTTTAATTTCTGCCACCTAATCAAGATATATGATCCAGAACCCTGTCCAAAGTGTGATGCAGCAGTCTCCGCCTCCCACCGTATTCTTGAATGCCCTGCTACTGATAGTATAAGAAAAGTTCTGAAACCCTAAAATCATTACTCAGTTCCACAGATGAGTGTGCCAAAGTAGTAAAATTCTTAGTATACACAAAACTGTACAGCCTTATATGTCTAATTGAATAATGTATTACTTTACTTAGATTAGTCATAACATGTTGTGAAAATGTAATTAAGTTTAACATATTTATTCCTGTTATAATTCTGTTATGTCCATGTTAAATTATATAATGACAGGGATCGCTGACGATCTAGATGTTATAAAGCAACCTTAAATAAATATTTGTTTTTTAATTTAAAAAATACTTAATTTTGTTCTTCTTTTACACTTGAAGTTTTAGATAACTCTCACAATAATTAGTCTCAATGCGTAAGATTGCGTTGACTCAAATTTGGAAATCTCTAGATTTGTGTTTCCCCAGTTGCGTGGTCCGAGTCAGAATTAACCTGACAATAACATTCCAAATTCCTTCCTCACTTGCGCAATCGTTCCCCATAGTTTCCTGTCTGCATTCACGACCGCTGTGCATGGTAGGTAGAACAGCCGGGGGGGGGGGGGTCTCGCATTGACCCACTGCGCCGGGTGCGCAGGTGGAAAAACAAAACAAAAAAGCGCGAGCCCGGACGCTAGGGCGGCGGAGCAGAGCGGGTGACGGGTGGCGCGGCGGGGATGGGCAAGAGGGTGGCCGGGGAGGGGCAGGGGCAGTGGCAGCGGCAGCGGGCGGAGAGGCGGGAGGGCGCCGCAGCAGCCGGACGCTGGGTCGCGGGCGGAAGGAAGTGCCCCCTCCGGCCGGAGGTGGACCGTGCTGTGCACCGCCACCGCCGCCACCACCACCCGCCGCCGCCGCCACCCGCCGCCGCCGCGCCGCCTCAATTTCTGACAGCCGCCGCGGCGCGGCGCGCCGACCAGCCGGCTGCGGTATACTCGCGCATCGGGGTGCCCGCATGCTGAGAACAGTGAGGCAGAGCCCGAGGAGGTCGTACTTCGTCAGTGATATTTGCTTTGAGCAGAGTTCCCCTGCCTTATATCAATATATTACTTTGCATTTGTGAAATACGGTGCATATTGTTGGTGCTATTGGCTGCGCAGAATTCAAAATTGTCACAACGAAGTCAGTAGGTTAGGATTTGTCACAATGAAGGTAGAGACGATCATCCAAACTCCCTTACCATTTCTGAAATGCATTAAACGGAGTTAAAGAGCCTGGTATATAAGAATTACTCGCCTCTGTGGGATCACAAATCATAACAAATTCGAATAAAACATTAGTACATTCAGTCAGTAGTGTGCGTAGTAGTGTAGAGCAGTAGTGTAGAACTACCTTCTTTGTAAAAAAATCCAATTTCAAAGGACGGTAATAAAACATAATTTCATTGTAATTAATAAAATGAAGTCCCATCCGTAAAGACAATAACGTGATATGTAATTGAAGACATTTCCATAACTCATAATGAAAGGATTCGTCTTTATTATACTGCACCAGTGTCTTTTAGCAACAAAAGCTGTTCAACTATTGAATGACATTAAAAAAATTAATAAATAATTAAGGTACAGAAATGCAATGAAACACAAGAAACCCCCCATACTGACTGCGTCACGGCTAACAGCTTATGAAGTCTTCGACGTTGAATTGGAATTGAATCAATGCGGCACGTGATCATTACAGTGAAAATATAGTCTGATTGAACTAGTGCTGCTACAACACTACATACTTTCTCGCATTATTTCCAAATATGCTATCTTCGAAAATTCAGAATTCAACGAAATTGACACCCGCGCCAAACTTTTTAGCGTCCCTTCTTCTACCGCAGAAAAAAATTAAAAAATTGGAGCGGTTTTTGAGAAAATAATTTATTTTAGAAAGTACATAAATTTCAGACGCCAATTACGCGAAAACTACTCGATTATTCAAAAAAGTGTACATGACCTTCTTTAAAGAGCTGATTGTTTACAACCGACTTCGTCTGAGGCAAAAATCTATTTCTTTAATTCTGTAGTTTTGAATGTTAACTTCTTGCCATAAAAAAAAACGAGAGTTCGCCGGAAATTCGACTAGCACCATATTTTTGACACTCCCATAAAATATATGATGAGAAAATTTAAAGAAAAAATTGAGGCGATTTTTGAGAAAAAAAAATTTTGTTTGTTTTTTTTTGAAAAAAACATTTTTTTATTGCCTGTATTTCGCGCAAAATTACACGAAAACTACTGATATTTTCGAAAAATTGAACATGAACGTATTTGGAGATGTGTCTTTAAGGAACAGATTTCATTTATCTATCTTCAATATTACAGTTGAAGGAAGTATAATATTGAACTTTTGCAATTTTCAAAAAACGAGGGATTTCAACAAACATGAGATCTGCACCCTTCTCTTACGCGTTTTTAGCGCTATCTGAAGACAAATTTAATCAAAAATTTGTAGCCGTTTTTGAGAAACTTTTGAAAATGTTTTTGTTTCTTCATATAAAGTAGCTTCAAAAATCAAAATATTAGTTTCAAACTTCTAAAGCTTCGAGTTCTTTCAGATCGTTCGCGGAATATCAATTTTGAAGAAAATCGGCCAAACACTTTAGGCGCTGGCGTTAACCGTAGACGGACAAAACTTTTGCTGTCAATCGATTTTTCGGTATCAAGGACCCACAAAAAATGGATTCTGGCTACACCACACGTTAGGGGAAATAAATTTACTATATGATATATAGTAGTGTAGCCAGAATCCATTTTTTGTGGGTCCTTGATACCGAAAAATCGATTGACAGCAAAAGTTTGTCCGTACTATAAAATTCGCCGTTTTCCGTCGTACGATTACATAACTTTCTCTTCTTACGAAGTATCTTCCTAAGAGTGAGAAAGTAAAAACAAAGATATTACTAAATATGAGTATCGGACGACTTTAAAAAAATACGTAATGACGTAATGTATTATTATTATATTACGTCATTACAATTACTTGGTATGTTGGGTTCAGTTATTATTTCTTCGACCTTTGTACTCGTATGTCGGGTTGTGACCAGACACTTTGTTTTTTGAGCACCGTTTTGTCTTTTCCTACAACTGAGTGGAAAAGAATCGGACTAATACGTAACTTACATGACTATACGCGTAAAATACACTTTTAAAAATTCATAACATCGGAAAAAAAGCATCAAATTGTGATGTCTCGTTTTGAAGAAAATATTCCCGAAGTTTACAATTCGTTAACGGATTGAACAATTTCAATAAATAACGAGCTTTCGAAGTTCATGATCTTTTTCTTTTTATTCAAAATATTTTGTTTCTGCGATAGCACGAGCGGTGCAGAAGGCGTGAAATAATTTTTCAACCGAAACAAGTGGTGAACAGAGGTGTACTTCCATGTTCAGAAAAAAATGATTTATTTTGAATGAAACTAGAAGTTATGATCTTTTGAATTTGACCAATTTTTTTTTATGATTTTTAAGTTGTCTTTTGTTTCTTTTTTAGTAATGTATTCCTCTACTTTAAATATGTAAATGTTGCAAGGTGTCTTTGTATTTTACACTATGGTAGACCATTCGTTTTTCAAATTTATCTAGAGATCTTGATAGTGAATCATTGTCTGTTCCTATGGTCATATGAAGGTAGTAACAAGTTAAGCCACAGCAAGCCTCCCGTTGTTCTGAATGATAATATCTCGATATTGTTTGTTGTGTGTCCTCCACTTGTTAGTTCCCCAAGCCCGTCATAAACGCGTGATCAAGACATATATTTGACCAGATAGGCCTCACGTTTAACCAAGTGGAGATACGAAAATTTACGAATAGCTGAGCTTACTCTGGCTGGGGTGGCTTATCTTGGTACTGACGCAGGCACTTCAGAGTACTACATTGACATAGTTTTAACAGATTTGTGAAGGTTATCCATTCGTTCTTGAAAAACACAACACTTTTTGAAAAATATAATGTTTTAATGCGCGGTTAGGAATATCATATTTATTTTTCTTCTTACATCTCAAAAGGTCATGTAAAAAGGCGAAATACTATTGATAAATAGTATTTCGTAGTAAGTATTGAAAAATACTATTGAAAAAAGGCGAAAGATTTGTTTTTACCTACTGTAATAATAGCAATACCGTTTATTATTTGAAGGATGCTGATATCCACAACAAACATGAGGCAGACAAAGTATATTCCATAAGGATGTTTATCGATTGAATTGTCCATCGTGACATCACAGATGTGTCTACTTGGAAAGTGCTGTTCTCTCAGTGTGCAATCCCGACGCACTGAGAACGACATGCCGTCAACGTCTAACACTGAACAAAAACTTCCTGAGAAGTCAAGGTGCGCAGCGGCGCAACACACCGTCTCTCCCGCGCGGGCCCTTTTCCCTCCGCCGCTCCGCCTCGCTCCGCTCCGCGTCGACCCCGCCTGCCCCCGCCCACCTCGCACTTCCCATCGCCCGCTCCCACGGCTCCGCACGGGGCGCCATTACGGAGCGGGCGCGGCGCGGCGCGGCTCTATTTCTGGCGGCGCACACCGCCAGGAGAAAGTGTCACGTCGCTGAGAGAATTTGTTCGTGGGGACTCTCCGATTTGAGTCCCAACCGGAGATTGCAGGCCGTCAATTGTTTGCGTCCCTGGCGCGGGCGGCCGAAGGTCCCGCGCGCCGCGAGCGATGCGGCAAACGACCTGCTCTACTCCGCGACAACCTCTGGGGAGAGAGGAGGCAGGCTGGAAACCGAATATGGCGGAAAAGGAATAAGACGCGTCAGCTATAGTTCAAAACCATGCGTATCAACGGAAACGGACCAGAAGAGGAAGAAAAGTACTCGCCATTTAATTTCACTATACTAATACTTTTTTTATTTATTCAAGTCAAACGCTTCACCGCGTATTCTTTTTTATTTGTGTTAGGATACAACAAGTTTGCCATTATTTTTGGCACCTGAAAAACGCCAAAGATTCTTTAAAACTCAGACGATAGCCATGCACCACAGATTCCTAGCCATTACATGCAAAATGTAGTATTAGAATTTAATACTTGGTTATTCAATTACACCGTAGAAATTACA
>JAHLJT010008446.1:96778492-96790100 GCA_031308135.1 Acheta domesticus | reverse complement strand
TCTTATGTTAAATAAACCACGATGTTTTTTATGACACTGTGATGGTAACAGTAATACTCCTGACTTTTTTAGCTGTTTAAACAAGTTTTTAGAAATTTCTGTTTCTAACGTGCATAGTACTCGATACGGAATTAGTATTGGGAAAAAATAATGAGAAATGCTAGTACAAAAATAAGACAAAGTTACGGAATATTTACACAAGATTTTACACCCATGACACTAAAACGGCAATGCCTTTAAGAATGATCCTTGTGCATCATCACATCTTCAGACGATAACATACTTAAAATACAAGTGGAACTATTGTTCGATTATTTTGTTACCGGACGCGTCAACTACTATGACCATTGTCCCGTATGTATAGTGCATGCTAAACTACGAAAGGTAGCAGTGTTCCTCCGACGCTGGAACGTTAGATCCGGCGCAAATAGTAAAGTCGATACGTCGACTTGTGAAGGGTTTCCCCTTCAGGTATCTCCGGCAGCGAAGCTCTGCTACAGCCGGGACAAGCGCACAGCTCCCGACTGGACTCTTAGCATCTATGGCATTGTAGTGTGTGTGTGTGTATGTAAGTAAGCGAAAAGGAGAAATCAAGGATGAAGGAGGAAAGATAACTTGCGGTCCTTAGTCCGTTTGTTGAAGTATTGCTACGGCATTCTCCGAGTACTCATTGGATACACCACGGGGAACTATCGATCAAAGCAGAGGGAATTCTCCTACTGACAGCGGCTGAATTTGATCTATCTACCTCGCTAGTGTCAAAACCACCGTCGGGACTCAATCCTAGGACATGGCTTTCAGACACATTGCAGTGGAATACGCAAAAAATTAATTAGTTCTAATTTGTTCAAGGCGTAACTCGTCAAACAAGACACTAGTGGAATGTACGACATACCGAAAACATTCAAACTCTTAATGTTACGGAATGCATACTTTGGAGATTGTAATTGTAATGAATATGCTGCTGGTGGAAACTCTTTTCTCTACGGGACAATAGATTGTCGCGTAGAGATTAATGTGCAAGACAATGAAACAACATAAAAAAAAATTGAACCGACCATCGGAGTACTGCAAGGGGACCCTATAAGTGCACTTCTGTTCAATCTGATGAATGATTTAGCAAGTGCAACGAAGAAGGAAACAACAAGTGTGGAAACATGCATATACGCTGATAATGTAGCGATTGCATCAGGAAGTACAGAAGAACTACAGAAAGTGGTAAACAACTTGAGTGAATGGGCAGCACAAAACGAACTTGAAATAAATACAAAAAGCAACTGAATTAGCAATATTTAGAAGAGGGGGAAAAACATTACCAAAAGAAGTCAAGACACCAAGATACCTAGGAGTAACAATACAAACAAAAGGAATATTTACAATGCACCTAAATGAACGACAGGAAGCTGCCACCAGGAGCATAAGTGAGATAAAACAGCTGAGAAAACTGAGCATTGAAACAGCGATGAAATTGTTTGAGGTAAAAATAATACCTACGGCCACATATGGAATCAGCTTAACATGGCAGCAATTAACAAAAAAACAGATGAAAATGTTAGAAAAGCTAAAATCAACATATATGAAAAGAGTACTGGGAGTGTCGAAATATACACCAACAAGACTAGTCTATGTACTAACGAGAGAGACATTACTGATCGAAGACTTAAGGTGCCAAATGCTACTCCCCAGCACATAAGCATTAGAAGCAGTGACAAGGGAACGCAAAGAGAAGGAAAAAGAAATATTGCCAGAATTCTACACAACAGACGCTATGATAAACCGAAATTGTACGGAGGCGGGATGAGAACTGAGACACGTGGTGACAAGACTGGCGGTGCATGGGTTTCACCACAAAGTATGTGGAACAAGGAGTTTCCGCGAACCGTGTGAAAAATACGTGTGTAGTGGGTGCGGAGAAATGTGCGACAGATACCATCTGGTAAAGTGTATGAAGAGGACAAAATCCATCACAGAATATGCAAAAGAATAAACACGGATAAAACTGAGATGAAAGTGCACATTAGTGCGTAATTCCTATTATAACAATAGATTGTCCATTCTGCGTTCCCGCGTTCTTGTGATTTATCTTTTAGTGTACTCGTATTGTGTAATTACCTATCTTACAAGAAGTTTGACGTCAAAAAGTTGGATGTTTTTGAAAAATTCTTGTTGATGGCACATTTTGGAGGGAAATGATACGATTTTTGTAAAAATTATTGAACTACTTATTTTTAATTCTCATGATGTCATTTAAAAATCTAATTGAGGGATAAATTGCACTGGTATTGAAAACTCAAGCTTTAATTTTGCAGGCGTATGTCAGTTTCGAAAAATTTTCGAATTTTCGCAATTTTCAAAATGTCAGAAATTTTAATTGAATTTGGATATACGCTAATTTGTCATTGCACTTTCCCCTATTCGAGCAAAATATTTTAAGAAATAATGTTCATTTTCAAGAACATTTCGAAAATTTCACAGGTGCTTCATATAAAGGACCCCTGAATTAAGGTATCTTAATGATTTCCGGCACGACACAACTAGATCTTACTCGTCACGAGTTTACCAAGCTCGAAAGCTTCTACTCTGATAGAAATATGCGCGACACATTCGTACAATTAAGATGTACTGAATGTATTTTCTGGGCACCTACACCAATCTTAACAATCTTTGGAACAGCATTAATAAATCTTAATCCTTACGTGTGTGCGAAGAACATTTAACCTTTAACGACCGAAAATTGGGGATGGTATTATTGAGGTGGGTCCAATATTTCCTTCTGTACACTACAATGAAGGGAGGAAAAGTAAAAAGGAAATACCGCGTTCCCCGTTCCCCGCCACCCGCCCGCCCGCGCACCCTCTCTGAGGCGAGACCTTTGCCCGCGCACCCGGCGCGCGGCGAATGGCAAGTCCCGGGGGTGGCTCTGGCGGAGAAGGCGCGAGGGGCGAGGGGTGATGCGATAGGGGAGAACAGAGGACGAAGTCGATTCGGAACGCGTCTAACGAGCGCGGGTCCTCCCCCGACAAGCGACGACAGGCTGCGCTTTACGACAGATCCCTGTAACAGAAGCTTTTCGCACACGTCTGTATATAACTGAAGCGCTTGGGGCAATGAGAAGTTATGCCACGTGACGTCTCTCGCTAGTAGGAATAATAATAATAATAATAATAATAATAATAATAATAATAATAATAATTGCTACCCAAAGCGGGAGACAGCTGTTTGGCGAAGAACTACAGGCCAATCACTTGCCTGCCAGTAATGTACAAACTTATAACTGCAGCCATAGCTGACAAAATGTAGAGACACCTAGAGAAGAACCATCTGTTGCCAGTTGAACCGAAAGGATGACGTAAAGGTTCCTATGGCTGTAAGGAAACCTTGATACTGAATAAAATCATCTTGAATGATGTAAAGAAACGAAAGAATAATTCAAGCATGGCTTGGATTGACTAGAAAAAGGCCTTTGAAAGTGTACCACACGATTGCATTTTGAAGACCCAGGAGATCTATCGATTTCATCCTAGACTTATTGAATTTTGCAAGGCTAGTATGAAGTCATGGAGTCCTAGGTTACTACCACACTGCGGAAAGAAAGCAGTAGAAACTAGAAGTATTCAGATCAACAGGGGTAGTTTTCAAGGAGATTCACTATCCCCTCTGCTATTTTGCACTAGTTTCATTCCACTATCTAGACAGTTGTCACAAGTTGACTTTGGTTACAAGCTCCATGGTGATGAAAGGCCAGTATGACATTTGTTTTACATGGATGATCTTAAAGTGTTTGCAAGGAATGAAACGATTCTCTCCCAAATGCAGTCCGTCATCAATGATTTTAGCAATGAAATCTATGAAGTTTGATCTTGACAAGTGTGCAAAAATCAACTTAAATCAATGAGGCAAAGTGACGACGTCAGAGAACACTGAAGTTGATACGCACACTGTTATCCAAGATCTTGAGCCAGGTAAAACTTACAAATATCTGGGCATTGAAGAATGTGAGACCATCTCGAACGACACAATGAAAGAGAGAATTCGCAGGGAGTATTACAGAAGAGTAAGACTGGTCCGGCAGTCTGCTCTGAACTCCGGGAATAATATATGAGCAATAGGTAGTTTGGCGGTGCCTGTAGCCAAATGTAGTTTCGGACTAGTGGACTGGACTGAGCAGGAAATTCGCATCATGGATCGAAAAACTAGAAAACGGTTTACAATGCATCATGTTGCGCACCCTCGAGCTGATGTACATAGACTTTATGTGACAAATTGAGGCCTCCTGGCACAACGCAATAGTCGCGATGGGGAAGTATGTAGTCAGCAATCAAGATGACCCACTAATGAGTCAGGTCATAAAATCTGACCGAAGAATGGGAAACAGAGGCATTGTAAGGGTAACAAGAAGCATTGCGAACAAGACTATGCAAGACACGCAGAAGAACAGAGACACTGAACTTCTAATGCTACTTAACTTGAAATGTGAGAAACAAAAAATGTCAAAGAAATGGTGGAGAGATAAACCACTCCACGGACAATATTTGAAACGAATGGACAGGGTACAGATCAATAAAGATCAATAATTTATGTGCTCAAAAGGCGAAGAATGAAGCCAAAATCGGAAGCACTTGTAATAGCTGCCCTCAGGCATTGAGAAAACGACATTATGATAAAGCGGTTCTCAAAATTTCCCGAGATGATAAATGCCGCAATTGCCAGGAACACGTAGAAATCATTGATCATATTGTCTCAGCTTGTCCAATTCTAGCAAAGAACGAACTCTTGAAAAGACACGTCTGGGTGTGTAGTTACCTCCACTGGCAGATCTGTACCGCCCTCGAAGTTCAAAACACATGCCCCAAGTGGTACGAACATTCACCAAAGCCGGTGACGTCTGTTGGATTGTGTACAATATTGTATGACCAACAAATTCAAACTGATCGCACGATAGCGGCAAACAAACCGGATATAATTATCTCGGATTTAGAGAAAAAGTCGTGTCTACTTGTCGATGTTGCTGTACCTTGCGATCGAAACGTCGTAACCAAGGAGGCAGAGAAACGTTTTAAATAGAAGAGTTTGGAAATTGAGATCAGCCGACTGTGGGGCGTAAAAGCACAGGTCGTACCGATAGTCATCGGTGCTCTGGGATTTTTTCCTCAAAATTTGTGTAAGAACTTGTCTAAACTCCCAGGTAAATGAAAAGACTGGGAAGTGCAGGAAATTGCTTTATTTGGAACAGCTCACATTTTGCGCAAAGTATTGTAGAGGCACCGACAGTCCCTACATCTGCTCCTAATGTAGCTGGTTGCAACGTGGAGTAGATTTTATTTTCAGCCGACTCAACATCTTCAGTCGTGATGTAGTGGAATAATAATAACTCTTGGAACATTGTGGGAGACTTCAGAATGCAGTGAGCGCAGTTGATAATAACTACGGTCTTCTGAACCTGAAAATATCTGATCCACCTGTTCAGCCAGTCATTGAAACCGAAGAGAAGAAACCTCATGGAAAGCGAAGACACTGCACGGAAGGTACCCCCCATGAGCTGAGCAAACCAGAAGTCGACATCTCTGCGTCGCACGCATGGCTCCTGCATGGGGATCTCTTTCCTGAGTCAGAAGCCTTCACGATAGCTATTCAGTACCAAGTGGTGCCAACTTTGAACTACAGAAAACACATTCTGAGAGATTCGACCATCCAATCCGACACGTGTAGGAGATGTGAGGCCGCAAGCCAAACTATCCAACACGTGGCAAGTGGATGTAACGGTCACGCACAGTTGGAATATAAAAAGAGATGTATGATGAAGTGGCGAAGCAGGTCCACCAATTATTAGAAATGAAAACGGGCTTACTCGCCACTTCCTTGTATTACAAATATGTCCCTCAGAACATGCTTGAAAGTAGTGAGCACACTCTACTGGGATCGCTCCATTATCACTGACACACAAGTAGGCCGCAATAGACCCGATATAACATACATGATAGAACCATCGGCAGGCTTTCCTTATTGATTTATCAATACCTAACACCAACAATATATCGGTAAAACATCAAGAGATCCAGAAATATACCGATCTCGGCCATGAAGTCGCTGCCTCAGTGGAACCTCAGCAAAGCGACAACTGTACCAATAATAATATCAGCCACAGGAGTGATCCCGAAAATGACACTTCGAGCACTAGACTGTCTTCACTTGGATGCCAGAAGTGTATGGACTACGCAGAAGGAAGTTATTTTGAATACATGCCGTATTGTTAAAAGCCATCTGAATCTTCAATAAAGCAACCGCACACCTGGCCATCATACCTGTGAGTGGTTGACTTACCGACGAGTAAAACTATGAAGAATAAAATTATGATGATGATAATAATAATAATAATAATAATAATAATAATAATAATAATAATAATAATAATAATAATAATTCACGACTAAAGATGTTATGAGTCGGTTGATTATAAAGTCTACTCCGGGTTGCAACCAGGCATTCTAAAGAGTAGATCTAGGGACTAACGATGCCTCTACAATAGTTTGCGCAAAATGTGGGCTGTTCCAAATAACCAATTATATTATATATTAGTATTAGTATTATTATGTCCCATTTTTGTCGAAGTATGGCATATCTGGTTTGTATAAGAAGTCTTGTTCATATTTATGAAGAACTTCGGTCAGTATCAATATGAGACACTGTTCGACCAAAATAGAGATATCTATATTTACGAATAGCGGTTGTCTTTAATGGCTGGTATAGCCTATTTTGTTACAGCTCTATGCCTTCAATTATACCACGATATTTCGTGAAATACTTCTGCAGAATCTTTACAGTAAATATTTCAATTCATTTGCACCCGTTAAATATAATTCTATATTTTTTTTGTATTCTTCGGAATAAAATTTGTTTCTTTGTGTATGAAGAAAATTGCATCGTAACTTTCACACTTCCTTCTCAACCTAGTCCGATAATTAAAATGATTCTTTCAATTATTATTAAAACTTTGCTGTTCAATGAAGAATCTAATGATTGGTTTCCAATTAATGAGTGTTCATATCACGATTCCTCCAAGTAATGACTTGCCACGTAACACGCCCAATTTGAAGAAACTAGTTCTTTCTTGTTATTTAAGGTCGCATCAACTACTACGTCATTATCGATTACTATTGGATTTAACGTTATGGTATGAGGATGAAACGATATGGTGATGATAGGGGGTGAAGGACGAACACATAAAACCATGCCACAACATATACATACCACCACATAACTCACCGTTACACAAGCATAAAAATGATGTTGGTCATAGGAATGTGCAGGGGGGGTAAGGGGGATTTTGTGTTATAAAACATTCTATTTCCGTAAGTGCGTTAAATCTCTGATAAAAATGAAGTATAGAATATTAATATATTTCTTAAATTTTCCAAAACTATGATAAACGTGGAAATTATATATTGTGAACCTGGAGGGTAACGGGTAATAACGAGCGGCCATCTCGAATCTACTCTTTAAGGATGGCCAATTTAGAGTCGATCCTCCATAGAAATCCCTTAACATTCGGCCGAAAACTGCTAAGACTTACGAAACGATCACAAAAAAATGCGGTCAAAACGGAACGGATCCCTCTTATAACTGCCAAAAAATTACAATTAAAAATTCTATTTCACGTAAAATGTCATGTTCAAATCAAAACGTTTTATAGATAAGAGGACCCAGAAATGTAGTTGTCCCTCTCTGGGTTAAGGCCCCGCACGCCTATCATACTGGATGTTATAACAATATTATACTGCTTGATAATTAAGAAAGGAACTTTTGAAAGAAAATATGCTCTTCTGTGGACAGAAAAGACTGGCTAGTTCGTGGTAGTACACTAACCATAACTCTTGTGTCGTTTGCATTCCGTCCACCTACCTGTTGCTGCTGAACGTGCCCACCAGTTCTAGCGATGGACAGATGGCTCCAATTAGGAGTCTTCTTTTCTCGTAAACGGGGGACTCGCCGCACCGACGACAGCTGCTAGCTAAATGCCCGGATGCTCGGAACCGGGTGCTGCAGGCGCAGAGCCTTTGGGTTGAATATTTTTCTAGCCAATTCTCTGTACCTATTCCTGAACTTGTTTCACGGAGAAATATTAAATTTTCGTATTAAGTGACGTCGTCAAGAAATTTTCGCAAAGCCTTCATGAAGTTCCATCTCAAGAATTGAGTTCGTTGTCATATTCCATATTGGCTGGATTTAAATACGCAAATAATGTGAGTTTACACCATTCGTGTATTCAAATTTCAACACCTTTTCATGTTAATAATATACTTTTTCTCGTTTTTTTCTCGTGGCGAACTCGAAAGGAAAGGATTTCAGGGTTCCCTTCATAAAATATTAGTCTTTAATTTTTCTGCCACTGTATTATTGTTTGAAGTGATGTCTCTCATTTAACAGAGTTTTACCCTTCGATGTTTCATTGAGTCATAGTTGCATATTTTGTTAGGACCCTTGACAGCTAACGGATACGAGATCCAAAATACTTTATTAAGTTTTGGATTCATTAGGATTTGCTAATTTTATTTATATACTCGTGGCATGTAGCAGCAACAGTTGCTTATCTATTAGGCGATATACTAAAAATACTAACAAGAAAATATTATTTCTCTCCGATGGTACTCCAGCCATAGATTTACAGTACTGATACTGACAATGCCTATGCTAGACACCGAGGAAGCAATGAAACCAAATCATTGCGCATGATGCCCTCTTACTATTACCTTGTTCTGAGATGTTTTACACAAATACAAGGCAGTTGATGTACTTTTATACTTCTTTCAGAGTTACGGATAATAATCGTAACCGTCTGCTCTGAATGCCTGAACACGTAAATTTTGTATTGCTCCCAAGGCCGGCTCAGGAGTCCCGCGCAATCGTGTGGTAGCTGAAAGGTTGAAGCTTCGATGAAAAGTTTGGAACTGATTTTGAGAAAATGTCGTTTCAGATTTTCTTAAATGCGAAATTCAAAACTAATTTCACATAAAGCTACTGAGATTTTGAGCAACTTTATTGAAAATCATCTGATGCATTTCTACTGACAAATGCAATCAATGCAGATAAAAATCCGGAAGTGTCTGTATGTGATTTTTGAATTTTCAACTTTTAAAAACTTTTTTCACCTTACTTACTCGATTACTAAAACATATCTCACGTCACACCAATTGTTGCCTGTCAGTCCCATAGGTACAAACCGATTTAACTAAAAAACTAATGAATCAATCAACATGGAATTTAAATACTCAATAGACACCCGCCCATTGGGACTAACTTAGCTTTTTCTTCTACCCCGATATCCGTAACTGTTCCGAATATTATTATATGAATTCATATTATATAACTAATATTACTAATATTATACGAATTCATATAATATTATATACCTTCATATAATATTATTATATGAAGGTTCTTTATATAAAAAAGGGCGAATTTTAGGAAAAAAAACTCTTGCCGCCGGGCTCTAGTAACGAAACAAGTGGATAAATTCGGTTGTTAAATATTGAAAAAATAGCCTCTAACATGTGGTGTACTCAGAATTCATATTTTGTGTGTCCTTGATTCCGAAAAAAATCGATGAGACGGCAAAACGGCTGTCTGTCCGTCTGCGATCAACGCCAGCACCTAAACCGTTCGGCAGATTTTATTCAAAATTATATTCCTTGATCGATCTGAACAAATGGAAGCATTGAGAGTTTCAAATAAATATTTTAATTTTTGAGGTTTTTACATGAAGCGGGCATTTACGTTTTCATGCTTCTCCTCGACTTCGGTCCATACGGCTCTTTGTGGCGTAGTGGTATGAGTGACTGCAAGTTAACTCTGAGGATCTGAGTTCAAGCGTCATCGCGGAAAAAAAAGTTCGCTGGTTGAAAACAGTTTTGTAGATTTATTAGTAGGGTGATATAGCAGAGCAGTTAGAAACAATGCAAGAAAGTATGTGATTTTGTAGCATAATTAGATTAAACTTCGTTGTAGGATATCGTAAAGGACGTTTAAGAGAAGGTGCAAGTTCCATTTCATTGAAATACGATTTTTCGAATGAAAAAATTTAATTTTTTCAGCGTTTTCCTACAACTCAAATACTGAGATAGTGATTTTTCATGATGAAACCTGTTCTTTAAAGAACAGATTTTTATATAAGGTCATGTACAATTTTTTTAAAAATTAGAGTGGTTTTCGCGTAGTTTTGCGTGAAATATAGGCAAATTTCGATTTTTAAACAATTTTTTTCTAAAATGTCACCAATTTTTTTCTTAAATTTTTGACCTCACATAGAGTAAAAGACGCTTAAGACAGTGGTGCAGGTCTCGTTTTTCGTTGTTCTGGTATGTTCGTTGAAAACGCTGATTTCAAAAATTGCAAAAACAAAATTTTCGGCGCCTTCCTACAACTAGAATTATTCTACTCGTGAAATTAAATGAAATAGTGTTTAACTATAACAAAAATGCCTACATCAGGGCGGTGTATCTAAAAACATTATCACTTTTTCTATCCGATTTTTCTTACCGCTTCTCCTACTGACCAATCATATAAACTACGATTCATCTATCTTAGGAGATATGTCAAGTCCAATAAACGCCAATGTCCAATCGATCGCTATGTCAATGTCCAATAAACCACGAATGTACTATATAACCTCTTTGATTTTAACAAAGCTTTCAGTTATCTTCAATAATTGGCGCATTTTGGAATGCTGTTGGAGGTAATTTTATTCGTGAATAGTCCTATTAAATTCACTCGTGTTTCGGAAATTCTCGGATAAATCCCATCCTCGCTTCGCGACACGGGGATTTTCCAAAGCACTCGTGGCATTACCTACCATAAGTTAGCATTCTTAATGAAATGTGTTCAACAAAACAGATCTCCCAATAAGGTCATGTTCCATTTTTTCGAAAATATAAGTATTTTTGCGTAATTTTATGGGAAACATCATTTTTTTCATTTTTTCACATATGTATCGAAGAACGGTAAATATGTGATGCTTGTTCCATTTTCGGCGTACTCAATTTTTGTTTTCGAAAATTGGGAAAAAATTCGAAATGGTAAATTGGAATTTCCCTTGCTTCGCTTGAGGCGATGTCGCTCTGTGAATGTATGAATGCTTAGAGGTAGTCATTCGAATCTCGAAAAGAAAGATTACGATTAATATTATTAAGAATTATAAAATGCGTCATTTAATTGAGTTGAATGTGAAAACGAATGAATCATTTCGCTTCATATGATAAGGTGCGGGAATGAGTAATGCGTGTAAAAACGAGTAGTTGGGATGAATATAACATATTATATTTAATTTATATTTTTCTATCCACTTGAATTTTTTGCTAGCGGTATTAAGAATGTTAATTTGCGAAATGTGTGCGCCATACGACTCCAGCGACGATTTATGCTTTGGCAACGCCGCACTGATAACAGAAGGGGTACGGTAGTGACGGTAGCCGTTGGGTCGCGATAATCATTAACCATGCACGTCAAACAGCGCCCGCACGAGCTACTTGCCGTCTGGAGGGCCGTCGCTCCTAAGGGCACGGGCAACTTCCCCTGATTTCCGCACTCTCTTCCCCTTAAAATCCAGAAAGGGGTG
>JAHLJT010008446.1:96762690-96777492 GCA_031308135.1 Acheta domesticus | reverse complement strand
CCGTAACTGTTCCGAATATTATTATATGAATTCATATTATATACTAATATTACTAATATTACGACATCTCCTATATATATTATATACCTTCATATAATATTTTATATGACGGTTCTTTAATATAAAAAAAGGGCGAATTTTTAGGAAAAAAAACTCTTGACGCCGGGCTCTAGAACGAAAAAGTGTAAATTCGGTTGTTAATAGTGAAAAAAAGCCTCTAACATGTGGTGTACTCAGAATTCATATTTTGTGTGTCCTTGATTCCGAAAAAAATCGATGAGACGGCAAAACGGCTGTCTGTCCGTCTGCGAGCAACGCCAGCACCTAAACCGTTCGGCAGATTTTAGTCCAAATTTATATTCCTTGATCGATCTGAACAAATGGAAGCATTGAGAGTTTCAAATACTATTTTAATTTTTGAGGTTTTACATGAACGGCGCATTTACGTTTTCATGCTTCTCCTCGACTGTCGGTCCATACGGCTCTTCTGGGTCTAGTGGTATGAGTGACTGCCAGTTAACTCTGGAGGATCTGAGTTCAAGCGTCATCGCGGAAAAAAAAGTTCGCTGGTTGAAAACAGTTTTGTAGATTTATTAGTAGGGTATAATAGCAGAGCAGTTAGAAACAATGCAAGAAAGTATGTGATTTTGTAGCACAATTATATTAAACTTCGTTGTAGGATTCGTAAAGGACGTTTTAATAAGGTGCATTCCATTTTCATTGAAATACTATTTTTTCAAATTGAAAAAATTTAATTTTTTCAGCGGTTTTCCTACACTCAAATACTGAAGATAGTGATTTTTTCATGATGAAACCTGTTCTTAAAGAGACAGATTTTTATATAAGGTCATGTACAATTTTTTAAAAATTAGAGTGGTTTTCGCGTAGTTTGGCGTGAAATAAGGCAAATTTCGATTTTTTAAACAATTTTTTTCTAAAATGTCACCAATTTTTTTCTTAAATTTTTGACCTCACATAGAGTAAAAGACGCTTAAGAGCAGTGGTGCAGGGTCTCGTTTTTCGTTGTTCTGGTATGTTCGTTTGACAACGCTGATTTTTCAAAAATTGCAAAACAAAAATTTTCGGCGCCTTTCCTACAACTAGAATTATTCTACTCGTGAAATTAATATGAAAATAGTGTTTAACTATAACAAAAATGCCTACATCAGGGCGGGTGTATCTAAAAAACATTATCACTTTTTCTATCCGATTTTTCTTACCGCTTCTCCCTACTGACCAATCATATAAACTACGATTCATCTATCTTAGGAGATATGTCAATGTCCAATAAACGCCAATGTCCAATCGATCGCTATGTCAATGTCCAATAAACCACGAATGTACTATAATATAACCTCTTTGATTTTAACAAAGCTTTCAGTTATCTTCAATAATTGGCGCATTTTGGAATGCTGTTGGAGGTAATTTTATTCGTGGAATAGTCCTATTAAATATCACTCGTGTTTCGGAAATTCTCGGATAAATCCCATCCTCGCTTCGCGACACGGGGATTTTCCAAAGCACTCGTGGCATTACCTACCATAGTTAGCATTCTTAATTGAAATGTTGTTCAACAAAACAGATCTCCCAATAAGGTCATGTTCCATTTTTCGAAAAAAATAATAAGTATTTTTGCGTAATTTTATGGGAAACATCATTTTTTTCATTTTTTCACATACTGTAGCGAAGAACGGTAAATAATGTGATGCTTGTTCCATTTTCGGCGTACTCAATTTTTGTTTTCGAAAATTGGGAAAAAAATTCGAAATGGTAAATTGGAATTTCCCTTGCTTCGCTTGAGGCGATGTCGCGCTCGTGAATGTATGAATGCTTAGAGGTAGTCATTCGAATCTCGAAAAAGAAAGATTACGATTAATATTATTTAAGAATTATAAAATGCGTCATTTAATTGAGTTGAATGTGAAAACGAATGAATCATTTTCGCTTCATATGATAAGTGGGGGAATGAGTAAGTGCGTGATAAAAACGAAGTTAGTTGGGATGAATATAACAATATTATAATTTAATTATTATATTTTTCTATCCACTTGAATTTTTTGCTAGCGGTATTAAGAATGTTAATTTGCGAAATGTGTGCGCCATACGACTCCAGCGACGATTTATGCTTTGGCAACGCCGCACTGATAACAGAAGGGGTACGGTAGTGACGGTAGCCGTTGGGTCGCGATATCATTAACCATGCACGTCAACAGCGCCCGCACGAGCTACTTGCCCGTCTGGAGGGCCCGTCGCTCCTAAGGGCACGGGCAACTTCCCCTGATTCCGCACTCTCTTCCCCTTAAAATCCAGAAAGGGTTGTACATGCGCAAGTGGGAGCCGCGCGAGGCAGTGAATAGTGGCTTCGTACGAAAATATGCTTGCCAGATTTTTTCTATCAAATACCGAAAATTGTATTACGTTTATATTCTTCACTACTTATTAATATTTTATGTTTATTTTCTTACTACATTCTCCCTTATATAAACATTTTTGCTAAGTAACCGGAATATGTTTGAATGCGAATTCTTTCCTTGATTTCGTTTTGTGTGGTGTTATTAAATCATTCAGTTATTTATTGCATTTATCAGTAACGTTAAATAAATTAAAAAGTCTCTGTAAGTTAACAATTCCCGCTTACGGACGGACAGCGCGTTTAACAGACAATATCTGTCTGTTAAACCTTCTAACATGAACGCAGGAAGTCCATGCTTTTATATCACTCTTAATTAAACAGGATTACAAAATGAAGATACTTTTGATTCGAAGTTTTTAATTGTACACTAAATTGAGAATTTGAAATCAGACTGTTGTATTATTTCACTTAAATGGATCATTTACTTGCCTTAAAGGGAAAATAATAATTAATAAAGTAAAATTTGTGACAATAACTCTCAAGTAACTTCTCCCAAAGACTGTTATGGGATAGGCATCCAGTGATGTATCGCCCATTTTGTAGCATTACAACTCTTACTTTTAAATCTCGCGCCAATTTCTCGGGAGGCAGTGCCCGCGGGCTCTAGTAAGCTTGTTACCTTGCCCGCGACCGTTGACATAATAAATAACTTTATTTACTGCTATTTCGGGCATCTTTGGTACATTTATGTAGAATGTAAATACATTTAATTCAATGGCAGAAAGCTGTTCAACGTTTGAATTAAAATGTATGTTTTTTCTCGCTTCATGTGTTAAAGAAATTTTCAAAGAAATCTTCAAATTTTAAATTTTCAAAAAAAAGTGACAAATGAATTGTAAGACAGAAATTGTCACATTATATAACCATTAAGAATACTGCGAGAAAGTATGTGATGTAGCACCACTGGTTTTATTACACAATTCTATTTTCCACCCTTCTACTTGTAATTATTCGATCGTAATACGAAAGTTTTCAAACTTATTTTTACTTTTTTCAACTTTAAAATGTAAGCTGATGTGGCAGCTAGTTAAGCCAAATTAATATACAAAAAGAGGGATGAAAATGACCATGTGCATCGAATACTGAATACTCAGCATTCAGATGAAATTGTAATCATATGTTTTCAAAACGTTTTGTCAAATTAAATTCCAGCTCTCCAGAAAAATGTATGTGATTAATGTAGCATACTAGTTACAAGTTTAGGACATTTAATTAGAACAATCGTATATAAGCATGGCAATACTTGAAGTTAATAACAGATGTACGAATCGATACAATGACAATAGTTGATAAGTAAATTTTTAAAATATTTTACATGATTGTGAATATTCAATGAAGCTCAAAATATGGGAAGGAAACCGCCACTTTCCTCCTACGCTACGACAATGAGGTTATGGACTGAAACGTCTCTCGTTGGCTGACCAAAAAATATGTGCCACTGGTTTTACATCAAAGACACTAATATTCCCTAGTTGTACTAATACGTACCAATATTTTCAAATATAAATTGAACCTTGAATGTCTTATAAGAATCCACTTCTTTATTTTAGAATTGTTTTTGGATTCCCTTTAACCAGCGAAAGCCAAATGCTACCTGCAAGTGACGAGAAATATTTTCGTTTTCCTTTAGTTGAGTATTTTTTTTTTTACAAAGTATTCATTTTTTACAAGTATTCGTACTCATAGTCTGCAGTGCGATTAAATTATCAGTATTGGGGAAGTGGCAGCGGCAGCGTGGCAGCGGAAAGAGATATACAAGAGAATTACTTACACTGAGGAAAAAAGTCACAAAGAAATTTAATATATTGTGTTTTATTCTTTATTCTCTTGTGAAATGTCAAACAGTTTGTATATTAATTCTTTTTAATTGTCTGCGGTGTTGTAAGAAATATGAAGTGTCACAGGTGACATTGGCCATGTGCACTCACATTCATGTATATTTACGTCCCCTTGAAGTTCTGAGTATGTATTTGCACTTACTGAAATATAATCGAAATAAAAGTATTATTTTATTATACTGTTAAGTCCAAAAAGACTATCTTATTGCCTTTGAATCTTATCAATTATCTAGCTCAGCTCAGCTTCCTAATAAATTGGAATACTGGTTAGGAGGAAGTAGTGGTTCTTCAATTACAAAGAAGGCTCCCGCAAGAGCGGGCATTTTTCAATGTACACTCTGATAACGATTTTACAAGCCTTAGATTAGTATCAGTACATCATGTATTCTATTTCGTACATTCTATTTTCTATAAGAGGACTGATTTTCTGGAAACGTTTATTCGCAATGCCATTTCAGGGAGACAACACTATATTTTATATACTTTTTGTATTATTAATGCATCGAAAAAGTATATTATTCAATGTTAATTGACATATTTTGAGCAAAAATATTTAATATATGCTTATTTTACGTTTGGGTTTCGATGGGTCAATATTGATCTCATTCATGTAAATTAATTGATGGGCACTATAATAATGCATTTATTCTCTTTCAATATTAATTTTCTTTTCCGTTATTCTAATGCTATTTTGAAAACATGGGGTTTGTGTTTGCTCTTCGTTTTGTACAGTTTATAAAGTAGTCAATATTGAGAACCTCTGTCATTTTGTCGATGTGATTTGAGTTTTGAGACAAGTAGACAAACTTTCCTGTGGCAAATTTGCAAATCACTGCCAGTGTATTGGCGTATTGATTCACCATCACATTTGCATTGTGTTCATAATAAAAAGATTGTAGTATGGTTAGGCGAAGTTTGCAACTCAGAAAGAAGAGGTTCAGAACTACATCATCTATGCAAATATTGACACACACACATTTGTTTCTTCCTTATGAAATATGGATTTCACTAGGGTATTCAAATATGAAAAAAAGTCGAAGCAGTGACTGATTTCATTTTCTGCTATTGATATGCAATGTGAACTCAGATGTTTTCAATCTGTAAATATTAATCTGCAATATGTCATTCAATCCAAATAATCACATTAATATCGATATATCCTATTACTTTTCTCTTCAAATTCTTAAATCATAGTATGCCCCACTTATTATGTAGGTTTGTTCACAGCTTTTATCCTCCCCCACGCAACGTTATATACACATTTTTTTACAATTTTTGACATTTAATGCATAAATGACTCATTCTTTTTAATAAATATATAAGAATGTACAATAAAAAATACCTCCACAAATGCCAAGACGTTTGTTTTTTTCATAAAAATTTAAAAGCGTTCAGAAACACGCCAAAAGTACGTTAATTTACAGACAGGCTTAATATTTTAACGCTTATTCTAGTGAAATTTCTTCAGCCACGAGTCACTAACCAGTCACACCTTCTGCTCCTGCTGTTCTGAAATCTTGACCTTTCAAGATAAATATATGTTAAAATAAATATTATAAACACACTGTGTAATTTTATTAGTAAACTGTAATAACATTCAAACCCACTATCTTCGTTCATTGGGAACCCACTATCTTCTTTCTTAGAGAGTTCCACTACGTTCTCTTAGAATAGGAAAAGAGATGTTGATGATGTGTTTTTACGGCACTGCTCCCAGCGGGAGGCAGCGATAGAGCTTGTAACTGCCTCACCGAACTGACAAAACCCGCTCCATGTCTCGTGGGGAGCCCGTGTCATTGCCGGTCTTAGAAGGAATGCCTCACCATTAGCACCGTATACAGTAGAATCGAGATGTAGTGAACTTGGATATAGTGAACTTTTAGTTGAAAACAACTGAAGTAACTGGTCCCGATCCACATGCATAACAAATAAGCACAATAAGACTGTTATAGTGAACTCTCACCATCGGGTTATAGTGAACATACTCAATACAACTGTCAGGATAAGAAATCGTCTCAGTACCTGGAATTCATATCACAGTAGAGGTTTACTAATAAAGGGTCTCATGAGTTACTTTTGTAATCTTTACGACGAATGAAGGGGATTGAGTGAACCGTGTCACTGAGGAAATTGCTTTAGATCACCAATTCGTGACACGCTTAGTGATAGTTCGCTTCACAATTCTAACGAGCTAGTCAGTATAATACTACACCCATTCCAGATGATTTCCTGGGTACTTCAGGACACTTTCTGAGGCAACCTCTTCGTCCTCGTGATTTGGACATAGTCAAGACAACGTTAATATAAATTTAAAGTAACAAATAATAAAACAAATAAAAATAGATGAAATAAAATAAGCACTAAATAAACTAACAGAACATTAAGTAAAAGTCGACTATCACAAAGCAGTTCTACGCCAAAACGCATGCACAAAATACTTATAATAAACGCCTAACTTCAACTCAACTTGTCACACCACAGAACAGAATGCGTGCGCAGCGAAGTCAGAAATGCGTGTGGCGGGAGAGAAGAATCACTGCTCGTGTTTCCAATTTTTCAGCTGCAACTCAGAGGCCTGACTCGACCAGTGGCGTAGTGTCAGGGGACGCTAAGATACTGAGCATCCCCACGTCAAGTATTAATCAAACATTGTATCGATAAACTTACAAGTGGTCCATTGAGCGAACACATTTTGTATTAATATTAAAGTGGTTTCCTGTGATTGAATACGGCGCGTTGGTTCAAGCTGGCCTCTGATTGATTGGATGCTAAAATGGTTCTAGCATCTGCCAAGAGATTGCGAAGGGCAATGACGCATGCGCAGACGGCGAGGTTCCCCCTTCCCACCTCACCCCTCTCCCAAAGATTCACGAGTTTCTGACGCTAGCGTACGACCCAGCGTACGACTGAGCAGGGCGAGGCGTATGAGCAAGAGGTGTATAAGCAAGTTGCTCTTTTGTGCACGAGAGCGCAGCACACATGACACTGCCAGTGAAATATTTTTCTTTCTCACTTGAGATTCTCTGCTTGGTCATGGGGACTTAATAGGAGAAATAGTGTTTGCCTACTAATTCTTAATTAATATCTAAGAAGATGGATTCTTCATAAAATATATTAAATATTATTTTGGTCTGAACTGTATAAATTCACAAGTGATCTTATTGCCAATCGCACATGAGAATTAAAGCTGAGCCATTGCATAATTTGCTTCCAAGAACTCTCCTGACATAAATCTGTTGAAGTATTGTTACATTTGTTTTGATAACATAGATTCTAGAGAACATTAAACATCATAATGTGTTCAATTGGCGTTATTGTTGAGCATCCGCAAACGCGCGGGTCACGCTACGCCACTGGACTCGACACGTTTTCACTCTCCGATTGGCAGCTTCCATAGAAACGGGAGCTTTCTTACGTCACGCACAACTGTCAATCATTAACTAATTTTAATCGGATCATAGTGCCGTGCCTAATACTATACTTGAATACCTCGTTCCCAGTAATCTTAGGCTAGACGTCTAATGCCGAACACAAGGTAAATTTAACGTAAACGCATTTTATGATAGTCTAATTGAAATTTTGTTTTATTCTTTCGCTTATAAGATTTAAACTTAACAAAACAGTTTCATAGTTTACCATTCCATGAACTATACCTTTAACGTCGTTGAATAAGCTTGTTGAAACAGTTTGCTGAGTGACAGACACATTTGTGTTTTCAACCATAAGGTAATAATGGAAGTCGAGTTGTCTGATTATTTCCCTATACCAATGATTTCACAATTTAACATCAAATAAGCTGAGCTGTCTATTTATTCACGCTAGATCATTAATCCAAATAAGAATATATTGTCAAGATAACGTTCTCTCGTGTAAAACGTCGTTATCACAAGTAACCTTAATCAGAGGGGTCGAAGATATAATAGTTTACTTTTGCTAATACTGCAATGCATTAGCCTTGCCTTATCGAAGGGAACGAGAGAATACTTCACGGTAAGGTCTGTTTTGCAGCTATCGCACATAGGCGGTGGGTCACAGAAGAGATGATATCCGTACGAGAAATGGAAGGGACTGATCGGAAGACAGGTAAGGAAGCTGAGGAACTGCAAAGTATTATGAACCTATTGATCCTCGTGAGTTTAAAATCAGAATTCTGTCACTCTGTCAGCCATATACTGATAATAGAATATTTTATGAAAATTTTGATATCAAACGTAGGCACCGTAAGGATGTCTATCTCTGGCTTTCTAGATGACAACTTTGCTGCCTACTCAGCTATCTCTTTTCTTGTAATCCCAAGTGACCAGGAATCCATCATAAATCAAGTAATAAAAATGAAGCATTAGAATAAGGTGCTATTTTTGGTGTTGGATACTTATTGTTGAAGAGAAAGAAGAGATGGATTCAAAAACACTTCGAGAATCGCTGCAAAGTGCAACTGTAATGATGTCGTTTGAACATGTTTTAGTGCTTCAAATGCAATTTTTTGTCGATGCAAATAGTTTCTTCTACACGCGAGTGAATATTTCTTGTTATTAAATACAGCCAAACATGCTCGTTGCTACTGTTATTCATAACTCAACTATGCGCAGTAAAAGAAAGAGGATTGGGATTCCGGAGCTCAAGAAAAGTGCATAACTAGAATTTCTCTCACATACGTCGCAGTTTTTAAAAGGTTTTTGACATTAAATAAATAATAAATGAATAATCACTGTTACGAAGGCAATTCTTCTACGTCTCTCTTTATTCAGTCCCGCTCTTGTTATTCTTTCAAACGGAAAGACTGAGATGATGGCTCAAACCGAAGCTGGATTTTCCACGGCACTAGAATTCAACCGTCTTTGAAATTCGTAGATGACGACGAGGACGAAGCAAATGAAAACGGAAGACATTCAAAAAGATGTGTGAAATGTTATACCACAAGACGTTGTTAAAAGCTTTCTCAAGTTCCCTAAGTAAGTTATCACGAAAATCACTTGATACAAGGAAGAGAAGAAAAATATGGAAACGTCAAAAAATTTAGTAAGACAAACCAATTGCAATAGAGGTATCAGACAATTAAAATACTTCTTAAGAACTAGAGCAATAATAAATTTCAAGATTTCACACTCTCACCTCTAACCGACAGAGCTCCAGGACTATTTAAAATCAAATCTTGATATTTCCGCCCAACAGTTTGCTGAAGTATTTCAGAGCATCCCACCTGCAAATGTGAAAAATCATAAGGAAATTTGTTGAAATGTTGATATACCAACACAAATGACATATACCTTAAAATACTTTACATCCACTAGTAAACAATTAAAGTGGTAAATAACGACCTGCCCAGAAAAAAAGTATCGGAGTGAGACTTTATAATTGGTGAACATCTGTAGTAAACAACAAGAAACCAATAGCCGAAATCATGATGCACCTAAGTGTACACATGTATAGACATCTCTAATGGAAAAACATATTCAACCCAAAATGCAGCAGCTTCAATTGCAAATAAGATGCAATTGCAAAAGAACTAATGGCTTATTGATCACAGACCTATGTTGTGTCATGGAAATATATTATAAATCTATAAAACTAATCCTGTCCTTGTGTGAAGATACGGAATTAAAATCTGAAGTACTTCTAGCAAAACAAATGTGTCACTCTCGCCAAGTTTGCAATAAAAACTTTCGGGAATTACTTCATCTGCACCCTGATTCATAACAAATGCATTACACCTTAGTTCGCTAAATACCGAAGAAAAGTTTCTATAAAAAAACATTCAATTAACATCGATCAATTATTCAGCAGTCCTTATACAAAAATACCAAAATTTTATTCAGACTTGTACAGTTAACTGTTGATAATTACTATTACATTCACATATGTAAATGAAATTTGGTATTTTTATATAAAGTCTGCTGAATAAAATGGTCGATATCAATTGAATGTATAATGGATAATATGCAGACGTACTAAAAATATACTGTTCAAAAAATAAGCCTGAAATATCAACAAAGCCACGAACTGCATCCCAACCATGTAGGTCAAAATCTCTTTGATAATAACCAAGAAATATCCCGATTCAAAAACGGTGATTTTGAAAAAAAAACTCGTTTAGTCGGTCTCGGATGCCGAACAATTGATTTACGGCAAAACAACTGTCCGACTGTATGTCCATTTGTTGACTACGCCAGCGGCTAAAGAATGGCCAGATTCGCCAAAATTGTCATTCCCCGATCGAACTGGCGGATTTCGCGCCCCTTTGATTTAAAACGGATAATTTGATTTTGGTGGTACTTTACATGAAGTCTCAAGGTCATTTTCAATATTTTCTAAAAATGGCTGCACATTTTTTTCTTTAAATTTTTTCTCAGATGGAGCAAAATATGTTTGTGAAGGTGGCATAGGTTCGATTTTCATTGAATTTTCTGAATATTTGAAAACTGCAAAAGTTAATTTTTTTTCTACGTCTTCCTACAACTACAATTGAAGATAGAGATATTTTTCCTAATAAAATCTGTTCTTTAAAACTAAATCTTTAAATGAAGTCATACATTTTTTAATTATGAGTGAATTTCACACAGTTTTGTGTGAAATAAAGGCAATTTTAAGAATAAGTTGTCTCAAAAACTGATCCGTATTTTTTTTATTTGTTTCTCACAGATAGCGCAATATACCCTTATAAAAATGGCGCAGATCCAATTTTCGTAAATATCTGTGAATTTCCGAAAATTGCAAACCATATAAATCTTGAGAGAAAGTATATGCTGTTGCAATAGTTTTGTAATCGTTTTCATATTAATGTTCCAGATAGTCCCGATGAGTGACTATTCTGATGACATCCCGATGAGTGACCAATTCTGCAAGTTACTTTTCATTTGTTATTGTAAATAACTTTATTGTAAATATTATTTTTGTTTTCACTGGGTTTTTGGAATATGAAATAAATTGCAAATTTTCGTTGGGTATAATTAAAAAGTTTTAAATATAAAACAATTTTTAAATCTATCCATCTCATTATGCTCTCGTTTCGTAGCTCACACTTCCAAAAACACTCTTAGATTGAGAAATGAATCGATTGCTGATTTTTGCTGATGGCATAGCCTCTTGAAAAATTAACGTCTAAAGACTGATTTGGCCTTCCAAGACGAGGCTGCCGGCGCACGGGACTCGAGCGCGCCGGTTGAAGAGGGGCGCCGGCGGGCGCGCGCGCTTCCTCGTGTCTCCGGAGGCGGCGCTGCTCGCCTGGCTGCGCCACTGTGCAGAGCCCGCGACCCCTCCCCGCTCCGCCTCCCGCGGGCGGCCGCCCGCATCACACGCCCCAGGCCACCAGGAAGTGCATTTCATACCGGTGTGCGGCCACATCATATTCATTCATTGGATGGCCCACGTCCGCTTGCGTTGTACTCTACGGATATTGTATTTCGATTTAACGGTTTTGGTTTTAGTACGTGCTCCAAAGAATAAAAATGAATAAAAAGAAAATTGAGCAGTTAACAATACTGAAATAGTGAATTTTAATTATTGAATATAATATTCCCATATTGTACATGCCTTATACAAGTTAAATTTGTTGGTACATATTTTCCTTTTATATTGTACTATATTTTGTTGAATTATTCACATCTATATTTGTATTCATTATTTTTAATGCAAATAAAATTGTTTAATATTAATAAAATTGTTTTTATATGTTAATGAATGCAATTATATTTCTTTTCATTTTATTATAGTGTCTTTTGTCTTAAGATGGAAATACATCGATTTCCATAACATGTCTTTTTCGATAATAAATATGTATTTGGGAGTGTCATTTTCTGGAATACTTTAATCCCTGATTGCCCTTTATATTCAGGGAACATCTAATTATTACAAGTCAGATTTTAATGACCTAAAACATCGCGAAAAATGATCAATAAAATGCTCTTAAAAAGGTTTTATAATGCCCTAAAAGCGAAGAAAAATGTAAAAAATTGATGAAATCCAGTTCAGATGAACAACTCAAGCTGTTGGATATGATACTGATCCGTAATTTAGGCTGCTTCCATTCAAGTGAACTCACCTTGCAAACTTTTTTCAAGAAATCTCTATACTTAGTTATCGCGAAATTGGTCAAACCGACTGTGCCACTGGCGACTAGGCGTCACAGGTACCTTAGATTACATACCTCGGCTGACATTACAATTTATGAGCGAAAAAATAGAATATGTTACTCAGGAATTCTGTATAGAATTTGTTCCATCTTGTAAATATTATTTGAAGCAAGTGCCATTCAAATGATGTAAAAAACGATTAAATCAGCGGAAAATGCTTTAAAAATGACGTACAAAAATGAATCATTCCCTTTTGTCTTACATAAAATTAATCCCTATACAAAAAGGCATTGTTCTAAAGTGAAAAGAAAAAATGCCTTTTCATGAAATCCGTCCCTACTGATTATTAAGAACTTTACAGGGGGATCGTTCCACATGTAGTATTTACCAGAAGTGTATTACTGGCACAAGCAAAACCTATAGTGCGATTTTGCCCCACAATCCCCTACGGCCCCGATGGAATATCACTCGGCATTTCGCATCTTTCTAATTCGTGCCGCTAGAAGTCGCATGATCGTAAGCACTGCTTGATACGAAAGCGATAATGCGATATCTGGCGGCACGACTGAGAACGTCACGATGTACCGTGACATATTCCATCGTGAAGACGGGCCTTGAGGGGCAAAGTTAGAAAAATCGCAGTATAGTTTAGAAACCTAAAATAAATCGATTGCCAAATTACGTTAAAATCGCGTTCTTTCCCTTCATAGAGCCACATTTTTCCACTTCGTATGGCTTCATTACAGTGGTGACAAAAATGAAACAGAATACATCTTCTGTAAACAAATAAGAAAACCTGTTTTTTACTAAAAAATAAGAATTTTAACAGTTATTCTTTAAATTCAGATATTTAACTATAATTAGTCACTTGTTTGCAAAGGTGACTTTAGAAAATATTTAGGAGATATTATTATACATAAAGAAATTTTGTTCGATTTATTTATGGTAAAAAGTAATGGAATTACTGTATTAATATGGTAAAATGATATTTCCATAAAAAGTGTGCTAGGGCTACCCACGCGACTATCTCGGATTTAGATTACATTTTGTAACACGAGTCCCACATGGCTCACAGCAACTTTAGTGAAATTGTGGGTTTATTGCTGAATTTTTACTTTCCCTTATACGTATGTATATGCGGAGTAATATACGCAGTATAAGGAATGTTATGTAATGCTGCGAGAAAAAACTGCGGATTTTCGGCAGAAACAAAATTCATTGCCGGACCCTGATAACGAAAAAAGTGGATAAAAGCAGTTGCTAATTTAAGAAGAAAAAATCCTCTGACACGTGATATAGGTGTTTTGTGGGTCCTTGATACCGAAAAACCAATTGACAGTACAATTGACAATCCCAGTACATCTGGCCTGAGTCGAAGCTGTGATTTTAAAAAACATTCATTAAGTTTTGGGGGTACTTCACATGACGCCCACCGGACATTTTGAAAATTTTCTAAAAATTGGTTCCAATTTTTTTCTTTGAATTTCTTGTAAGAATAGAGTAGAATACACTTATAAAGGTGACATAGGTCCGATTTTCACGGTTAACTCTGAATTTTCGAAAATTGCCAAATTTTAAGTTTTTTTCGGCGTTTTCCTACAACTACAAAATTGAAGATAGAGATATTTCCTTCAAATGAATTTTTTTCTCCATAATTAGTTCTTTTATGAAGGTCATGTTCATTTTTTAAAATAATAGTTTTCGCTCAATAAGTGCAATTTTAAAAATAACAAAAACAAGATTTTCTCAAAAACGGCTTCAATTTTTTTCTTTAAACTTTTGATAGGGATAGGGCCTAATGTATTTTATGAGATGACATAAATGCCGCATTGCTATATTTTTTTGTTTTTATTACAAAAATGTAATTTTATGCTTGTCTGTCACGTCGTAAATATTTACATTAGCAGCGATTTGTTCACATTATTGTATTTACGAGTACATGTGCTTTAAATAATGTCACAAAGTTTCTCGAAAACTAAAGAGTTTTCTTTGAAAAACTAGCTCAAAAATTCCGGATTTTCAGAAAGAATCAAACGCCCATTTTCTCATAAATGGCTCCAAATTTTTTCTTCCAAATTTTTCGAACTGATAGTGCTAATTGCACTCTTTAATACAACGTAAGTTCAGTTTTGGGGTATTTTTTTGTCAAAAATTACACAAATATATTTCTTTGAAAGATCTCTCATATCATTAATATATTATCCAGCAATTTGTAAACACTATTGTATTTGTGAGTTAATGTGCTTCGATTGACGTTTAATGAAAATTTTTCGCTAATTCGATACAATAGTTCCTTCGCCGTTAATGATAAACAAATGAGCTGAGTAATATTTATACAATTTTTGTTCGCGTTATTCAATGAAACTAATATCAATTTTGCCCTTATTATAAAAAGAAGGTACATTGTTGCATATCCTGGAAAGAAAGTGCTCCCAAAATTTCTAGAATTTCATACTGAAAAGCTTTCGTAATATTTTGAGTA
>JAHLJT010008446.1:96597690-96757690 GCA_031308135.1 Acheta domesticus | reverse complement strand
AAGGTCGAAATCAATTGATCCGCTGACGCCCACAAAGATGAAGAGGATACGCATCGCCCCAGCGGTGGGGGAGGGAAGCTTCAGTCCGTGCTCTAGCCCGTTTCAAGTCACGCACGACGCAATTCTAAAATTCATGGGAAATATTTTATCCCAGAATATTTAGGTACAAATAACCATGGCTGATAACTGAGTAATATTAATGTTATGGAACAATGTGTAAATATTGGGTTTTATTTATTTGGCTTTCTACGTGAGCATTTATATGTAAATAGGACTTGAAAATTCACCTGCAATTTGAATAGTAAATAGTAAAACTTCTTAAATAAGCTCATATAGGATTGATTTAGTTCAGATTAAGGTTTCAAATTCTTTCAATACTATGTTCTCTCCGCAATTTGCATACAACAATTTTGGGCAACATGGATGATCAAAATCTGTGAATATATAAAATGAAAAACTTTCCCTTAATCAGGGAAAACTTGTTTATGAATAAAAGCGAAACTGATAACTTCATAAATCCAATTCTCTGCATGCCGGAAAGGTGAGTCGATTGGATATGATTTTAGGATCAAAAGCCTCGAGCTACGCGCGCGGCCACTAGAGGGCAATTCACGTTCAGCTTTGGAAAGGCTCGCACTTAAGTCCCTTGATTTCATAAGGTGACACTCACAAGAACAATAGACCTTAAAATACAGACTGGCTGAGTTTAATTCTGAGCCAAAGTTGTTGTTGATAGGTCCTAGGATCCTTCCAGCAAATGTTGCTGTTAGATTCGAGACCCGACAGTGACGGATTTCGAATACTAGATTCATGGCTACGTCGAAATCAACCGCTGGAGGATAATTTTAGTGACTGGCTGCTCTGATCTGTAATTCAGGTCATGAGTAGCGTGCGATCTTTCCTTCCTCCTCCTTGTTATTTTCTCCTCCCTTACAAACTCGCTTATAAGTACCAGTTATCACACTCGCTTTCAAGTAAAAGTTACCAGTTAACTTTTTACCGTCCTTTAATACAAACACACAATTCCGGCTGCTCTGATCGCTAATTTTATGTGGTTTCTCTGTTCAACAGCAAGCGAATGCCTGAGCAGAACCTAACAAACGGGCCACGACCGCGCGTGATCTGTCCTTCCTCATCTTTGTCCTGTTCTCTACTCTTACACAAACACCCACACATATATGCATACATTTACATGCATAACACTACTACACACATGACTAATACCAACTTTAACCGGCTAATTCGTGAAATAGCCAGATTGGAAAATTCGCTACATGTATTTATCGCGTCAACTTAAAAGCAGTTCTGAGAATTACTGCACAGAAGAAAATTGAGATTGAAGAGTTGTAGAGACGAAATAAAAAAGAAGTTTTGTTGTTTCTCGACGTAATGAATAAGATAGTGAATTTCACGCAGTCTAAAATATACCCTTTTCACAAGTATTGACAATACTGTTGACCGATTTAATCATTCAATTCAAAGTAATTTTGAAGAAATTGTGATTAGAGACAGTTCTAGTTTTCAAAGTAATCGAAGGAGAGAGCTCGGGCACTTTTAGTACTAAAGGAGCATGTAAATGAGTAAATATTCTTCATCCCTTGTAAGAAAAAACGTCGATCCTACGTATTAACGTGTAACGTGTAACGTATACAAAATGTACGTCGATCCTAAACGTATTAACGTGAGACCTTCGTTTTTAACGGTGAAGAATTTCAGCTGGCCCCATAGGAAAGCTCTTGTTCTGAATGAATGATTTCCTCTCCTCTCGGGGAAAATTTCCGAAATCCTGCTGTGTAACGAATTTGCGAGTTAGAGGGAGGGTTAATTTAATGGCAAGGCGATGACGGGCGCCAGGTATCCAGGACGAAGACGGAGCAGGGGGGGGAGCAAAGGGGCGAGGGCCAGGATGGTGGCAAAGGCGAACACAAAAAACCTAAGCAAGGGCGGGGTAATGACGGTAGGAGAAGAAGAGGCTAGGGGGGATACGCACAGAAACGAGCGCAAGAAGCGAAGCGGGTACGTCCAGGGCGTGGCGGAGGCGTGGAGGGGTGGGCGGGAGCGAGTCGCGAGGTGACAAAAATGCGGACAGCGGCCGCGGACGAGGGTTCAGGCGGTGGTGACGGCGCAAGCGAGGGCGTAGGCGGAGGTGCAGGCGCTGGTATAAGCAGGCCGGTAGGCGATGGCGCACAAGGGGCGAAGGCGACGGAGGGGGGACACTGGCAGAAGCGCTACCGGTGGTTCTGTTGGGGACTCAGGTGGGGAAGGGGGCGAAGGGGAGGTTTCTGGTGGGGTCGCTAGCGGGAACAGGGACGGTGGCGAGGACGGTGGCGGGGACGGTGGCGGGGACGGTAGCGGGGAAGGTGGCGGTGGCGGTGGCGGGGCGGGGCGGGGCGGGTGGGGACGGGGACAGCGGTTGAGGCGCGGGTGGGAGCGGAGGCGAGGGTGCCGGCGCTGGCGCAGGCGTGGGGCGGTGGCGGGGACCGGGGCGTGCAGGGGCGGGGACAGGGGTTGAGGCGGGGACGGGGGTCGGTGGCGGGGGTGGTGGCGGGGGCGGAATCTGCGTGGCCGATGTGGGCGCGGCGCCGCAGCTGCAGTCGCAGCCGCGCCCCGCTCGCTGCACGCGACGCCGCGCACTGGGCCGCCTCCTCAGTCTGCGCCGCAGTGCCAAGCCTCTTCGGCCTGGGCGCTGCACAACGTTGCAGCCGCAACCGACACGCGTTTCGGCCTCTTATGGGAAACGTGCACTACTCAAAGTGTTGCCTTACAATTCAATACAAGTAGCACATTTCATTACATTATTTTTCATTTCATTTTGGTTATGATTCTCCCAAGCACTGTCGTCTCCAATTATCTTAAAATTGAGGATTCATTACAATCTTTTAAAAATTATACATAATGTAATATGAGAAGGACATTACATACTGAAAGGAGAATGCAAAATTGCTACGTTATAACATCACGATTTTTTTCCGAATGATCCAATGTGATTAATTTATCGTTCTTCAGATCTCATCAGGCGCAGAACCAAATAGGCAAAGTAAATCCAACAACGAAGAACAGAATTTTAATCTGTGCAACAGCAAAAAGGGAAAAGATAGTTCGCTGCGTTCCCAACGAAAATTGCGGGTGCATGCAAGGCTGCGTTGGCCGCCGATCTCGCCGCTTTTGTCCAGGAGGAATCGATAGGCAGCCCAGAGTGCGCCGCCCGCGTTGCGCGCCGCGCGAAGGCCAGGTGGGCGCGGGGGCGGCAGGGCTAGGGGCGGGGGAGGAGGGGGGAGGAGGCGGGGGTGAGATTCGGGTTGCCAGACGTCAAGGGTAGCAGATCAATACTTGTAGATTGTGATATGCTCCAGAACACACCTTTTCTTACTACCATTAAACTAAACACGTCAAGTTTTTTTGTCATAGTAGTTCATGTTACAAGAGATTCAAAAACTGATTACAATCGAAACTATGAAACTTTTAAATCCATGCGCTGCGATCTAATTCATTTGACGCAATGACATGACTGAATTAACTTTGTGCATTGAGATTCTACTTGTCGGAAAAATAATTATGAGACGTTTTACGAAATGTTTTTATACATAGAGCACCATAGCAACATTAGGAGCAACATTAGGGGCAAAGCAAATTATGGACATTGCGTATCTTTAAATTACACCGCATTGTATGGACTTATGAAAGATGGCGACATTGAAAACCTCAATCTAACGTTTTCCGCAGTTCTTAAGGCATCTAAAGGGTAAATCTATGGCTACTTGACGCACGCTTGCCATGGCATGGAATATTGTTTGATGACATTGGCATAAATAGAATGCTGCTAAGAACATTATTACCATGTATGCAAGATAAAGATCAACTAGTGTGTTTTAGAAAACATGGTAAGTTGTGTTTCGAGCAGTTTAATGAAGAGGTTTCATTCAAAATATTTTACGTCAAAAACATTTACAAATTGAGGCAGTCGATGTAAAAAGAGCACATATGCAAAGAAGCTGCTTTGAGAAAAACGGTGTTCAAAGTTTTGTGTATATAAAGATCGTGACTTTTGATTACGAGATAACTGAAATATAAATGTAGTTATTCAACTCATGTTATACACATAAAAAAGATAGGCACCACTCATTCCTTGTTTGAAAACAATAATTTTCATGCATGGGGTTTTGTGCAGAACCCTTTTTACGCAGAACAAACTTTAGGTCATAAAATGGAAAAAAGCGTCAAATACATGGAATAATATCTTAATACAGAGCGAGTAATAGCTTTTAGAAATATTTCAGATCATTATGCACAACAAGTTTAAATGTTTTGTTTGCAACAAAGACAATTTGATTGACAACAATAAGTACGAGAACATGAAAGAAAAAGTCTCATTCTTTAAATCTTCTTTTAAGAACTTAACATATTTTCTATAAGTTAACATCCTCTTCAACTAGAAATCAGTATAAACATTTTACACTAGCAACTATTATAAGATTTACATCTGGACGTACAGATTTTCCAGTAGTATATCAAATACTTGTATACCAGGTATGCGCTACAAAGCTTGCAGTATGTGCGAGAACACAGGACAGATACATTGATAAGGAATTTTATAAGCACATACTTAATTATCCCGAATGGAGTTTACTTTTACAAATGGGCTTTCTTTGGAAAAATGATGTCACTCTTGAAGCAAAATCCTTCTCCATCACAATATGAAATGGATCTTTTTGATGTAGGATCATGACCAACTCGTACATCATTTATGTCACTATTATCACGCATTTCGTTCTTATAAAAAAAAGCGATAACACCTTCACATTTGCAGCTACCTGCTTCTCATGTACTCTGCACAGCTGCCTTCAAACTTCGGTACAAACCTGTTTTCAAGATACACAAATGAAACTTCAACCACATCCACTAAAGAACACGGCGAACACAAATAGCTAGTCTGCGTAAAAAAGGGCCTACAGGATTATGTGCCCTTCTTAAGTCGACCGCCTCAATTGAATATGACGTATTGTGGAGAGAAGTGTAATCCGAACAAGTTTTCTTGAGCTCTGAGATCCTCACTCTAATTGATATACACATTAAGTTGATTTTTAAATACAGGTATTCACGAGTGTTTACAGCAAGAATTGGTAATAAAATAGTAATTCCTGTAAAATAAAAACTTTTTTCAAGGGCAAATCTGATACAGATTTTAGCTAATATCCCTTATCGTGCCCTTTGACTAACTGCCCCGAGAACGTGCAGAAAGATTTGAATAAATACAAGTATATTCCCCTCCGAGCTCACGAGATCGCTCACAAACAATGAAGCATATGTATTATACAATTGAAATATGTACACACACACCAATATATATGATAAATGTTGATTTTGTTAAATTTTTGTAATAAGCTGTTGAAACTACACACGATAAGTATGATTACCTGAATAAAGAAAGAAAAAGATTCACGTGGGTGATATTTACTTGTTATTCGAACAATTTCTTTCCGCAATCTAAACGTCTGGGAGTTACTCGATGTGTTCCCTGAATATAAGCAATATCTGTGGCGGCAATGAACGTTCGCGATATGAACGAAAGGTGTATGAATGCTAACTGAATTTGAATATTACTAAAGATGTAGCATAAGGAGCTTCATTGTGTGTTCCATTCATTAAAATGGAAGTTCCATTTCAGGTTTTGTGTCCTTAACTTCAGTCAATGGCAAAACGTTCATTATCAATGTACTGTACCATGCGATTATTTATTTCAAATTAAAAACTGAATTTTCCCTTCATTTACAATTCATTTCTTATTAGGAAACCAATTTGAAACATCTGACACTTTAGCACATGGTGTTTCATTATTGGAAAGAATATTCATATCATCAGCGAAAAGAAGGGTTCTTCCGTTTCGAATCGACGAGATCATACAGTTTACGTGTAGTATTAAGAGAACAGGACATAAACTCAAACCCTGCAGGATGTCATATGGCAATGAATCGGAAAGGCGAGTAAATAATATCCTATCATTCCAATTCGGTATTTCTGCTCTTTGACATCGTCTAAGGTACGAAGATAATACATATAAATCAATACCACGAATTTCATACAAACGTAGTTTTGAAATTACAATTTATGATTAAGGAGGTCAAATGCTTGCGAGAGCTCTAAAATATTCCAATTGATGCGTCATTTCGAACCATTGATGAAGCGACATATTTATAAAAAATATAGCTGTTCTCATAGATTTTGATTTTCTAAATTCATGTTGGCAATCTGAAAACCTGTCTTCCTATTGGCTGAGAAAGATTTCCATTTGTACTTTTTTTAAAAATAACGGACAAAGGACAATTTCGCCGATAATTTTGGTTTTTATTTTTGGGCCTTTTTCTGAAAAGCGGTCTAACTTAACTGTTTTCAATACGAGGTGTGGCTGGAAAAAACCGGACTGATTTTTTATAGATAAGCAATGCAAACCCTACGGGTAAACGTCACATAGTCGAGTGCCTGAAATCTCCCCTCCAGATTTCAGCCGATGTGACGACCGTAGCCTGCTCAGTCAGGCCACGGCCTTCGTTCGTATCGGATCGTGTACCTGCCGCTTGTTGAAAAAATTGTAGGCGTCTCAATAGAGCAACGTGTTAACGTGAAATTTTTACTGAAATTCTATAAGTCCGCATCACAAACTTATTTTCTCTTACAACTAGTGCCTGGTGATGAGTGTATGTCACGCACACGGTATTTTGAGTTGCATAAAAGATTCCAAGAAGGATGAGAAGAAATCGAAGATGATCCACGTTCAGGATGTCCTTCCACTTCGAAAATGGACAAAAACATTTTAAAAAATAGGCAACCTCATCTGTGGATATCAACGTTTGAGTTTCTGTGTAGTTTCTGAGACTGTAGGAGTTGACAAAGAATCAGTTCGACAGATTTTACATGAATATTTTAACATGAGGAAAGTTTGTTCAAAATGATGCCCAATATCCTCACGCCAACAAAAGGTCTCACGGAAAAACATCTGTTCTGAAATGTTGAAAAACATGGAAGAGTATTCTAAACTGTTGGAAAGAGTAATTACGTGGGACGAATCATGCTTGTTTAACTACGACCCGGAAATTACGCGCCAATCGATGCACCGAGCTAGCAGTCACCAAGAATTAACAAAGCTCCAATCAAAATTCAAAGACTTAATGATCTTTTTTTCGACATCCAAGGGATTCTGTATGTAAATTGGGTGCCTGAAAGTTAAACAGTGAATAAGGAATATTATCTTGAGGTTCTGACTACTCTTCGTGAGCAAATAAGAATAAAGCTACCTGAATTGTGGAAGAACAAATCATGAATTCATCAGGACAACATTCTAGTTCACACTGTTGAGGTTGTTAAGTTGTTTTTGCCTGGGCATGAGATCCCTCTGTTAGAACATCCACCCTACTAAACAGACCTAGCCTCATGTAATTATGTTTCCCGAAGTGATGGTAGTATTGAAAGGAACTGTGTTAGAGACAGTTGAAGCTGTGAAAGAAAAAGCGACCGAGCCCGTGAAAATTATTTCAGAAAATGACCTGGATCACTTTTTTTAAACAATGGAAAATGTGAGCGGATACGTATCGGGATCATGGAGGGGACTATATTGAAGGAGATAATGTGAAAGTTGTCAAGGAAAAAAATAAAACAAGTTACAGCAAAAATCCTGTTTTTTTTGCCACACCTCGCATAACTCCGCCTGTGGTGTCTGCTAGGTGGATTGAGTAACTTAGTAGCCCACTGCCGGTGCCAAGCCCAGATAAAGGAGGAGGGTTCCTGAGTGAAGTTAGCAGCCTGCTCAGGGTAAAAAGATAATACCGCTCAGGGCTCCAAGAATTTGCCTCGGATCAATCCCGTATGTATGACAACTCTGGCAAGAAAAATAATTACAAATTGGAAAAGGAAGAACATAACACGGAACATGGAATGTAAGATCGTGGAATACAAGCGAATATGAAATACTAATGGAACTTGACAGGAACAAAATTGACGTATGTTGCCTTACAGAAGCACAAAAGGGAGAAGGAATTAAACAAAAGGTTCACTACACACTTATATATAGTGGTCCTCCAAAACATCATAGAGCAAAGGCGGGTGTAGCAATTATAATGCATAACAAATATGTAAATAACTTAATTAAACATAACTACATCTCCGAAAGAATTGTATCTGTGAAGTTGACAAATAAATCCAAACCAATCAACATTATATCCGTATACGCGGCAGAAAAGAATAAACCATCTCACGAAAAACAAAAATTCTATGATGACCTCCAAGAAACAATCAGCCGAATCGATCCTAAGGGACCGGTAGTAATTGCGGGTGATCTGAATGCTAGAGTAGGAAATCACATCATCCCGGGAATGAAGAACAGGTTCAATGAACATGATCTCAATGAAAATGGAGAAACTCTTATAGATTTCTTCGTGAAAAATAATAGCAGCATAATAAATAACAGCATAAAATTACAAGGATGATTTAGTCAAACTTTAAATGGAATAACCATGTAAATGAATAACGCAAAATTAACTTCTTTATGCTTAGTCTTTAGAATTATTTCAAATTCATTTAGCTTTCATACTGCTTGTACATTTATCACGAATGTTCATTACAGCCTGAGATATGGCATAGTATTCTGCGAACACATCTCCTAACTCCCAGACATTTATATTGCAGAAAAGAACTGTACGAATAATAAGCAAATCCCACCCACGTGATTCCTATAAGCCTCTCTTTATTGAGCTACGAATTCTACGATTGCCTTGTCTCTTGATTTACGAATCAGTGTTTCTTTTCAAAAATGACTTACTCAAGGGAAAGAACATATTTTCAAAGGATACAGATGTCTATAACTATACTATTCAGCGTAGTAAAAGTATTCATCAAGTGTCACTATTAACAGCTCACTAGAAAAATATTACCTACAATACATGCATTACATTATTTACAACACATTGCCAGAAGACCCTAAAAGATTAAAATCTAGCACATAAACGATTAAGCACCAAGTAAAATAATTTCTGCTCCATAACCGTTTTTATTCAATTAGGAATTAGTATCTGACTGTATCAAGGAGAAAAATTATGCTGATTTTAACAACGATATTAGGGGAAGTAAGGGTTCACAGGGTAAAGGGAGTCAGCAGTAGATCCAGGGGGTTGCTCGTTGTACATAGTAATTCTGTCTACTCCGACTATGCCTGCTACTGGGTATCTACTTGGACATTGGCGACTTCGGCTAATAACTGGTGACAGGGACAGTACTTTGAACTATTGTTACATCTGCTTGTTATATTGTTAATATCACTGTTGTGTTGACACGAGTTGGAATTCAGAAATTGTATAAAGATATTGTATAAAGAGTATTGTATAAAGAACTCTTTAGGGTTAAAACGTGGGGAAGATATTCGGAAGTTGAAAAAAACGTGCGCAGGTTGCGCTTCTCTCCCATACATCACATAGTTGGTGTTCTTTTTGACAAAAAAATTAAATAAATGCACGAAGGATGGTCGCACAGTTTTTAACGTTCAATAAATAGATAATACATAAATAATGTATGTTGCAAATTGCATCGGCGGACGGTGCAGCTGCTGATTTCCTCAGAGCAAATGCTACTTTTTGTGTCGTAACTTAAATCTCTCTGATGCCCTTCTGATGTGAGAGGATAATTCCCAATCGATAGATCATTTTTTCCTTAATATAATCGATGGTTTCTTATTAATTGTACTAAACTGTGTATTTCGTTTGAGTATTATATTAAGAAGGTAAAAGTATCCCCTGTACAAAGTACAGAGGCCGATGTGACCCTGATCCTCGTGTACAAAGCACAGAGGCCGATGTGGCCCTAAGGGGAGGTGAAGGTAGGGCTCCACCTTTTCGTCGCCGTCGGCACGAGGAGGAGGTTGCGTGGCGAGCACAACGCTCCGGCCGCCTTTACCCCCAGGAAAGATCCTGGTACTCACTTGGAAAGGAGGCTGAGTCGACCTGAAGGGAAAGCACCAGATAAAAATCCGCCTACACCGGGATTCGATCCTGGGTCCTTCAGGCCAAAAAAGCCAGTGCCCTACCACTGACATACCGCGGCTTCTAATTATATTAAGAAGGAATTTATGTTAACAAAATTCAAATTTGCTGAGCAACAAAATGGCTGTAGAATGTGGAATGGTGTGTTACGTGTGTCACGGTAAGCGTCATTTCCTTTTGTTTCGTTGTACAGAAAGGATATTCCCTTTAAATGGAATTGATTCCTTAAACGAGTTACTGAGCAACGCAATGGACACATCGGAATTTCTTGTATTGTACATTATTTCCAACGACTGCTCCGGCGTTCGACAACACATTAGATGTGCCAGTATATTTCGTGCTGTGTGTTGACATTTTTCGCTCCTTCTGTGGACCTTTCTTGTGTTCTAAAGAGTCATATTACAGTAAAGTTCGCTTAGATGTGAATTATTAAATTTACAGATTTAGTACGTGCTTCGGGCTGCCTTTGGACGGGCGAATTATTTAAAAACTTGTAAAAGTGTATAGATATTATCATATAATATTACATTTTGAAATCGCAAATTGTATGGTTTGTTTTCATATTAATTTTGAATACATTATATTCAATGTTTCAAAATTCTTAGATTCAATAATGATACTGTTTAGGGTCCCATAAACGATTAACTGGGTCCTTTATACACCCATTGACATACAAAACTAGTGATGCTCCAACAGCAAATACTTTCTCGCATTATTTGAAACGGCTCCGCAATATTATACTACATCAATATGCAAAAGTGTTTCCAAACAACAACAAAAATTTTCCGCGCCAAGACTCCGACTCGGGTCCATCGAGATTTCTCAACGTATGCTTTATCGCTCCACAACCCAGTCGCTCTGCCATACACACTTGGCCTGACACTTCAATATCTAATTATCTTCCCCATTATTTCCAACACTCAATTTTTAGAGTTTAACGAATATGTAACCTGCGCCATTATTTTGTGCGTTCCTTCTTTGCTCTGCGGAAAAAATTTAATGAAAAAGTTTGGAGCGGTTTGAGAGAAAATGTTTTTATTTTTATACACTACACCAAATTCAAACAGAAATTATGCCGAAACTACTTGCTTTTTCAAAAATTGGTTCATGATCTTGTTTTAAAAATTTACTGTTTTTTGAAAATATTTTGTTCAAGATGAAAACTATCTTCAATTTTGTAGTTTGAAAGAACTTTATTCAATTTTCAAGAATACAGAGTTCGCCGGCAATGGGACAAGCACTATTTGTTTTACTGCCCATTGATACATGCGAGCGAAAGCTTTAAATATATAATTTGAAGTCGTTTTGGGGGGGGCGAATGGTTTAAAAATTGCCCATAATTCATGCAAAATTACGCTAAAACTACTCATTTTCGAAAAATTGTGCATGGCATTCAAAATCTGCCTTTTAAGAATAATTTCATTAAGGAAATAAATCTCCATCTTCAATATTGTAGTTATAGGAAGACGTCTAAACAAATTTGAACGTTTGTAATTTTCGAACTATCAGAGATTTCAACGAAAATGAGACCTACACCATTCTTTTAAGAGCCGTCTTTAAGTTATCCGAGGACAAAGTTTAATCCAAATACTTGAGCCATTTTTAAGAAAATTTTGAAATTTTTTGTGGCTTCATGCAAATACACATAAAAATCAAAATATCCCTTTCAAATACAAATGCCCTAGAGTTCCTTTAAAATCAAGCCAGGAATATCAATTTTGGAGAAAACTGTCTGAATGGTTTAGGCGCTAGCGTTGAACACTCACGGACTGACGGACGTTTTGGCGTCAATGGATTTTTTGGAATCAAGGACACATCAAACTTGGATTTGACGACATAACGTATTAGAGGAAGTAATTTACTACAGACGAACAAGGTATTTCCATTTTTTTCATTACTAGGGCCCAGCAATTAGAGATTTTCTGTCGAAATTCGTAGTTTTCTGAGGCACGATTATAATACTTTGTCTTCTTACGAAGTAAGGGCGGGCAAGTAAAAAGGACCAAATGAAAATGTTCTTTAAACAAGAATCAAGTATGTTTCCTACGCCATCACATTAAGAAGGTAATGGAAGAGCTTATTTCCAATGTGACATATTTCCAAGAACTACAAATTTTCAGGAAGGGAAATATTAAAACTCAACCTTACAGTCCAAGATTAGATTCAACAGATTTTGGATAGAGTTTAACGTAGGAAAACTCTCTCTCTCTGAACACAATATTTGGTAGCATGATGGAAAAGGGTCTTGAGAATATATTAATACGTAAAAAATATCAACAAAAAAAAAAAAAGAAATCGAAATAGTACGTCACTTTGGAAATAAGCTCTTCAACTTATAAGACCACTGTCCAGGGTCGGAAGGAGCAAGCGCGCTGGCCGACGGTCACGGAGGAGAGGGGGTAAGGACTGCTGGTAGTAATGTACTAATTTTGGTAAGGAGAGCATCTGAATTCCGCTTGATGCAAGGTGTCCGCGATGAGTAACAAGAAACACTATGGGCTAATACGTTCGTAATCATGCGTGCATTTCTACAGAGGTATTTAAATCCTAATTCTCAATTCGGAAGCAAACTGTCTCCCAATGACATTTGATTAAATCAAAGCACTCTCACCTAGTATGTATTTTGTGGGTGTTGTAAGTGGATAATAACAGCAAATTAGACAAGTAGTTGCTTCGCGGCACAAAAGAAAACGGCTCGTGGCCCTTTAACGAGTGTTGTGGCGCGAAGTGCGTGGCACCTCTCCGCAGACAATAGCGCGAGGGGAAGGGCACGTATTCAGGGGTCGGCGGGGCAGGGCAGCGGGGAGGGGCCGGCGAGGGGGCACTGTGCATCATCGCCTCCAGGCGCTGACGCGTGCTGCCGTGTGCTGCCGTGTGCCGCCGCGTGAGACAGGAGGGGCGCGGGGGATACAGGCTGTTGGCGAAGGGCGCGTGTGGAGTAGCAGGGGGGTCTCCCAAGAAAAGGGAGAAAACAAGAGCAGTGAGAGAGGTCACGCCAATTTGGGTAAAAAGAAAAAACACTACTTCCATATGCTTCCAACTCTACTCTACTCTGTGTCTGTGTGTGTTACTTAGACGTGTATTATGTACCTTAATTTATTACGGTCTAGTTTGCTCCGTTTTTCTAGATTTCCACTGATCTAGATATTGTTTTGCCACTGTGAACAACACTCTTCTTTTAAGCACGAGTTGGGATAATTTCGCAAAAATTATCTGCGTAAGAAAGAAGAGTTTGTTTGCCCAATTGAGTTTTTATTATTTTGAGTATAATGCCATTTCCAGACAAACAGGATGTTAGTTTTGAAGAATATGGAGAAATATTCCTCTACAAAGCACAACCTGAGATATATACGAAATTATTGGTGATAGCGTATTTAATTATTATTAGGCGGCGAATTTTAATAAAATACCATTGTTTTTCCTTTTCACTTCAGAACAATGTCGTTTAGTATAGAAATTAATTTTATGTTATAATAAAAGGAAATGACTCATTTTATTATGTACATTTTTTGCATCTTTCGTTGATTTCGTCTAACAAGTCATTATTTACCTTTTCCATAATTTTTAATGCATTTTTCGCTTATTTGATCGATTTTAATTCATTTAATGGTATTTCAAATAATATTTACGTAATACAACAAATGTTCTCCGCAGAATTCCTGAGTAGTCTATCCGATTTCATCGCTCATAAATTGTAATGTCAGCCGTTGTATGTAATCTAAAGATTCCAGTGACGCCTATCAGCACCATTGTCGGTTCGGCGGTTTCGGGATAACTAAAGACAGATTCCCTGGTAAAGAACAGTCCAAAACAAAAGCTTGCATACTGAGTTCACTTGAACGAATGGAAGAAACCTCGATTACATCCATACATTACATCCTTTCTACCATGATTACATCAGTAGTATTTACAACAGCTTGCGTTGTTCATTCGAACTGGTTTTAATCGCATTTTACGTCATTTTTCTTTGCTTTTACGGCATTTTTAAAACATTTTAAAAGCATTTTATTGATTTTTGGCGACGTTTTACGTGATCAAAATCTGCCTCCTAATCAGTATTATAATTAATAGTATTAAGAATTTTCTGAAGTTCATTATTCAATTCCATTCCTGAAATACTTGTGCAAGAAAGTGCAATTCAGAACTGAAATAGTAAATTCAGCTGAATTTGGAACCGCTGTGTATGGTTCCCATTTCAGAGCCCGATCTCACTCAGCAATAGTGGTTCCCCCACTTCTCGGGAAGCCGCGCGGAGAAAAGAGCAGGTGCTGCGATTTGGAGCGATCAACTGCTGTGTGGTCGGCTCTTCAAAGGCAACAAAGCGTGAAGCCTGCGCCACAATCCTCGGCACGCGCCGGAGAGACTCTCCACTTCCCCAATCCCCGCAGACGATTGCTAACAGATGCTACCGGATTCGTATTCACAATAGCCCCTCCGTGCATTCCACTTTGTGGTCCTAACATATGCGAAGAGGGAAATCGATGTCGGCACACAATGTCGCAGACCTGTCTACGATTCATTATAATATACTACTCTACGATGTATTGTTCTGTGTTGGATCATTTTACATGGGACAAGTACGTAGTTCGTGTCATAGGTATTAGAGATCATGTGTTCCTTGCTTTTGTTTTCACAGAAATTGATTATCTGTCAAACATTTATATTTCATAAAATTTCAGTTGATACGTTTGGGTATACACAGGTATGGAGGCAGAAGGCATTTTCGACGAAATCAAAATAATAATAATAATAATAATAATAATAAGCAAAACAGAGTAAACAGCCCTGTATCCACTTGGACGAAGAGAATTATGAAACGGATAGCCGACACCCGGCCTGAAACATCACTATTAGCTGAGGCATCTTCTAAATCAACGCACAACTCTAAAGTTCAACGAAAAATATCCAATGTTGAACAAAAATAACAAATTGAAAATAATACAAGCAGGCTAATGGTAGTTGAGAAGCTATAAGAGAAAATTCAAGCATGGGCTCAACGAATTAGATGTTACAAACGTAGAATAGATTTCCGTGTGCAGAACCGGTTATTTGAAACAGACGCGAAAAGATTCTATCGCAATCTGACTCAAAAATCCAATGGCGATGCTATCACTTCCCAATGGCGATGCTATTCTTCAAAAGATGGCATTCATTTTGGGAAGGAATCTGGGAGGAAAACAGATCCTGCAACAAAGACGCATCTTGACTTCAACCTGAAGTTGATGCTGCCGTTAAACTTGTGGAAACAGTGGAAGATGTTCACGAATTCTCGGAAGAGGACTTCTTACAAGCAATTAAGAACATGGGAAACTGGCAATATCTCGGAATTGATAAGATCCATATGTATTTAATTAAGAGACCAACAGCAATACATTCTCATCTAGCAAAGGCTGTTAATAAAATTTTGGAAAACCCAAAGGAACTCCCGGAATGGCTCACACGCGGCATCACGTATTTGCTACCCAAAGCGAGAGACAGCTCTTTGGCGAAGAACTACAGGCCAATCACTTGTCTCCCAGTAATGTACAAAGTTATAACTGCAGCCATAGCTGACAAAATGTACAGGCATCTAGAAAAGAACCATCTCATGCCAGCTGAACAAAAAGGATGTCGTAAAGGTTCTTATGGCTGTAAAGAAATCTTGCTACTGAATAAAGTCATCTTGAATTATGGAAAGAAACGAAAACATAATTTGAGCATGGATTGGGTTGATTACCAAAAGGCCTTTGATAGTGTACCACACGATTAGATTTTGAAGACCCTGGAGATATATCGATTTCATCCTAGACTTACTGAGTTTTGCAAGGCTAGTATGAAGTCGTGGAGTACCAGGTTACTAATAAACAGTGGAAAGGAAGCAGTAGAAACCAGACGTATTCAGATTAACAGGGGTATTTGTCAAGGGGATTCGCTATCCCCTCTGTAATTTTGCATTAGTTTGATCCCACTATCTAGACAGTTGTCGCAAGCTGACGTTGGTTACAATCTTCATGGTGATGAAAGGCCAGTATAACTTTTGAATTATATGGGTGATCTTAAAGTGTTTGCTAAGAATGAAGCGATTCTCTCCCAAATGCTGTCAGTCGCGAATGACTTTAGCAATGACATCTGCATGAAGTTTGGTCTTGACCAGTGTGCAAAAAATAATTTAAAATGAGGCAAAGTGACGTCAGAGAACACTGAAGTTGATATCTACACTGTGATTCAAGATCTTGAGCCAGGTAAAACTTACAAATATCTGGCATTGAAGAATGTGAGACCATCTCGAACGACACAATGAAAGAGAGAATTCGCAGGGAGTATAACAGAAGAGTGAGTCTGGTCCTGCAGTTCGTTCTGAACTTTAGGAATAAAATATCTGCATTTGGTAGTGCCTGTAGTCGAGTACAGTTCCGGACTAGTGGACTGGACTGAGCAAGAAATTCGAATCGTGGATCGAAAAACCAGAAAAACTGCTAACAATGGATCATGTCTCCCAACCTCGAACTCATGTACATCGATTTTGTTTCACGTAAGAAAGGAGGAGGAGGCCTCAAAAAAATTGAGGCCTCCTGGCACAACTCAATAGTCGGGATGGGAAAGTATGTAATCAGCCATCAAGATGATCCTCTAATGCGGCAGGTCATGAAATTTGACCGAAGAATGGGAAACAGAGGCATTGTTAGTGTAGCAAGAAGCATTGAAAAGAAGCTTTGCAGGACACGCAGAATGACAGAGACACTGAACTTCTGATGCTACTAAACACGAAATGTGAGAAACAAAAAATGTTAAATCGTGGAGAGACAAACCACGTCATGAACAATATCTAAAAAGAATGGACTAGGTGCAGATTAATAAAGATCAATCATTTATGTGGCATAAAAGGGGAAGAATGAAGACAGAATCAGAAGTAGTTCTAATAGCTGCTCAAGATCAGGTTTTGAGAACTCACTATGATAAAGCGGTTCTCAAAATTTCCCAAGACGATAAATGCCGCATTTGCCAGGAAGAAGTAGAAACCATTGATCATATCGTCTCAGCTTGTCCAATTCTAGCAAATACTGAAAACTTGAAAAGACACGACAGGGTGTGTAGCTACCTCCACTGGCAGATCTGTACCACCCTTGAAGTTCCAAACGCATGCCTCAAGTGGTACGAACACTCACCAAAACCAATGACATCGATTGGACTCTATACAATAGTGTACGACCAACACAGTCAAACTGATCGCACGATAGCAGCAAACAAACCGGATATTGTTATCCGGGATTTGGAGAAAAAATCGTATCTACTTGTAGATATTGCTTTGCCTTGTGATCAAAATGTCGTAACCAAAGAGGCAGAGAAACGTCTTAAATACAAGAGTTTGGAAATCGAGATCAGCCGAATGTGGGGCGTAATAGCACAGGTCGTCCCAACAGTTATCGGTGCTCTGAGATTTGTTCCGCAAAATTTGTGTAAGAACTTGGCTAAACTTTCAGGTCATTCAAAAGTCTGGGAAGTGCAGGAAATTGTTTTATTTGGAACAGCTCACATTTTGGGCGTAGTATTGTAGAGGCACCGACAGCCCCCTAGATCTGCTCCTTAGGTAGTTGGTTGGAACCAGGATTAGATTTTATATTCAGCCGATTCACAACATCTTTAGTCGTCGTGATACAGAGGAATAATAGTGATGAATATGAATGATGCGATAGTACTTGCAAAGCTCAACAAGTATACTACAATATAAAATGCGCTAAATCAGGATTTTAAATAAACAAAAATGTTTTGAAAATCATTCGGCGAATTGAAGCGTTGAGAAGTAAATAATGAAATCTATCATTCGCGTTTCCGAGGAAAATTGACTCCGCGGTTTCACGCGTAACAAGACATTCACACCATAACGTCGGATTTAATTATTCGCCAAATGACCAAGGGAAACCATGAAAAATCCCAGTCAGGATGGCCGGCCCAGAGATCGAACCAGGACCTCCCAACTGCGATGCCAGTGCGCTACGCACTGAGCCACTTTGCTCGGTTAGCAAAACTACTACCCTTTAATATCAATGTGCTTAACTACCGTGCATTCTTCATAACTCAATAGAAACAAAGTTCTATCATCTTGAACATCGTTCCAGGTAATTGCAATATCTATTGTTGACTAGATAGCAGAGGGGACTAGTCTTCCTCTCGGTGACACGGAGAAACTGTGAACAAATCCGCTATAAATAATTGGTAAGGAAAAGAAAGTTGAGCAGAGCTCTCTATTGCAGAGCTCAGGTTGGCCAAGACCTCACTTCGTTATCTGGTAATTTGCATCAAGACATGTTCTCTCAAGAAGATAAATTTAATTCCATAAGGTTTTTCACAACTTTATCTCATTTCATACTTACAAAATATCGTTGATACAATTTATGTTAATAATTAACCATTAAGATCTCATTTTTTCAGTAGGGGAAACATCAATAGTAAACGAAGTTGCTTTTTTGTTTAAAATAATGGGAGTAAGATATACTACAGAAGATGATTTACAGAAGATGTAAGATATATAACAGAAGATGATTTACAATATGCATTATTCCACTTTAATCATTTATGTAAAAAATACGATGTTGAAATATCGAAAGAAAAAACAAAGGTGATGGCATTTTGGGGAAAACATTTAATAAGATCAAAAATTATTTTGGATAAAATAATTTTAGAGCAAATTTCCAGTTTCAACGGTTTAGGTTGTCAAGTCGATCAAGATACCAATAAAGACATCAACATTAAATTGGCAAGGTTCCAAAGAATTTGTGGTACTATACATAACACACTAAAAAACAAGACAAGACAAGATACAAGAATAAAGTTTTATAAGACTATGGCTCTTCCAATTCTTCTACACGGAACCGAAAGCGGGGTACCAACAAAAAGAACCTTAAGTAGAATTCAGGCCGCTGAAATGAAGTTTTTGAGGAGAACGCTAGGCTGCACGAAAGAAGATCATATTCGTAATGAGAATATTAGGGAAAAACTAAATGCTGAAGGAACTGGAAGCAAAATAAATAAATATCGAAATAACTGGTATCAACACACGCAAAGCATGGATGACTCAAGACTACCTAAATTAGCTTTACTCTTCCAACCGCTTGGAAGGAGAGACGTGGGCAGACCCAAAAAACGATGGAAGAAAAACTTGTGAAGACGGAACAGGCTCAAGCCTAATCCATGAAGTGCAGGAGAACAAGAAGAAGATACAACAGATGATGAAAATTTCGAATGAAAGGCTAGTGTAACCTTCCAAATAATCTAGCGTATTGGTTTTATAATAGTTCACTTGCACAACAATACAGGATTTGAATATTAATGTTATTTATTAAATGATAGGGCTATAAATTAATGTAAAAGTACCTTTTATGTAATGTATGTATGTAATTTTAGGTAGCAAAAAGCTACGATAAAACATAAATGTCCTCTGTACACTAAATTCCAAAAATGAAACATATGTGTTGAACTGCGATATGGGATTTGGCATATATGGGATATAGAGAGAGGACATTTTCTATAATAATATTAGAATACTTCAGAGTTTGGAAAAATAATTTACAGCACTTTACTTTTGTTAACCACCAACTGTAAGCGTATCTTTGACGCCCAAAAAATTACATTATTACATATCTTAATATATTATACAACTAGGTGTTACAACACCTCATACTTTCTTGCATTATTTCTAACTTTTGCAATTTTTGAAAATTCAACGAAAATCATGCCTCTACCACCAAATATTGGGCGCCACTGCCTCCAAATATTTCGAATACTCTCTCCCAAGTTCACCAGAGATTCGTCAAAAACGAGGTTCCAAGAAATAAACGTGAGGGAATAGTAATCGAACATACACCGTTTTGGCCTGGAAATAGTTTTTATCGTCAATGCAGGTGCATGAGAGGGTATGGGAAGGGACTGTGCTTGCGGCTGCCACACTATCAAGCAGGACAGGCCCGGCCACCTTTTTTTGTTTAGGCACCCATGCGGGGATCCCCCGTTTCCTTTAGTCTCTCAAAACAAGGACCACCAACAGGTTCCGTTTCATGTTACTGACAATTCTATGAACATTCGACAGGCGAGTATAAAGGAAATCCTTTATACTCGTATGATCAAGCTCAGTCACATACACTACACGTACGGTACAGAGGTACAAAATAATTTTCTTTCCTTACACATGTATCTATTAGATAAGAAAAAATTATCGTAGGTAATACCACGAGTGTTTTGGAAATTATCGATAAATGCCCGACTCGCGAAGAGAGGAGGGGACTTATCTGAGAATTTCCTAAGTATGAGTGGCATTTAATAGGACTATTCCACGAATGAAATTATGTTCATCAGAGTTCCAAACTGCGGCAAATATTGAAAATACGTTAAAATTAATGAGGTTATGATATAGTACGTAGGCGGTTTATTGAACATCGACATAGCGATCGATATATACCGTCTCCTAAGATAGATGAGTCACAGTTTATGATTGGCCAGGAGGGAGAAGCGGTAAGAAAAATCTGGTAGAAAATGCGATAAACTTTGGGAGATACACTGCCCTGATTGGGATATTTTATATATATATATATATATATATAGTTAAACATCATTGGTTTTAATTTCAAGAGTGGAATAGTCAAAATCTGTCATTGAACCTCTTAATAACCACAAATCAAGTAAAGGTTTCCAGAACGTTAAAAGAGGTTGGATAAGTTAATGTTAATGAAAATAAAATTAATCGGGAATGCTCTAGAGCAGTCAAATAATTATTCTCTCCCAAATCTGGAAAAAAGAAAAACTACAGTGGTCACTATGCACATCGGCACTATAACGAATTTTCGAGATAGAACGAGGTGCATTGTAGGCAGACGTGAAGGTTCAGTTGCTCGACATTGCCGATCTTCCACTGGGTGAAGTGACTTCAGTGGTAAGACACGTTAACGAATATCAAATTTGACACTCGACCGTGCAATTGTACCGGCTCAATGTGATGAGAATTATATCAAATAACATCTCGTGTGAGCCCAACTATTGAGCACTGCAATAGAATGCATTTTTATGACTGCAACGCAAATGGCTTCGTACGTTTATTCTTGTGCGGGCGCATCATGCTGACAAACGAATGGAACAGGCCAACAAGCGGATGGTCTCTATTTGTGACTACATAAATGTTTTACAACGATAACAGAATATTTGTTTGTCATTATTGAACGTTATCTTTTACATTGCATTACACCGGACAAATGGCTGGTGTGCTGTTGAGAAATGTTGTAAGTAGGGGGCGGATTTTCATGATCTAAAATTGGTCGAAAATAACCAATAAAATGTTTTTAAAGTGACCTAAAAACAACGAAAAACGACACAAAAAAATTTGATCAAACCACTTCAGATGAACAAATCAAGCTGTCGTATATGTTACTGATGTAATAAAGACTTCTTCCTTTTGTTCGAGTGAAACCAGCTAGAACGCTTTTGGTTTGGACTGTTCTTTAAAAAAATCCCTACCTTTATCGCGAAATCGGCCGAATTTCTGGATTATACTGAAACTGGATTATGGTATTATGGTATTATTACTATACTTTCTGGATTATACTATTATTATAACTACTGATATTACAATATATGAGCGAAGAAATCGAATAGGCTACTCAGGAATTCTGTGGTGATCATTTGTGGCATCTCGTAAATATTGTTTGAAGCAGGTATCATTAAAATTATATTAAAATTGATAAAATCAGCGAACGACGTAAAATGGTAAAAAATGTCTTAGTTGTCGAAATCGACGAAAAATGCAAAAACTGACAAAAATGGGTCATTTCGTTTTGTTAGAATATAAAATGAATTTCTACACTAAACGGCATTGTTCTCAAGTGAAAAGAAAAAAAAGTGGCATTTCATTAAAATGCACCCCCTAGCAATAAGATATCACGGGTTGAATCAGTTACGTTATTCAGATACTCTCAACCTTGCTGCTCAATTCAGGGAAGTTGCAGAGCTTCAATGCGCTCCTGGCGTCGTGTTTCAATTAAAACTAGTGGTGCTTCCAACGCACATACTTTCTCGCTCTGCTTTTATACGGTCCTTATTGCTATTCCACTACTTCATAAACCAGCAAACGTGTATTATACCAGCAAACGTTTTCCGTACCAAGACCCGACATCCGAAACTCAAAGTCAACGAACCGGCACTTATACCACTACGCACCACCAACACCGCCTGTGTCGAACAGAGCCATGAAAGAATAGAACCGACCTATAAAATGGTAAATGCATGATTAAGAAACAATTGTTACGATTGTACATACGCTTTACAAATACAAGAAGAGAAGTAAAAAATTGTTAAAAGTTAAAAATTTGAACAAATATGTACAGATATTTCCAGTGCATTTATCGCAATTACTTATATTTTAGTCAAAACGTAATTGTATCAATTTTATCATTAGAAGTCGGTAATTTTCAACATGCGAAAAACATGTCTTTCAAACATGACCAAGAAAGGAAACGGTGAACCGCTTTACGAAGTATTCGTGAGGCGAGAAAGTAATAACAATTTTTGGAACCGTTAGGGAGATGTAGGTTCATCGCATGCCTTCTGGTTATATTGTATTACAATTTAACGTTAAAATGCTCATAATTTTACTTAAATTGGTTCATACAGATTTATACTAGAAAACTGTTGATTTAACGTCATACGCTTCAGAAATCGAATAACAGTTGAAAAATTGTTTAAAAGATGCAGTTTGGGAAAACACAGATAAGTCCTGTCTATTTATCTGCATTAATTCTATTCCTGAATAGAAGTACTTCAAATGATTTTCAATAAAGTATCTACAATCTTCAATGTTTTTTTCCTGCAACATCACATTCATCAAATTAAAATCCCCCTCGGGGTATCGAACTCGGCACCTTCCTTCTTGAAGATCTCAACCCGAAGGTGATTTAACCAGCCCCGCCACGGGACCCACATGCGGACCAACTCCTTATATTTTAGACAAAACGTAGTTGTATCAGTTCTATCATTAGGAAGCCGGTAATTGTCAACAGGCGAAAAACATGTCTTGCAAACATGACCAAGAAAGGCAGCGGTGAACGGCTTACTCCAAATAATTTATCCGCTGATCGGCTTTTGAAAAATAACTACTGCGAGAAAGTATGTGCCATTCTATAGCACCACTAGTTTATTTATAAATTTACCGTCCCTTATTACACACGTGCAGAAATTTTAAAGAAAAAATTTGGAGCGGTTTTTGAGAAATTTTTTTTTTGTAAATTTGAATCGCAATTTACGCAAAAACTACTCGTTTTTCCAAAAAAGGGTTCATGACCTTATTTGAAGTGCTAATTTTGTACAACCGACTTTGTCTTAGGCAAAAAGCTCTATCTTCAATTTTGCAGTTTTTAAACAGTTTTTTGCAATTTTCCATTAAGCCATTTTCTTTTAACTTAGAAAATCTCAAAATGGGCTTCATGTAAAGTACCCTCAAATACTAAAATATCAGTTTCAAATTTAAGAGGCATTGAGACGAGTAAAAACGATCGGGGAATATCAATTTTGAAGAAAATCGGCCGAACGGTTTAGGCGCTAGCGTTGACCACAGACGGACAGACCGACAGACGGACGTTTTGCCGTCAATCGATTTTGCAGTATGAAGAAGCAACAAATCATGGATTTTGACTACACCATGAGATAGAGGATTTTTTTTTCTAAATTTAGCAACAGGTTTTATCCACTTTTTTGCCACCATACCCCTGCTATAAGAGTTTTTCTGGCGAAAATTCCCCGTTTTCCGCCGCACGATTACATAACTTTCTCTTCTTACGGAGTATTCGTAAGGCGAGAAAGTAAAAACGATCACAAGTTATAAGGTATGACCCAGAGTTCTTCGATTCTTGCCGCCGATTCCCTCGCCCGCCCGTTATTTCGCCTAGTCCTCTATCAAACAAGTCAGGTGAATATCCGGGCAGCACCTGGCCACTTCGAATCATCCACCAGTATCCACAAACTGCGGAGACGGATAACAGAAAGTCATTCAAGTTCTCTTTTTTTCACCGCGATATTTTTTCAATTTGATTCGAGAGCATCTCAATACAGAGCGCAAAGACTTCATCATGTACTAACTTTCGTAACACTATGTAAAATAAATGTCCTTTTTTTGGAAACGTCTTCATGGTTACCATTTTCAAAATAAGACATATATGTACTGTTGAAACTGTCACTCGTAGATTCATCCGATTCAAAAATTTGAATTATATAATTCTTTTGTACTCATTTCAGTCACATGCATTGCACATGAAAAACGGATTTGGCATCTAGTTTTATTACATTATTTCAAAAACAAAAGTTAACAGCGTACAATTTCCTGGCGAGTGGGAACTTTTCTCTGAAGATACATCAGCATCAACAGTACATCTTAGGGACCTTCTTCATTATACTATATAATGTGTGAGACGTGAGAAAGTTACGGTACTACGACATGAATGTTTGCATATTTCTTTCCTTTTCTCTTGGCTCCATGGAACTCCTTGAACCGTTAGCATGCCTGACATATCAGAAACTGGAAGATAAGTACATATAAGTACTTGGTAAAATTTATTGTCTTAAACCTGCAAGGATAAAAATTCGTAACATACTCCATTGTATACGTACTCTTGCTAAGTTAAAACGATTGTTATATGGAGAAACAATAATGTGAACAATGGATGAAGAAAAAATAACTTACAAACGCACTTGTAGAGTAACATTTGATAACTAAAAGGAATGTTCTTTAAGTAATACGTGAATGAGTTAATAATTTATGGGAAGAAATTGATATTTACAGACATGTGGCATTGTTTCCAAAATAAGGAAAGTAATGCCACTGACAAAAAATTCGAAATATAATTCTTCCGTTCCTTAAGTTAACCACGTTTCAATAGTAATGGAATCACATTAGAAAAGTGTCTGTTATTTCAAAATTCCAGATGAAGTGATAAGGTTTTGCCTTCAAAACATGACATCATTCTGGTGATGTCACCTTGAGCTACCTGCTTGTCTAGATCCCATTTAGAGACAGCACCAATAGTTAATATATTTTAAAACTTACTTTTAGCATTTTAAAGTAGTGCGTCAAGACTAATTTGTGGAGATGATGTTTCAATTTAATGTTCCACAAATTGTTTGGTTATGAAATGGAGGTTGAAAAAATTAAGACCTGTGTTATGTACCAAACTAACTGTGGAAGGATGCAAATCTAGGTTTTCTGCCGTATATGCAAACTTTGTTACTGTGCAGGCTGATGACTGATTAAGTATTGTGCCCCAATGACATAGGTCTTAAGGCTTATTTGGTGGTTGTTAATTCCCCAGGAACTGACATTCCACTGCGTGAGAACGGAGATATGCGCAATGCGACGTTTAACGCCGTTTGAAAAAAGTGACGCCACCACGCCCCTTTTTTGGCACCCTTTAAACGCTCGTTACGAAATCCCTTCATATGCAGTGGAGCGACACCAGCAGCCTCGGATCAGGAACTGGCAGCGATCTGGCATCTGCAAATGCACTAGGCGCGTCGGTCATTCTAAAATGGCCGTCGGGAACAGTGCAGTCCCTTCCTTCCGGCCGGGCGGCGGGCCGGCGGGCGGTCGGTCGATTCAATTATTCGCATTGTACCGGCGCAGCGATGTGATCCCCATTGGAGGATCTGCGGATGCTGGCGACGTCATCCCCTCTCCTGCGAGGGCGAGGGCGAGCGGAAGCCGGCCGGCCCGCACACTCAGCGCCGCGTGACGCAGCTGCCATTGTTGGCGGCGTGCGGCGGGCGCGGCGGCGGCGGTGGTGGCGGCGGCGGCGGGGCCGAGGCGGCGGCGGGGCGCCGGCGGTGGCGGGGCGCCGGCGGCGGCAGGCAGTCGTCTGCCAGCGGGGCCAGCGGCGGGAGCTGGCGCGCCGGTCGCGGGCGCCTTCGGCCGAGCACGCGCCTCCCACGCGCCTCCGCCGCCATGCTGGACCTCGCCGACCTCGAGTACTACTGCTACTCCGGGGTGTGGAACGCCGGCCTGTTCTGGAGGTAGGTGTCGCCGCGGCGAGGGCGCCCCCGCCCCCTTCCGAGGGACGGCCGCGAGAGGGCTCTGGCTCTGTCGCCGGCGGCGTCGCTGCCAACGGCCGGCCCTCTGCCCGCCGGATTATCACATTACAAAGCACGCCTGTGCCTCTCAAATTGGTTTGCATTCATTGCATTTAGTAACGTATACCTTCATACTCGGTTTACAAGACGTTCTAATAACGGGCCGTGAGAAATTGTTTGACGTTTGACCGGCCCGCAATAAAATTTTGACAAACACTTCCTAAGTATTTCATTTAAAGAGCGTATAAGGGTTCAAAATATGGAAACAAAAGAATCGGTAGCGACAACATTTAAAGGTTTACAAAAATATATTTTATAATATAAAATTGCCATAATAACAGAACTATCTTTAAATCTCCACCTCCTCAGGAGGATGAGTTAATAATAATAGGAAACTTATTACGATTTCCAGTATTGAAAATAAAAAGTATCCCTAAAAGGCAGAATTGCAGGCTACGTATATGAGTGGACGACAGACGATGGGGGTGGACCCTTGCCTTGGCTACCCCGCCGCCGCCGCGTCTGGCGCCCGGGTGACCTCCGGTGGCCCGGCGGGGCGCCGGCTGCTGGGAGCCCTTTTTGTCCGCGGGACCCCGAAAGAGGATCTACCCCTTAATGCAGCACGCTTCCCTCCTCGCCACTTTCCCTCGAGCCGGAGAACCTGGCACCAGGTCTTTCTAAATCATTTTGCACGTATTTTCTCTAGTGCTTTGGTTTACTTGGTACTTCTAGATTTAAGTGTCTGCCAATGAAGATATCAACAATTACTTTCAATTCAGGATCGTATTAAAACAATCTAAACAAATTCATATTTCGGTATTAATTGATTAAATGAAATATTTGATGTATTGATTATGTTCTACAATATAATGGATATAATAAAACTGTGGATACATTTCATTGTGAATGCCTTAATTGATGTTTATTGCAGTAATCTCCGAAGTACTTCAAGGAATAAACGGTTTCATTGAACTGTAAAGACATACTTGAAACTTGCTCTACCGTATCTCAGTCAATGGCCAGAAGATAAACGTTGTCAATTGATAATTATTTACGGCTTCCCTCTTGTTATTATTTGTTTACCAGCACACTCCCTCTTATTTACGAGTGCTCCTTGCACCACAATATCACCAATATACATGAGTGTTTTCCGTCTGCTGTGGTTAAAACAAACATTCCCCACGACTCTACACATGAAAGGCAAGGACACGGATTTACCGCAACAGTTCTGTAATTGCCTCAGTCATTAGATTCCTACTGAGACAGTCAGTTGTCTGCAAACACTCACCGCTGAAGCGCCCACACGTTAGGGCCCCCTAAAAACGCACGGAGGAGATGGTTCATCGAAATCGTCGAGACCTACAAGAACAACCTTGGAAAGCGGATGTTCGCGCTGGGAAGTCATTGATGAAGGGTTTGCTGACATAGCGTTTCCTTACAATCCTCAGTCAAACAGGATGATTTCTTAGTGAATTGGCATTTTTGTGGGTTTTATTTTACGGATTGTTACCATTATCCCTTCAGGCATCAGGAAATAAAAACTAGACCTCAAAAATACCATAGAAACATGAAACAATACAGCTACTGTACATACATAATAATACATACACATGAAATGTACAATGGAGGAAATCAATTCCTTCATGTGTGAGTTCTTTTTAAAAAGTATTTAGTCTATCTTCCCACCTCCGAATTATCTTAGCCTAGTTAGATTTTTAATACTTCATGAAATTTATGAAATCCTTAAGTGAAAATTTTACATTTCTGTTACTTTAATTTATGAAATAATTTAGTGGATTTCTTCACATTTCATTTATTTTTTATGCTAAAACATACTATAAATATATACCGTCTAACTTAAGTAAAATCTGTCTCAGGTGTTCATGGCTCCTTCAGTTTCGTCGCCGTTCTCTCTCCTAAACATTGTCTAAATAAATTACTATTTATTTATCAAATTTCACAGGCTCTTCTACTCCTGCGGACATTGGCGCTCCTCAGTAAATATCTAATGATTGATTATTTCGTTTTTCTGGACACATCAACAGGAAAGGATAGGACAAGGAAAAGAAAGGAAATATCATGCGTGGTCCGTAGCCCGTTTGCTAGGGTGTTCTCCAGCATTCGCCTGGTGTACTCGTAGACAAAGTCATAGAAAACTTCCGATCAGAGTAGCCGGTCGGTAGAATTCCCTCCAGAACTCTAGCTAGCGGCGAAAATCCCCCAACGCCAGGACTCGAACCACCATGCCCGGCCAGAGGCACTGCTATGACATCAGTTGATGGCCTGAACTACCTTAGCCGGTAAAATATCTAATGAGTAGATGATAGCGATAGTGATGAGGTGAATGAGGAGAAATAAGGAGAAATAGTGGAATGAGAGGCAGCGAAAACGGGAGAACTCCGAGACAACCAGGCGAGAGCCCGCTTTGACCACCACAAAAGTCAAAATGATTGGCCACGATCAACTCGGGCCCCAGCGGCGGAAGACACAAGACGCCACAGCAGTGGAAATGCATCAATTTAAACGACTTCAGATTTGAGCGATCTGAGAACCTTTCAAGATCTGGTTTCGAATGTGGAAAACGTTCGATTCGATTTCTGCTTTTAATTATATATGAACTTAAATATCAAGCCTGAAAAATATTAAAATTAAAAAATAAAATAATTCTTATTTCACAGTATACACTGATATATCTTTCATGAAGCATCTTAATAAGAACATTAAATTACCTAAAATTACAGCGATAGACCGTGTTCAAGATTTAAATGTTCCATTTTCATTGTACTCGTTAAATGCACATTTATCAGATATAATTATGCAAAACATCACAGAACCTTAAGTTTATTCACATTGGATTAGTACCGTTATTCTGTATTTTCATTTGTGAATCATTCTATAAACAGGAATAAAAATAATCTTTTCTGAGCAATAATTACAATCAATAGCTCATTGTTAAAATATATCTTTATCCCTTATAATCACTAATATATTTTCTGTCCGACAATCAACCGATGAAATTGAAGCTATTTTCTAGAGGTGAAAATAATTCAAACGTTTTGTCAGATCCAATCCCGAAACGATATCAACTGTTCTTCAGCCCATATCATCCCTCTAATCTGGGATCTTTCCAAACCCTAATACAATATTATAACGAACTAGCTCAAAGAAGCCGGCGTTATCCGGGCGTATATTTATCATAATCATTGACATGAAAAGAAATTCTATAAATAATATAAATGGAAGTTAATTTAATTTGCATCCTCACCTTCCCCGGAATGTCTCTCCATTCCGCCCCGCAACGCTCCTTCACGCTCGTATTGTTTAATTTCAAGTTAATAGTTTTTCAATTATTTTTTGTTTTACAAATATCTTTGATAGCCGAACTGCAATTACCTCCTTTCTTGAAATACTTTGTGGTTCTTTTCCATGAATGAAATGGGAAAAGCCTGCAAATATTTCAATTTTCTAATATCGATTTTTTAAATCTTTTATAGATAAGGGTGTCTGATGAACATTAGATGGTTCGGTTGCATATCATGCAAGCTTTTCGTATTCCCAAATCAAAAGTAGAGTAGTGTGGTACGTGGATCGCCAATCTCCGTCCGGAGACGACGCCAGAAGGAGAAGGGGAGGAATAGGGGAAGAAAGAGGAGGAGGTTAAGATATGAATATAGGATACAGACAACCAATCTACTATTCATAACTTTAGTTTGTTTTAATGTATGTTTTAAATTCCCAGGGTTTTGCTGTGAAGAAGTTATAGTTTTTCGTATACCACGCTTGCTTGGATTCGGAAAGGATTCTACGTCATGTAGCACACAGTTCTGACACTTCGATTTTTCACGGAAACTCTTTCCAATGTTTTCGATCCTCTCACAAATTATCTAGTTAACCACAGAAATAAAGGATAGACTTCCTTGAATTTTTGTTTTTCTGTGAAGTGATAAGTTTCACGTCACTCTCTCCCAAAATGGCTGGAAGTGTTCTTCAAATCTCCTTATGTTTCTCATATAGTAACCGAATACAAAAGAGGAATCAAAGTCAGATCGAATACACAGATTCTGATTCCTCTTCACGGCTTTATCGCACACAAATAAATCTACACTTCAATTCAGAGAAATCAGATCCCCTAAAACGCTTTTCTCTATAACTCGTATGAAAAACTATAGGTACGTTGAGCAATTATTTAATAATCGGAACAGATAATTAAGGAGTGATAAACACCTGGAAATGCGTGGATCAATATGATCAATGCTTTGAGTGACCTTTCTTGGGATCTTCAATCTGCTATATAGGCCGAGGCTCTGAATCAAATAACGTTGAAATGGTGTCTTGCGAATACCTGACTGGCTTCCTCGCAGTCTCCCGATGGGCAATAGTAGCGTTGCACACACTGTTAGAGGATATCCTAGGCGTTTCCAGAGGACGACAGGACAGGCGATTTGGCTGGCCAGGGAAAAGAGCAATAGCGGAACGTTATTTGTATGCATGAAAGCACGCGATGTCGCATCAACATGCGGCATAGCATTATCCTGGTGAACTGTGGTATCTGGGAAACATTGTGAGTGCAGAAGAGAGACTGGTTCCAGTATATTGTTGGCGAATGTGACCCTAGTTACGGCATTGAATCGGTATTGTAATGTGAGTGAACGGATGTCTCATGTCTTCGAGATACGGGTAGACGACCAGGCTGCGGGGTTGCAATTACTCTTTGGTCTACATTTGATTTGCACGCTAAAATTGTAATCTTTTACTCTAACAATGGTCACTATGAAGGTTGTAACCGGAGCTCTTCGGGTGTTCTGATTCCACTGAACAATGAAGATCTTTATGCTTTTCAGCACTTTGTTTGGTCTTCGCGATAATTTAATCCGTCTCAGTGAGCACTAATAGTTTGCAGAAGGCGACGTAACTGTCTTATATAGCGTTGGAAAACATGTGGTTGAACAATGCGTAGATGCGTTGGTTAAATTTCTTTTGTTGCGAAACAATAATATACAGCACAAGAAGGAGAAAAAAAGGCAAGAATTAATGAAGATTTCTACTGAAGCAGAAGAGATTCCATGTGAAGAATTTGTAGCCAATAGTACATAACGCCATGTTATTAAAAGACAAAAGAGAGAACGTGTGCTCTGAATGAGTATTAAAAAATTGCATAATTATATTACAGATATTTATAGATGTTTTTATATCTTAAATAGTTTTCTTTCAATATAGCTGAGTGGTAAAGTGTGCTGATAAGTTTAGATTTCCAACTCAAGAAAACAATCCCCTTTTTAGTTCACAAGCACAAGAAAAGAGTGCATTAATGCAAATTAGAAACTAAGAGTCACTAATGGATAAACTCCCTTGTTACATTTCATTATATTACCGTTTTAGGGCAAAAGAAAATTGATTCTTAGTCTGTAAGACTAAATTGTAATGATACAAAAATGTACTTAAGTTATTGATTTTTTCGTCCCACTTTTTGAAAAAGTGTTCCGAACGAAAAACTGCGTAGAAGTCTTGCCACTTGTGTGGATATTTGGGAAACGGATAACTAACACCTTGCAAAGTATTTTTTCCGAATCATTTGGATATCAGAAAACAAAATTGCTTGTACAATTAATTGCTGGATGCAATAAAACGTTTTATAAAAACATTATTCCAATCAGATTGATCCACTGTTCTTTGCATCTGAAGTATTGGCGTAAAATTTTAACTGACACTTCTTTTCGTAAAGTACTCGGTAAGTGAAATAATTATATTCCACTTTCAGCATACATCTAAACTCAAGGATCGTTTGCTCTAAGGGAGCTAGGTGGCAGCTTACAATTTTTAATTAGAATAATCTGTTTTAAATTAGAATTCAAAGCAATGGTTATGACATTTTTTAAAGGACATTTTTGATCGATTGACGAATTAACCAGAAATTCATTACATATTCCTAAATAAAACTTAGAAACTTAATCACAAAAAGTGTCTGTAATAGCTAAGAGGTGTTCATTATAATATGATTAAAGGCATAAAATAGCAAATACCCTTTCACATTCTGTTTTAGAAAGTTTTCTTCCGTCTTCTAATAAGGCTTTCAAATCCTCCAAATATTTCGGTGAGCCCAAGCATTACTGTTCGTTTTTTGTTGAGGTCGTCGAAAATATTGGATAATCATCCAACTTCAATACTTCTGTGTATCTCCACGTCCGTAGAAGACATGGATAAATAGTTATCGGTCTGGTTCATGCACACGTCATTGCGAAGGACAGCGCAAGGGTGCAAACAGGGGAGTGAACCGGGCAGTTAAACATTTTGAAAGGGGGCCTGTAGCCCTACGTAAAACATTATTTTCGTAAATATAATCGATTCATGATTTCCGTAAATATGATCAATTCATGATGTCTAAGCGGAAAATTTTGTGAATTGATACACGATATTTGGGGAAGGAAAGTCCCACAGAAATTCATCTAACAACACTATAAAAGGTTTCAACACTAATTGTATTTATTACTTGTACCATTAAAGTTATTTCATTCTCCTTATATTAGGCTTTATTTACTTAATGCTGCAATAAGTCATTTGTAAATAAAAAAGTTTAATACAAACGGGGGCCCAGAGGAGATCGTATGGGCCCAAAAATGTGGTTGCCACTCCCTCATGTTTTAGGCTGCGCACAACTATGAAGGACAACAAAACAGATAATTCGCACATAATTTTGTTGTTTCGACTTCTATTGCATAACCGCACCCGCCGACGCAGAAAGCGTCTTGCGCTGCGAATGGCTCCTGGATTGCCGTGGCTGCCCACAACAGCTTTCATTATTTTATCAACGGCTTCATCTCCTCTCTGCAATGTCGGTTGCCACACAAGAGCGTTCGCATGTTGGCGTCACCGGAAGCAACTTTATATCTTCTTTTGCATCTCCTTTTACATGACGGTGCGTTCGTTCTCTACACGAACATCAAGCAAAGGAGGTCTAGAAAATACGTTTGCATAAGTTGCATACAAGACCGGGAAAATTGTACTTGGAATTCCTAGCGCAAAAGCATTTTTGTGCAGCAATAGCATATTCCATAGCACTGTCGTGTTAATCTAATCTGGAGTTCCGGGAGGCTAGGATCGCGGTTCTGGCTCTGGTGGAGGATTGGAAACGTCCATCCTGTTCCTGAATTTCACCGTTCCACGTCGTTATTGCCAAAGGGGATTAGGTAAATATCTAAGGGGTAAGCGGATAAATATCTATCCGACAACGTAACGATTTTTACTTTCTCTGCAGCGAAAAATTCCGTTTTTTACAAAAAAACTTGTATTGTGGGTCCCTGAACGAAAAAGTGGATAATTCTTGCTCCTATATGTACTAAATTACTTATTCTAATACAGAGTATCATCAAAACTCACGTTTTGTGTAACTAGTGGTGCTACATCAGCACTTTCTTTCTCGTATTATTTCTCACGTTTGCTATTTTCGAGAATTCAGAGAGTTCAATGAAGGTGAGACCTGCCCATTTTTTAATGTTCTTTCTATATTCCAAGGGAAAATTGAAACCGTTTTTGAGATTTTTTATAAATTGCATTCAAGCAAAACTTAACCGAAAAATATTCGTTTTTTTTCAAATACGCACATGACATCCTTCAATGATTTAATTTTTGGAAGAGAATTCCTTAAGGAAAAATCTCGGTAACATCAATATTGCAGTTTTGCAAAGCTAAATTTTTGGAAATTGTGAAAATAAAGAGATTACCGAAAATGGGACCTGCAACAATTTCATAAGCTGTATTCGAGAAGAAAGAAAACACTTGAAGCCGTTTTTGAGAAAATATTTTTAATGCCTACATTTCACGCAAAATTAAGCGTAAACTACTAATATTTTCTAAAAAGTGTAAATGGCCATATTTAAAGATATGTCTTTTAGGAATAGATTTTAAGGGGGAAAATATCTTCAATTCTGTAGTTATAGACGCGACAAAACGAAAAACTGTTGCAATTTTCGTAAATTCAGAAAGTTAAACGAAAGGTAGACATGCGCCATTTTTTAGCGTTCGTTTCGTTATCAAAGAAAAAATTTAATCCAAAAATTTGGAGCCATTTTTAATGAAATTTTGAACATGCTGAGGCTTCGTGTAAAGCACTCCCAAAATAAAAATATCCCCTTAAAACTTGCGGACATCTAATTCGGCCAAATCCATGAGGAATGTTATTTTTTTGAGAAAATCGCCTGAACGGTTTAGGTGCTAGCACTGATCATAGATGGACACCTAGACACTTTGCCGTCAACTAATCTTTCGGTATCAAAAACACACAAAAGTCTTGACTTTTGCCAATTTGAGAGGAAGTAATAATTACATACAGGAACAATATTTATCCCCTTCTTCAATATCAGGACCCCACAATAACGGCTATGCAGGCAGAAAATATCTCACTTTGCATTCAAACGTTGTCATGATTTTAATTGTTTAATGTCATCTGGAAATAAGTTATTAAGTAACACGAAAGTATGATGTGGGGTTTTCTTGTATTGAACTGTTAGTATAGGCATCTTGTAAATATAATTCCTACCATGTGATTGCAATTATATCTATACTGAATGAAAACCTACTCTTTAAATGGGTTTTCACAAATCCTACAGATAAGTTAATAAATACGCAGGGCAACCGTAAGATTCCAAGATCAGTAAAAAGAGGTTCCATTATATTGTAAATTACTTTCCCTAGCAATTTGTGTAATCATAATCCATATTTTCAAGGTCCTTGATATCGAAAAATCGATTGAGACGGAAACGTTTTCTCCGAAATTGACATTCCACGATCGATTTAAAGAAACTCAAGCCCTGCGAGTTTGAAACTGATATTTTGATCTTTAAAGGCACTTTAAATAAAAACCTAATTTTCTTTGCAATCCCTGGATTTTCAAAAATTGCATAAGCTTTTTTTCGGTGTCTTCTGAACAGGTGGGGTAGAATCAAGAAGCGTCGAAACACCAAAAATGTAATAGAATGAACAAGAAGATCTCATCCTTTAGATTACGGTGTGAAGAACGTTTCTTTGAGACCGTTGACCTCAAAATGTAAGTTTATAAGGCCCGAGACGCTTCATTTAGGAGTTATTTAACGATATAGATTCAAAAATCCTGAAGTGCGTCGCGGGCTGCATTTTACGTGAATATTTAGATGCGCTTTTTAAATAAATCCTTCATATTTTTAAAGTCAAAGTAATTCATCACGTCTCCATGAAATTCTCTTTCTTTAGAGACCTCATTTATAAAGATTGGTTGCGTGTGAGAGTCGCAAAGCAAAGACATACTACTGAAATAATATAGGAGACGACTGCGTAGCCGTTACGAATAATGCAAGATAACGTGGTCTATTGTAGCACTACTACTAGTTGAATAAAGAGTGTTGTTCCGGAGACACATTGTAAACTCGACATGAGACACGATTTGAAATCAAGACGTAAGACACGAGTCGAGAATCTAAATTTTAAACGAGTTTCCTGAGATACAGTTTTAGATTGACTTAGGAATTAAAAAATAAAAGAAATATATTCCCCTTCACGTATATTTTATATTAGAAGATGTTGCTAAATTGAACTGGCTTAGCAACGAGCTTACAGTGCAAGTTTCTTCCTCGTCACTCATCATTTATTCCAGAGTGATAATTATCACTGCAATAGGAGCAACATTAGAAAAATACTACTTAAACATCTTTAGTTAACGTAACAACGAATTATATTTGGGTTTTTATTTCTTGGCGCGTGGGGTCTTGTCTTTATGATGGAATATCTCACGGTATTTCGCGTCGTTCTCGGCCGTGCCGCTAGGAGTCGAAAGATCGCGACTGTATCGAGCAGTGCTGGCGATCATGCGCCTCCTAGCTGCACGACCGTGAACGACGCGAAATATCATGAGATATTCAATCGTGGAGACAAGCCCCCACGCTCCAAGAAATAAAAACCGAAGTATACAAACTTTGACTGAACTAGAGAATAGAACCAGGAAAAGGAATTGGCGCGGGAACAGTGTGCGTCAAAAGGGCAAGCATTTCTATGGGAAAACGGCTTTTGCAGAATTTTTTGTTCTCTGCATTTTCCTGTATTTTAGTGCAGTTTATTTACACTTTTATTAAGTTATTAATATACCTAGAAGTCTAATGAACACAAACCCAGACAGCGGGTTAATTCATCCTTCCATCTAACGCCTGAGTTTAGCATGTACGTTTTACTTTGAGAATGTGTTCAAAATGTTACCGTCCAGTCAGATTAATGTGACCACCGCGTATGTTCGACATAAACGTGCAATCACCCCTGAGAGATGGCAAGTGACAGTATTAACAGTGGAAGGTGTATAAAGCGTGTCGGATGGAAGCGGAAACAGTCCAGTATTTGTCGCAATGCAGAAACGGAGCGATTTATCGGATGTTCAGAAGGGCGTGATCACTGACTTTCGGGTCAAGGACGGACGCATTTCCAAAACGGCTAAGTTTTGGGTAAGGTGTTCGCATGCCGCCGTGTTTAAAGCATACCATGCATGGCAAAATGGCGATATCCAAAACCGACGCCGAGGCAACTGTGGCGCACCACGGGCCACATGGAAACATAGATGACATAGGAGAATGACGGCAGCAGAGATGTGTACGGGTGGAGAGACGTGAACTGTAGAGCAACTGACCGCCCAGATGAACCAAGGGCTACCAACAGGGCCCCCCCCCAACAACCGCTCAGCGAACGTTGTGAGTGTAGCCTCCGCAGCAGGCGCCTGATTCATGGACCCATGCTAACTGCTGTTCATCAGCGACGAAGGCTGAATTTCAACGCCAATACCGCAACTGGACATTCACTGAGTGGCGACAGGAGGCTTTTTAGGAAGAATCACGTTTACCGCTCTATCGGTCATTGGCGTATATGGCGTGAAACGACTGAACGCAAACACCCTGCAACAATCACCGGACGGGTCCAGGTCGGAGGAGGGAGCATGATGGTGTTGGAAATGTTTTCGGGTAATTCTCTGGGTGATCTCATCCTTCTGGAAGGCACAATGGATAGTCACAAGTATGCAGCCATCCTTTTCTCTACAAGACGGCATCTACCAGCAGGACAATTCAACGTGTCATACAGCTCGCAGTGTATCTGCGTGGTTCGATGCGCACCAGGATGAGTTTAGTTTACAGTACTCTAGTTTACAGTACTCTAGTTTACAGTACTCTAGTTTACAGTACTCTAGTTTACAGTACTCTAGTTTACAGTACTCTAGTTTACAGTACTCTAGTTACAGTACTCTAGTTTACAGTACTCTAGTTTACAGTACTCTAGTTTACAGTACTCTAGTTTACAGTACTCTAGTTTACAGTACTCTAGTTTACAGTACTCTAGTTTACAGTACTCTAGTTTACAGTACTCTAGTTTACAGTACTCTAGTTTACAGTACTCTAGTTTACAGTACTCTAGTTTACAGTACTCTAGTTTACAGTACTCTAGTTTACAGTACTCTAGTTTACAGTACTCTAGTTTACAGTACTCTAGTTTACAGTACTCTAGTTTACAGTACTCTAGTTTACAGTACTCTAGTTTACAGTACTCTAGTTTACAGTACTCTAGTTTACAGTACCCTGGCTACAAAACTCCCACGATTGAAATCCAATCGAGAATCTGTGGGACCATCTCGATCGCGTTGTTCGCGCCATGGATCCGCAACCGAGGACCTAGTGCAGCTGACCACCGCACTGGAATCGGCATGGCTCCACATCCCTGTCGCTAACATTCAGAACCTGACTCTCTTCCTGCACGACTCGCAGCGGTCAGCGCTGCAAAAGAGGGTTATTCGGGATTTTAACCGATGGTCACATTAATATGACTGGGCGGTGTAGATGCAAAACGTTTAATGAGGCATTATTTACATCTTCTGTTACAACAAATTCGAACATTTTATCTCGAAGATTTTTATATCTGTTGTATGTGACTAGATTTTAAACTTAATCCTCTTTCGTTTTTGTGCATAAAATATTTGGGTGAAGGGGACTCAATACGATGTCACCCCATTATTTACGCTTGACTATAATGTTTCGTTATGAACTACATTTTGAAAGCCCTTTGTTCAATATTTTTAATATTTTCTTTATTTTTTCGAGTAGCCTGACATGTGTTAAAATATTCTTTACATATTAATGTATCTTTTTGTTTATCACTGAGAAACATCGAGCGTTTTTTGACCTTTGTACTATTCAGCGTGAAATGTTTTAATTATTAAAATGTTTTCATTATAAAAATAGTTTACCTTCTTAAATTGACGAGTACTTCTAGATATCGTAGTGGTCTAACAAAAAGGAATAAACAAGCTAATTTTTGGCGCATACTAAGTTCTTCTTTACTCAAAAAATCGTCTGCAAAATGAAAATGTCTGATTTTTTGTGTAGAACCAACATTGCGTCAAAATCGTTTGTAATCTCTAATTAATGCGTACGACAAAACCAATCACAAGTTCGCAAAATGTCAAATAATTAACTCAAGTGTTTGGTCTGAATGTAACTCCAAAATCACTTGTGAGATATAAACATTTTTAGTTTCATTGTCATTTTAAAAATCAGAGATAAAGCATGCCTATAAATGCAAGTACGATATACTGAAATGTTGTCAATCCATAAGAACGTGCGTGCATTTATTTCAATTCTAAATGCTTACAATTAGTAGAAAATGGCGAAATCAAGTTCTGGCCAAATGCTGTGAGGTGGTCACAACATGATGTCTCCTCTCTTTTTTTCAATCTTCGTTTTATTTAACCCTAGGATGCATGGGCCTATGAAACTACACGAATGCATATGCAGGGCCTCCGAGGCCCTGCGACATTTTCACTCAAAAAATGCAAATTTTTTAATATTCGTTTCTTTAGAGCATACATTTAAATAAAATTAAACCCATACCATTCAACAAATGCTTATTTATTGCAATATTTGTTAATATAACACATAATATTACACTTATTCATTGTGAATTTTTGTAGAATATCTTTACAAGCATGAGGAACAAACAATATGGCTATGTTCTTTGCAAACAGATCTGTTACATTTTTCACATACCATTGTGCTTTTCCTGTGTCTTTCATATGGGCAGAAAGAACATCTTCTTCTTTGTTGCACACATCTAAATGTTTCTGGGGTGGGTTCTGGACGCACTATACCGCACAATGAAAGAGCATGTTGCAATGATTTGGGTAAATTTGGTTGATTCGCTCTCCTCTCCATGAGGTTTCTAACTAACTCAAACGACAAGTCTTTCAAGAATAATCTTCTTGTATCATTTCTTCTTGGATAAAACTCTAAATTTTGAGCTGAAAATATAATTTGACTGTTTAGTGCAGCAACGTCCATAACGTTCATCCACAAGACGAAAGGCCACCGCCGAGTTTGTCTCTTGCACGTGTAATTTTTCACTTTCTGATCCATTTGATCAACACCACCTTTTGTTTCGTTGTAAAAGCATATAATTTCTGGTTTATTTTTCATATTGTTGCTATCAATGGCCTTGTCGTGATGCATTGTGCTTATCAGAATTACCGCTCTTTTCTTTTTAGGCACATAGCTCACCATTGTTACTTTTCCCTTGAATCCAAAAGGGAAGACTTTATCTCTCTCAGTGCAGATGGCAACATTTCTTTTGGTATGTCAGGCTTGTTATGTCTCAGAGTCCCGACAACTGTGATTCCTTTTTGAAGCATTTCTTCAGCAAGTGGAACACTACAAAAGAAGTTATCAAATGTGATGTTCCGTGATGAACCTTCAACAATCTTTGCCAAATCATTTACAACTCCTCTTGCCAAGTTCTTTTGTACTGGCTCGTTTGGCTTTCTTCCAGTGTAAATGGTTCCGTTTATTGCGTAAGAATTTTTTGAATCACAAAGCCAAAAAATTTTGATGCCATATTTAGCGGGTTTTTTGGGCATGTATTGTACGAAACTGCATCTACCTCGGAATGAGAGCAACTGCTCGTCAATAGTAAGATATGCATTAGGAGTCATAACATTTTGACAGTTCCCAATGAACATTTCCCAAACATATCTAAAGGCAGCAAGTTTATCTGTTTGGGCACGTGACGCTCTGGTGCGCCGATCATCGAATCTAATAACTCTTCTAATATCTTCAAATCTATTTACAGACATAGTAGCTCTGTACAGAGGGTTTTGCTTTTGATCTAAAAACAGTTCCCTAACTGGTACATCCCAGCTTTTCTCCACACCAGCAAGAAGTAATAATCCAAAAAATGCATTGATTTCATCAACGGTAATTTGTCTCCAAGTTTTACCCTTTTCTGTTGCAATTCGCCTTCCCTCTAAATTCGAACATAGCAATATTTCATCAATAATATTTTGAGTAACAAAATAGTCCCATGCCTGTTTAGGTGTTGAAGTAGTTATTCCTCTTTTAGGGCCAGAAGTCCATGTAATAATATTATGTGCAAGTGTACGAGAAGAAACTGGAGAATCATGTTGCCAAACAGTACCATTTCTACTTATAAATGTTCCAGCAGTAGGGGGGCTAGTAACACTCACCGAAATATCAGCGTCGCTTTCTGAACAAGAACTTGTGCTGTGATCATCACTTTCAATATCTGTCACTAAAGGATGATATTCTGGATCTAAATCTGAATCATCACTGTTTACATCATCAAGAACTTCCTCCTCAATCAACCATTCTTCCACCGTAGGTTCAGAATCACCAGCTGAAGCTGAGACGTAACGTCTATCACGTGAAAAAGCCATACTTCAAATTGAAAGCACACGGCGCAATTCCCACTCCTTGCCAAACTGTTTCGCAGCTGAAATCTTACTAACAATACGCAAGATTCTCCAAGATTGCTTGTCAACAATGGAAAAACACGATAACTTTGTTTCTCAGAATGAACCACGCATTGTAGAAGCCTGCTTATCGCCCACGCTTCGAAATCTGACTTTTTCACGTAGGGCCTCAAAGGCCCTGCATATGCATTGACGTAGTAGAATTGTATTTTAGTAACTATCTATAAAACTTCTAAGAATTCTTCCTTTGCGAGAAGATCAAATGAAAGTAGAATAATCAATTGAAGATTACACATCCGGCCAGTTCTCATATTTCCAGCATTGCAGAGTAACAAGAGAAATAAAAACCGATAGGGCCTCGGAGGCCCTGCATATGCATCCTAGGGTTAAGAAACTAATACCATTAAATACTGAAATTATACAACAGTAACAGACAAGAAATCAGTAACATTTTAAATTGAAATCAAGTGTTTATTTATATAACGTCAAAAAACTTGATGTACTATGGAGAGAAGTGTATTCTGTGCACGTTGTCTTAAATTCTGGGATGTCTACCCTAACCCATAGACAAGCTGAATTACGAATACAGGTCGTAACCGGTTTTTTTGTTTATTTTTTTTATTAAGAATTGATAGGGAAATTTTGCTTTCGTGTAACTAGTGGTGCTACAGAATAGCACAGACTTTCCCGTATCAGTTTTCTTAAATTACAGTACTCTAGTAATAAAGCACCTTTGGTCTCGGCTAGTTATTGGGACTTGCTACATACTCTTGCAAGCTATCATTTACCGCCGCCCAAAGTACATATTTTTGACATTTTATTCATTTTTCGGTTTCCTAATAGTAGAACGGAAATATTATTTTAACAATATCAAAGAACAGTAAAACCTCGTCCTAAATGGCAATTTTCTTTAAAAAATTTGAAGCCGATTTTAAGAAAATGGCGTTTAAGCGCTACTGTAAATTCGAAATTCGAAGCTCTTTTTCACAGAAACTTTTTGAGTATTTGCAAAGCTTCATTTGAAGTAATTTGAAGGAATTTTGACTCACAAATACAATAGTGTTTACAAATTGCTGGAAACGTGCATATTAACGATGTGAGAGATCTTTCAAAAAAATTACCTTTGTGTAATTTTTAAACAAAAAACAAAAAAATGCCCCAAAATGAACTTTATGTCATATTAAAGAATGTAATTAGCACTATCCTTTCGAAAAGTTTGAACAAAAAATGTTTAGCCATTTATGACAAAAAGGTGTTTGAGCGTTTCTGAAAATCCGGAATTTTGAGATAGTTTTCACAGAAAATGGTTGAGTTTTCTAGAAACTTTGTGTAACATAATTTAAAGTACATGTACTCATAAATGTAATAAGCGGCGAACAAATCGCCGCTAATGTAAATATTGTCGACGTGGGAGACTAGTCAAAACAATTACATTTTTGTAATTTTTGAAAAAACAAGAATAGAGCAGTATTGTGTTTATGTCATCTCACAGAGTGCATTACGCACTATCCTTACAAACGTTTAAAGAAAAAAATTGGAACCGTTTTTGAGAAAATCTTGCTTTTTTAATTGTTTTAAATTGCGCATATTGCACGCAATGTTGGGCGAAAACTACTAAAATTTTCAAAAAATGTGCATGACCTTAATGAAAGAACTCACTATGGACAACAAAATTTATTTAAAGAAAAATTCTCTATCTTTAATTTTGTAATTGTTGGAAGAGGCCGAAAAAAATTCAGACTTTTGTAATTTTCGAAAATGCAGAGTTAACCGTGAAATTAGGACCTCTGCCACCTTTATAAGTGCATTTTACTCTATTCTTACAAGAAAATTAAAGAAAAAAATTAAAGCCGTTTTTGAGAAAATTTTGAAAATGCCCGGGGGGCTTAAATGTAAAGTACCCCCAAACTTTGAAGAATGTTTTTCAAAATCTCAAAGCTTCGACTCGAGTTCCGATGGACAGGGGATTCTTCAATTTGGAAAAAAAATTACGCATGGTTTAGGCACTAGTGGTGTTCGCAGACGGACGGACGGACGGACGTTTTGCCATCAATTGTTTTTCGGTATCAAAGACCCACAAAACAGGTATTCTGGCTACACCACGTGTTAGAGGATTTTTTTCTTAATTTAACAAATGAATTTATCCACTATTTTGTTATCAGAGCCTGGCAATGAATTTTTTTCTGAGGAAAATCCGCGAAAATGTTTGCTATTATCTCTCAACGTACCCTTCGAGAAGGAATCGACTTACTGCCACGAGAAGCTGGAGAATGTTTATTTAAATAACTATATTCCCCATTGAACTCTAGAAAACGTGAAGTTACAAGTGTATCTCCCTGTAGGTGGATTACTATGACAAAACTTTTTTTAAGTCTCACTTCCTTTCTAAAATATATCTATGTATTCGTAGATCGTATGTATTTATATTCGTAGATCTATGTATTCGTAATTCTTATATACAAAGTGTACGTACCATATCTACTTCGTAGAAAGAGAACATTAAGTAATTTTTCTGATTTTTTTCGACAGAAAATCAAGTTTTATGGTTTCCTAAAACCGAAAAACTGATTTTCTTATTGCTGTGATACGTAGTAAGTAATTTTGTGGGATTCGAGGCGTAGTCAAGGTTCATCTTTTCTTTAAAATTTTTGAAAGAATAAAGCAAAATACACTCAGTTCAATAGAAGAATAAAATTTCTACTTAAACTTTGGAACCTCACAAAAGTAAACATTTGAATTTTCTTTCGAATTTCTGGTGCTGCTTTTAATCATGAGATGTCCCAGAAGTGGAAGAAGCGTTAGTAGATTAGAAGTTGTATTGTTGCAGTATAATTAATAATAATAATAATAGTAATTGTTATCATTACTCAAATTATTACAAATATTACAGCAATAATTATATTAACGTTTAGAGCAAATGCGAGGAAGTATGTGCTGTTGTAGTACCACTAGTTAATGTAGATTCTTCTCCGATTCACTGACTTACTCAAAAGTTTCCTCTGACGGAAGAAGTTTATGAGAAGTCACTGACTTACTCAAAAGTATAGAGAATTCGTAATTCCTTGAATTGGCGTAAACATTGACTTTGCATTAAACTCGTATTTGGTTCAAACATGATAATCATTTGATATTCAAGATTTATAATTGTCATTAAATCATACGAGTATAATATAGAAAATTGTTAGGCCAGTACACACGTTCACATTTAAACAGTTAGTTGTTAGCTTGCAGGTTGACTCCTGCCAGAATGCTGGCAGTGTTTATATTAGTGATGTCGTGATTACACCAAATGAAAGAGGAATGATTTAAAATAGAACGATGATTTCAGCTCAAAAAGTCATATATTTTTCTCACCAAATACCACGGACATGACTTCCATACAGTGTACAGCAATGCGACAAAATGACATGTGAAAATTACTTCCTTACAGATCTAGCCAATCCCTCTGTTTCAGGGAACTGGGTTCATACTATTTGTGATAATGGCATCCTGTCAGGAGAGCATTCTCATTTTATCATCAGGAACGCATACGTCATTCCTCATCCGGAACTCATAAGTCTTCGGAAAATGCATCTTTATTCATTCTCATCTTTAAAGATTTCCTTCGCTTTCTTCACATTTTTTACCTTCCCAGGGCTACTTCTCAAAGTGAAACGCGGTACCTGCATAATTGAATCTTCACGTTTCTTTCATATATGTCTTCCTACTATCGTCAACATTTCGTTCTTCATCATGTGTATACAATTACTTCATGTCACCTCCTTAGCCTTAGTTTACGTTAATAGAAGTATAATCGTTCACGTAAGTCTTGAAAAATGACATGAAAGATATATACTTGGAGAAATGATCTGAGCGGTAACAGTTTCTCTGAAAACATGAATTCAGACGATTAACCGGATGTTTTCGTGGCCGTTGTCATCGCCAGAGCTGTCGAGGACGAAGGCATCTTCTAACTCTTACATAACTCGCACGACGATGAGACAAGAACAGAGAGACTGCAGGTTACGACTTAAACTTGATGGAATTTCCACGTGTTATGAATGGGCATGCAAAAAACTGGTATCTCTTATTTTGATCACGATAATAAGGACACGAGAGTTATGCATTTTTTGTTTGAGATATTCTCTATTATCATCTCTACGCCAACCTGAAATTCATTCAAAAATATTTCAGGAGACTAAAGGGAAAGCTGTGCCGAAAAGTAGTAAGACTTTTTGAATTTCACACAGCAAGTGTTTTCCATATGATTAATTAACAAACAATTACGAGATGAAGGCACTAGAGACTGAGGATGAATGGACAAGCCGCTAACGTTTATTCCATGATATACCTATCAGCTCAAGATGGGTCGCTTAAGCGCTTTGTGTTTTTTACGAAGTTACGGCGACATATTTCTCTGTTGTGTGGTTTGTCATCGGTTTTTACAAAGCAATAATATGAAATAGAAAAATTCCTCAAGTTATTTATCCATAAAATACGTTTCAATAATTGTTCATCAATGTAGATAGTAATATCATACTATAGATAATATCGTTACCTCGTTTCAGATTACATTGTAAAGTATCTGTCGAGCAATGCGAAAAGAAAACTACGAAAATGTTGAGGCATTTTGAATGTCTCCTAAAATCTAGAACATTTTTTACTCTAAAATACACGAAAGTACAATGACAAGTGTGTATATTCTGTACTGAAACTGTGACAGACTGGGACGTCTTGTTAAGTAAGGTGAAAAACAATCGAAATTCTCAGACCAATCAACTTATTTCCAATAAAATTATGTTTCATTATTTTAATATTATTATTATAATTTGTGAAGAGGAAACAACTTCTTTACAATCTATAAATAATTACTTTTCTGATTAATACAATATTTGAATATCGTAAGCCACCCAAAATCGAAAATCGGCATCCACATCAGACATGTATAGGACGAGTCATTTCGGATGTAAACACATCAGCGGGTTCTGCATGATGAAATGAGCAAATGTTTCTTGTATCATTTCTAATGAAAAAACACTGCATATCTGTTTATAGAATTCTCATGTTCCACAACAACCAGAATCTTGTGCTTGTGGTAAGTCGTATTAATAAGCATTCTACATCACCGGTGAGGAATAATCTACGTTGGACAAAAATTAAAAATCGCTGTCAACTGATGGATTTGAAGTGAAACGAAGCACTGTCAAAGTCTTCCGCAACCGAAGTTCGGGAACTGCAACCCGCGTTTCCGAGTACGCAAATGTCTCCCTGAGTCTATCTGCGAGGCTTCCTGTCGGAAAAGTTGGATTTTTTTCTTTAAGCGATGTTCTGGTGAGAATATGACCGCGACGGAAGTCGAAAATAACGCAAAACATTTATTACATGTATCCGTACCTCTTGGAACAAAACGGTTGATGATAAATTTAGTTGTAATCCAGTAGAGCGTCAATAATCCGGACGTCAAAATCAGGACCGTCGATAATCCGTATATTGTTCTACCAAAACAAAATCGCATGAAGAGAATACAGTATGCATTAAATACACATTTGTTTAAACGCGTCGAGAAAATTTGAAAAAATAATTTTATTAAAACTATTGATTGCAGAAAACAATCATCCGCTCCACTTCTGTAACTATCACAGAACGCGTTTTTAAGTTGAAAACTACTACCGACACTTTTATTGGTTCGAAAATTCGAACAATTCGATAAACCGGAGAAGGGTCTGGTCCCAATTAATCTGTGTTATCGACGTTCCTCTGTATTAAGAGCAACGTGAGTAGTGTTGACTTTTCCTGCCTGAAATTACTCACCTGATTATTGTAGTGTTATTGGAAGTTTGTACCAATTTAGGCATTAATAGAGAACCAAAATGGTAAATTATCCAATCCTTGTTCGAAGAAGCAAGAAACCATCAAACCGAGGCTGTAGTGCAGTTAATCGAATAATGTAGCGAAAACCAACCTTTGAATATAATGTGCTGAATCTCCATTTCAAAAATGGATTTTACTGAGGCGTAAACGAGGTTGAAAGATATTTGATGTGGAAGAAAATAATTGATTAGTTTAAATTCTTTCAAAAGGATGGTGAAAATATTGATGGTATGGGGACAGAATATCAATGACTACTTCACATTGTTTAGATTTTAGAATTATTATTAATTCTGCAATTAGGTGTTGCAACTTGATAGCATACTACCTCAATTTTATTAAAATGTTTTTATTAACGTTTCAAGCCAAAATATGTCAAGTCTAAATATATTATTTTTAATTAAAATGGTGGAGATCAGCGTAATCTCATTACTGAGAATATCATCAGATAAGGAACTTTGATCGAAGTGAGAATTCGTAGATTTGCTACTTGCAGATTATTAATTTCTAAGAAACACTGCCCAAATAGAAATAACGATATAAGTGATCTGGAGTACTTGGAACATAGTGTATTATTTTATGCAGGCTCTTGATAAAATCTTATTAGTGGAGGCGAGCATGGCCAAGAGTCGGCCGCACCGGATGCCCGGGACTGGTAGGCTGGCAGGGAAGTAGGCTCCAGTGCTCCCCTCCTCACTCGCTCACAAATTAGCAGCCGCGTACATGCGGCAGGTCGTGTACAGCACTCATCTCATTCTAGTCCGCCTAAGCCCTCATCTTCATTTGCATTCACGAACTACAATGGGTGCTCGCATTAAAGCAGAGAAAAGGGTGAATTTTAAATGCATGATCTGTTTGTCCTACTCTTGGTTTGGGGCTTCCATCAACGCTACGTTTCGCCACCACAAACCTGTATTCTTTGCAATAGCAGTGATCTTAATCTTTGGGAATTGATAATGGGCCTCATTAATTGAGCAATGTCTAATAATTAATTTTTCATTAATGGAACCTGGTTACAAAATATTTGCATAACAACAAACTATCAGGAATGATAGTTGTGTAGAAATGATCTTTATTAATTTCATTTTTAATAACACAGTCTGAAATAGAAATTCATTAGAGTTATTATTTAATCAAATTAATGAAGTAGCATGGAGTGTTGTTGAAGACAAATATAACTTGTGTCCGTGTTGCCGAAGACAGTAGGTGATAAATTGCACCAGGGTGATGATTGGTGCAGATTTCTAATTAGCTGTGAAGAATAATAGAAAACTCTTGCTTTTTCTTGTTTTGCTTTCACAGAATTCAGCAATAGAAGAAAATAAATATAAACAATCAAAATATGGAAATGTGAAATCTTCATTTGTCATGTACACTAGTACATGGAATGTCTAACGGACTCAATTGAGGTTATATTTCGGTTATTGGACTACTTAAGGCCGTATCAGGTATAATATGGGAAAGACAGAATACGATGTACAGAAAGTTATCTACAGCCGAAAATAAATCGAATTCGAGATTTTTACGAGATTTCCAAAGAACGCTTTGGGGTACCTGATGCCCTGATTCCGTCCGTCTGTGAACATTACTAGCGTCTATATTGTACACAGGATAATCTTCAATATTCTCCGATCAATCTGGTTGAACACAATTTGAAATGGATCTTTTAATGTTAACTTTACATCAAGTACTTAGAACATTTTTGATTTATAATAATGTTATATTGGCAGATGTTTAAATTTTATCGCTACAAAAACTGTAAATTGTGTGTCACAGCTCTGAAGGAGGTTTAAAATCCGAACGTTAGCGTTACATTTAAGATATTTCCTATTACGTAAGAATCGATGTGAAGAAAGCTAGCATGTGTTAACTTTTTTTGGAATAAAAGAAGTTTGCTTAATAATCTCAAAAGTTCAGTATTTCCAAAACTTCATTATTAAAGATATTTTTCTGCATGCAATCAATTCCTCAATTTTTATTTTTAAATCATTTCATGCACACATTTTTCAAAATTCAAGTAGTTTCATGTAATTTTTAGTAAAATCGAGATAAGGTTTTTCTCAAATAGAGCTCTTTTTTGCTTTTTTTGTAATGAAATATCACAATACACCGAATTCTATTACGTAAGTGAAATTTTCATTAAAATTTGGAATTTAAAAAAATTGCGGATATTTCGAAATTCCCGTTTTATTTGGGGATGAATTTTTCAAGTTAAACAGAGGAGACTAAAAATGATTGTCTTCTAATTTATTATTTTTCTTACAGTGGTATCCTTCTTATATTAACGACAATCCAAACAATTATTTTTTAGGTTACATACGTTTATTATCTCGTCTATAAACCACGACGTTCCGCGACCCAATTAGGCTCATCTTCAGGTGTACTGTAATACAGACTTTTTAATAATTTCTAATGTTTCTTTTTTAAATATAAAATTTAGAATAACATCAAAAAATTAAATAGAATTAATCAAGGGAAAAATAATAAGTATGATGCAACTAAAATTCTAATGGTATGAAATATTTTTAAAATCTATAAGTACGAAGCACAAGTCTTACCTAAGACAAATAAGAGACATAAAAACACTTAGATACATTTAAAATATTCAGGCATAATAAATAAAATTAAAATAAAATTAAATAGATGAAAGAGTTTAATCAATCCATTTGACACTAAACCTTTTCATCCATTTCATTTCACTTTCATTTTATTTATTATGCCCGAACTTTTGTGTTACTGTGACAACCTAAAGTGAAAGTGCCAACAAAAAAAGTGTCTATTCAGACAGAGACTAAAAGTAACGCATGGACTAAATGTTCAGGCATTCTTCCTTTTTATATTTACATTTGACATTCCTGCATTTCGAAAAAAAATATTATCTTATTTCGTTTTGACATTATTGTTTATTAATAAATATTACAAATTGTAATCGTTCTCCACATTATGCCATTCAGTCCTTTATATTCGTTCTACAACATTCTACCTTACTCCTTTACCTCAGTTACGACATATGAAATTAAATTTCAATACTACAAGGAAAAGTGTCTCTTAATGCAAATGGTATTACTAAAATTTCTGCACATTCCTGGGTTCACAAATATTTCAGCCAATTTATATTTTATTCTTAAAATTAATCAAAGTATAGAAATATTGAGATCGAGACAACGATAACCTCTCAAGCCTGCTTTTTTCAACAATTCTATTCTGAAATATTTGCTGGCACACTTTCAAGTCACATTCTTGTCATTTATGCGTGCTTCTATATTACGTCTTGTCATTTATAATGTGAAGTATCGTAGTTCTAATAATTTACTCGGGAGCGTAAACGCAGGAAGAACCTTGTATTTCTCAAGCACAATAAAGAAGCTCCGTTGTAAGACTGTGTTGTTTATTGTATCATACCCGCTGGTGAGGAAGGGTAGACGTCCAACAGTCAGGTATTTTACCTCTCCCAGAAATTATGCATTAACGAAATGACCGAGCAACTCAACTTCATGAAACAATCGGTGATTGTAGCACTATCAGTTTCCCGCGAAGCAAAAACTGCGATATGACGTTTTCAACAGAACCTTCTCCGCATGCGAGCTTTTGAAAGTGGGAACTCGCCGAGGTGGTTGAGCCGGGAGCAACGGCTCGTGCAGGGCCGAGCGAAGGGCCGGCGTGCCGTCCGTGTTCTTCCCGAGGTGGAACGTGCAGGTGAATATGCAGCGGAGCAGTTCCGCCGAGGAGCAGGGAGGCGCGCTTCCGCCCTCCCTCGCTCGCTCGCCTCGCCTCGCCTCTCCTCGCCTTCTCTCTTGCTCGGCGCCGCGCCGCGCCGTGTGGCGGCCACTGTCGCGTGGCGGCGCCCGCCCACGCCGCTCACGCCCGCTGCCGCGCACCCCGTCCTGCGGCCTCGCACTTCCCCCGAGGACAAAGCAACAGGCTCGGGCATAACCACAAACACATTCGTACATCTCGCCATGTATACAGAATCGACCCTGCATCGAGAAATATAAAGGCGTGCGATAATGTTATCACCAACATAGTACGTATTCTATTAGACTGGTTTCTACTTCTTTGGGTTTAGCTCCTGCCCAAGGACCTAGAAATACCAGTAACTGGGCGGTGTCCACCAGGACGATCTTTTGCCATGCTTAAATCAGTCTCGCATTAAGATTTAGGGTGCTCAGGTTCTTTCTCAGAACTCTCGCTAGGTTCCCTCGCACCTCAGTTACACAGGAATAACTTTGAACCACCGCTTCCAGAGTAGTATTTCCAATTAAATGGTCACAGGTGTTGTCATTGCCAACAATGTTATTATTTCAATAAGAGCAGCTTTCGATGGCTTAGCCATCATCATCAGTTTTCTGCTGTCTGGAAGCCACGAAACGACTACTAATTTTAAATGCCAACGACATTTCACCGCTAAACCAATAGTATTTCCAATTCTTTCTGAAGAGAAGTAAATTTTGGTTTTCTTCCTATCTGCTCATTCTCTGAAATCAACGGGGATGGTCACGTTCACACGTATCTGCTGCTCTTCTGGAGTGATGAGATCTAGAATGTTATGCTCCAGCTGATCATCTGTGCAGAGTTTTTTCCCATTGAGGGTTTTGAGCAACGTGTCCAACTTGCTTTGACTGATTAGTCTGAGTGATGAGAACTGGAATCTGAGTGCTGAAAGAGCCTGCACGCTCTTCAGCACTTAAGATTCCAGTATAACACGATAGCCGTTCGGTCATCGCGTCTTTGCAATCCGTCTGCTTCATCTAGCCAGAGATTGACGGTTTCATCGGTGCCACGTACTGATTAAGAGTTTGACGATTCTTCCTGCAACAATTGTTCGTTTATACTTGCTGACATCTTTTTAAGGCAACCATTCCTCAAACACTTCCAAGTCAGACTACCATCCCCAATTTATTATTATTATTATTATTATTATTATTATTGTTATTATTATTATTATTATTGTTATTTACCACTATTATTCCTACTGCTGAAGTTTTTGGGATAATTCGCGACGTAATACTTACCTATTTTTGCCCTGCTCTTCAGCCTTATTTGATTCTTTCTATCACTTCCTCACCAGGGGGCCAATGGACTGGGGAATTTTGTAATACTGTTTATATCTTATTCTCATTTTAAACATAACCAGAAGTTACATTGATTAACTTAATGAGATTAAAACCGTCAATGATATTTATTTCAATTGTCTAAATCTTTTACATTGTCTCTTTATGGCATAAACCTATTACAAAATTCCATTCAGTAGGTAAATTTTGTTTCTTCACACGACAGTAGATATCGATACATTCTTTAACTTGTATGTATTGAGATATACGTGTTTTGTGATTGTCTATAACATAAACTCCTGCGCCTCCATCGCAAATTTTAAGCAACTGGTTGAACGTACTATTACATGCCAAACGCTTCTTCCTCATTCCTGGTGTAAGCTCAGATTTCTATAGCAGGCGACATGTCGTTATACTTCGGTTTTTCTTTCTTGGCGCACGGGGGGGGGGTGTCAATAAAATGGAATATCTCACGGTATTTCGCGTCGCTCTCGGTTGTGCCGCTAGTAGTCGCATGATCGCGACTGTATCGCGGAGTGCTGGCGATCATGCAACTCCCGGCGGCACAACGGAGAACGACACGAAATACCATGAGATATTCTATTTTATTGACACACTCCCGTGCGCCAAGAAAGAAAAACCGAAGTATAACGACATGTCGCCTGCTATAGAAATCTGAGCTTACACCAGGAATGAGGAAGAAGCGTTTGGCATGTAATAGTACGTTCAACCAATGATTGAGCAAAGGCAAGGCATTATGAAACTACTATTCTGTATTGTAAATAGATACAAAATTTTCTGTTTAGATTTCTGTGTTAAAATGTTAGTATTCCTTGCTTTAGTCTTTAAGTGGTTTGTTCATTGTTAATAATTAGATTAGATTTATTATTAATTCTGCAATGAAGTATCATTACTTGGTGGCAGAATATTTAAATTACAAGAATATTTAAATTACAAGCTAAATATTTTAAATCTCATATTAATGAACTCACAAGTCACTTTGCAAAGTTTTCCCTAAAATCTGTCTTTTAGAACAGGCCTGTATTTTACAGGTTTCGGTGACGTAGAAACGATCGATATGATGAGTAACGTATCAATTTGTAGCCGTAGGCTTGGTGAGGAACTTCATCATGAGTGCATGAAACAAGGTAAAATCTTTACAAATTATTGTACGGCAATACGATTTCCTCACAAGTCGTGGACAAATTACAGATTGAAAACGGGATATTTCAGAAATAATATTGCATTTAAATATTGTGCAACTCTATTTTTAGCTAATTATACAATGGTCTCAGCAAACTTTTTTTTTTTTTGCTAGGCCGAGCTGCAAAAGATTTACCGAATCATGTCTACAACTGCAATGTTGATATTCGGAATCGCACAACTGTTCGGAATTGAATCTAAACGAGAATATTTGAAAAACAGCAAAGAAATGTTAATGGATGTCACTGTACAACTAACCAGCAGACAATAGCCAGTAACCAGTAACCATGAAAGATTTGTCCAACATGTTCAAGAAGCTACTGAACCCAAAATGCTTAATAATATTTTGCGAAAGGTGCTCCATTACGTATTAAATAATTTGCAACTTTGTACCACAAACAAAATTAGAGTTTTCAAAAGTAGAATAGGAAAAGAACCATTATAGAAATTAAAGCAGGACCCAAAACTGCGCGTGAAATTAGTGTGCCAATACTCCACTCTAATAAAGAATTATCGGTAAATATTGTTTTACATAACTTAAATGTCGCAAACCAAATACGAGTATTTAATCTACCGCGCAACTCTCATTAGCATGTACTCTCGTGGAGTTTCCACAACGTCATCTACTTGAATTCGTATTCTAATGTAAGCTTTCTACAAAACCGTTCTTCACTCAATCTCCCATCATCTCCAGGCATTGAACATATTTCATGAAGTCACATCTCTATTATACACATTTTAATTCAATGTAATTACCACCCAAGAATATATCGCTAGGAATTGTCTACAGTAGACTTTATTCATGCAAGACATTGTAAATATTTCTTTCAAGTTTCTTCGTGATCACAAGTTTCTCTCTGCGAAACGCCTGCAATAATTCATCGTGGTAGTTAACTGGGTTGACGTTTCGATTTCGTGACATTTCACTTCATTTCATTGATTCATTGAGTATTCTTTTATTTTCCTTCGCATGAATTCTTTTATACCATCAATGATTTCAAAAGGTCCTAAGATTGCACATTGTTCAATTTTATCGACATTTTGTATGTAAATTTCTTATAATTTTTGCCTTTTGAAAAAAAATTGTCATGTACTACATTTATGGAAACTTTAGCTAATTTACAAATCACGACGAAATTTTCTGTCACATAAAAACAGAAATATGAATCATGAAGACTTCAATCTTCCAACCTTGCCCCATTGCACAAAAATGTCAATTTTCTTTACTCAACTTTACATGGCTCTACAACTTTACATGTAGGATCAGACTCCATTTCCCAAAATTTTATTCTATCAGCAGTTCTGAGAATTCGTATTCGAATGCAAAGTTATATAAGAAATTCTGATGTTCTGAATCTACACTCTGTTTGGATCTAGGAAGTGTGAGTTGTAGCTATTGAACAAAATTGAAGCAAATAAATCACACCAGCACGGGAAACGGACATAATTTCGGTGATATGAAGGTGGCTTGTCGCGTAACGATGTTGTGAAAGAAAAACATGACAATGATTTGACTTCGAAATGCCGATACATATTTCATTTATTTATGTCATTCATTTATTTCACGACACAAACGCAGTGAAAAGCTGTGATGTGGGGGAGAAGTGCAATTCGCATACATTTAATTGAGCTCCAGAATCCCTACGATTACGAAGATAGAATAGAAATACGCATAGAAAACCGCCTAAGATAATAAAAATCAGATGAACAAAGACAACACTATTTCTTTACGAGCAGAGAATCTCGTATTCCTTTCTACTACGATTTAGGAAGCCTAATCGTGAAATATGAAACGACTGAGATATCGTCCGGAAACCTTTCGGGGTTGAGGAGTGTAGTACCTGGTGCTTCCCGTATGTTCACCACCGCCATCTCCTTGGTCCGTTACGCCCAACGTGCTCCCGCAGGTAAGGGCTGCCCCCGCCCACCACCCAGCTCTGCGGCGGAGCGGCGCGGGCCAAGTAGAGCCCGAAACATGCGTTTTACAGCTCGCTCGCGCCGTCGCGGAACGCGCGGGGAGCGGCGCGGGGAGCGGCGCGGGGAGCGGCGCGGGGAGCGGCGCGGGGAGCGGCGCGGGGAGCGGCGCGGGGAGCGGCGCGGGGAGCGGCGCGGGGAGCGGCGCGGGGAGCGGCGCGGGGAGCGGCGCGGGGAGCGGCGCGGGGAGCGGCGCGGGGAGCGGCGCGGGGAGCGGCGCGGGGAGCGGCGCGGGGAGCGGCGCGGGGAGCGGCGCGGGGAGCGGCGCGTGGAGCGGCGCGGGGAGCCACGGGGCCGACGCCGCTGTTTTCCTCGCTACAATGCGTGCCGCAATCGGGCCGCATTATGCCGTCGACTCGCAGCGTTTTCTCATGTGCCTCGTGCTTAATGACACCGGCATATGGAGCGCTGGGACCTGGCAACGGTGCGGATTCTCAGGGCTGTTCCGTGGCAGGGGCAGGTGGCCTGCCTCGGCGCGGGCCCTCTGCGGAGGCCCTCGCCACAGGCCCTCGGCTCATCGGGCGAGCACACTTCCTTCGGGTCGCGTCCTGGAGGGCGGAGGGCAACAACCCCCAAGACGAATTCTCATTCACGATAGGCCGGAAGCACTCTCCGATCAGCCAGCCAGATATTCACTGAAAACTGGGATATCCATGGCCAGTGATTGAGTATTGATGCCGGGGGCGTCAAATAGGGAGGTCAAGGGTCCCATAAGGGTAGTGTATGTTACATCTTGGAAGGTGGCGGTGTTCCTTTTCCGCCACAACCTGAGACCGTAACTCACGCACACGTCGGTTTCCCCTCCAGGTATCTGCCCGAGAGGGACACCGCCGCTGCCGGAACATGCTCTAACCTCCCTACTTCTTTCATGATATGTGTGAAGGGGAAAGGAGGGAATATGGATGAGAATGGAAAGATCGTGAGCGGTCCATTACCCGTTTGTTAGGGTACTGACATTGATCGGGGAAGCCACGAACAACTACCGATGAGAACAGCCGGTCACTAGATTTATCCTTCAGACAGTGGTTGAATTCGATTCCGCTTTGTAGGTTATCTCTAAACTCCGCCACTGTCGGGACTTGAACCTTCGGGTCTCCCGGTCAACGATGCTGCAGAGGCAACGGTTTTGTACGCGGTGCATCGACGGGGTGAAGATAAACGGAGTGTTACTTTGACACCAGCATCTCCTAATACAAGATCCTGGGAATTCTGCATATTTTATCTCCATGTCGTTGAGTCCTCACATCGTCAATAGCACTCGCTCATTTAAAATCATGAAAAAAGGCGAGATCGGGTAGCCGCCAACTAATTCTAGTAGCCAATGTTATGAGTTTACTAAACATTTCAAATTCTTGGATTCGTGAGCTCTACCTTTCGAATTCGTTTTCAACTTATCGTTAAGAATGTAACGCGATTACAAAAATTATGGGAATGAAAATCAACATCTGGCAACTAATGTTTCCTCTTACTACTAGAACTGAAAAGTAACTAATTGACTGAACCAGCCAATGCAGCACATAACATATATATTAAATCTAACAATTGTTGTGCGATTTCCGTTAAGGATAAGGCTGATACATTTGCGAAACATTTAATGTTTTTCAACCGTTCTCAGTTTGTTTCAAGAGGAACATAATATTGTTGAATTTCTCTAAAGGCCTCTAGAGATGTCTCTTACATTGTATACACATTTCACGCTCCCGACGTAAAAGAAGTCATAAAATATCTTAACCAAAAACGCACCAGGTTACGATCACATAACCCTCAAAAGACTCCAAAATCTTCCAAGGAAAGGGGTAGCATGTCTTAAGACCGTTTTACACGGTACAATTTTTGTGCAGATTTGACCTTTCAGAAAGCGTGCAGTACGGTCTGTACCGTCAAGAAAAATTTTGAGCATGTTCAATTTTTTTCAAACAGAAAACATTTATTTTGACTCTAGCGCTTCTAGCGGCGGACTCGTTTACTAACGGTTTTCTTCACGGCGGAAATCGTTCATCATTTACAATTTTGTGGAAAGTTTGGGTGCAATTAGTGAGATTTTGTGTATTGGCGCGGCGGATGCGAGTTCTCGGTTTTTGTGGGGAGTTTATGTCGCTGCATCTTGCTGATGTGAGGTTACAGAATCTCACTTCTGCAGTCAAGACTTCCTCCATTCGGAACATTTTAAAAAAAAATTCTTTTATTTGCGCACTCTCTAAAACCTTCGCAGCCACAACCATGTTTGTAGCGACGATGACGGCCTTTCTATTATTTCTGCCCATGTTTCATTAATACTTGGAAAAAAATAATTAAATTGCTCAAACCGCATGTACACAAATGTCGGAAATGGATGTACTTTGACGAAGCAATTCAGGAATTTGAGTGCTGGCAGGAACCTTGGCGCCCTATGGTGGAAAAGATCGTACAGAAAGTGTGAAGACAGTGTAAACACGACTTTTACACTTCTTTTATCCTCCTAGTTTGCGATCATGAAGTTTCTATATAGTTTCTGTATGAGAATCTGCACGAAAACTGTACCATGTAAAAAAGCCTTTACATTTTTGTTCAATTCTCTCTTGCAAATTTGTACAATTCTTTTTGTTGGAATACGAGTATAGCCCAAATTATATTTCTATGCCCGGAAAAACGCGTCGGTTTCTAATATCATACAGGTCGATCTAGTAGATCAAGTTTTCTACCACCGCTATCGAAAGTCATCGAAAAATGTTCAAGTCACTACCTCGAATTCTGAACAGCTCATCAATTTGGTTTAATGAAGTATTTAATCAACAAGTACACATCTTTGTCAAAAAGATAAAGGAAGATTAAGAAAACAGATATTGTTATGCTATATTTATAGATCTCAAACAGGCATCTCATATGATATGACAGAGGTTTATAATATAAATTTAAAAAGGGTTCTTTCCATTCTACCGGGTCATTCCATATTAACTCAACACAATTTTAATTAAAATTTTACCTCACAATTTTAGATTCAGATGAAATTTGACACATAGGTAGTATAAATGAAGAATAAGAAAACCACAAATTTGGAGTAAGATATTTCCACCTGTTTGTGAAATACAGCCATGTAAAATTTTAGAAAATTAGGTTCCCGAAAATTTTTAAAGTTATGTAGAACCTCTCCAAATTAAGATAGGGGGCTGGCTAAGGTTTCATTTTACAACTTTTTATGGCCTTTTACATGATATACAACCCAATAGGGGTTGGATTTAAATTTTTTTTCAAATTTGAATTTAAAATTTTCATTTTGAGTTTGTTCAAAATGCTCATCTTCAAAAAACTTGAAAAAATTCTAAAATAATCCGTATATATTTCCAAATAGATGGTGCAAGCTTAAACATGGGACTGCAATGGGTTCATATGCTAATCTTTACTTAAAATGCACAATATTATAACAATTTGTGGCGGCAATGGTGTAACGGTTAGCGTACCGGACTGTTCGCGGGTTCAAACCCGATAGAAGTCATGGATTTTTAGGGGTGAAAAAATTCTTCGTACGCCTTCCTTCGGAGGGGAAGTAAAGCCGGCTATCCCATGTTAGTAGATTTACTGCATGTAAAAAATCCTCAAGCCTAAATGACGCCTCTGAGCAAAATTCAAAATCGCCTGTTTCGTCGCCCACGGAATACCTTCTTTCTCCGCTGCTTGGTGAAAGGAGCGTAGCGAAATTTGCGTGGTCAGACGGAAGAGCAGGTCATCATGGCCTGAGTCTCACCACGTAAAATAAGGCAATTCAATTCAATAATATTTACTTACTTTAGATATTACTGATTTAAACTGCATTTTATTTCACATGATAGGACCTAAAATATACAAATTATTAATTTAGTGTTTGTTGTTGATGAGTGTGTTGCGTTTTATTGTTATTGTTATTATTATTGTTGTTGTTGTTGTTAGACCGCGGAACTTCATGCAATTGCATATTTTTACTGACTGTGCATATCGAAAGGAAATGTATATACCTTAATCTGTCACCAAAAATAAAACAAATCTACCCTAGATTTATTTTGCATGTGCAATTTTTATTTTAACTGCGTATTTTAATGTATGCAGTATTTTTAAATGCATATATTCCAGGTTTTTGTGGAGAAGTGGATCGAAGTCAGATTTTTTCGGGCATTTCTCTTTCAACTTACAAGTGGCTTTCTTCTGACAACGCGGCTATGGAAATTGAACCTCAGTACCCTTCGCCCAGTTTCGGGATTTATTTTCTTGCCAATGCCAATTTATAACTGTGGAGTAATTTTTGGTGCATTATTACGAGGGTCCTTCTTCAGTATTTTCACTACAATATTCTCTTCTCGATCAGAAAATGTCTTCGGGCGTTCTCCTCCGGGTTGCAGTTCAATCGCCTATTCATTGATGAACCATGAGATTATGTCACTCACTGTGCTTTCTTCATTAATGGCATTTTGCAAAATTTTGGGCATCATTAACCCTTTGCATGATGGTAAATAACCAACTGACGCTGCTCAAAGTTGGTGTTCTTTCCTCAACGATTCATTTCGCTTAAATGTTTAGGTTCCCACGTATCTGGTTCATCAACTGAAAGGTGATCTTGATTTGCTTTATTTTTGGTGATAGGTAAAGTTATATAAATTTCCTTTCGATATGCACAGTCAGTAAAATTACGCAACTGCATGAAGTTCCGCGGTCTAATAATAATAATAATAATAATAATAATAATAATAATAATAATAATAACAATAAAACACAATACACTCATCATCAACAAACACTAAATTAATAATTTGTATATATTAGGTCTTATAATGTGAAATAAGATGCATTTTAAATCACTAATTTCTAAAGTAAGTAAATATTGTGCATTTTAAATAAAGATTACCATATGAACCCATTGCAGTCCCATGTTTAAACTTGCACCATCTGTTTGGAAACATATACGGATTGTTTTAGAATTTTTTTCAATTTTTTTTAAGATGAGCATTTTGAAAAAACGCAAAATCAAAATTTTAAATTCAAATTTGAAAAACTTTTTTAATCCAACCCCTATTGAGTTGTATATTATATAAAAGGTCATAAAGAAAGCTGCAAAATGAAACCTGCTCCAGCTCTCTATCTTAATTTGGAGAGGTTCTACATCAATTTAAACATTTTCGGGAACCCAATTTTGTAAAATTTTACATGGCAGTACAGCATTTCACAAACGATTGAAAATATTTTACTCAAAATTTGTAGTTTTCTTATTCTTCATTCATACTACCCAGTGGCGGCTCCTAAACTTCAGGCCAAGTAGGGCACGAAAAAAAGCTAGAAAATAACTAATAAAAATTTTATTTTGAAGTTTAAGGGCTGTCAACTGAAAAACACTTGAAATTCCTCACTGGTTTCTCACGTATTAACTCGGCTGAATGAGAAGAGAAAACAATTCAATTGAAACAACAAACGCACACGCTCAAGAAAAAATAACTCGCACAGAATTCACAGCTGCTGATATTATCAAGATTACGCGGGACCTGAGCTAATAAGCATTTCATTTCTCAGACACTATGAGCGTTGTTTGTACATCTGTAAAGTGGCGCCTGCAGTGGCAGTCACAAAAAAATCTTGTGACCGTGAAGGGCCTTAAGGGAGCATTACCCCCTCCTTTTTTCCCCGCACTATGGGTAAAAGCTTTGCTGAACGGAAGGGAGCTGGTCACACGAAGCTTGCGGACTTCGCCCTGTTGCCACAACTACCTCGTTATCAGCGCTGTGAAATAGTATCGATATCGCCCGTGAAAACCTTAACGTAAATTCTCTAGAATTATTACTCGCAAATATGACACGCATTTTAGTCCACTATTAATATTTTCCTTTAGAAGTGGGAGGGCACGTGACCATGTGACCTTATGGTAGAGCCGCCACTGATACTACCTATGTGTCAAATTTCATCTAAATCTGAGATGGTGATGTAAAAGGACTGTGTTGATTTAATATGGAATGACCCTACCTCATTATAAAAACATTCCTAGCTGGTAGCCTAGATGAATCTGCTCCAAGAGCATTTAGCCAGCATTGACTGATGCTGACGATGGTGTACGAAAAAAAACTGGTGCTATCGACTTTCTCGTACTAGTTAGTTTTCTAATTTCTTTGGTCTGGCCTAGTTTTTCGGTCTTGCCACATACTTTAGCCAGGGGCCATCTATCGCGGCCCAAAGCACATTCTTTTTAATTTTTTTATTTTTTTGTTTATTAATAGTGGAATCGAAATATTACTTTAAGAATATTAAAGAAGAGTAAAACTTCGCCTTAAATTGCAATTTTCGTTGAAAAATGTGGAGAAGTTTTTAATAAAATGGCGTTTACGCGTTATTGCAAATGAGAAATTTGATGTTTTTTATCACATAAAATATTTGAGTTTTCGAAAACTTAATTGGAAGTCATTTGAAGCACTTTCACTTACAAACGCAACAGTGTCTACAAATTGCTCGAAATGTGAGTATTAACGGCGTGAGACATTTAAAGAAAATTACATTTGTGTAATTTTTGAAAAAATAAAATTACACAACAAAATGTCATCTCAAAGAGTGCTAACAGCACTATATGCATGAAATGCATGAAGAAAACCCTTGGAGCCGTTTTTGAGAAAATGGCGAGTGAGCTTTTCTAAAAGTGCTGAATTTTGAGCTCATTTTAACAGAAAACTGTAGCTTTCCAGAAACGTTAAATGATTATATTAAAAACACATGTACTCATAAATGTAATAATGTGCACAAATCGTCGCTAATGTATATCTTAACGACGTGAAAGTCGAGTCAAAAAATTAATTTTTGTCGTTCTTGAAAAAACAAAACAATAGAGCGATATAGCGTTTATGTCATCTCAAATAGTACCTTAGGCACTAACCCTACCAAAAGTTCGAAGAAAAAATTGGAGCCGTTTTTTTTAGAAAATCTTGTTTTTGTTATTTTTTAAAATTATAAATATTGCACGCAATAATGCACGAAAACGATTAAAATTTTCGAAAAAAAAATTGACCTTAAAAAAAGAACTAAATATGGACAACAAATTTTATTTGAAGGAAAAATCTTTATTTTAAATTTTGTAGTTGTAGAAAGACGTCGAAAAATATTCAAAATTTTGCAATTTTCGAAAATTCAATGTTAATCGTGGAAATCGTACCTTGGCCACCTTGATAAGTGTATTTTACTCTATTCTTACAAGAAATTTAAAGAAAAAAGTTGGAGCCGTTTTGAGAAAATTTCGAAAATGTCTGGGGTCTTCATGCAAAGTAGGGGAGACCGGGGCTAGTTATGACAATTTATTTAATTTTTTTTAATTTTTTAAGGTGTATGGAATATAATTTAGAACTTATAATAAATGGAACAGATAGAATGGCTCTTTGTACAAACTTCTATGTTATTGAATTTAAAATACATAATGTTTCTAGCGAAATATAAACAATTTTATGCAGCAGTGCTCTTTGTCACAACCTGCCCCTCTACAGGGCAAATTGTCACTGGACTAGGGCACGTTGTGACACATGCAAAAGAAACTAGAACATTGTTACATTCAAATCTAACGAACGTCTCTACAAAACTGATTCTTTATATGCTAACTTTTATTTAATCTAAATTGTTTTCAACATCAAAATGGCAGTGAGTATAAACATTATGTACTGCATTTTTAGTACAGTTTAAAGGAGCTCATTTCTTAAAAGTTATACACTGCACCCAGTTCTCTCCACCCTCTGATGTTTGAAATGTTTCTAAACGAACAAGGAATATGCACTCTTCCTCATTTTCGGAGCTTCCGGACGTCTTTTGTCCTTTTTCCACATATTAGATCTAGATGTTTGCTTAGAAACATAGCTTGTTGACAAGCTTCTTTTTTGTTTTCCCTTCTTTTTTAGTAAAAATCTTTTCTTTAATCTTCCTTGTTGCTATAATCGAATGCCTTCTTTAAAAATAATGATAGTTAAAATGCCAGATTTCAAAGTCTTTGTTCTCTTACGGTTATTACTCAAGGTCCTGGTTTTGGAAGATGTCTGATTTTCAAAGGACTAACCGCTGAAGTGCGTAAACAACGGACAGACGGACCGACGGACAGACGCACGGACGCACCAACGCACGGTTTTGAAAAAAAAAACAACACTTTTTCGGTATCAGGGGACCCCAAAACGTGTTTCCGTTGAAATCCCGAAATCGATTTTCCACAGCATTACATAACTTTCTCTATACTCCGTACGTACATGAGACCGTAAAATCGAAGTGCAGTCGTGAAACCTTTTCGCTAATAGAAGAGTCGGCCCTACTACAAATAGTTTAATTAAATACGTTTCAACAATTAGTTTTACTTTTTTCTGTTTAATAGATGTAACTTGCCAAGGAGGAAGCTGTTCCGGTCGTCTGAGCACATTGACATTAGTATGAATGAGCTCGCTTTAGTGCCTTCCACAAAACAGTCCCAAGGAACAAGGAAAGGGCCAGCCGAAATTCATCTTTCACAAATGAGTTGGGTTATCTCTGGAAGTATATTTCCATGTACGGGAATCTCTTCTCATGCGGCCTGTGTCAAGGGTATATGGAAGTACAACTTAGTCATTCGGTTGCCGCATGTCAACATTTGTGATTTTGATTTCTGACTCTTAATCACTGAGAGAAAAAGACTCAAACAAATATACCTAGCACAAGGGGGAACTTCTCGTAAATGAATCTCTTACAAACAGGAGGAAGTGCCTATAATTTATTCATTGGGATCCGCGGCAGCCTACATTGTCTCTTGAAGAGGGATTATCTTATAAAAGGATGCTCTTTTAATGGGGTTCTACAAGTTCTCTCTAATGGAGTTGAAAGGAATCTTGTATATACATATTGGAAGAAATATCATTGTTATATTTATGACAGTCTCTTGATTGTAATTGATTAAAGTATCTATTTATTATAGACAGTCAATTTCCAGCAAATTGTTTAATTAATTGACACTGGCACATTAGTATGTATTTATTATAGACAGTTAATTTTCATCAAATTGTTTAATTAATTGGCAATTAAGTGCCAGTGTCAATTAATTAAACAATTTGCAGGAAATTGACTGTCTGTAATAAGTAGATACTTCAATCAATTACAAAGAAATATCATTGTAATATTCATATAGTATTTACAATGGCACATTAAATAGGCTAATCTGTATAAAACTATCAAAAAATATATGTCAAACGTTACTTTTCAATGTAATCTGCACCAAGGAAACGTTTTTAAATGTGATTAAGGAGTGCCATAAACCCCAAAATGTCCCGTTTCGCTACTTTTTTATTAACTCACGAGGGAATGTCATTTAATGGTATTTTTTCAACGAATTGTTGGATGAAGTAGTGCCCACAATATTTTACATCAATTTTCTGTCCATAAAATTTTACTTATTTGTCTTTATCAGTGTTTTAGTCAAAATATGAATAATTTTACGTTAAGGCCTATAAATACACAGTTTTCAAATGGCCATACCTTTCTAATTTAACAAATTTAAATCTTGTGGTCTCTACTTTGAGAATCGGGTTTATAAAACCTTCAAACTCATTACAAAAACAGTTTCTTTGGATCTTACATAAACATGCATTTTCTTATTTAATCATTGAAATAAAATAATTAGAGGCGATGTCTTGGTCAGCATATTAATGTTTTCAGCATATTTTAAATGACACAATATATTACAAATACAATATATTATAAATATAATGTCATAGTCACATTCATAAGGTAAGCCAAGATGTGAGAAGTGTGCCCATCGGCCATCAAGGGGTGCAATGCATGTAGCAACTGGAGAGAGGGGGCGGGACCTCTGTTCTGCAGTGCTACGCTGGGCGCTGGAGCTCTCATGCTCTCACCCGTGAGAGGAACAACGGTTCTCTGATGTATCCAGGTGCACACCGTTACGTTCCCTATATACTCACGCAGTGAGGAAGGGTACATACAAGGCACATGGAAATCTTACACGCTTAAGTTTGTCTGCCTCCGCCGCTTTCTACACACTTACGTTTTACACAATGCTAAATGCATAGGGATGAAGAGACTAATCTGTAGTTTTCACAAGGACCTCACATCATTATAACAAAATTATACACTTGAAAATATGTCATTCAGTGTTTCGAACTCTCCTAATAAATTCCCATACACAGTTATTTAACAACTGGGAACGTAGAGTCTGTGTATGAACATGCTTTGATATTTCGATATTTGACGTTCTCTAAAAAAAACTTTCAGAAATTCGAATCCGACAGGATTAATACTTTCACCAAAAATTGGTCAAATTATACTTCCCATGGACAACAAATATACTACACAATAATTTTACATATACAGCTACATCATTACAGACATATAATGTACTGTTGAGAATAATAAATATAATTATATAAATATTGTTCTGATTAAAAATTTAATCGATATTTTTATTGTATCATGGCAAAGTCTATTAATCATTTTAACAGCTGGCGCGTAACTTATTACTTAACTCATAAATACTGAAACGGTCAATTGTAACACATTGAGTTTTAAAGTTTTTAGTGAGTATGTTTAACGTCCTCAAAGTAGGTAGATTACGAACAGAAGCAATACTATTATTATATTTCTTAAAATGCAAGAAATGCACCCAATCTCTACATCTCGCTCTATGCTCTACATCTCGCGGCCTCAGATGACAAGGTTCTATCAGGCTTCCAGGATATTTTACAGGAGAGCATTATGAAAATTTAGATATGTTCAGTAGTGATACGCAAAACCTTATGTCATTTTTTGCATACAAGGTTTTCTACAAGTCGTATTTGTAAACTGTTTAGATATGTTGTATATCTAAACAGAGTTCGAACAACCCTAGACATTTTTCTCAAAAATGTCTGTTAGTCGTCCTGAGGCCGGAATACCTTCAGAGTTTCTAATTATACAATGCGAGTATAGGCAAAGTATATTAAAATAAAAATGCATACACATATGGATATGCATAAACATGTTTTCGTTATACTTTATGAACAAATTCATAAATTAAGTTATGGAGATTATGATCTGAAATGTCATCTTTAGTAAAATCTGCTTCAAGTACGATAAGATTATATTTTCGGCAGTTCATTCTACTTTAATAAGGAAATTCTAAGCCTAAATAAATTGTGAGATAGCATCACTCGGGTGAATTCTAGCGCAATGTGATAGTATATCTGTGTTACAATCGCCAGGGCTCTCACCTGACCCGTTAACGACTCCGTTTTTATTAGGATACGGTCCCTTGCGTCTATGAAGCTCTGATTCTCGTCGAGAGCGAGAAGCTCTAATTCTCTTAAATACTGCTGAGTCCATGCTCACCGCAACATTCAACACCAAAACAATACGGGGAAACGTGGCGCCGCGCCGCAGGAAGCATTACAGCGATTCGTCTGTCCTGGGCAAATGAGCATTACGGAAAGCTTTCACTCCACTAACGTCACGGAAACAAAAGCTTCAATAAAGAAGTCATAAGCTGCATAGAGATAGTGTATAATTATAAACTCAACCCAACCACCACTTCATGTCACTTTACCTATGAAACGAGGGAAAACGCAGTGAACATGTCGATGTCCGCCTTTCCTACTTCACCAGTGTGTTTGTCTAAGGACATTAAAACCAACACACCTCTTCCTTTTGCACTTTCTTGACTATCCACAATCCGATTCTGCTAATTGAAAACTACCGAAAACGATCCTGCTAATTGAAACTACCGAAAATAGTTGCAGTCCCATAGTGTCTGAAACTTCGCGAATATTAACGACCGTTCATCCTTTGGGTAGGATTTCCAGAAATAGAATTGGAATATCAAGGCAAAAAGGCAATTCACAATGCCTCAATGTCAAATCCAGTGGACCTGCGCATAGCAAACCAACAAAATCAAGATGCTTTGTAGAGTAGGTTTACTTGACATACGCAGCACGCGCGTTGAAATGGGTTGTGATTTGACTTAAGTTCTGCATTCGTCCTTTGGTTACTGAATGGTTGGAGATCACAGAATTATGAAAACGTGCACAAAATTCACTTCTCCCCATAGTTCGTCACACACAGTTTTTAACTGTTTTTGACGTAAATAAATAAAATAAATAAATCCCTATGGAACTATGGTCGTAGCACACTGGTATCCTCCGTGGGCGCTCATTCTGTGCCATGTACCACTGCTGACGTCTTTCCATCAATTGACCGAGAAGCTGACAGAGTATGTTCAAGCGTCCTGACAGAGCATGCTCTGTCAAACGGCGTCGGGTGCATATGTACGAAATGCTGAAAGGGCTGGCACGAGTTGGACCAGTGTCTTGTCAAAGATCCACAATTATGATTTATCTCCTGCAATCTACGAACATTCAAATAATATCTGAGATATAATAACTAACAGCTTATTATTTATTTAAAAAACAAATAATTATTAATTTTCACATTTATTTCGAATAACTAGTTTGTTACAAAACACGTACTTTCTGGCATTATTTCTAATTTCAGCAATTTTCGTAGAATTCAGAATTCAACTAACAGGAGACCTGCGCCACTTTTAAGCTTCCTGTGACCAATCCGTGGAAAATTTTAAAGAAAATATTTGGAGCTGTTGCTATCATTATTTATTAATTGACTCAACTGCTAGCAGAAATTACACGAAAAATACTCTTTTCTCAAAAAATTGTACATGACCTTTATTAGAGATGTGATTTTTTAGAACAGATTTCATTTAAGACAAAAATCTCTATATTCAAATTTGTAGTTTTGCAATAGTCGAAAATAGAGTTCGCAGAAAATGGGTCGAGCGCCAAATGTTTTACCGTTCTTTGATGCATACGAGGATAAAATTTCAACAAAAAATAGAACCGTTTTTAGATAATAATTGTTAAAAAATTACCCATTAACCATTGTAGATTCACGAGCATGAAGTAGAAATGGGAGACTTCCCATACAATTTGCCTATATTTCATCGAAATTTACACAAAAACTACTTACATTTTCGAAAGATTGTATCTCATTCCTTTCCCCTGAACCCCCTTCCAAGATCTCTTTGAAAACAGATTTAAGGAACAAATACCCAATATCAAGATTATAGATAAAGGAAGATGCTAAAAAATTTGAACATTTACAATTTATAAAAATCAAGGTTTTCAACGAAAAGACTCGCGCCACTCTCATCAGGGTTCTCTATGCTATTCGAAGTCTATGTTTAATATAAACTAATGATGCCAAAACTGCACGTACTTTCTTGCCCTATATTCACGCAAAATTACGCGAAAAGTACTCAAATTTTCTAAAAATTGTTCATGACCTTATTTCAAAATCTATCCTTAAGGAACAGATTTCAATAAGGGAAAAATCTCTGTCTTTATTATTTTGGTTGTAGGAAAACTCCGTAAAAATTGTTAACACTTGCAATTTTCGAAAAATCAGGGGTTTCAACCAACATGAGACCTGCACCATTCTCCTAAACGTCCTTCACACTAACCAACAACAAAATTCAACCAAAAACAATGGAGACATTTTTTGAAAATTTTGAAAATGTCCCAGGGGCTTCATGTAAAATTCCCCCAAAATTCCTACATCGGTTTCAAATTCAAGGGGCCGTGACATCAGCCAGATCGATCGATAAATATCAAGGATTTTTAATCATAATTTTTGTTCCTTTCAATCCTAATAATATCATCAAGGAAATTTAATGACTTCTAGAACATCCTGAATGCAATATTGTAGCAGATTTTCATAAACTTAAATATGGTTGTTTTTCGAGTAACTGCGTTTTAAAAAGGTTTTTATTGTTGTATGCCAAGAATAATACAGTATAAAATTGATATTTAATGAATAATTGTACTACTATCTTCTATACTCACAAATTTTTAGAATTTGTAGAAATGTTTATATGAGGGCAAAAAAATAAAGAATATAGGGCTGTTTACAAGAATTCCTAGACTTTAAGAGTGCATTGTTGGCGACCAATCAGTTAGAAAATTTTAATATTGTACCTCAACGATGTAGGCATCATGGACAACAATATTCCTAAATATTTTTAAATTTGAAGGAGTCATGTCATAAAATCTACTTTTTTGCATGCAATGACCCAGGATCCACAAAAAATGGATCCTGCATACACGTGTTAGAGGAAGTATTTTACTACATACGAGAACAAGATGAATCCACTTTTTTGTTACCTCAGCTGTACACTACGATGTTTTGTCAAAAAAATCGCCGATTTCCACCGCACGATTATAATATTTTCTCCTTATTATGCAGTAAGGAGGGAGAGTGAAAATTAAATATTTTAAGAGATTTTCTGCTGTTAGCAACATCTAGCATTTTTCTTCATATTTTCTAACATTTAGAGAACCTTTTAATTGAAATACGACTTTAGAAGAGTATAAAAGCAGACTACGAAAATATCTTCCCGTAGGCAAACATTAATGAAATAAATCCATTTCCCCAAAATCATCCCAATGTTGAATGTATACAAATACAGCAAATGCAAATTGCTTTTCCTCATATCAATTGGCTTTTCTTCACGAGGAAATAGTTTTTTCACTACAATCTTCTTTGGGCAGATGCCTTCAATGTTTTGGCAATGAAATTGTTTAAAGCTCGTACATGTAAAATTTATACATTCATTTATATGTTGCTTTACAATACTATTAAAGTGTATTATTCATCCACGTAACATTAGAGAATGTAACTACAAAGTTAATAAAATTATTTGGTTGGTAATAATCGATTCCGAAGGTATATTCTTTCTATTGAACATAAACATATAACGCACAATACATATTTAATTGAAGGAACCCGAAAAATCTACTAGTGTGTGACTGGAAGAGTCACGACGTACCAATAAGAAGAAAACTGTTTCATTATTTTCTTCATATCTCATTATCTATGTTGCAGTTTTGATCATAAAGGTTTTAGAACTATCAGCAATTATTCCTAGAACAGAAGTCGAGCCACAACTTTTCTTCCCCTGGCGCAAATTCTCCTCACCTCACTGCGTACGCTTCTTCTTCTGAAAGTGAAGCACAATTTCTTTCTTTGAAACGGGTTTCGGCGATGAGAGACCTTAATGATTTACTTTACGACCGACTGCAACAATGGGGAGTGGACTTGGTGCGATTGTGAAGGCACCACTTAGTCTGCAGTTTAACGAATTCCGTGAGAAAACTAAATAAGTAAGCGTGCAATTAGAGACGGATGAAGTCTCCGCTGATTTTATGGGTAACCCATTAAAAAGAAATTAATCGAGTTGCTTATGATTCCATTATGCGATTACTTCTTTGCTACATATTTCCGCAAAATTGGCAATTGTACAGCAGATCCAACCTCTTGAAGAAACAGGTCTGTAACTAGATAATGCGATGGTATTAAAGCTGAAACACTCATGACATGAGATAACATGCCGTAGTTATCAGTCATTAAGTAAAAATTTCAATAATTTCGAGCACAGAATTTGTGGTTTTAAGTTACGAATGATCTCATTATTCTTTAATTATTCAAGTGGTTTCACAGTGTTTAAGTTCTTAATAAAATTAGGTAATAAATATGTATTTCTTATTGTTTCCTCAGTTGACTATTCAAAAAATGAAGATAAATCTTATTTACAGTTTTCCTGAGACATTTGTACAAAATTCTGAAACTAGAATACCTAAAGTTTTCTACACAGGAAGTAAAGTCTATAATTCATCAGCAAATGTAAACATGGTTCGCGATTTTCCCTGTACTTAACCAATGTTTTTGAGAACACTTACTGAGACAGCGTTTTGCTTGTCTGTACCATGAAATTCCCTTTGAAGGCATCATTGATCGTGTATTTCTACGTAAATATATAAAACATTTTTTGTTATAATTTCTTCTGCTTGGACCATAGGAGAAGTCATTTTTTTGGGGGGGGTAAGAGATTTTCTTGAAAATAATTTAAATAACGAATCTTTATAAAACATATTGCGTACCTTTAATACTAAATAAAATACAGCAAATTAATGACGCTGTTATGTAATGTTGCGAGTTGATGTAATAGAAAAAAATAGGCTATTTGAAGTTAAAATAAAATAAATATTCAATTTAAAAACACAAAAGTATAAAATATAACATTTGTTAATGAAACAAATGCAATTAAAATGCGTGCAAATGTGGTACTCAAATGATAAAAAATATGACTTATTTTAATCGTACAACTTTTTTATAATCCACATTTCCCCATGTTTGGTATTTGGTGGAGGCTCCTGAACCACCGCCCACTTTGCTCGCCCTTAAATCCGACCCTTCTCGTAAGTGTAGTTTATGTTGTATCTCCGGATGGTGCGGTGTTTTCCCCGCTGGATGCAAAATCCGGCGCCGACCTAAACATCGCTTGCCAGGTTTTCCCATACAGATCATATTTTTTATTTAACGTCAAAGAAAGTTCAAAACTGAGTATCATACTATGGGGAGAATTACAATATGTGCACAGTTTCTTGAGCTTGGGATGTCTGTTCTCATATACATAGTAAGTTGAATTATGGATACATGTAGTAACGAGCTTTTTTTGGGGGGGGGGGCAAGAATTGATATGAAAATATTTGCCCCCGAATATTTGCAAAGGCAAAGCAGCCACAGATGGAGGCTCTTATCCCTAGTGCTTTACGTGAAGAAATCGATTTACTGGCATGATGAAATGGAAAACGATTATTCGAATATCTACTTTCCCGAAAGAGATCGAGAAAATATACACAAATAGTGAAGCTACATCAAGATCTTTCTCCCAGCAGGGCACCGCCCCAACCGGGACATGCTCTAAGCTTCCAACTGGTCACTCGACATGTGTAGTAGTGTAGTGCGTAAGTAAGGGGGTGACAATAAGGCAAGGAAGAGGAAGGAAATATCGGGGCCCGTGGCCTGTTGCTCCGGCATTCGCCTGCAATGATCGGGGAAACCACGGAACATTACCGATCAGAGCAGCCGCCCACTAGAATTCTCCTCCAGGCAGCGTCTGAACTCGGACGAGCTGAGTACACAGTGTCGAAAATTCTGCCACCGAACCTGAGAATCTCCCGGTCAGAGGCGTTGCAGTGACATTAGTTGATACCCTGAACCACCTCAGCCGGTCACTTACTGAACAAATACGGACAAAATATTATTTTGAAAATCTGAACAAATCTTTAGAAAGGATCCATTGGACAGTTTGAGACGGGACTGATCCCAGAGTTCCAAGTTCAGCATTTATGTAACCACAACAGTACACATTCAAGAGATTACGAGAAGGCAAACATGATTACTTTAAAATAGTTTCGCTGTAAATAGTAAATTCGTATGAATGAGCTAATCCTGCACATTTGAAGACTCTTGCCATTTTATTTCGTTATCTTCTTTTCGTTTCTGGGGCGTATTCTGTGAGATTGGAGACTATCATTGTCTGTTTTCTACTTCAAAACCCTTTGAACACTGGTTCACGTAAGTAACCCGACGCTCAGTGTTTCATTTTTGGAATGTGTGTCATCACGGACTAATACACTCAGTAGCTACATCTTGGAATTCATTAGTACCTCACGAGCAATTACAGATCTCCAGAAGAAGATCGTTGTTTTCTGAGAATACGTATTTTTAAAACTCTACATGCTCTTGTCTACCTTTCCACTCAAGGCAGAATTTGTTTCAAGATATTCAAGATTGTACTTGAGTGAAGTATGTTCTTAATTATATTCTCAAAAGGGGCAAGCGTTTCCGAGAGATAAACACCTTCCTTTCGATTACATAATATTGCAAACCGTGTCTCTTTCAGCAGTTAGTTACTCACTATAATCTAACAGTGTCGCACTACATTAACAACCTTACGTCAGACGAGTGGACAAAAAATAAAGATTCAATTGGCGGCGAGAGCATTGCTGGGTGGAGGGGGTGGAGCAGCGGCGGCGCGGAGGGTGGGCGGGAGGGAGTGTGAATGAGGAGGGGGGCCGTGAGTGGGCGCTCCTCCCTTTGAATGGAGCGCAGTGTGACGCGCGCTCGCAGCGGCCGCCGCCCATGGCGGCACGCCCTCCACCCTCCGCTCCCCGCCCACGCGCACCCGCCGCCACACCTGCCGCCGTCCACGCCACCGCTCCCTGCTGTTTTTACTCCAACCACCGCTCACCAGCCGGCGCCCCTTGCGGTCAGTCCCACGCACCCACGCTCGCGTCCCCCGTCCCCTACGGGCGTCGCAAACGCCCCCGACCCCATCCCCCAAAACCCCGCACCTGCTCCGCCCTCCACATAACTAACTTGCAAGCCTCACCTCCGCCCCCGCAGTCCGCTTAGCCGAATCCACCCGTCCACCCAGCGCCACCCTCGAATTCTCGCTTCCCTATTCCTCGTCCTCGTTGACACCACCACCGCCGTTTCCTCCCTTGCAGGGTTCGCCTTCTCATTATCAATCCAACCACTCACATCACTGCTACGCTCGTTACGTTCGGCGGTGTTCCCGCTGTCGTATCAGATGGAAGAAGCACTTGAGTTCACAAGGGCCCTTGCCGACCCATGCTTGTTCTTCCCGAAACTACATTAGTGTCCGTCAACCTTCGCACTTGCCAGACCTAAAAGAAGTGTACAAGAGGCCACGAGAGTGACTCCACGCCGCCCTGGCTGCTGCGCCGCGATGCCCAAGCGCGGATGCGTGCGCCGCTCCTGCAGGCGCCGCTGCCGCCCTGCCCCGGCGACGGCGCGGCCACGGCGCCGTGATTTATTGTTAGACGAACGTAACAATAGCGCAGCGCGGGGCTGGCCTCGGCTCTTCCGGTCACAGTGACGGCTACAATAGGGGGCGATGCTGCGAACCGGGCGAAGCCGAACGAAGCGCGGGTGGCGAGTGATGGTGGTGGCGGCGGAGGCGGAGGCGGCGGCGGCCGGCGGGCAGCCGGCGAGGGAATGGAATCGCCTCGGGCGACCATAGCGCGGAGCGGCGCGGGGCTGCGAGCACGCCGAGCCGCCGGCGGCCGGGCAGCGCGAGGCGGCGCGGGGCAGCGAGTGCGGCGCGGGCGAGGGAGACAGGCGGCGCGCCGACGCGCGACGAGCGGCTGGTTGACGGCGGACGCCGCCCACCATGGGGCTCCTCGGCTGGCTGTCGCGGTGAGCGTGCCCACCCGGCGCAGCAACGCGCTCTCTTCCCTCTTCTTCGCTCTGTTCTTCGGCCTCCTTCCGGCCGCGCAGCGCAAAAAAACGGAGGAAAAGGAAACGCGAGGCGCGGAACCAGCGCTGTGTTGACCGCGGGGGGGGGGGGGATCACGACGCTGCATGAGGCCCTCGTGCGGGGCAGCGGCAGCGGCGGCGCGGGACGGCGCGGCGTTGCGGCCCAGGGCGCGATCATGGACACCGTCAAATAACCGAGCACCCTTCAAATCATTCACTCATCTATCGTACTAAGCATCTGGCTCTCACGAGAGCTCATTGGTCAGCGTGTTCCTTTCCACGGCGCGACCTCGGGTTCGATTCCCGGTCGGGCAAGATTATGGTGTGCGTTTTCCTTGCAATGTCCCACTGTAAGGTGCTGTGTGACGATGAAAAAACTCACTTCTTATGTTGAAAACTCCAGAATATGACGTAGGGATGTATACGTTCTAACCACACACGCACCCCTTAACCCATGGCCGCGAGGGCGGGATGTTGCTGGTAGGCCCTGGCCTGTAACGGGCTGTCGCGCCAAGTACATATACTAAGCATTTTAGTTTACTATTACATCTTACAAATGTGTGAAATGATTTTCAACGATTTCACTTGCAACAATATTACGATAAATAATTATGTTCATTTCTTTCGAATCAGAAAATGTTCATTTTCTATTCAACGTCCATTTTGGAACAGTTACAGAAGTGTTTTTTTCTTTTCAAGGCACGTGTTGTTCCAATCAGTTTTGTTATAATCCTTTTACATTACCACGAAATTACGAAAGAGCTTGTTACTGTTTTGCTAGTGTATTTATTAGCCCTGTATACGTGTGGAGAATTTTGGACACGTCCGTCTTTTTCTTTACAACAATTTCATTTAATAAATTTGAAATGTTAAACAAGTGCAGAGGTACTGAGTGCAATACATGTAAAGTCAATTTAAAAAAAAATCGCCGATACGAATTTATGTTGAAAATATTCTCTCCAATGAAATCCACTAAAAAAATACCTTTTGCTGTTGCCATTTACCATACACTTTTCATGTGAACTGTTTAAAAATCTAGTTCACTACTTTCTAGAAAATTTATTTCCTCAACACTTTTGTATTGATGTAGTCTTGCTAAATGTTTCTGGGCATAATGTAGAATCTCAAGTAAGCCCGACCTATCTGAAGACCCGGGTGCATATCACCTTTGCCCGAGCATATGAAAAAGCATTTGCATGCACCCTAGTACTTTCTTATAAATCGTTAGTTTATATTAATATTGCTTTTCTTTGTGCATCCTTGCTATTGAAATTCATAGTTTCGTACCACTAATGGTACTCTAATGTTTAATGGTACTCTAATTCTTACTCTACTGTTTATTTGTACAATAAAATTTGTTAAAGAATCATATAATGAATTATAAATTAATGTGCTTTATTTTGAAAGTAATAGTTTTACATACCTATCATTAGATTTGACTTTCATACGGCTTCAAAAAGGCTCATTAAGATGGATTTTAAACTCCTATGCTGAGTCCATCTTGAATATGCCACAGGTAGCAGCTGCCCAAAGAAAATTAAAATCGTTCAATAATAATTCCCATGATTATTTTAAGTGATAATAGTAAAGAACAGAAAGACTTTTCAGTTCTACTCGTTGATACCCTGAAACGAAATGAACATTAATGCATTCGTAGAGAAAGAGAAATTCGTTCCATGCGAATTAAAGTTATTAAAAAAAATAATTTTTCTCGGGAAATCAATGAATATATTTCATGTATATTCACTGATAGCAAATGTATAATCGACATTGAACATCCACATATCTCTTCAGCAAACGTATACATGTGCATTACAATAAGAATATTTTTCTGCTTCTGACCATTAAATGTTACAGGACGTAGAAGACATTCTATATACAAAAGTAATCACAAATGCTTTACAGCTCCGATTTACCTAACACTCCAATATCTTGCATTGAAAAAAAAACAGTCTTAGCTGAGATTAATATTATAATTGTTTAACTACGTAAAATCTAAATAAATTCTATTCACTGCTCGCGCACTAATGCTGTTTATTCTTAGGGCGAATGTTTTACAGGAAAAGTATGCATGTTAAAGGTAACTATATGCACTATTATTAGTAATTAGTTCTTAATTTGGTAAGAAAATGTTTCATCATCGATTTATATATAAAAATATTTATATTAATATAATATTACTATTAATATTATAACATGAATATTAAAGGTTTGTTTTTATGGAAACATTATCTATGTAGTGTATCGTAATTCATACTTAATAGTTCTAATGGGAGCACTTTAATGAATAAATAACAACTGAAAATAGCCTAAGAAATTGTTAGCTGCCACATCAGATAGGTAATAATGAACCCCTCTCGAAACTTCTGGTGAATCTGGATGGGAAAGTTATTTTCATTATCGGGTATTGCAAAAAGTTTACCGATACTGTTTACGTTTTCCAGGGTCATAACGTAAAATACCCATCATAAAAATTTAACAATTTTTTATTCGTATATCTAACTTTCGAAAACATAATTCCTGTTTTTTTTGTTTTTTGTTGTTGTTTTTACTAAAACACACATTTCAAGATGCCTCTACCTAGTTTTAATTTCACAGCACATTGTTTTTTAATGGTAATATTCTAAATGGCATTATTGACTCCACTGTTTAAGGGTTTTGAAAAATATTGTAATCTGACTTTGACAGGTTGAAAAGATAAAGCATTCATTTTTTTCTCTATACAATTCCAGAAAGAAAGAAAATTTGGAAAAAAGAAAAAAATTGAAAATTAGCAATAGAAAATTTGCAAATTAGCAAAAAGAAAGAAAATTTGAAAATTAGCAATATGCAATTGGCTGACGCAAAGGTAGCAAAATTTCTTGGTCTCTCAATATAGTCAAACATCAAATGGAATTTCCATACAATTTCCATACAATCCGCCAAACATATCGGCGTATTGTTTTACATAATTTGTATGTTGGCGGTGTACACAATTCTTTATCAAATTTTTGTACTCGATCATTATCAAGTAAACTATGAATTATCAGTTGTCGTACCGGAGGTAATCTCGGATCCCAATTACCACGGATACTCGCAAGACTATACAAAATAACATTTGTAAAGATGTAGAATATTGGTTTTTTACGCAAAATGCAAATACATATTGTTGATAAATGTTGAACAAAAATAAAATTACTTCCGTGCATTGAACTTATCATAACATCATTTTTATAAGACAATAAGAAAAAACAAGAATATTGTAAACAATCACAAGAATTTTTCAAGCCTGTAATACTAAAATGGTTAATTTTACAGCAAAATCTTATAGGAACATTTTTGTAGAAAATTTTGTCTACTTTGTGTATAGAACATCATTTTCTGTGGGATTGATCGTTATGGAGACAAATACAAAAAAACGTCGAAAAAGCACCTTGAAACGGCCGCCCCGCCCCCGGCTCATCCCCCACACTTGAGAATTTTTAGTATGTTATGCAGTAGATACTAAAATACCATCATGCCAAGTTTCAAAACTCCGAGTTGTCTCCTTCGATCGCCATTTGTTGTTTAATTTTACTGGGCTATAATGCCGAATCGCATAACGGAATTGCCCTTCTAACGTGCGATCACAGAGGCGAGAAAACATGCATCTGGCACAGATTTCTTAACAGTTACTTGATGCATTTTTTTGATGTTGTTTCGTCTTGTGTGTAGTGCATCATGCTTTGATAAGGCGTACTGATCGGCTTGTACGAAGTGCCTTATTAACTATTCAAATTGAGGTGATAATATTCAGTCGAAAATGAATTCTGTGAGTCGCCTTACTCAACAGACCTTTCCTTCGCTGGTGAATAAGGATAAGGTACGAGTAAAAGAACAAAGTAGGCTCCTTCCAGAAATACAAATTAGACAATTTAGGCAGCAACCGAGGCAAAACGTTTATGATGCGTTTCGGCGAAGACAAATGAAAGAAACAAGTAGATATGTGGATATGATCAATTGGATTCTCTTTTCTGTTTTCCATTTGTTCTTTTTGGTGGGAAAAGTGTGCGGTAAAAGACAGGGCTAAAAGATCTTGTGCACCTTTCCGCGAAAATTATAAACACCAGAATTCGAAGTCACATTCAAAGTCGGCCGAATATTCATAAACCCAATGCAAATGTCACCAAGAATAGGTATGTTCTTTCGAAAATAATAAATTGTATTAAGTTTTGTGGAGCGTTTGAACTCGCAAAACAAAACTGAATTGAAGTAATATGAAAAGACCAACTTCTAACTTCGCGCGGTGCAGAACCACTATGTTATTTATTAACGAGTCGCAACTGATTGTAAGCGAAGCGAAAAAGAACTTTCTTAATTTCGAAGAGTGTTTTTAATCGCAAAATTTAAAGAGTGTGTATAAACGCAATGTCCAAAAGTCGTATGACATAGGTGTCCTTTCAAAAGGATTCAATTCCTTTCAGAGATTATAATTATATAATATGGTGAATTGCGTTTTTAAGTCACTGTGAACAAGGGAATTTCTTTTTTTTATATAGATTTATTTATAGTCGCATCAACATCTTGGTTATTAGCGACTATCCAAGTATTGTATTACTTTGGGTGTGATTATAAAGTTTATGCCAAACATTGTATTAGAGTTTAACTTTACAATATACTTCAACTGGTCTTAATCATACTTGGGAGGAAAATTTATATAAGAAAATGGGATTAAATTTCATTAAATATGTTGATAGATTCACAAAATTTGATTATTTTATCTTGATCTTCTGATGAATGCAGGATGGCTTCGTATTTGAATCCAAATGACTGCCTCAGGTAGTTGTATCTGGGGCATATTTTAAAGATGTGATCTAGGTCAAGTCTGGTATTGCAAAGTTCACATGTCGGGGGAAATGATTTTTGCAATAGATATAGGTGGCTTAAGTTGGAATGTCCACATCTTATTCTTGAAAGGACTGTTTGGTCTCTGCGGCCAATTTTTTTATTGATAATTGGTGAGAAAAATGCGCTCGTTGACTGATGGATGTTGCTGGATTTATATGTGCGCCAAAAGCTGTTCTAGTGAAGGTTTAATTTGTGATTAATGTTTTCCCAGAAATCTTCAAATTTAATTGTTTCTGTTGGATAGATCTGGTTAATATTCGTCGCAGCAATTTTGGCTTCTAAATCAGATATTTCGTTCCCAAAAATTTCTTTCTGAGCACGTATCCAAGCGATTACGATTTCCCCCCCCTCTGCCTTTGTTATATTGTAGTGAATTTCGTGAATGCAGTTGTTTATTTCCAATCTTGATTTGCGGTTTATTTCTTCAACTGTTGTGAGGGAGTCAGTAAATATGATATACTTTTGATTCTCATGGGATTTTTTAATCTCTCTTACGGAGAGTAATATGGAATACAATTCTGCAGCTTTTATTGAAGTTATTGGATGGAGAGTCTGTTTTAATTTGAAATCTTGCGAATAAATGGCTGATCCGACTCCATTTTTATTTTTTGCCCCATCGGTGTACACATGGTTATAGTTTTTGCATTTGTTACAGAGTTCAATGAATTTTCTGTTCCATTCTTCTGTTGTTAATTTTCCTTTTTACATTCTCTGATAGTTCAATCAGTATCAATAGTATGAAGAATCCAGGGTGGAATAATATTGATTCTCTTTGTTTCCATTTCGAGAATTTCAAAATCAATTTCTTCGAGAATAACTTTAATCCTTTTGTGCATAGGTGCATACCGTGGGTTTATATCATTTGAACTCTGAGATTTCGGGAACACATCACTATAAAAGAGTGGATTTTTTGACGTTGCCGATTTGAGTGCATACTTAAGTGATAGAGATTTCCTTCGTTGGGTTAGTGAAACTTCTTGAGCCTCAATTACAATGCTGCCAATTGGTGTCGTATGGAAACATCCAGTAGCTATTCTCACAGCTTGGTTGTGGATTGAGTCCAATTTCTTTGTCATAGTTCTCTACAACAAATAAGTTCTAATATTGGCGTTATAAAACATTTCAATTATTTCAGAAATATGTTTAACTCTATACTCAAGGTGATTAGTGATTGTTTTGTTCCAAAATTGGTAAACCTTCATTTTATTAGTCTTCGTGACTTAATACTGATATGAAACAATATTTCGGGGATTTCCTATTTTCCGTATAGTAAATACGTAGAACTTTTTTTAACATTTCCACAGCCACATTCCACACATGTCTAATTTTCGACGTTCATCCTTGTTGCTTGAAATGTGAAGATGTGTCCCAACTTTCCAAGCCATTTTCTAACCATATAGATCCTTGTGGTTTGGGTGGTTTTGTATATTTTCATTCAATAGTATATCTTTAAATGATGTCACGCATTGTTTTTTAAATCTGAGTAATAGTTGAGTAATAACATTACGAGGAAACGTTTCAGTATGCCGCGCGTTCCCACTAGTGAATCCGTGGAAATAGAAGCGTCTTTACTCGAAACGTTTTCGCAAATTATTTCTAATCTTTTCTACACTGTATATTCACCAGTGAGTTCAAGAACATGTCAAACCAAAAATTCAGCAATTTGAAAAAATAAGTAATTTATTATAAGCTTGCGAAATTTACACCGAATAGTTCACTATCTTAAATACCACTTACGTCACTGCTAGGTTTCGGTGAACGGCGAATACAAGAAGTACCTGGTCATGTCCACACTTGATCGTGGAACATAGCCAATATACAAATTACTTCTTCCTCAGACGTCTCATAACTTCCACTTAACAGTTTAAGCTGGCTTTAGTGACTAACAGGCTAGCAAACTACGGCAATTTTACCAACTACACCTTGGAATGATGATATTCTTCCGTTGAAGATATAACATGCTCGGAGACCACTACGATCCGAACTGACAGGCTGAACTATAAGAAATTCTGGAGACGTGTACGGGATTAATTTTTACGTAATTTTACGTTCCTTAAGAATGTAGGAGAAACCCATAACATCAAATATCTCTATTTTGTAGTTTAGCACTAGAGAAAACAAACTGGTCAATTGACCTTGAATATCATTCTCAAGAAAGAAATGAAAACAATTGAGAATTAGAGGATGTACTAATGTAAACCATCTGTGAGTTGCAAATTTAGTAGTGCCCAGCACAAGAATGGCTTCACAGCTTTAGATTCTATTTCTTCTCTTCCCACTTCTCTTTCTCTTTTCCTCTCTCTTCCTTTTCCTTTTCTCCATTATCATGTTCTTCGTTTCCTCCTCCATCTGCCTCGACGACATCATCTCCGTCTTCTTCCAATCTCCTTCCTCTTCCCTTCTCCTAGTTTTTCTTCTCCTTATTATTCACCTTCCTTTACCCTTCATCTTACTTCTCATTCTCCTCCCCTTGCTTCTTCTCTATCTGGTTCACCGCAGTTCAAATGTAGTGTGAATGATGGAATATACTTCTGCCGTGGTATCCAAAATATTTTAGGAATAAGAGGAGTAATTTCCGAAAGTTCAAGGAATCAGGCAGGCCGTGGATACCAATCTGGAATCCACTAGGTTCGAAGTCATTCCTAGATTAAATATACAATGGGTATACTTGCAATACTAATAGTCATAGAGAAAGGAGCATTACTAGCAATTTTTCTATAATCAATAGTATCAATCAATACTTTGTTTCAGCAGCTTCACAAAAGAATTAACAACAGTTCGACATTTGTATTATAAAAATTATATTTATTTAATCTAATCTTTATTTTATCTTAATCTAAACATTGTTGGATTTTAATTTTATTGCCCTTATGCACTATGCTCAAAAAGCATATAATTATGTTAGCAATATGTGAAATGAACCTTCAAGCAAAAATCCGATGCTTCTGAAACATTGACTTGACATTCAGTGCCACAACTGGGTTGGGACAGCCAGGCCACGTGACTTTCCGTTTTGCGGAAAGTCAACTAAAAATAACAGCTTTGCCGGGTAAAAGTAATATATAAAATTGTTGTAGGTTTTATTGTATTACAATTTATAGATGTTCGTATATTTTTGTTAAGCAACATAAACTTTTTTATATCAAAGAACGTATTATTAAAGAATATCACAAACATTTTTTAACGATTAATTCAGAAAAGCTCAGATATTGCCCCACGATAATTCCTTAATATTCTTTTGTTTCTCTACAAACAATATTCCTTTGTGGTTGTTTCTCTATAAAGAAATTCATAATTTTGGAAATACCCTATTTGTTTATTTTTGAAAATTCAGAAATATCAATGATATAGCTTAAATCTATCGACTGATGGTGTGAAACTTTGTTAGGACTGGGATATCGAAATAGAGAAAAATCGGCCCAATACTGGGTCCTAAGAACCTAAGTAAAAACGAAAGGTTGTAATTAAAAAGCAAAATTAGTAGAGGAATGAAAACACAATAGACCGAATGCATTGTAAAATTAACTAAGATTTGAACGATTGATGGAAATGGGTAACAAATTAATTTTTCATTATTAATTATTCATTATAAAACAGGAATTATAAATGTAGTAGAAAACCGAACTAGCTCCCCACATTCATCAATCCAAGAAATTTTAAAGTATTCTGGTGAAGTTCCTTACAGGGATGTAGATAGTGATCAGCTTTATGACACAAGAATTTGTTGCAAAATGTTGCTTTCGATACGGAGAGACAAGAGAAATGCTTGCTGCTACAAACATTTGGAAATTAATACAGAACGGAGATGAGAACTTTCTTCCATACCTCAGATTGGGCAATCCAAATAATGCTGACCCTAGCAACATCCATCGTCCATCCATCGCAACATCCATATGCTGCTTAGCAAATTAAAACTGGTTCTCTCTTACCTGCGCGCTTCTACGAGGGCAACTACAGTGGGTGGCCATTAAATTAGGATTTTGTTATTTTCATTTACTCTATCATTTTATCTACTTTTTCAAGGAAGTTATGTTTAGAAAATTATTTAGAAAAGAAGGTTTTTTTATTTTCGTTTATTCTATCATTTAATCTACTTTTTAAAGGAAGTTATGTTTATAAAATTACGTATATGGGATTCCCCTTTCATTCAGAATATTATTTTAGATCCAATTTGTCTCTTAGTATTTTGTAGCGCATCCTTTTACTTTTATAATAGCTTTAATTCTCCTTAGCATGGTGTAAACAGCTTCAATTGCATGTCAATTCCAGTTCTTTGTCTCGATACCATACTTCCTCTATTCTCTTTATGAGCTCAATTTTTGTTCTGCAATTCACTTCATTGTCTTTTCCTTTAAGTACGTTCTTTGTTCATTATCCCATTCACAAGGTATATTCTACCAAGTCCTTTCTGCGAAATAATACCCCGTATCATCACTTTTGTAGGATGTTTTATTTTTTCCTTCGTACATTTGGGCAGTAGTTTCTCGGCAGGTCGTTTTCTGACAAAAAGATGTCTGTCTACTAGAATTCCAATGGTTGTTTCGTCAGAAAATCACACCTATAAAAATTACAGCAGAGAGAAATTTATAATTTTGTTACCACTTGCGAAATTGTTCAACCTCGATCTATCTCCTTAAATAACAATCTAAAGTAAATTAAGTAAGTGAAATAATATTTACAGTGCTTACTTTGGACCGGTCATCCAATGTCCATCGTTTGTGTCGACGTGCCCAAGCAATTCATTTCTTTTTCATAGCAGTAGTTAACTTTGAGAGTTTCACTGGCGAACAAGTTCTGAAATCCATTGCTTTGATTCGGCGTCGTAATGTGCATGTACTAATTTCACATCCAAGATCTCGTATCATGACTTGTAGTTCCTTATTTTTAGCTTTTCTGTTTTTTAACACAAGCATTTTTACCATGACGTTTTGTTTTTTGGAAGATTTCCTAAGTCATTTGCAGTTTTGACAATTTGTGGAATTTCCACTCAACCCTAAATCAAGTCTTCTCTTTATTCTTCCCACACTTTGAGGCAAAACCTTTGTCAATTTCAATGTTTTTCGGTTCAGTACGCTTCAGAATAACCTCAATCTCCCTCGTGTTTTGCGGAGAAATGTCACTTTTCTTACCTATGACTCCTAATTACATTAACTTTAAAACCACCCATATTGCCCTCAAAAATGACGAATCTGAGCTACAACAGCACTTCTCACTACCACAAACACAAATAAAGAGATATATACGACACTTGCCACTTGTCAGATCGAACAACTCCTTAACAACTGAAACGTAGAAATGCGCTAGAAACGGGCAGTTGCGCAGTGTCTGAGAACTATCAGTCGATTTGGTAACTAAAAGGACAACAGATAACAAAAAAAATATTTTCCAGCATTGGAAGAATGTTATCCTAACTTATTATGAAAGTTTCGAGCATTCGTATATCCATTACGTGATTCAAAACAGGACATTTGTAAAATTGAAAGAAAATTCCTAACTTAATGGCCACCCACTGTATGTCACATAAAATCAAGATACACGCTACACAAATATCAAGTGTAATAAATGGTTCTGTCATTGAATAACTAATTTATCTTGATGTAAAGAAGGTTTGAATTTTAAGATTTGATCAATTTTAATTTAAAATTGTCCTTTTAAACCTCATTTACATCTACACACAAATGCCTACTAGTAAAGTTGTTAAATGATATTTAGGAATTTTATTTCAATGAAAAAATTCAATTATCCATGTAAAATAGGTATATTTTAACTTTGAAAGGACCATTATTGTCATTTTAGTTTAGTGCGACCTTAAGTCCTAAATAATATATGTTCTTATCCCGCCAAAATAATTGCATTATTTTGCCCTTAATTTTCCAAACTTTTCCCCTGACCCCCCCTTCGGGCAGTTGGATCTGAGTTACGATTTCATCTACACAAAAGTTGGTAACCCTGGACGAGACGACTCGCGTGGCGCAGGAGCTGCAGAAAACGCTTGAAATGAAAATAATAATAATAATAATAATAATAATAATAATAATAATAATAATAATAATAATAAGGACCTATGCCAAACAATTAAGAATATGGGAAACTGGAAATCCCCTGGGGTTGATAAGATCCAGATTTATTGGATTAAGAAATTAACAGCAATACATTCTCATCTTGCAAAGGCTGTTAATAAAATTTTAGAAAACCCTAACGAACTCCCCGAATGGCTCACTCGCGGCATCACGTATTTGCTACCCAAAGGAGGAGACAGCTCTTTGGCGAAGAACTACAGGCCAATTACTTGCCTGCCAGTTATGTACAAACTTATAACTGCAGCCATTGCTGACAAAATGTATAGGCACCTAGAGAAGAACCATCTGTTGCCAGTTGAACAGAAAGGATGTCGTAAAGGTTCCTATGGCTGTAAGGAAATCTTGCTTCTGAATAAAATAATTTTGAATGATGTAAAGAAACGAAAACGTAATTTAAGCATGGCTTGGATTGACTACCAGAAAGCCTTTGACAGTGTACCACACGATTGGATTTTGAAGACCCTGGAGATCTATCGATTTCATCCTAGACTTGTTGAGTTTTGCAAGGCTAGTATGAAGTCGTGGAGCACCAGGTTACTAATCTACAGCGGAAAGGGAGTAGTAGAAACCAGAAGTATTCAGATTAACAGGGGAATTTTTCAAGGAGATTCACTATCCCCTCTGTTGTTTTGCATTAGTTTGATTCCTCTGTCAAGACAGCTGTCGCACACTGACTTTGGTTACAAGCTCCATGGTGATGAAATGCCTGTATCACATTTATTTTACATGGATGATCTTAAAGTGTTTGCTAAGAATGAAGCGATTCTCTCCCAAATGCTGTCTGTCATCAGTGAATTTAGCAATGACATCTGCATGAAGTTTGGTCTTGACAAGTGTGCAAAAGTCAACTTAAAAAGAGGCAAAATGACAACGTCAGAGAACATTGAAGTTGATAGACACACTGTGATTCAAGATCTTGAGCCAGGTAAAACTTACAAATATCTGGGCATTGAAGAATGTGAGACCATCTCGAACGACACAATGAAAGAGAGAATTCGCAGGGAGTATTATAGACGAGTGAGACTTGTCCTGCAGTCCGCTCTGAACTCAAGGAATAAAATATCAGCAATAGGTAGTTTGGCGGTGCCTGTAGCCGAATACAGTTTCGGACTAGTAGACTGGACTGAACAGGAAATTCGCATCATGGATCGAAAAACCAGAAAACTGCTTACAATGCATCATGTCGCCCACCCCCGAGCTGATGTACATAGACTTTATGTGTCACGTAAGGAAGGAGGAAGAGGCCTGAGACAAATTGAAGCCTCCTGGCACAATGCAATAACCGGGATGGGAAAGTATGTAGTCAGCCATCAAGATGACCCACTAATGAGGCAGGTCATGAAATCTGACCGAAGAATGGGAAACAGAGGCATTGTAAGTGTAGCGAGAAGCATTGCGAACAAGACTATGCAAGACACCCAGAATGACAGAGACACTGAACTTCTGATGCTACTTAACATGAAATTTGAGACACAGAAAATGTTAAAGAAATCGTGGAGAGACAAACCACTCCACGGACAATACCTAAAAAGAATGGACAAGGTGCAGATCAATAAAGATCAATCATTTATGTGGCTTAAAAGGGGAAGAATGAAGCCAGAATCGGAAGCACTTGTAATAGCTGCCCAAGATCAGGCCTTGAGAACACGACATTATGATAAAGCGGTTCTCAAAATTTCCCAAGATGATAAATGCCGCATTTGTCAGGAACACGTAGAAACCATTGATCATATTGTCTCAGCTTGTCCAATTCTAGCAAAGACCGAATATTTGAAAAGACACGACAGGTTGTGTAGCTACCTCCACTGGCAGATCTGTACCGCCCTCGAAGTTCCAAACACATGCCCCAAGTGGTACGAACACTCACCGAAACCGGTGACGTCTGTTGGATTGTGTACGATATTGTACGACCAACAAATTCAAACTGATCGCACGATAGCAGCAAACAAACCGGATATAGTCATCCGGGATATGGAGAAAAAATCATGTTTACTTGTCGATGTTGCTGTACCTTGCGATCAAAACGTCGTTACCAAGGAGGCAGAGAAACGTCTTAAATACAAGAGTTTGGAAATCGAGATCAGCCGAATGTGGGGCGTAAAAGCACAGGTCGTACCGATAGTTATCGGAGCTCTGGGATTTGTTCCGCAAAATTTGAGTAAGAACTTGTCTAAACTCCCAGGTAATTCAAAGGACTGGGAAGTGCAAGAAATAGCTTTATTTGGAACAGCCCACATTTTGCGCAAAGTACTGTAGAGGCACCGATAGTCCCTAGATCTACTCCTTAGGTAGCTGGTTGCAACCTGGAGTAGATTTTATATTCAGCCGACTTATAACATCTTTAGTCGTGATGTAATGGAAAAATAATAATAATAATAATGTCTTTATTAATGGCGAGGCTCAGGCCATAGGGCCTGCTCTTCCGCCTAACCACTCAATCTACATTAATACAGAGTAGTAATATTTTAAGAGGGGGTGGACCAGCTGTACATTTACGTCTGGGAGAGCAAAACCAAGGACCACCCCGGCATACGCCTTAAGCGATTGAGTAACACCCAGAAAACATCAATCAGGATGGCGGCTTAAGGCCGAACGTTTTAAAAACAAAGAGAGAAGTGAAGAGAGGGGAAACACAGTTGAAAATGAAGAAGAAAATCCGAAAGAGAAAGAAGAAAAAAGAGAGACTAAAAGGGGGGACAACTGTACATGTATGAAGAAAAATCTCAATCAGGATGGCGGCTTAGGGCCGAACATTAATAGAGCAGAATATGATACCTATACACAGTAGTGAAGGAGAAGAGAAAGATGTTCGGAGGGGGGAGTCATAAAGAAAAAAATGGGGAAATTTGTGAAAGGGAAGGGAGAAGAAGCGAAGAAAAGGATGAAGAAAAAGTAGGGGGAAGACGTGAAGTTATTCTAGAGAACGTTACATCAAGGTACATTCGGTTTACATGAGCACTTTATATGAGTATAAAATCATTTTTAACACCAGAGGAATACAATACATTATAGATTAATGGTAACAATAATTTAAAATACAATATTGATAGTATCCAGGAACAATATAAAAGTATAATAGGATCCTAACATCAAATTGTATTTATACCAATATATTGCAATAAAGATTATGATGATACAAAGATAGCTACGAGTATAAGTACTTTTATCTGGAACGTCGCTAGTCACTTTATGTATATTTTATTTAAACAATTCCATTAAGATACACCGAAAATTATATGATTGTATTAAATAATTTAGAGGATGTGATACAGAAAGGAAAATGAGGAGAGTCATGAGGTATGGGATGGAATTTTGAATTTAGAGAGTGCGGAAAGTACGGCATTTAAAGGGTGCGATGACCGGGTGCTTGGAAGTGGGAAAAGTCTGATTGAGGAAGATGTTAACAGCCATTCTGCATGTCATTATTCTTTAGCCATGTGGTTAATTCATTTTTGAATTTACGGAAAGTATTTGAATGTTTTAGACTCGCTGGTAGTTTATTCCAGGCTCGGATAGCTGTAATGGCGAATGATCTACTGAACGAAGTAGTGTTGTGACGTGGTACACAAAGCAGAGCTGAATCACGAGCTCGATTGAATTTCAGAGGATTGAAGTTACTTATTAGGCGTGTTACATGTGTACCGTTTAAAATTTTATAAAGAAGAAGTAGAGAATGAAATAACCGTCGTTTGTCTAGAGTAAGTATTTGGAGATTGTCGAAAATATGTTATACATGGTCTTAGATCAAAAATAAACCGTAATGCGTTCTGAGTTACTTGAAGTTTACGTTGTAATTTAAATGTCATGTTGGTCAGAAGAAAGTCACAATAGTCGAAATGTGGCATAATAAGAGATTTGATGAGAGTCTCACGTGTGCTAATTGGTAAAAGTGTTCGTAGGCGTTTCAGGGAATGCACTGAGGCAAAAAATTTACGGCAGGTTGAATCTATATGCGAGTTCCAGCTGAGGGTGTTGTCGATAAGCACACCTAGGTTCTTGACTTCTGAACACCAAGGTAGAACGGTGTCATTAATATAAATTTTAGGCAAAGCAGCAGACGAGATTTTATTCATAGTGCTTTTCGAACTGATAATCATGTACTGTGACTTATTTGGGTTTAACTGTAAGCCTAGAGACGCTGCCCAGTTGTGCAGTGTTATCAAATCTTCATTAATTTTTTGTGCGAGTGAGAAGAGGTGAAACGGGTGACCACTTAGGTATATCTGAAGATCATCCGCATACATTTGATGACTGTAATATTTAAGCACATTACCTACGTCATTTACATAGATTAAGAAGGCCAGTGGCCCTAACACAGTGCATTGAGCAACTCCGCGGTTACGTATCAAGTCACTTGAGCTGCGGCTACCGGATACCACTCTTTGGGTTCTTGAAGTTAAGTAATTGAGAAACCATGTACGTGTGTGCTGTGCAAATCATATGATTTTTAGTTTTGCGAGCAAGATGTCATGATCTACGGAATCGAACGCTTTGCTGAAATCCAGAAGAATCAAAATAGTTATATTACTGTTATCTATTGCTTTCTGGCGTCTTCAATAACGTTTAGTAGCGCGGTTCCAGTATTTCTACCGGAACGGAAACCTGATTGCTGATCATTTAAAAGTGATTTTTTTTAGATACTGTTCAGTTTGCTTCCGGACGACTTTTTCGAGTACTTTAGAGATAGTTGGGAGTATGCTAATTGGGTGGTATTCAATAGTGTTTTGTTTGATGCTGTTTTGGGAATAGGATGTACGAGCGCAGTCTTCCAAGATAAAGGGAATTGTCCGCTCATTAGAGAGGAATTTATTATTTCAGTGATGATTGGGTAAGTCACATCTAGGCTATTTTTTAGAAGTTTGGCACTGATACCATCGGAACCTGAAGCATTTGATTTGAGACTTTGAACGAACTTGATTACATCCTCATGTTCAACGGACAAAAAGAAAAATTCGAAAATATGACTCGTGCTACAATAATGAAATGTTCATTATACATTTCCAGGTGAATAATACTTGCACCATAGTCTAAGTCATTTATTATTATTTTTCCTCTTCATCACGACAAACAATGTTATGAGTCGGCTGAGTATAAAATCTACTCCAGGTTGCAACAAGCTACCCGAGAAGCAGATGTAGGGACTGTCGGTGCCTCTACAATACTTTGGGCAAAATATGAGATGTTCCAAATAAAGCAATTTCTTGCAGTTCCCAGTCTTTTTAATGACCTGGAAGGTTGGCCGAGTTCTTACACAAATTTTGAGGAACAAATTCCAAAGCTCCGATAACTATCGGAACGTCCTGTGCTTTTACGCCCGACATTGTTGTGTCGTTTTCTTTACATCATTCAAGATGACGCTATTCAGTAGTAAGATTTCCTTACAGCCATAAGAACCTTTACGACATCCTTTCTGTTTAACTGGCATCAGATGGTTCTTCTCTAGGTGTTTGTATATTTTGTCAGCTATGGCTGCAGATATAACTTTGTACAGTACTGGCAGACAAACAGACTTCAGAAGTGAGACAAGTGATTGGCCTGTAGTTCTTCACCAAAGAGCTGTCTCCCGTTCTGGGTAGCAAATACGTGATGCCGCGTGTGAGCCATTTCGGGATTTCCTTTAGGTTTTCTAGAATTTTATTAACAGCCTTTGCTAGATGATAATGTATTGCTGTTAATTTCTTAATCCAATAAATCTGGATCTTATCAATCCCGGGTGGTTTCCAATTTGCCATGTTTTTTAACTGCTTGGAAGAGGTTCTCTTCCGAGAATTCGTGAACACCTTCCACTGTTTCCACAACTTCATTGGCAGCATCAACTTCAGATTGAAGCCAAGATGCGTCTTTGTTGTAGGATCTGCTCTCCTCCCAGATCCCTGCCCAAAATGCTTCGTCATCTTTTGTCATCTTTTGAGAAGTGACAGCATTGCCATTCGGTTTTCGATGTCATCTTTTGAAGAAGTGACAGCATTGCCATTCGGCATTTCGAGTCAGATTGCGACAGAATCTCTTCGCGTCTGTTTCAAACAACCGATTCTGCACACGGAAATCTATTCTACGTTTGTAACGTCTAATTCGTTGAACCCATGCTTGAATTTTCTCTTTTAGGTTCTTAACTACAATTAGCCTGCTTGTATCATTTTCAATTTGGAATTTTTGTTCAACATTGAATTTTTTGTTGAACTTTAGAGGTGTGCGTTGATTTAGAAGATGCCTCAGCTAAGAGTGATATTTCGCGCAGAGTATCGGCTATCAGTTTCATAATTCTCTTCGTTCATGGGGGTACAGGGCTGTTTACTCTGTTTTGCTGTCCGCCGTCGGTGTTCTTGGCTGGCCCCAAAATTATCTGAGATACTAGATATCCAGTTTCATACATGATGTGATTGATTTCAGTAATATCTAGATCTATACTTGGGGTCTTATCACCTCGTTTAAGACAATTCGCTGTCTCTATCAGCCTCTTGGGCGTTGGCATTTTCGTATATTCTCCTCAATAGTGCACGAGATTCAAATGGAAGTTGACGAATTCGTTCTATCTCGCGTCGAAGGAGATTTCGCATTACTTCGTTATCATGTAATTCATTGCCAGATGAATTTTGACCACTGACGTGTTTTTCATTGGAAGATGAACCTTCAACGGGATCATCGTTTTCAAGTTCTACATGTTCGTCATGTGGGTAGTTCGAGCGAAGAACATACTCCGCATTTCTCTGAATGTCAGCAAGTTGTTCTGCTGTGAATTTTCCACTGCTGAGTATGTATCGTCGTTGACTAGCAAGCTTCTTTGAGCCTAGGGTAGGTCTCATATCTGGGTTCCGCTCTCCCCATACCTTGAAAACTTCTATTTCCAAGCCCCGTTTTTCGCTTTTGCATAGTAAAAGCACCACATCATCTCCTTCAATTCATTCTGGGTCCATCTCTGACGATGGCTTTGAGCTACTGGCGACTCTAAGTCCCTGGGACTAACATCCGTGGGATGGCCAGATGTCGACAAGGTGACATTAGCTCGGTTTCTGAGCAGGTATGGGACATTGGTAAAAACAAGGCACGTTAAGATTTTATTACATTTCTTGATCTATCCATTTTGCTCATTGGTTTTAAGTGAAGATTCGCAGGTAGCAAGTTCGAGTTCACAGATCACACTTAATCCTTGGGTTGTATCCTGCCATCCGACACTGCGACCCAGAGTGGCCTCGGGACATCATCCCGCAGGACCCGGCAAGTGGTCCCTCCGATCGTCAGTTTGCATTACTAAATCCTACGGGATTTTCACTGACTGCAGAAGGCAGCCTCCTTTGCTGGCTAATGCAAAGTTCGGGCCTCCACTCTAATCAGTGGTCTGATGTGCCAACCCAGTTTCTCTCCTCCATGGGCCAACGACAGGAAGTCCAAAGGTTCATGACCCTTCCCTCTCTACTTACTTCCCACTCTCCTGAAAACGGAGTAGTTCGTCTGACCCCTCACCTTCAACCTATTCAGCAAGGGAGGCCCCTACCGGTAGCTAGGCTACCACTGACATAGCTCTCAGGCTCATTGGGGGTACTCAAGCTCCACCACCAACTGCAAGGTCGTGTACTCCCTAGGTGTTGTTGTTATTATTATTATTATTATTATTATTATTATTATTGATGATGATGAAATGTCTTAAACTAGTACATATTCATCAGGGTAGGCAGTGCCTACCTCGCCTATCCTAAGAAGCTGCCACTGGATCAATCAAATTCATATCATGCGTATTACCTATGTAATTAGATTTAACACCTGAGGCAACGCTTGGCAACCCCCATTTGGACTTTCTGCGCCGGGGCCTCGGAGAATCGAGCTGCGCCACTACTTTTAATCTTAAAATGAGTTAGCTTAGTTTAGAGTAAGAAAGTCTAGAGTAAATGTAGAGAAAAGAACTTTAAATTTTTACATAAAATGACTCATTAAAAGAAGACCATAAGATCTGGCTGCAGGGAGGAACAATGTAACACGAGAAGTAAACATTTGCTTCCCTCAAAGTCGCTCATCATCGCTACCCGATTAAGGTACGAACGTATTTATGAAATGAGATACTATTGTAAGTTGCCAGTTAGAAGTCCATAAAGTATTTTGGAATTTCTTATTAAGAAAAAAAACGCGCTTGCTTAAAAATGTAACAGGTTTTGATATCTGAAGTCGGGGAAAATGCAGATTTATGATATGAAAAGTGGAATCTAAATACTGATATAACAATAGAGTGAAAAAATATCCTCCTCGAGTAAACAGTTCGCACTACTTGTATTTTATTTGAAGATGTTAAAAACAATTAATTTAATAATTTGAACGAAGGGTCCAAAATTTGTAGATAATTTGAGCATATTTGTTTTTTAAATTTACTCTCCGTAATTTGACGAAGTAATGTGTACTCCCTCTCTACAACGAATATTTGGGTGTTATAAATATTGCCAAAAAGTTTATTTTAACTGTTTATGATTTATTGTTTTTCTACAAATTCCAAAGAATATTTTCAAAAACAGAATAAGAAATGATAACCGAGGCTGGGATTATGTAATTTAAATACAAGTTCTCAGGGTTCCTGACATCGAAAATGTGTTGCTTTTAAACGTCGTCCGACCCTGCCTTGTGCGTGCGTCCGTCCGAGACTGTCTGCTCGCCTGTCAGTCTCTGTCCGTCTGTCTGTGCGTCCATCCATCCTTGCGTCCTTCCGTCCGTCTGTCTCTCCGTCCGTCCGTCCGTCCGTCCGTCCGCCCGTGTCTCTTCATCCGTCCGTCTGTCCGTCCGAATGTCCGTCAGTCTGTTTGAATATCCGTCCGTCTGAATGTCCGTCTTTGAATGTCTGTCCGTCCCTCTCTGAATGTCCGTCCGTCTCTCTCTTAATTTTCGTCCATCTGTCAAAATGCAGCGTTATAACATAATAATGCACACTAAACTTTGGGGCACTAATTATAATACTACGAAACCATTACAAATAACACGGAAATTATGTGCTTTGGTGAGATCTCTAATTTTCAATGCCATATTCTGGACGCTATCTTCAAAAACATCTCGTGCTATTAGCAAGACATTATAAATAAATCCTCATGATGAAACCTCTTTTCTTTTCAGAGAGTGGGTCCAATGCAACGACAGACGACATCATCAGAAGTATCTGAAGACTGAAAAGAAATCTGAAGAAAGTCAGGAGAAGGTCAAGCAAAGTAGAAGAACGTAAGTCATTCTTTCGCAAACGATCTTCGATGTAAATGACTTTTTTCTTCACCTCCACCGTAATATTCCCCGGCGGCCCCACAGTAATTTAATAATATTCTGATGGGCTCCAAAGATATAATAAATAATTAAATGGTGCTACACTTAAAACCGTGCAAACCATACTAGAGCCTAAATACTACGCAGTATTTTTTTCTTCAAATTAGATATTGTGATAGATAACAACGTTCGGCCCTAGGAATTTGACACGGATCTTTGAATTTTTGGGGACACTGGACTGGACTGGACTGGACTGAATGGACTGACAGGACTGACTGGACTGACTGCACTGACTGCACTGACTGACTAACTGGACTGACTGACTGGACTGCCTAGACTGGACTGACTGCCTGGACTATACTATATTTCATCCTACTGCTCTATCACTTCATAGTAATAGATGTCCTGGATAGTTTTGCATAATTTTTATGACAATATCCACCTTCATATTTTATTCAAATCAGACTTGGAGACTAAGAGAATTTAAAGATAAAATTGCTGAGAGTATTGAGCAGTAGAGTTCCACTATCAGTAGAAATTTTGTGACCCCCAGATCTGTTTATCTTCACAACTAACACAATCTCCTTAACTTCATACATTTATTTGTTGCATTTCAGATGGACTTTAACAAGAATTGGGTCAATATTAAACAGAAGACACTGAGAAGAAATAATGGAGAGATTCAGAAGCTTCGAAAATTCAGATCCTGTGAAGAGCAAGTAAGTTTTAAAATATTTTGACTATTTAAATTGCAATTATGTTAATAATAGTGAAATTTTGCTAATTATATTTACTGTTGTATTACACATAGGTAGTACTGATAGATCTCTGATCTGTTTTATTTATCTTGATGTGCCATATTTGGAGATAATGTATGACAGATTTTCATTAGTATGAGTCTTATATGCACACATGTGATCTCAATTCAAAAAACAATTCATTAAAAGCTCTGATACAATGAGTGTCTGCAATCCTGGATATCTGTTAAGTAAACAGTCAAAATAAAACATCCAAAGTAAAAAATACATCCAAACATTTGTCACTATATTCATACACTTTACATCCGTGCACTTTATTTTTCTGTCTCATTGTTTGTGCATTTTAAATTACTATAATTACACATTTTTAAGTGGTTCTACAATATTATATTATTTTTAAAACAACTGAATATTGTTGAATGTAATTAATATCAATATTTAATGTTTTGCAAGCTGTTCCAAAATAATTCATTTCTGAAATTAAGTCATTCAGTCAAAAGTATAGTAGCATTATTTTCATTTGTTTACATTCATAGTAAATAACTGATATGTGGTAATAATTTACAGGTTTGATCAATCCTCTAATATTTTAAAAAGAATTTAGGAATGCTGCCACTTATGCATGTGAATGATGGTGAAGTCTTTGTTCAGAGGAGTGCATAATCCTGGGAGACATGAAGTGTTTTTCAAAAATTTTATTATCAAGTGTATAAAAATTAAAATTCAATGAACATGCATATATATTAACTTACAGTTAATTGTTTTACAAATATATTATTTTTAAATGCATTATATTGATTTTTAATGTTATTAACATTTTTTTTTTCCCCCCTAAAATTGTGTTCTCCATGCCTTCCTAATAATCTACTCTCCTAAAATTTCTCTTCAATATATTGGCACATAAAGTTTGCTCCAGCTCTGACAAAAATTTAGTCTCACTCTAAATAAAAATAAAGTTTGATTTAAAAATGTTGTACAAATATTACGAAGTCTTTAAACAGTCTAATCTGATGAAAAAAAAGTAGGATTTACATTATGAAAGAAAGATAGCCTCTTTTATCTTTAATTTTAATTGTCCTACTCAGCGAATGAAAAGTCAACCTGATTACATTAAGTATTGATTCTTAAAATGAGGGTTTATTTAACTTTCCATATTTCAGGCAGCAAATAGAATGGCATTATTAGTTTTACTGAATTTAAGATAATATATGTAATTTGAATTTCTAGAAATAATTTAATAATTTCATTTCTCATTTTAACAGTTTAATATATTAACATTTTATGAATTTTTCCCATTAAGAGAATGAGTTTATCAGGCATTTTTAATTCACATTTTGTTTTGTGATGCAGCACTATTTAATTGTAGATTATAAAAGAAAGGATCATTAAATTTTCCTAGATTTATTTCTTTAACACTTTATTATACATGTAATTGTCACCACTTATCTATAATTTCACTGACAATCTCACGTAGGTTAAATCATGGTTTTATATGGAAAGTGATTTAAAAATGTAATGAAGCGTTAAGTCCTTTCATGAAAAAGGAAAAATGGATAGTTCCTACAAGAATTTGTATAGTTTCCAAATTTCACTTCCTACAAAAATCATACGAGAAGTAGATTTTCTCTACATGACAAAATTTGAACTTTTGGTGCTGGTGATTAACAAACATTTAGAAAAGAAATGAAAATTATCATTAATGCAGCAAATCAAATCTAAATACACTGTAAGTTTGTGATTTGATTTTTATAATGAAGAATAAATTTGTAGATCTGTCATACATAATACGATGCTACAAAATTGATACCTATACAGGTAGAATACTTCAAAAATTTTCCATAAGAAAGCATATGGAATTATTTCAACAGTTCATTCCAACATAGTTCTTAACTTTGATCCTAATGTACAAGCGATGATTTCTCCACTATTCAATTTTGAAACAAAATGTTCTTTGGTGACTATGTAGTTAACCTTGCTGTATTTTAACCTTGCTTGACAGAAATGTGCCCAACAGTTGTACTTACCATGGCATGCTGTTGTTCTTGTAGAAAAATTTCATATTGAATAGTTTCCTTAACCTCCTATCTACATTTTGAGTCCAAAATGCACTTCTAAACGAGACATTTTCCCCAAATTCAGTAAAAAAAAATTAATTTGCGTATCATTCGGAATTGGAATTCACATACACTACTTGTGACGACATAATGAAATTCCATAAAAATTCTTTAATCCTACCTTAGTAGGTTTCGATATTACCTTGTTCCGCTTGTCAGCCAGCAAATGTCCGATGCTTTTACTCCATCGCCTTACTTCGTAAAAAGATAAAATATTATATTCGTATGCCCGAAATTGATTATGTTTTCGATATTCTCATCACTGGGTCCTTACAACAAAAAAGTGGATAAATTTTCTTCCTACATATTTGCAATAAATTATTTCTATCACGTTGTGTAGTTAGAATCCATGTTTGTGGGATCTTGATTCGAAAATCGATTGATTGCAAATTTTTCGCTTGACAAATCGATTGACAGCAAAACGTATGTTAGCACATAAGCCTTTTAAACAAATTTCTCCAAAATTAACATTCTCCCATCAATCTGAACGAATTCGAGGCCCTGGGAGTTTGAAATGGATAAATTTGTTATTTGGGAGTATTTTACATAAAGCCTCAACATTTTATCAAAAATAGCTCCAACATTTTTGATTAAACTTTGTCCTTGGAGAGTAAAAAACTCTTAAACTAGTGTTGCTATAACAGCCCATATTTTATCGTATTAATTGTAAAGGCTCCGCCACATTATAGATGACTACTACGTGAATCTGCAAAAGTGTTTTCAAACAGTTTATATATTAAAAAAAAAATGAAATTTCGCGCCGAGACCCGAACACAGGTCCAGCAAGTTACCACGCCATTCGCTTTACCGCTGCACCACGCACACGCTGTTACGTATTCACTTGGACATTCACTTGCACGCTTCAAAAGCTCTCCCATTCCGAATACAACAATTTCCGAAAATTCAGAGATTTCAACGAAATGAGGCGTGCGCAATTTTTTTAAGCGTCCTTTCCTCTATCCATAGAAAATTTTAAAGAAAATATTTGGAGCAGTTTTTGAGAAAATGTTTTTTATATTTGTATTAATATCAAGCAGAAATTGCGTCAAAATTACTTGTTATTTCCAAAACGGTACATGATTTTTTTAAGATCTGATTTTTTTGAGATTCTATTTTTTTGCAATTTTCAAAAACAGAGAGAGTTCACGGAAAATGGGATCAACACCAATTGTGACCAATCTTTCATACAAACTAGCAGGAAAATTAAAGAAAAAGTTTGGAGCCGTTTTTAATAAAATAATTGTTTAAAAATTGCCTGTATTTCACGCAAAAATTCTCTCAAATTATTAACATTTGCAAAAAATTGTACATGACTTTACTTCAAAAGTTTTTGAACATATTTTATACAGGAAAAAATGAGTCCCTTCAATATTGTAGTTGTACGAAGACGCCGAAAAATTTTTAAACTTTTGCAGTTTTCGAAAATTCATATATTTAATCGAGGATGAGACATGCGCCATTGTTTTAATTGCCCTTTAAAAATTTGAAGCCTTTTTAGATGATCTTTACGCTATTACAGGACACAGTTTAATCAAAATATTTGGCACCATTGTTTAGAACATTTTGAAAATGTTGAAACTTCATTTAAAGTCACCCTAAAAATCAAAATGTCCGTTTAAAACTCGTAGGGCCTTTAGTTCGTCCAGCTCTAGATTGACCAGAGAATTTTGGAGAAAATCGTTTGAACGGTTTAGGCGCTAGCATAGATCACAGACGGACGGACAGACACGTTTTGCCGTCAGTAGAGCATTCTGTATCAAGGACCCACAAAACAAGGACTACATTATATTTTAGAGAAAATAATTTGCTCCATTTCGGAACGGAATTTATCCACTTTCACGTTTCCGTGGTCTGGCAATAAGAGATTTTCTGTCGAAAAATCGCCAATTTCAGGGCACGATTACTATATTTTCTCTTCTTAGGAAGTAAGGTGAGAAAGTAATAATGATAATGATACTGGACGTTCGTGAAAATATTAAGGAGGGACATGCTCCCGGCCACCGACAGAGACGCCAATCCTGGTTAGTGGCGTAACCAAGATTTTTCTCGGGGGAGGTGGGACGACAGACAGTGTCCAGCCGACTTGATCCTTTGTTACAAAGAATTTTTCATTTATTCTGATATTGAAATGTATTTTAAATTAATTGACTTATAGTTAATATTTATAACATTGACAATTGATATATTGAATGACAAACGTTAGTATAGGAAATTAGTAAAAGGTGATGGAATAGATATCATTGGCTTCTGGGGGAGGGGCTGAACCCTTCTTCCTTGGATGCGCCACTGATGTTGATTTAAAAAATGAGTAAATTGAAGTACGCTACATTCACTTTTAAAAATCCAATGGTTGTGTCTACTACCGTACATTGTCTACTATCATTTCGTTGAATCATTCATGAATTTAGAAGTATTCATCCAATTTATATTTTCAGCAGGTTGGAACAGACATGGAAGACCTTTCGCTTCTTCCCATTCCCATATTACCAGAAAGTGGTTTACATGTACCTGCGGATCATTCAACATTTCCCTGTGGAACCCTCACAGAAATTATAAATGCTGAATTCTTTCATTCACCTATAATTGTGAAACGCGAAAAAACGTGTTGCAATCGTGGTTCCAGCATACTTAGAAAGGAATTACGTGTTCTTAGGTAAGTTATTTATATGAAAATAAAATTATGTAGAGCTTTATTAACAAGGCACATATTTCTCACAGGTAAATAAAGATCTGTTAAATCCCGTATTACATACACTTCTCGTTTACAAAAAGCAGATAGTACTGCAGTAACAAAAGTGTTACTTGAGAAATCTAAACACGATTATAACAAAGAATATGAAATTTGTTGTATCTTCATAATTAAGATGTTATAGAATTTGCTCTGTTTAAGGAGCTCAGTCCACTTTGGTGGCTACCCTAAAATCGGCTCACTTGTTCCCTTTAACGTCCATCATTCTGACACAGATATAACTATTTTCCATTGCTATATTCACACTCCCGAAAATCGTGTGTTTGATGTTTTAATTTTTCTAAAATATCCGTGTCCCTTCTGTAAATACATAATTTTCGGTAACCAATTTGCTGAAATATTCGATAATTGGAATTATTTCACCAATACAGGTTCACCTTGTCGAAAGTTCTTTGGCATGAAGATATTTGGTAACTTTTAATGTCAAATGCTAAAAATCTTATTTGTGTGAATTTTGTATATAGTACTTATGAATATTGTCCTTCTACAGTCAAATTCACCATCCAAATATATTACTTTTAATGGGATTTGTAAAAATGGATATCAACGTCATAGTGACAGTGTTTGAAGATGCAAGTAATGGAACTTTACATCATCTTTTGCATAAAAAGGTAAGAAGCGTTACAAAAGTTAACTAAAATGTTTAAGTTCAGCAATATTCAAATTAATTCATATATTTAATAGCTTTTCTTAGTTTACTTAATATCGTCCTTCCATAACGAAGTAAAATATTATATTTGAGAGTAAATATCAGCTGCGTATATTTAAGATAGAAACGTCTTAAATGGAAACTGTTATAAAAAATAGATCTTCAAAAACGATCATGTACAATTTGTTTGAAAAAACTAGTATTTTCGCGTCAATTTTGCTTACTGTTAATGCAAATTATAAAAAAATTCTTAAAAATGGATGCAAGAATGGCGCAGATCTCATATTCGTTGAACTCTCTGAATTTTATGCTCTTTTAGCCCCACCAGTTTTTGTTAGTGAGCATCGTCCTCAATGATGCTGTTGGGATTTATTGCTCCACCGTGTTATTCTAGCAACTTTTGGCTGTCTGCTCATTACTCGCAGGCGAAGAAAGTGTGCTCTACCTGTGCTTGACAGGACACCCATTCCCCGCTATTTACTCTCCTCAATCGGTGGAGATTTTGGAAATACCTGCGTACAGTGAGAAACTGTGAATATGGGAGGAGACTTCGCCGTGCTTTCGTCCGGACCAAGTTTCTGTTTTGGGGATGAGCCTGGTTGTCCATCGTACACGGTTTTCGTTTTCCTTTGCTGTTCTGCCAGGGATTCATTGTGGGAGCTCTAGCTTCTCTACGGGCTCATCGGCCGCCTCGTTGAGCCTTCGCCCGGTAGATGAGTTTCCTTTCCTGTGCAACAAAGGTAGATGAGTATGACTTCAGTCACTACCAGCGCTGCAAGTTCGAAAAAGGTTCTGTGGAAACAAGCAATTCTCTATGCTCTTTTCCTCTGTATCGTACTCAAGCGTCGTCTGATATATTAGCTTGCGAGGAGCAACATGATCGAGTGAACCGCAGAGTTGAGTAGTTGCCGTTTGCTCGATTTCAGTCCTCGGATATTTGTATTGAGCTTGCTCTGAGCCCCAATCACTTGTGAAACTTTATTTACCGCTCATCTTATATATTCACCAATGGTGAATTTGTGTCTATACTGCGATTTTTCCATAGCTGCCTCTCAAGGCCTGTCTTCACGATGGAATGTATGATGGCATTTCACGTCTTTCTCGGCCGTGCTGCTAGATGTCGCATGATCGCGACCGTATCAAGCACTGTTTGATCATGCGACATCTAGCGACATGTTAAACTGACATATTCCATCGTGAAGACGGGCCTTAAGAGGCAGCTATGGAAAAATCGCAGTGTAATGTGTGGCCCAGTTATTTTCGATCGGCTTTGTCTATGTTGACATCCATAGGGATAGATGATGGTACCTGCTTTTTTATCACGAGTCCTCGTGATAAAAAAGCAGGTACCATCTTTCCGGCGAGCTCCATCTTTTCTGTAGCGAAGGCTTGGTTGAGTTTCCACTGAAGCGCTTTCTCAGAGCGTGTATGTATGATCGCTTCGATGTTGTCCGCGTACTCTACCAAGGCTGTCTTCTGACATTTTATTTGGATCGTACGAGCTATTCCATAAGTCTGATACCATGACAGATCCTTCCGCTACTCCCACCGTGACCATCTGCGAGGGCCATCTTTTGAGGACCATCTGCGGTGTTAAGACGAATTTCCTCTCCCTCAGGTACTCATTCGTAGAAAGTAGCGAGGTAAAGATTTTCTTCAAGGCTGCCAGAATATCCACCCACCTCGTCGAGTTTAAAGCGTTCCTCACATCAAGTAATCTGTCATCGATCGACCGTTTCTGAAACCAAACTGTCTGTCGGATAAATCTCCACCAGCGCGAATCGCCATCAGCAGAGGTAGCAGTAACTTCCGCAGTCGCTTTCCGGGGTTGTCGAGCATATGGGTGCCTGTAGAATGGCGGTAGATGTTGCCCGCTCTCACCCTTGTCTACGAGAACCAATGGATGTTTAAGCAATCACTTAAGCAAAATTCTCTCTTTTGAACACGCGTTGCGGATGCCCAACAGAAGATTCGGGCATTCTCGCGCCGAAACTTTCAGAACTTCTGTTGGAAAGTATTTAGGTCCTTGAGCTTTCCTGTTTTGCAGGCGAGAGGCTTCTTTGAGATCTCGTCCTTCGAAGAATGGATTGTCGCCAATATCTTCGGCTTGCTTGACCGGTGGACTTTACGGGTGTGCGGGGAACAATGCGGCCACACTTTTTTCCACTTAATCGCGAAACTCGTGGACGCGAAAAAGCACACACTTTCTCGTATTATTGGTCACGGATTTGTAATATAACTAGAGACCGGAAAAATATGTAGTATTAAACGTCAAATATGAACATAAATATGTAATGAAAACAGTAAGTATATGTAATAAAGATGTAAAATAGGATATAATATGTAATATTAAAATTCTCTAATTAAAAAACATTTACATAGCAAGAAGTTACATTTAGAAAAACTGCTTACTTTACATCAAACAACTTTCTGGTCAACAGAAAAAGCGTAATCTATTGTAATCCAGGATCGTAGTTTAGCAGCCGGACTAATCGCAATAGAAGCCGTCGCACAAACTGGCGAGATTTACGACCAGCAAAACATACACTGCAGCATCTTCATCAAAGTATTATATGTCGGTGGTCATACATTTTTCTCGGAAATTACGGTTGCAGATCACAAAATGTGGTGTCAATAATATTTGAGACACGCAGATTTCCCCAATAATGTAGAAAAAATACTGAATTAAAAAAAATACATCTATTCATTAAGAAAATATGAAATTAAATTGAAGAAAATTGATAAAATAAGAAAATAGATTGTGAAAACAGCAAAATATGTAAAATATGTAATATAGTACCAAATATGTAAAAATATGTAAAGAAAAATTTCGATATTGTGTTAAGAGGGCTATGATTCGCCAAGATTACAATTTTCAGAACGATAAGTAGAAAGACAAAAAATATGTCATTACATAAAAATCCGGTCTCTAATTATAACATTGCAATTTCTATCCTATGAAGACTTCAGCCACCTGAAAAATTCCTTTCCAAAGGAAGCGCAACATTTTGACAAAAAAATCTTTGGTTTCTTAATATGCAAAAAATTGAATGGAAATGTCTTTCCGTCGTTGATTTCCGCTGAGCACGAGGGCGAAGGGATAAATGGCACTGACTGACTGCGACGTGAGACAAAAAGAAAAGAAAACTTAACGGAAAATTACTCCACTTGCGGTGGATGCCCAAAAAGAGCTAAGAGACCTGCTGTCAAGACCCAACAAGTTTTAAAACTAGTGGTGCTACAAGAAGAGCTGACAATTTCTTTAAGAGGATTAAACCACTTAGCGACCACAACACATACTTTCTCGTATTATTTATAAATTTGCAATTTTCGAAAATTCAGAGAATTCAACGAAAACAAGACCCAGCCATTCTTTTAAGCCTCCCTTCTTCTATACATTGAAAAACTTTGAAGAAAAAATTTGGAGTCGTTTTTGAGAAGAAAATTTAAGAAATGTCATAAAATTTAGGTAAAAAGGGAATTTAATAGTTTTTTTTTAATTGTACATGACGTTATTTAAAGAGCTGTTTTTTTTACAACAGACTTCGTCTAAGGCAAAAACACTATCTTTAATTTTGCAATTTTGAAATGTTAACGTTTTGCAAATTTCGAAAATACGGAGGGTTGGCCGAAAATGAGACAACTCCCAAAGCCTCGTGTTCGTTCAGATTGATCAGGAAATATCAATTTTTGATAAAATCGGCTGAACGGTTTAGGTGCTGGCGTTGACCACAGACAAATAGATGGAAACGGATGGACAGACAAACAGACATTTTGCCGTCAATCAATTTTTCAAGGACCCACAAAACATGGCCTCCGGCTACACTACGTGTTAGAGGAAGTATGTAATTTACTATTTATAGGAACAGGATTTATCCACTTTTTCGATACCAGAGGCTGGCAATAAGAATTTTCTGCCGGAAAGTCGCCGTTTTTCGGAGCACGATTACACATCTTTCTCTTCTTACGAAGTAAGTGCGAGAATGTAAAATCACTCTGTTGTGCTTTATCTTAAAAAATTGTATAGAAAAATATAAGACTGGACGTGGATTTGAACTCGAGTGCTGAGGATTAGAAAGTAACGCTCTCCTCTGATCTACGTGATCTGCTGCTAAAAGGGATTCTTAAGGCCGAGGTGATTCTAAGACCTATGATGAACAACTGTCACGATACAACTCAAAATTACGCGAAAACAATTAAAATTACGAAAAAATATACAAGAAATGATTTAATGATCTAATATTGAAGAATGTATTGTATTAAAAGGGAAATCACTAGCTTCGGTATTGAAAATAGAAAATTGAACTTTTGCAACTTTCTAAATGCCAGAGATGTTGACTAACATCTCTAAGAAGAGAAATTAAGAAAATTAAGAAAAAAATCTGTTTTCAATCGCGTGGTTCTAGGAGGGTGTCGAAAAAATTTGAACTTTAACGATTTTCGAAATTTCAGACTGAAAATCGGATCTGCGCCATTTTTATAAGCGTACGTTAAGCAAGTTGCTCTACTTGAGCAAAAAAGCAATCTTTGAGAAAATTGTGAAAATGTCTTAAGGGCTTTGTATCGCCAAAATTAAATGATCTGTTTAAAATTCGAGGGGCTAGATCAATCGAGGAATATCCGTTTTGCCGAATTTCATGTGTACGGAGTAAACGCTAGTTTTGTTCACAGACACAAGGGCATATTTAAACAGCATTTTTTTCGGTATCAGAATCCCCTAAACGTGATTTTCTGTCAAATTATTGACACGATTTCCTGCAGCAGTACATAATTTTCTCTGTACGAAATATACGAGAGTGTAAAAAGAATCTGTAGAATTTAATTTTCATATTAATCACGAATTTAATTAAAATACAGAGAAACCTGTCTTACGCGGCCACCAATGCTTATTTCAAAATTACCGATAATAGAGGAGATCACTTAATCAAAGATAGGATGTTACATAAGCTAATTGTGTTAACTGCTATATATCCTTTCGCTTAATATCAAAACTTTACTTGTCCAGTCATTCTCTTGGCCGAGAAGCTCACATTCCGTCGTCTCCGAATCGAACAAGCAAACTTGAAGATGCAATACACAAACTGTAAAAACTTGACAGCAGAGCCTGATGAATGATTTCAGATCGGATTTGCGCACGCGGCGTGCTCTTTAGCAGATTCCCACAGAAAAGGAAGAGGAAATTAACAAACTTTAGGAATGCATTGAAATAAGAGAAGCGAACTCTTTATTGTTTCATTTAGAGCTATATATCAAAGTTGTGAGTGAAACCACGTGAAACAGAAATGAATCCCTCTGAGAAATAAGCAGCTCTGGATGTCACTTTTCGAAGTAATCAGACGCGTCTCGTCTCAGGAAAATTAAGTCAGCAGCAATCTCTTGCTCTTTTCGACTTGCTGTGATAGCTTAATAAAGGTCAATCTACGAAATGTGCCTGGCCGCTGAAAAGAAGGAATATCCACACGTATCTTATGGAAAAATCAATAGGACACAATGATCGTTAATCGGGTTGGAGATTTGAGTAGGTTTCACTGTGTATTAAAATGATTCGTTTCGTCCAATTTTTATGCGGCCTACGTTTAAAATGAACAATTTTATGTAATTTATCATTAAAAATCAATATTATAAGGAAACGAATTTAAAAAGTAATAGTACATACAAACAAATAAAATAAAATTCTTTGATACATTTCAGAAGACAATATTGCCTCCAACGGAGATACAGAAGTTCTTGACGCAGTTGTGTCATGTCATGTTGTTCCTACATCAAAGAGGTTGGCTTCATACGGCAATCACTTCTCACAGCATTGTCATTACTGCAAATTCTACTCTCAAATTAACAGGATTTGAAATGGCAAGGAAGTTAAACGTGGTAAGATTTGCGGCCTCTTGTGTAATTTATTTTAAATACTTTATGACATGTTTATGTGACAGTTTATGATATGACAAAGTGGAATAACATGAAATAAAAGTAAAAACTGCAACAATAATTATTATTTTGTAGCGAAACTTAAACACATCATATGGCAGCATGCATATTACTACTTTAACAAAATTAAAAAACAATGTCTTGAACAAATGTTTGTAGAAAAATTTAAAAGAAACAGAACTTCCGATTGTTCACTAATTATATATTTGGACTTAAGCTACTTCGGATCAATTAACCTTTGTAAAATTATATATTAATTCCTCAAGTGTATTAAAAAACAAAATTATACACGTTATAGTCAAACACCGAATTCGCCCGATGTCCGAAATTTTTACCTACGCCGCGACGAGGATGGAACAAAATACCTACGACGCGTCTCATGTATTTTTCTGTTCGGTCACTGTCAGATATGAATTATCCCCAATGCGTTGTGGATAAACACACGTTCAGTCACCGATCTGACATGGACACGCGAGCGGAATGGCATATTTATAACCTCAAACTTTTAAGGCGAATTCATAGTGAAAATATTATTTCACCATAGACGAGTTGACGCTTAGCTATGCATGTCCAATTTCATCACGAGGGTCCGGCTTTTGCGATTAACGTAAAACATTCTTGACTCTGTACAATGCATAATTTTTCATCGTATTTTATTCAATGTACTTTTCTGCGGAATACTTTTACGTCACGCTTCGCTACGCGTGTAGTTCATGCGTAACTTCATGCAATTGCACATTTTTACTGATTGCGCATATCGAAAGGAAATATGTATAACTTTACTTATCACCAAAAATAAAACAAAATCTAGCCCATTTTTATTTTTACATAATTGCATATTTCTGAGATTTTTTTTTAATTCCTTATTTTAATGTATGCTGCATATTTGAGTGCATATATTACCTACAGGTTTTTGTGTAGAAGTAGAAATCAGATATTTTTGTTAATTTCTCTTTCAACGGAAAAGTGAATTAAGCCATGTCAATGCTACAATACCAACACAATATTTCCAATAGTCTCCAATAAGATTGTTTTCGTTTGAATCGATTTACTACCTATAATTTTATTCGCGCGCATGAACTTGGTGAACTGGGCTGAATGTTCGGCATCTTGTAACAATGCTATTGGTTCTCTCGCTTAATAATTTGTATGTTTATTATAATGTTTGAAAATATATTTTTATTATACGCGTTTTGTACTACGGTGTAAAATGATTACGTATAAATAAATGTTAACTGTTGCTAAGTCTCTTTTTGTTTAACGCATATTCGTAGTTTTCAGCGCATTTATTGGCTATTTTACGTGCATGTATTGCCAATTTTAAGTGCATGCATATTTTAAACTTTTTTTAGTGCAAGAAGTTCCGGGGTCTAATGATGAGGCTCCGGTCTTAACATAAAACATCCTTGAGTCTGTCCAATGCATAAATTCCAACGCATTACGCAAAATATATTTTCCATGAATTAAATACTTTAGTTCTCAGTTCATATTTGCGCAAAGACCAAAATTAATGTTCAATTCCGCGATTGATCAAATGTGTTCTCGTTTTAGGTAAACATTTCGATCATTGGTCGAATTCGGTGTTCGAGAATGCCATACTATAAACAAAAGGCAATTAAGTATTGTTTACAAGGGGGCTGACTGAAAACAACTTATTGGGAAATGAGAGTAACATTTTCAGTTATTCCCATATCTGCTTTCTCCCCTTGAGGTTCACATTGTGTAATCCTTTATTAGTTTTATTTCGTAATTTCTTACCTAGTTTTTCTTGAAATTTTCTAAGGTTTATTTCTAGTTCTAGTGTGAAGTCACACAATTACTAATAAGTGAAAATTATACTCTTGACAAAAACAAAAACAATGAAATAATATTGTAAATGAATCATTATCATCAGTTACTTTACAAAAATAAAGGTATATTGTGATAAAACGAGGCACTGAATTGTAAAAAATAGTATGTGATACTTCACATTTTGTAAGAAAATGTCATGTGATACCACTGTTGTCACAAAATGAGCTGCATATTCCATAATGTATGAGAGAATTGTCATTGTATTTATGGTGTTCATGAAACCATTTGGAAAATAAGACAACCACTCCCTCTCCTTTATATGTAGCCAATAATCTCATTATCACCCAAAATATCAGATGCCATCATTTACATCTCAAAAAATTTAATTAGGATTGTGTGTAATGAGAGATAAAAGAAATAATACTGATTTTTATTGAGGAAACTCAGTGTATGAAACTGTCAATACTCAAAGCACCATATGGGTTTTCTTAAGTTCACTTATAACCTCACTGAAATATCCTCACAACACTTGCCTAATTTTATTTCAATATACTTTAAGGACTTCAGGGACCTTAGATTTCCTCTAAATAATGAGTTGAACATCCACCTGCTTCTCTGTTTCTTTGGCAAGTTGATTCAAGTAGTGATAGAATCAAGTAAATGTAGTAGGGGCATAATGATGACACCTGAGCAATATATTTTTTTTTCTATTTGGCAGATAGATGATGATAATTCACCATCCGAGTATCTCGATAAACAATGGTTTCCTTGGAAATCTCCAGAACAACTTAGTGGAGAGACTATTTTAAGTCCAGAAACTGATATATTTAGTGTTGGAGTCATTAGCTGGGAAATGTGCACCAGTGAGTTCTGTTTGTTTGATCATTTATAGTATATTTATTCATTTATCATTTACTCACTTATTACCTAATTATTTGGTTTATTAATCTATTTTTCTTATGTAGCAGTGTATACCAGCATTTATTGAGATGTTAATTTGCAATATTCAAATCAAGAAACAAATAATAGAATTTGAGCTGTTTTTTTCTAACGTTGTTTATAGAGCATATTCTTAAGATTTAACTTCAAGGACAGTTTTAATATTATAGATAAAGTGTTATCAAAGAAATAAGAGCAAAGGGTTTTTAATATTCTTCATTTATTAAGATAAGTTTTCTTTGTTTTGTTTTGTTTTATTTTATTTCCCAATGCACTGGATATCACTTCATTATTTCTTCACAAAAGTAGAGAAAATATGGAAAAACAATATTAGGGAAATTCTACACTGAAATTACTTCTGAATTCACTTGCACATGGACAAATCTCCTTACATATTTCTCTTAATTTAATGAGTCATCTGCTGACAGAAAGTAAACTGTATCACATATAGGATGTAATAAATAAAGAAGGTCACATACAGGTAATCATAATAAATTTTAAATAGGACAAGTTCAAAACAATCATGTAAATTAAAGTAATAGGTAAAACTTGTAAGGTGATGCTGCTGAAGATGTATGAGCAATTCAATGCAACTGATGTTTTTAACAAATTGTGGGTGTGTGAGTGCATGAGTATGTGTATGTGCTTATGTGTGTCTCTCTCTAAAGATTGTCTATTATAATAAACTTGCACATTAACACTTACCTTTTAAGAATTAGTATGAATTTTGGGTAAATGGATAGTCTTTAGTAAGTCCACGAAAGGTAGCAAAACATTTCTAACAATGCTGGGTCTCTAACAGCAATATGGAGATGTGTTTGGAATTTTGCAATATTTCTTGTTTTTTGCATGTAGTTCCACATGTGGGTGATGAGTTGAGTCTTCCTTCATATGTATATAACATAATTTTTCATGAAAACTTAAACAAACCTGCAGCTTTTCTTTGCATATTCTCAAAGTCTCACAATCTCTATTACTTTTATTGCATGTACAATTTGCAGATGCAGAGCCATGGTTTGGCTATACCCAACATGAAATTGTGACAAAATATAAATCACTTCACTGTGCTCTGGAATCTGACGGTCTGCCACCAACTTTTGTGCATTCAAAAAATGAGAGCTTCATTTTCTGTATGCAACAGATGTTAAAAATTGATCCAAAGAAGAGGATATCCTGTTTCCTAGATGTGCTGTCTCTGGTTCATAAATTACAGGCATTGCCGATTTCAACTCCCAACTTGGTACATAAACTTTAGTTGCTAGTACCTACAAGAAATTGGGTAATAATATTGCAAAAGTTTTGAGTAAAACATTACTTTGAATAATATATCTCACAGGTTTCAGAGCATATTCAACCAATACATTTAATTGGATCTCTGGAAAGAACTCAATTGCTTTTCCAGCCAAGGCCACAAAAGGCAACACTGTCTACAAGTAAACAGTATGATAAACCAGAAAGAGATCCTTATACTGGTTTGAAAAGGTAAGCTAACAAAAATAGAACAAGGGCAAATAGCTTCTCCAAAAGATTTCATTATATTACAACAGTATAAATGAATCAAAGAAAACAAAAAAGTTTGATATCCAGGGGGCTCAACTTTTGGGGAAATGAAAAAAACTCATTTACTTCAAAATGTATTATGTGTTATTCACATAAAAAATATGGTGTTTATTCATACATTCATAAAGTAATCCTTATGGTATTTTTGGTTTAGAGTTTAAGAATATATCATCATGTAAATTAAAGTGTTGCGGACTTCCAGCCTTTTAGTATGTCATCGGGATTTCAACATTGGAGTACGCATATTTTAAAGAATTACTTACACTTTTCGACAAACTCAATAAAAGTAATCAAATGAAAAAGAAAAAATAATTATTCTTAAAAATGTTGCCAATTTTTTTTTATTATATGAAATTAATTATAATTTACAAAGAAACATTCTCTTCCTCTCCACTTCACAGCACTTCCATGTTCACAGCACTTTTTTTTTACAATCACAGTCTGGACCTACAGCTAGTGCAGAAACAAACCGCCCTTTATAATTTACATATTCTGCTCCCTTAATTCTAGCCGTCTTGATTTTATTCTTTTTCCACTCACTTTCATTTGTTCTCTTATGACCTGACACCTGTTCTTCTTCCATACTATTACTGTTGAAATACCACACAAAATGGATAAACTTCAACTTGACTGTGAACTAAAATTTCGAAAATGTGCACTTTGAACCCAACGTGCTTTACAACAAAAGGAGACAATGAAAATGACACAACTATTAAGTGGACACAACTATGAAGGCAGATAGAGAAAAAGAAAAATGAACGTCAAAGATAATATCAGAATGTTGTTATCTGCGAAAACTAACAAACTGAGCAAACAAAAAGTTTCTAAGTCCCGGACATCCAACGTTCTTGCTTGCCACTAAGAGTAGAAAGTCTCCTTATAGACTTCACAGAGGCTCAGACAATGAATATTTATGCATGAAATTTTGTATTTATATATTAAGAACCGTTTCCAGCCATTAACTCAAAACCCTAAAATATATGAAAATGAACCTTTTTGTTTGCTCTGATTTGAATACGAAGTTGCTTTAAGATTCAGAGTGTAAACTACACAATCTCCAGGCCTCAGTTCTAAAACCCATAGTATGGTTATTGCTTTCTAAGCACCACAGTCCTTTAGGAGGTCCTGAAATACATTGATTATCATGCAGAGTGGTCTGTGAGCCATAAGTATAATCAGAGAAAGTAAGAATTTGCTATAATCTGTTCTTCTACATAAGCCATGTAAATGCAATTGCCTTACTGGCAGAACTCTTGTTAGCTTTCAAATTACAATTATAATTTCTCAACAAAAGGAAAGTGCAACATTCGTCTTCTAAATTTTATCTTCTAAATTCCTACGTCTACTAAATTTCAGTGAGAAATATAGTTATTCAAATTATTGTTCTCCATATTGTCGTGGCAAAAAGTATTATTCTTTCATGAAGAACATGATGAGGGTTAACAGCACAAATTTATAGCTAATTTACCTTTGAAAATAGATTTTATTATAAACGAGCGAATATTTTGTCAACAAAACTTGAAAAAAATGCTCTTTGTTTCTGTATTCAAAATTCGACTAGAATATGGCTCAGGATAGAGATCACAGAATTATGAAAATGTGCACAGAATTCACTTCTTCCCATACCTCATCACACACAGTTTTTAACTGCTTTTGAATAAATAAATAAATAAACATTGCTTCTATTGATTGTAAGCATATAAATAGAACTCATCTAGATGCTGAACTTCATTTAGTTGTTCATGTTTAATTTTTTATAAAAAGTGAAGTAAGTGAATGAATAAAATACTTATTCAAAGAGGTTATAAAGGCCACATTTATTAAATTAAGCAAGAAAATTCAAATGTTCATGTTTATGGCTGATTATTCATGAAATATTCTATTATATAGTACCTTATTGGAAATGTTTCAGGGTTCCTAATAGTTGGCAGAAATTGAATGGGAAAGCACCATCCACAACAAGCCTTGATATAGGTTAGTTCTTGGTCCATAATGAAAATCAAATAAATATTCTAAAATTAACTTGGCTTCAATTTCCACAATGGTAAACACACAAAACTCAAGAGAGCTACATAATGATACAAAAGTTCTTTAGATAAAGCTAAAAGTCTCCACCAATGATCATTTGATTTTCTTTTCTCAAAAGAATTGACTTAAATTAAGTTTAATTTAAGGAAGAAACTTTATTCCTTTGCAGGTTAAAAATTAATATGACATAAGTTGCAGTGTAACCAATTTGTAATTAATATTTTTAAATATGTCTGTTTATATATTCAGCTACCACAATTTGCCATTCAATAATAGATGTCATGGTGGGGACTATTTACATTTGTTCTATTGTTACAAAAATTAAGCATTCAATTAAAATACATATACTTTTGTAAGTGTTATGTATTTATTTACTCATAACACCAGCTACAACGACAGCTCATACACAACAGCTATTGCTTTTTTTACATTTTCATGGTAAGGAGGAATTTCTTTCTTTGGCAGTGAACCTACATTCTCCAACTAGTATTAATAGAGGAAACAAAATTATCAGTACACAAAAATTCACCAAAGAATGTGTCAATAAATTCCAAGAAAAAAATTGTTATCCTTCTGAAAACCACAAACTATGTGTTAACAGCACACAAAATAATACCATTCAAAAAAAACAAAATGGCAGTCAGTTCTTTCACAAGAGGATTCAGGAAAATGTTGAAACATCACAATTGTAAGTATTGAAATAATCTCAGCCCTACATTAAAATTAAATGAAAACTATTTTTATTACATGTGTAACAATTTCTCATGTAAGTAGGAGCTAATGTTGTTTCTAACTACATTTTGTCTAAAAATGAAATATAAAAATTAAAATATTTTCATAATAGATACTTTATTTTTTGTCAGAAATTTAATAATAGTATTTTATATTTAATAACAGTAATTTAATAATAGTAATTTATGTTTTCAGAAGTGAGGAGAAAAAGAACTTGATTCTACCAACACAAAAGTTGTTATTTCCATCACAACTGGAAAACAGTTTTTCTAGGGCTGTGCCTATCAAACCAGCAAGTCATTTGAACCAAAGGGTATTATCAAATCAATGAATAGTATCATAAAGATCAATGTGATAATTCATTTTAATGAGCTAAAATTTTTATATTTCAGGCAATTAATTTCAGAAGCATCTCTACAAAATTAACTTATGAACAAAACATTCAACATGAAGTCGCTCTAAGTCAAAAGTAAGGCAACTATAGTATTACTATTTTAACTTTACTTTAATCACAATTACAAGTTTTGGGTTGCAATTATGCCAGTGTGGTTTTAATACTGGTGAATTTATGTGGAATTTGTTGTGGATAAAGTGATGATTTGCGGAAGTATTATTCCACTTTATTTTTCCAATTCCCATGCCCCCCATTCCTTCATAATAATTCACCACAGGGTGATAGATCCAGCAAAGAAGGCAAGGCTGATAAGTCACATCTCTGTGGAACAATACATGGCAACCCCACAGGTTATAAGCTGCAAGGTCTCTGTTTTAGCAATACCCCATTAAGTAGTAGTACTGCAAGGATTTTACCTCATTAGGGGTCTCACACATCCCAGTTTCCATTGAAGTTTGTCACTGCAGTCTTCTGCAGTAATCCTCTTCCAGCAATTGTCTTCTCCATTCCTTCCTTTCACTTTCTTCTATGTCTTCCTCATCTTCTGTGAAGCTGGTTGTCAATTCCAGAGCTTTAGGGGCCATTGTACCTTTCGATATTTCCCAAACTTCAGACCCATATGTGGCATTACTCTCTATGATAGTCTTATATAACCTTCTCTTAACTTTCTTCCCCAGAGTTTGATTCCATATTAAGTGATGAGATTGCCTTATAGCTACTTTCCCTTTGATTCATCTACTCTGAATTTCTTGAATTTTCTACTCTGAATTTGCTGCTATATGAGTACTACCTAGGTATGTAACATAGTGGTAGGATTTCACCATCATCACTTCTGGTCCATCATATATACACAGAGTCTTGGCATCTCCTCCTACAAACCAATAGTCTATTTTGTTAAAATTTATTTCAAGCCCCCCGAAAATGGCTTGGAAAGTTTTCTTCCCATTTTATTTTCATTTACATTTCCGCTGTACAGGTCTTAAACAGCTTTCAGTAACTGTATCTTCTTACCTTGCTTCTTCATGGCCATCCAGAGTTTATTCAATGGAACAGTATAGTAGGCTTTTCTTAAATTTATGAATACCAAGTGAGTTTTGAAATTATGGGTGAACAGTTTGTAGGTAACTTATCTGATACTAAAAATGTTATCAGTATACCCCATTAAAAGGACATAAAAAATTCTTAGATACAATCTTGTTACATCAAAATAGTTAAATAATAAATTAGTGAACGTAGCTTTTCTTGCTCTCGAAATTCATCCTGCAATTCTAATTGCACATCAATAAATCCATCAATTCCAAACTTTTACCTCCTTTAAAAGAGTGCCATGTTGAAAATTATAAACTGAAAACAGTTTCTTCTGATGGGTATGAAACATGAACTTACATTTATGCCATCATTGCATCATTATCATGTTATGTTATAGAAAGTGCTTTAGTTACACTCTGCTAATAAAATATAATGGAGAGAAAGAAGAGATAGGGTGGATGAGAGAGGAACCAAAAATATTTAACGCATAACTGGAAAATAGGTAACCCTCCCATCAGGAAAGTGTATGTAATGGCTTGTTTGTATATATACTCCATACTCCTCTGATTAAAGATCACTACTACAATTTAATTAATTATTTTTTTAATTACTCACTACCTACCACATTTTAATTCATTTCTCTTAATTTCATGAATAATGGCAAATATATTTATCTGCTAAGAGAGTTACTTACATTGTGGTGATTATGTATATATCCACTATAAACAAATCCCTCACTCACCCCTCAGTGTTTTATCAGAAAATTTCAGTCACACCATATACTTTGAATGTTATTCATAGCAATATTGTTTAAAAACTGCCATCTCCCTACAATTTTCATTGCCAGCAGGGTTAAAAAATAAAGGAGAAAAGGAGGGCTTATGTTCGAGAAAATACTGTAATATTTCAACTCCTCCCACCATAATCATTAATTTCCAATCCCTGGTTCCTTATTGTAAAATTTGTATTGTATGTATTTTACAACTTATATTTTGGCAACATAGTCTGTTGTTATGTTTCTGTGTTATTCTATACATGGAATAGATGATGATATGAGTAATACATGATATATGAAAAAGATATACTGAAAATTATGATAAATAAAAATACATGAATAAGATATTTCATTGAAACTTGTTAATATATTTCACTGAAAAACAAAAAAGCATTTTATGGCAGAAATTTTGACATATTAGCTGTCATGGCAGGGTGGGGTGGGGAGTGGGGAACCACACAGCCAACCATCATATTCACACAAATGTCCAATACTCGTCATAATGTATATGAAATTTATATATAAAAAATTTATTATATGTATATATATATGAAATTTCTTTTGAAATTAACTTTGTATCTTCTTTTACAAATTTATAATGCTGTTAAAAAAAATAAAAATAATAACAAGTTTAAGCAACTTGTTTGTAATGTTCCTTCATTCCATTTGTACAAATTTGAAAGCTCGCTTCTAACGTTGTTAGTTTTCAAAACTTGAAGTTATGCAATACAGCCAAATATTACAACCTAGTTGCATCATATCTGTATTAGTAATTTCCAATATATGCCAAAATTGAAAGAAAACTACATAGCCAATGGCCTTTTGTGCAATTTGTGCCTTCTGTAATTTTGTTAGATACTCAGGAACTTGGGAAAAATCCAAAACATCTACTAAATCCTAACATACATCTACTAATTTCCAATGTGGGCAGAAATTGAAAGAAAACTATGCAGTATCTGGCCATATGAGAGGTGACAATGTTCTTTAGAACGGTTTTGATTTTGACTCACAAATGCAAATATTTGTTTGACTATAGACTGCATTTGTTTGACTATTGCGTCTATAGACCCGTCCGTTTCATTATATCAAGAATTTTTATATAAAATGCCGCCTGTTCTAAAATTTATACTGATTCTTTTTAACAAATTTGGACCCATGGTATGTCACAACTAGTTTCATTATTTTGTTTTTATTTTATGCCGCATCAACTACAATAACATTAATATTTCATTAATATATACATTAATACATTAATATATGTGTAATGTTATGACACTTAGAATGGGAATATTTATATTTTATTATTTATGATGTTTTACAAATTTTAATAATTTAATATCCATGACTTGATTATATCATTTTTCAGTATTTTTAGATTTTTTGAAGAAGACTCCAATTAGAGTTGAAACACTATAAGTTAATAAATTATTTGAAAAAATAATATTGTAATGTCTGTTGTTCTAAATGGACGTGTAGTTTGAAGCAACTCAGAACAAGTAAAATGTATTTATTGGGTCAGAATCATACAGATCTTGATTGTTCCATTTTGTTACACTTTAAGAAAATACTCTCATTTTAAGACTACAAGTAGCAATAGTTCATGTAATCATTATTAAAATACAATTGTGGTAAATTTTTAGAAAAATAATGCAACTATTCTATTTAGTATAGCACACGTATTAATACTATATAATGTTCACAGCACTAAACCTATAAATCTTTGTTTCATGATGATTAACCAGAGAACATGATGCTTCTGACAAAGGAAGAAGATGGGAGACATCAACACCAACAAAATTGCATCAGAATCTGCAATTTGAGCAAGGTTATTAAACTTATACAACAGGATATTACATTACAATTTCACAAAACCAACAGAATTATTAGAAATTCAATTTTTGATTGGTATTTATTTAAAAATCACTCAGGATAATATAATTTAATAATTAGTGGGTATTCAATAAAAATAGTTATTAATTTTCAAAATTACTTCTTTTTAATTAAGAAACTTGGGATAAATCATAGCCCACTAAATGCACAATAATTTCAAATCATTTTACAAGGACATAGAAAGTTCACATTCTGGAAATAAAATGAAAAATATAGAAAAGTTCAAAAATAGTACTTCTATTTCAACTATAGGCCTATTGATGAACAATCTGATGAATGTCATGAATATTAAAGGTTACTCAGAATCAAACTAATAAGTAAAATGTATTTATTTCTCATCCATTTCCAGAGTCTCTTGATCAAAAAGCAGGCTCTACCAAGGCAATTGAAACAAAAAATAACTCAACTTGTTCTAAATACTCTACAACTGAAAATAGAAAACATTACAGGAATCTTCAAAACCCAAAACTTAAAAACAGACAACATTCTGAATATCTACATAAACAAGATTCAAATGGATATCAGTATTCAGAAGAAACCGATTGTCAATTGTCAAAAGGTCATGATATATGTAATTCTGACACAGAATCAAAGGATAATGGTTTTGAATCTACTGATTCAGGCATTTTCACAATTTCAAGAGAATTTGATCAAAATTTACTGTATCAGGTCTGTAAATATAGTGTCAGTGAAATGATCAGATATTACATGTTAAGAATAAATAATTACTTAATATTTGTTTAAATGTTTCAGATGAACTCTACCGAGGATTTGTACATCGATGATGAGTTTTGCTTGGAAATGGAATTAGATTCACATATGCAATTACTGGGCTTATTTGACAGCAACTCTGACTTTATTGACAGCATACATTCTGATCTAACAGAAAATGAAAATTTAAAGTAATAAACATTCATTACAATTTTAACTGAGTTTATTCATATATCTTGATCCCTATGGGATCATACAATATTATAACCTTTAAAAAATCATATAAAAGTTTGGTAGACTACGTATAAAAAAATTGTTGTTACATACATTCTGAAACAATGGATTAAAAGAGAACAGGCTGAAAAAGCAGTGTCAGGTGTTGACATTTTCTCCATTGGTATTGGGAAAGAAATGAAAGTTTGATTTTTCTAATAAAACTTGAAAAATTACTTAATTTATAAATAAAAACTAGGAAGAAAGATTTCCATTTCAGAATGTCTTTGCACAATTTCAAGACTCTCAGGAACTTCAGATAATTTCCCCATATTTTTAATGTTATGTGCCAGGTGAATGCCTTAAATGGAAGAAAATTGAATAAACTGTTAATTTTCTTGAGATTAATCTCATCAGACTGAATATAATTTTTCTCAGAAATTGTAGCAAATGTATTTTATATACATGAAAATGTTATTTTGCACCTATCATTTATTTCACACAATGTAGGCTACTTACCAAAATCTGTTAATATACATTTTAAAAATAGAATCATATGATTTTTTCCATTAGGACATATGTGTGTATATATTTATCCATATTTTACACAACATTAGAAAGATTAAGTCACCTCATCAAGGAAATTAATATCTTTGAAAATAAGTACTATAGAATTTTTGAGAGATTGTGAACTAGAAGATCATTTATGAAATAATCAATCCTGACTTATTAAACATTTTTCCCTCTAAATTATTAATATATTTGAAAATCTACCATCTGATTAATCAAATAATCATTAGTTATTAAACAAGTCTGATTGAACATGAGCAATATATCCTCTCCAAACTGCCCAAAAAACATTTATTTTGTGAAAAAAATGTTTAAAAGTAAAGATTGGTTAATCAAGTGCAGCATTCTTTGATTTGTTATAATACAACAAAAATAAAAGACACAGTCTTAGAAGTAAACATTGTCCTCTTCTTCTTTTTCTCAATATCTTTAATACCAAACAAGGTAGTCTTAGTTTCTAATGTCACTGATTCTAAGAGGCAATAATCTTGATTATTTATAATACAGATTTATTACACTTTTTTCCCCAATTAATTTCTGCATATTTCTTGTCAATAGACCTTCATTATTACAGTTAATAAATTTTGATGAATAATAAAGGTTATGCAAGTAGTAGTAGTAATATTAGTTATTATTATAATAAAAGTTCATCAGATATTGACCGCAAGAGGAATCTCAAATCCAACTCTACTCTCAATTCTCAGGTGAGAAATTGATTAAATTGAGAAACATAAAGACTCAATTGATTGATTGATTAGTGATTCCGGGCACGTCAATAGCTAAGGTAAGTGTAGTGCATGTTGTATCGAGGTGGGGGAACTGGTAGTGTCTTCCCCCGTTGGATGGCGAGCTCCGACGCCGAGCTACGTCAGCTTAAGGGAATTTTCCCCAACCGGGTATCTTCTGCCTCACCTCAGCCGGGATAAGCTCCAAGCTTTCCAACTGGTCTTCCGGCATGTGTGGTAGTGTAGTGCATGTGAGTCTGTGTAAGTAATGAGTGAGGATAGGACAAGGAAGAGGAAGGAAAGATTGCCCGGCATTTGCCTGGTGATGAAGGAGAAACCATGGAAAACCGATCAGAGCGGCTGGCGGCTAGAATTCTCTTCCAGACAGCGGCTGAACTCGATCTAATTATCTAGCCAGTGTCGAAAACCCTACAGCTAGAGGGACTCGAACCCCAGGACCTCTCGTACTGCAGTGACATCAGTTGATGCCACGAGTCACTTTTGTCGGTATAAAGATTGAAGTTAGAATCCCCTTCGACAGAGTATTTCGATGAATAGAAGAGATATGGGGGCTTGACAAAGCTTCTACAAGGTAATTCAACGAAGGTTGGCAAAGATGGTATCAGCTGGGCTTTATCAGATATGCGATGGAAAAACCGACTTATCTGCCAACAGCAGCACTCATTACTGAGGTAGTAGAGACAGAGATGCTCCCTCCGGGTTGTTGGGATAAAAGGCCAAATTTCAATATGAAATGGTCAAATATGAGAAGAACCACATCGACTTGGTCGTCGTACAGGTCAATAAGGTCTGCATCAGACGTTTGGATCCCTGCATATCTGAAGGAACTTGAGCTAAAAGAAACAAACTTTGCCTTGTTAACCGGGATTAAGGACTGTAGAGCGACGGAAGCCGAATAAAGACGAGAACAGAGATGTCATGAGGTGCTATTGACACGCCAAATCTCACTGTAGATTTGAAAATACCTACTTTGTCAACAAAAGCATCGGACCTCTGAAATCACAAAAGAAAGACTAGCTGACTAGAGAAGAGTGAAACTATCTCACTTCCTTGGAGATATAAGATTTTCAGCGGAAACACAGTCAGGCACAATCTGAAGAGGAAAAGGGATATGAGCAAGAAAGGAGAGAACCAGAGCAAGTTCCTGAAGAGAGGGGGGGGGAGAAAGGGAGAGGGAGAATAACACAGTATCTGCTGCAAAGGGAGAACCTGTTCTTAAGGTTGCGTCACAAAGACTACAGAAAAATCATTACAAACAGAGCTTTCAGCACCAACCAAACAGCGGATTTGAAAAAAAACAGTCTCTTGCACTGTGAAGCCAAAAGTATCACTAACGAACTCAGATTCTTGTTGCATAGAGCCGCGAGCATCCATCGGCCTCCACCATGGAAGATATGAAGACCATTCACCTGCGAGAGGATATTGGCAGCCTAAAAAGTCTGAAAGTGGACACTGAAATAAAACCATGAAGGCCGCCCTCGTTGACTTCGGCGCACACCCACGCCGCCGGAGCTCGACGCTGTGGTTGACAATCGACGCCACCGTGTGGCTCGATAACGAACGTTGGGTGTGACAATATATAAATAATTTATAATACTGGAGTGAATATTTTCATATTAATTCTTGCCAAAAACGCTACATGAATGCTACGTTGCTACATGAATTCACAATTCTACTTAACCCTACAGTGCATGAATTTTTAAATATAAATGAAAATGTTTCTCCTTACTAAATGTAATGTGTAGAATGCGGGAAAAATATTTAAAAAAATATTTTGCAAATTTTGTTCACATAACGAAGGTTTTTATTTTTGGTGCCAAATGGCAACACCATGCATTCTTACATGAACCAATGATATATCATGAAAGAGAACGCTGTATTAATCAATATAAAAATCCATTAAAACTTCATGATTAACTAATTAATTTTGAAACAAACAAAAGAAATTGTGTGGAAATTAACATAAAATTACCCACAACATACAATTAACCATAGAAATACTTTTGTTAATTCCCTTTTGAACCTTTAAATAACCTCCTGAAATACTTATGGGAACTCAACAAGAATATGTTTCATGTCAGTTTACACATGTATTGAGTTGTGGTATTTGAAGAAACAATTGTTTCCTTTGTTCAAGCATAAATGAACGCAACACTTTGAGCATTTGATTCTTGAGTAGCCTTTGCACTCAGAAATTTTGCATCGTTATTTCTTTTCTTCATGTTCAGGCCAGTGATCCACTTTATCAAGCCTGACCTCTGATGGGCATCATCAAGATCCCGAAATAGTGCATTTGGATCTACAGTTGGATCATCGTCACTATTATCACTATCAAAATCCCATTCACTTCCACTAGGGATTTCTAAAATAATGTCTTCAGTCAATGGCCGTAATGTACCATTATCATCAAATATATATGTTTGCTCGTTGTTTTTTGCCATTTTCCGAATTGTAAAATCTCACAAAAGAAGAACACGTAGACAAGTGGACAAGCCAACACGCCTTTAAACGCACAAAAGCAAACCTGAAAACTACTGTAACCCACAACCGAACCCGAGGATGAGGCAGGAGTTTGTAACACACGAATGCATGAAGATGCCAATTGGCAACCGCTATGTTTTTGGAAAAATAACAACAATATGATGTCAAATTCTGTTGAAAAGTGATTTATATAAATCTTAAAACTCCAAATTATCTTCACAAATGTTTTGGAAGGATGCAAATATTGGCATTTTCTGAATATTCATCAACCAAAAAAAAAGGTTTCATAAGACCAAGGACGCCGCTGTAACAATCTCAATACAGTTGTCCATGAGATAATAACAGCGACATCTATTAAAGATAATGTGAACTACAATGCCTAACGAGAAACGTCAGTGCATAAAGTTCACACTTGGACACAATATACATAGGAAAGAGAAGCAAGAAGAAGCCGTTGCCATTTGGCAACGCCATGCGCTGTAGGGTTAATATGAATACGAGTTAGAACATACCAGAACTCAAGAAACCATGCACATATTTCACTTAGTACATTTCTTAGTACGTCACACCGTTTTTAACCTTAAATAAATAAATAAATAAACTGTTTTAATCCATGACGCCATCTTGTTTCCTTAGGTTGCCCCATTGCTTGCTGCAGAACCATAATTGCCTCTCACAAGAAGTACTTCGTACCGGGGGCGCTCTCCGTTGAGGCCAGAGGCGTATCTACGGTATGGCAGACATGGCAAGTGCCATGGGCGCCACTCACAAAGGGCGCTATTTAGAGAATACCCGCTAAAATAAATAACAATAACCCTAATCCTGACAGGGGCGCAAATTTTATGCTTGCCATGGGCGCCTGAATACCTAGATACGCCTCTGGTTGAGGCCATGATAGAATTGGCGCTGATTGAATCGGAACTGACGATTCTGGCGATATTGTTCGACTTAGGAAGTGTAGCTTTCAGATTTATTCGCCGTGTTCATTAATGATTGTTACAATGTCTTGATAACATCAGTTACAGTCTTGTTTTTGAGATGGTGTATCTTGATAAAGGAATAGTTGGCCCCTAGCTCAGTCGGCCAACTTTGTCACCTGCTTAGAATCTAACTCGGATGGAAGGAGTCGTAAGGCGTTTGCTAACTACAGAAACAATTCAGTGGTTGGTAAAGCAAATAAAAAGGTTTATTCCCGCCTAATAATAGGCCGGGGAAGTTACAGTGATTCAAAGAGTTAAGAAAGGCCCTACCTGATGAGCTCAGTTAGAAACGAAAGAAAAAATGAGATAAAACTTAAATCTAAAAAAAGTAAAGAACGAGAATTACAATCAAATTCCTTTACAGGCCCCAACAAACTCTAGGCCATTCGCCTTCTGGCTGACAATAATGAGGAAACAAGTGCCTAAGCGCGGCACTGCAATGCACAATAGTTCTTTGGCGGTCGTTGACCGAAGTTTATGCCTGAATGGGGCGGCGTGTAGGCGGCCCTCGGCGGCGGCGGCGGGGGTCGCGGCGGCGTCGGCTTCTCTCCGTCTGGGTCGGCGGCTGAGATGGCCCTGCCAGGCCGAGAAACGTCCTTCCACAATAGCTACCAAAGGAGCGGCGGCGGCGACAGCGGCTGCGGCGGTGACGGCGGCGGCGGCGACGGTCAGCTGGCCCGGATCGTGAATGATCGCGAATTCCGTTCACACAAATCAGCAGTGGCGTAGCGTGACTCACACGTTTGGGGATGCTCAACAATAACACACAAAATGTCACTATCAACTACTTCGTCTAACAGGCGAACGCAACACAAGGCAGATACACTGGGACTACTTCCACGATCTCGATTGCTTACGACGGTGTAGGCGCTTCCCACAAAATCCTCACAGCAGTCAGGGCTGCCGACGTCTTGAAAGCAAATTATACAATGGCTCAGCTTTAATTCTTATACGCGAATGGCAATAAGACCATTTGTTAATTTATACATTGCAGACTTAAATAATATGTAATCTATTTAAGAGATAATACAATTTCTTGGATATTAATTAAGAAATAGTAGTCAGGCCCTATTTCTACAGTTTGTACCCATGACCAAGCGGGGACTCCCGAGTGAGAGAGAGAAAGATAATTTACTGAACGCCTGAAGTGTGCTGCGCTCTCGTGCACAAACGAGGTTCTTTCCGCAGTAGACGCTAGCGTAAAGCAGTCGGGTTTCTCTGGGCCAAGGGTGAAGAGGGGAGAGGGGGACCTCGCCATCTGCGCATGCGTCATTGCTCGTCGCAATCTGGCGGCAGACGCTGAAGTATTTTAGCTTCCAACCAATCAGAGGCCAGCTTCAACAACCCGCCGAATTCAATCATAGGAAATCAATTTTAAATTAATACAAAACGTGTTTCGCTCAACAGACCACTTGTAAGATTATCAATACAGTATTTAAGGTTCTTATATACGGGGATGCTCAGCATCTCAGCGTCCCCTGACGCTACGCCACTGCAAATCAGCAGTTCTTACGGAAAGTTCTCTGGAGTTTTCACGATCACGAATCTCGGAGAAACTAGTCACCGGTCACTGCCCACGGCAGAGCTCAGAGTCCACGAACTAAGTCCCAAAATAATAATTCTCCCTCGAACGCGGCGCCGGAGCTATCACTTACTCCGCGGCGCTCGCCACCCAAGACAAGTCGAGTAAACGTAGTGTTCGAACGCGGCGCCGGAGCTGTTACTCGCTCCGCGGCGCTCGCCCCCCCAGCTCAATCGAACAAGAAGAAGTGATTTTCTCCCCTACGCCTCTAGCGTGGAGGTGCCCTCGTTCCGCCACCCCTAAAATTCAAAAGTGCCCCAAAATCGCTCCCACCCCACGGAATTTTGCCCCTGATTGGCTAAGTGCTACTACGCCGTAATTTTGTCCTCGGCCAATCAGGTCCGGTGATTCTAGGAATTTTCCGTAGCCCTATCTCTGTCTGGAAAACGCTCTCCGTCTGACTTCGGAAGTAGGTCAGTAAAGGGTACGCGGAATGTCCGTTGGGACCCCCGGAGAAAGCTGCGAAGGACGGCCTGGGTACTCAGTGCGCATGATACCCGGAACGGCGGGATCGGCACACGTCTCTAATCTCTTCTTCGGCGCCCGGGTGCGTGACGGGATGAGGGTCGACTCGCGGACGATGGCCATAAACTTTAGAGGGGCGCGTGCTGTCATCCCTTCCATTAGCGGAGGGGGCGCGCCGACCCGGCTGGCGGCGGCGGGAGGTGGACGCCTCGCATCGACAGTTATTTGTGAAATTTAAAAAATATTAAAAATAGCGTACCGCTACAATATATTTATATATATATATATATATATATATATATATATATATACAGGGTGAGTCACGTAACTTTAGCACCGCTTGTGACTTTTGAACGGTTGAAGAGATTGCAATGCAGTTTTCACGGAAGTGAATGAGGGTGTGGGGCTAATTGAATTGTGTATTGATTTCTGCTCTATCACTTATATTTTACGAGATATTCGAGGTATCTTTGTTTTTTCAAATGGGACTATACATATTTTTTCAGTCTATCATGACAAGCGTAAAAAGACGAATCCAATGATATAAATATTGTCATATGTTAGATAAGCATTTTTTGAGTAATTTTGATTATTTTGCGACTAGTGTTTAACGAATATTTTCATTGTAACTGTCAGCGCTCCCCCAGCAAACGCGGGCTCGGGAAGGGATTTTAGTACTTGAAGATACGAAACATATTCCCAATATTCCCAACACTGTTGCATTTTTTCCTGAACTCTGCTTTCCATCCTGCCCCATTTTCAAATATTTTGCGTTCCTAGGAATTGAAAATATGGATTTGACATAAGTACTGTGTATTGAAATAAGATTGATTCTATCTCTAAGTTATTATTATATGCTTATTAACATTGAAATTGTTTGCTCAAAATACGCAATATTTTTGTACAGTCTTAATTATTTATTCTTATTGTGCTTTGTTTCAAGATCCCATTAATACGTATCTTATGAAACCCCATTAAATGAAGTTGAAGTTACAAAACAATTTTATCACAATAATATGTCAAATCCTTATTTTCCATCCGTCAATCAATAAAGACAAACATCTGAAAATGCGGAAGGATGGAAAGCACAGTTGAGGAAAAAATTGTAATGGTTTTGTGAATATTTGGAATATGTTTCGTATCTTCAGATCTCCCTTCCCTTGCCCGCGCGCGCGTTGCTGGTGGAGCGCCTGCGTGACCTTGTGTGGTGGACTATTCAAAACGTCCGTTAAACCCCACTCGCAAATAAAAATTACTCAAAACAATGCTTATCTAACATATGACAATATGTATATCATTGATTCGTCATTTTACGCTCGTCAGGGTGGACTGAAAAAATATATAAAGTTCAATTTAAAAAAACAAAGTTACCTCCAAAATCTCGTAAAATGCAAGCGATAAAATAGAAATTAATGCACGTATCAATTAGCCCCTTTCCCTCATGTAATTCCGTGAAAACTGCATTGCAATAACTTCAATCGTTCAAAAGTTACAGAAGGTGCTAAAGTTACGTGACTCACCCTGTGTGTGTGTGTGTGTGTATACTATATATATATATATATATATATATATATATATATATAGAGAGAGAGAGAGAGAGAGAGAGAGAGAGAGAGGTAACGACGGGTAGTAAATATGTCATGCTCTAGGCATGCTATGTCGTGACTAAAAATTATTCATTACAAACTAGAGAAAATGTATTAAAGCATACACCGCTTTCAGGGTAACATTGCCATTCTGGCGATCTTGCACCTACATTTATATTATTTGAGAAGAAATTCTTACATTGAAAGAATTGACATTTGTGAGTTTATTTATATAATTTCTAAAGCATATGACTTGTAATGAATCAATGTTTACAGTTAACAGATCCACTTTACATGACGTGGATGAGTGTGATATGCCAAAATACGATATTGTTGCTGAACTTCCAGACTAAATATAAAAAGGAGAAAAGCACTTTTCCCTTCTGCATTTTATCACAATGTAAAACAGTTAATAAAGCTTTTCTTAGACTAAGTTCTCAAAGGAGTATTTATCCCTTTTTAGAGTATTTAAACTGTCAAAAACCAAAGATTAATATTGTTTATGATGCATATTTATGCATCTCTGTTTCCTATCCAATTATCACACATTTAAACATTGCCACATACTTGAAATAAATAGAGATGGCAATGTTTGACACCTGTGGAGTAACATTACGACTTTCCTTGCTTTTATAAAAGTAATAAACTCTTCCAAATTATGGAAGCTATGTCTTCAATATTTTGAAGAAACATTGTACTTTTGTGAAGGATTAAATTGTCAATATAATTATTGTAAAAAATTGATGCAACAAAGTAGAAATATATATATATATATATATATATATATATATATATATATATAAATTGGATGTTGGTATATGAGCTAAACTTCGACACCGTTGGACCGATCTCCATGAAAGTTGGCACTTCTACGTGTTTTTCACATAGAAGGTTCATGTGCTGTTAATTCTGTTGAAACTCCATTACATGACGCTGTAGAACAAACTAAATATTTACGTCAAATGCAACCCGCAGCACACTCTGCAGCATTTTGCATCTATATCGTTAAATAACTTCTAAACGAGGGGTTTTAGGCCTTAAAAACCAAAATTTTGAGGCCGAAGGCTTCAAAGAAACGTTTCCCACGCCATAATCTACAGAATGAGTTCTTCTAGAACATTTCTATTACATTTTTACTGGTCCGGCGCTTACCGATATTACCTCACCTGCTCAGGGACGTGCAGAATCTACAAGTAAATGTGAATGAGATGGACAGAGAGCGGCGGAGACCAGACACAGGGACAGGGTGAGAGAAGGAGGGAGAGACAGTGAGAAAGGGAGATGGGAGGGGAAACGGAGATGAAGGGCAGAACGTCTACCGGATTTTCCTAGCAAAATGTATTTAGAAAAACAAATCAGCTACAGATGTAGGCTATTATCTCTAGGGCTTTATGGGAAGGAAACGACTTACTGCCGTGAGAATGGGTAACGACTATTCGAATATATACACTGGTGTTTGTGAAATTGCAACACCAAGAAGATAACTTACTATTACAATGAAATTTATACCACCGATTAGGAATATCACAATATACAAATGATTAGAATTATAGAACTGTACCTGCATTTTGAAGATAATTTAGTACTATGTGAAGCTTCCACGCGCTACGATCACAGCCTCTTGACGTCGTAGCATGGATTCAAAGAGAGCCTGGATATACTGCTGGGGAACACACTGCCACGCGGTTTCTATGCGTGACCACAAGCATAGACAGTGGCTACAGGAGGAAGAGAACGAACAAGTTGCCGACCGATCATGTCACAAACATTATCGATGGGCGACATGTCAGGCGAACGTGCAGACCACGAAAGCAGTGGAACCCGTCGTTCTTCGCAGAAAGCTTGCGCATTCCTCGCCACATGATGTCGGACATTGTCCTGCTGAAATATGGCATGTGGAGGTGCTTGCACGAGGGGCAATACCTCCGCCTCTAAAACCTCCCTAATGTAGCGTTTGCTGTTCAGATTACCCTCGATACGTACGAGACGAGACCGCACATTGTAGCCAATGGGGCCCCAAACCATCACACTTGGCGTCTGTGCGAAACAATGCAGGCTAGCAGATTGCGATCATCACGGTAGCGTTGAACACGTACGCAGCCATCGCTGTTTTACAAATTGAAGAGGGACTAGTCCTAAAACACCATGTTTTGCCACTCAGCACACCAGTGAACACGTTCACGCGCCCATTGCTGTCTGAGGCGTTGGTGGTTTGTGGACAAAGGAGTCAGACGATGTGATATGCATGCCACTAGTCCAGCCCTTAGCAGACGGCGTCGAACCGTCGACACAGACACAACCACACCCGTTGCAGTGTTCCAAAGTCGAGCAAACACTGTGGACGACGCCGTTCTGTCGGTTACGGCCATGCGGACAAGATGGCGGTCATCTAGCGTTGTGGTCACAATGGGTGGTCCTGTACCCGCTCGTCACTGTGTACGACTCTCCTCTATCCACTGGTTCCACACACGCATCCCTGTCGTAGTATTTCTCCCCGTTCGAGACGCAATGTCACGGTAAGACACCCCCGCTTCCCGGAGACCACTAATTCTGCCCCGTTCGAATTCGCACAGATAGTGATAGTGCGTCCTTTGGCGTCGATGAGGCATACCGGCACTTGCTTGCACGTTTCCACGTCGTTTGACGGCTCTACACAGGCTAGGTATGGCGTAACACTGAATTGAACTGTCACACAAAAGAGGGCGCTGCGAGACCAACGCGCTCGCCATCTCTATGCAAATTTAATCACTTCTTACGAATACACTATTCTACACATCCTCCGAATTTCAAGTGATTCCAACCATTACTTCTGGGTGTAGCAATTTTCACAAACAGCAATGTATATTCCTGAAAGAGCTCAAGAAAATATATACAGATAATGAAGCTACATTTATATCCACAAGAGAATGGTGCATGTTCATTGACATACCTGATTTTTCAAAGATTGCACAAGTGCAAATTTTTGGGCCGCCCTCCTACGACTACAATATTGAAGATCGATATTTTTTTCTTAATGAAATCTGTTATTTAAAGGCAGATCTTGAAATAAGGTCATCTACAAATTTTCAATAATATGAGTAGTTTTCCTGTAATTTTCACGAAATAGAGGCAATTTTAATTTTTTAAAACATTTTTTTCTCAAAAACCTCTCCAATTTTTTTCTTTAAATTTTCTCCTCATATACATCAAGAAATGGTAAACAAATACGGTGCTAGTCCCATTTTCAGCGACCTCTTCGTATTTTCAAAAATTGCAAATAGTTAACACTTCAAAGCTACAAAACTGAAGACAGAAATGTATGGCTTAGACAAAGTGTATTATAAAAAGAGCTCTTTAAAAAAGGCCACGTAAAAGTTTTTGTAGAAACGAGTAGTTTTCGCCCAACCTGAGTTTTGAAATTAATGCAATTGATTAAATTTTTTTTTTCAAAATCGCTCGAAATTGCTTTCTTCTGATAGAAGGTACGCTTAAATGAATAGAGTGGGATTCATTTTTCTTAAACTCTCTGGATTTTTGAAAATTCCAAGTTTAGAAATATTGCGAGAAAGTATGTGCTCGTTCAGCACTAGTTTTTTCGTTTCTGACAAGACCAATTTTCACCTGCCATTTGCTTCGTTTTTCGAAGACTTCTACACGTTTCAGATTAAGACCCTTACATTCCTTTGTTCATAAACTGTTACCGTTTGCATTGACGTTTCCTGGACATTCCGGTTATATTGTTTCTGAGACATTGAGTAAACCAGCATTTTTAACAGGGGCAGGGGTGTTGGCCCGTGCACTTTCCCGGAACTTGGAGAACCGGGAGATATTTTCTTCGGGATTACCTTCCCCTAGATAGGCTGTCTTACCACCCACCTACACCTGTCCACCCTTACCCCACCCTCATCCTTACCCAAAGGAATTAATGAAGTGACCAGGTAAGAAAGATAAAGGAAAGAGATTTTGCCTAGACGGCCTGATACGTCGATGAGGTATACCATCGTCTGGCTCCTTCACCGGAGCCAATCCTGCAAGGGAAACTCCACCAGCAGCTAAGCTATCGCCGGCATGACAATGATTTCATAGGAGCACGCAAGCCTCCCCGTATTGCCTCTTTTTCGCAACACGGTAGCCCTTTTGGACAACCCCGGTTACTAAAGGAGTTGAGTCCCTGGCCGAAGAGAGAAAAGGCATTGACTGACTGCAACTTCTCGTAATGTCGCAGTCAGTCAATGCCTTTTCTCTCTGCGGCCAGGGTCTCAGCTCTGTCAGTAACCGAGGTTTCCAGACGGTCACCCACTCGGGAATCCGTGGTGTCTCAAATTTTTTAACTTCCGTGACTTGCGGCCATGCGGCTAACGACGCCGGCTTCACAAAACAATACTTTCTATTAAACAGTATATTTTAAATACTAGTTTATAATATCACTTTAAATACAAATTTCATTGCCTAGTAACACTACAGATGTGATTTTGATTTGAGATATCTCCATAAAATTTAAGCATGAATTGCCATTATTCAAACTGCACTTCATCATGAACTACACTTAATCAGTCTGACTCTTCCTTTCATCACTTCATCCTTGACTTTAACTGAAAGGATATCTTCATAACACAGGGGAAGGGGAAAATAGGAAAGGAAACAGTATTGATACCAAAAATGCTTTTTTCATTATTTCATTTGAAATTCAAAAAATAACATTTTATACAACAGAATGTAATACATTTCATGACACTACACACAATATCTATTTAGTAGACTACATATCTTATTTTTTTTCAAAATTCTATCTTTTAGTCTCATACTGTAACAATTTCATAAACAGAAGAAACGAAGAACCATAGGAACCTTTTGAAAGTAAAATTTTATTTCAAAATCTCAATCCAGAAAAATTAATTCACATTTTTAATGAATATAACATCAGATTCAGGTTAAAGAACTTCTGAACTAAGGTTCTAGCAATTCCTTACATTCACTATGTTAACATTACATAGTAAATATAAAGCTATAATAAACATTAAACATAATGTTCTTAAAACTGCTGCAGTGTCAAAAATATCCCTAATATACAAAAATTTCTAAATAATTAGAGTTTATTTTGTTCAGTGTCAGAATTATTTCTAACAAAATGATATTGAAACTTACTAAATTTTGCATTTGTAATTACCACATGCATAAGAAGGAACTGGCTGTTGTCTGGATCTGCTTCAGTGTCGGTCACTGTAGCTTCTTGTACAACCAACTATAGGAAATAATAATAATAATAATAATAATAATAATAATAATGATAATGATAATATAATTTAAAATAAAACTACTTAAAGAATATTTAAGTAGAAAATTTATGGCAGATAAAAAACAAAATAATATTTTACCTTGCTTCCTTTCCACCCATTGGTACACGAATAATTAGAAACTTTCTATCTGTTGCCTCAAGAATAGCTTCTTGAATTCTTCTCTTCAATACAGTAAGACCTACAAATAAAATAAAAATTTATCATTTTTTTAAACATGACATGAAGTGTTTATTCTATAAAATTTAAATAAAAATTCAAAATAAGATTAATAGAAATACACTGACCTAAATGCTTAACAGCTGAAACAGGAACTCCTTCTTTTTCATATGGGACATCATTGGATATAAGGTCAATTTTGTTCCCAACCACTATAATATTTTTTAATGTGTCAGATGAGATTTGCAGGTTTTGTAAGGTACTGTTGACATTTTCAGCCTGAGCCATTTGATCAGGATGACTGACATCCATAACATGTAATATCACATCCTAAAATCACAGAACAATATATAAATCCCAATTTTGCTTCAATTTGCATAAATAGTCAAAAACGTTATTGATAAATCAGGACTTATTCTTGATTTATTATATCAATGAATGTAGATTAATTCGATTCATCCACATAAACTCTTCACAAAAAACTGACAAATCTCTTGTCTTTTTTTTTTTTTTTTACAGTTACTTCAAAAATCTACTACGTACAGTTTACACGCCCTAAGAAGCGCAATCGTGAAAGGCATTTGGCTATACAGAAGGACGTCCCAAAAACACGGTAGGGTGTGTTAGGTTTAAATCAGTGGTGTCAAGGTCTTCCACTAGTGGTAGTGGCACGCGTCGTAGCACCGTAGCATGCCACGAGCTACTCTGCGCAACTAGCGTCGAGAAAGGAAACTATTAGTAAACCCGCCGTTTTTACAATACGGATGGCGCTCCGTATTCCTCTTTTTATGATGGTATATCCACTGCTGACGAGAAAATATATATATATATATATATATATATATATATATATATATATATATATATATATATATTCCATTTAAAAAAGAGATGATTAAATTTCTCGAAAACTAAAAATATTACAGACGATTTCTCTACGCCTCTACGGCATATTACTTGCTCCATGATTCCGCACTGTTGAGCGAAAACCACTTCAATATCACAAACCGCTTAGAAGTTATAGGGTTGGTCCATAGTTGGTATATATAGGTATGGCGTAGCTTTTTCAGCGCTTGAGACAATATTTCTTTGCCACTCCCTCCGAATTTTAGTAATCAGAATGTATTTTCTTTGTTAATTGTTTAAAATTGCTTATTAAAATAACGTACAAAATATCTTTTAATAATTTGTGCAGTTTCAAATATAATAAAACATAAAATTCTTGATGCTACAGTTTCCTACTCTAAATCAAACGAGCAAACTTTCAAATGCTTAAACACACAATACACAATTAAATACGTACACATAAAAAATGTTATATCATTGGCTGATAAATAATACTTTATTTAATTATGTTAAGCAGATTATTTCTATATCAAGATATTTGTTTAATTTATATATTCTGACAAATCTTATTGTTAAAGTTCAAAAATCATACACAAATACATCTAAAACATTCAAGATTTAACTAGGCTTATGCTGTATTTACGTGACAAATAAATATATTGTATACTATATATAACTCTTCCGTCTTTAACTGCTGCAAAGTCAGTTAAAAATCACTGTAATTTATAGAATAAGTTCATATTCAATTGAAAGAATTGCTAGATGAGTCATATTTGATCGCAGAAAAGATATAATCAATTTCAACATGCTGAACGATCTTTCACAGATCCGACGGACACTGGTAAAGTCGGAAGAATTTCAAGAACGTTGAATAAAATTTTGAAAGTTTCCAACTTCAAAGTAGAAATAACAAGCAATGCATCTTGCGGCATGAAATCCAGTTACTCATTCTTCTTTTTACTCTTTTCAGCAAAGTTACTACATTCTTCAAATCATCAAACAATTCACTTCAAGTTCAAACATATATACCATAATTCCATACGACCGCTCAAGTCTATTGTCAAGTTTGAGCAACTGGAGCGAGATAGAAACTTGTGTGTTATTTTGTTTTGTTTTGTTTGTTTTTATAATATTATTACTTGTGGTTTAAGGTTATGTTACAAAAGATTTCTTGTTTAGGCTTCGTCCATCAGCAATAAAAAAAAGAATTAATTCGGTCGCAATGAAATCATTGGACTACAGGGGGACAAGTTTGAAATCTCCCTTTCGAGAGGTGCTTACTTTCGGGGGTTTCTCCCACCGCTGTTACAGTGCCAGAATATCTGACCTACTGCGCGCACGCGATTCGTCGCCCTCCCCCAGCAAGGAGGAGCTATAAGTCATCAATGTCACTGCAGCCTTCGCTGTGTGACGTCATTGTAGTTCTCACACTCAGAGGAACTGCCCCGCAAAGAAACGATAATTTTGTCCACTTTTGCTTTCGTCGACATGTCTGTTTTCATATATTCTTCTTCGATTTTCTTAACGTGTTCACAATACTTCTTCCATTGATTTGGGCAATATTTAGAAAATAATATTCGGCATACATTTTCTTTAACTCATAGACGGGTACCGATGCTTTCTTTCGTAACATGTTTCCTAATGGAACTCCAAACTAAATCGATGGAATTGAGATCGGGATGGTAAAGAGGGAGCTTGATGTTCAGGTTATATTACCTGCAAACGGTTGTCCTAGAGTTAGAAACAAATACACACAATATTACGCCTGTGAACTTCACTTGAAATTAGGCCTACGCTAAGACACGCCACGCTGCACAGCACTCGAAGACGAAAGGGACAGGACTGAGGACCAGGGGCGATGATTCCTATACATATGTTTCTTTTACTGAATTTTAATACATTAAGAGTAAGCGTTTGTGCACAGACAGCTGAAACTGTTTTGATTTGGATGGCTGACACTTTTACTGCTGCACGTTGGGCCCACGAACAAAGCAGACTGTCTATGCTTTCGGACCCCCCTCCCCTCGACCGGCCATGCCGCCTGGCGCGCAGAGCCAGTGAGAGAGCGATATTTTCAGGGGAAGTGATCGGTTGATGGTGGGAGTCACCCCTCCTCGCGCATGCGCACTCGAAGGGAGCTTTCAAAGTTGCTGGCCTATGCTATGAAATTATTTTGTACTATTGGAAAGATATCTGGCGGTACAATTTCGAAGCTTCTGTTGGGTACAGTTCGCACAATGAATGCATAATGATGTAATTTATTGCTATTTATTAAAGACTTTCTTAACCTGTTAACCGCCAGCGTCCTCATTTGATGACGCAAATTTCTGGTCAAGTCCAATTTACTTCTTTTGCAATACATTGTGAATTTTATTTCTGCAATAGACGTAGACATCCTAACGAAACATATAAGCAAGTTTATTTAATTTCTTATTGCCAGATGTCGATTTAGCCGTGATACCTAAAGCATGGTACACTCCTGGCCAGAGTGTACTCTTGACGTGCGTCGGTTCGAATCATCTAAAACCCAGTGGCGTAGCGTGACTCGCGCGTTTGAGGATGTTCAACAATAAACCGAACTGAAGACATCATGATTCTTAATGTTCTCTAGAATCTATATTATTGAAACAAATGTAACGAAACTTCAACAGATTTATGTCAAAAGCAAATTATGAAATAGCTCAGCTTTAGTTCTCATGCGAGATTGACAATGAGATCACTTGTGGATTTATATATTTCAAACCAAAATAAAATTTGATATTTTAAAGTAAGAATTCAACCTCTTAGATATTAATTGAGAATTAGTAGGTAAGCTCTATATCTACTGTTTGTGCCCATGACCAAGCACAGAATCACGAGTGAGAAAGAAAAATATTTCTCCGATTGCTTCAGAGCAGGCCACATGGCGTAAAAAACATGGCGAACGTGGCGAGAGAACTGTCAGAGTCGCTTATACGCTGCCGGTACTATAAGTAATTTTTCTCGCTTCAATTTTTCACACAAATATGTCGAGACTCATACGTCATGACTCACTCTATTTTGTATTGTTTTGGGCCCATATCAACAGCTTATGAAATAAACAATACTTCTCATTTATTTACTTTATGATTGATTCTAGTGAGACATGACATTCAAGTCAATAAAATGCAATGTGCCAATTTTGGGAGGAAATTTTTTGTTTTATTTTATATTTTATAGTGAAAACTAAAATACTTTTAATTTTTATTTCACTCTTTAGTAAAAAGAATAACTATTTCTACAGGGGAAAATGGCAACCAGCAAGGCAATCATATGAGAGCTTCAATTACATCCAACAAAATGTATTGAGGTTTGTTACAAACACTACACTAATTATAACTCAGTCCTATACTAACTATAACAACAAAAATATATTTACATGAAAAAGAATAGTTAAAAAAAAATATTGTTCAATTTTTCATTGAGAATTTTTTTTTAAGTTACCATCTTCTTAAACAAGAATGACAATGAAGTTTCATTTAAACATGTTATTGTGCCATTTTCTTTTTTCAAAGAAATCAAGTTTATTGCTTTCATTTTACAACTAAAGAAATCATATGTATCTCACAGCAAGCAGGGCATCCTCCAGAGTTGCAGTAAATGATTCCAATAAATTTGTAGGAATGTCACTGATAAAACCAACTGTATCCACGTAAAGAACTTTCATGCGACAAGGCAGCATTCCCATATGATTAGTGACATCTAAAGTTGCAAATAATTTGTTCTCAGGCTGCAAATTTTCATCACCAGTCAGAGCTTTTATTAAAGATGTTTTACCTGAAAGAAAAACATCAGAGAACTACAAATATGAGGATAAATGTTCTCAAATAAAAAAACACAAATGTTAATAATTCAGAAAAAATATCATTTTTCCACAAAACTTTATATTTTACAAGGGTTTTCAAACTGTGCATCGCCGCTCCCAGGGGCGTCGCGGCCATATAGTAGGGGTGACAGGGTGATTTATTAAAAAGGATTTTTAGATCTGATTTACTTTAATCCTTGTGTCTTTTATGTCTACAAAATAATTTTGTACTATCATACTATAGGTTATTAGTAATATACATGATTTATTTTTTTAATTAATTGTGGGTTAAATGAGCTGACCAAGTTCTTTACCAATAAGCTTCTGTGGCTCCTTTGACATCGATGTCCATCCCTAGGGTGCATCGAGGACGGGGATATTTATCTTTCTACCCACGCAGATCAACAGTTCCCGTGCTCACACAAGTGCGTGGAGGCGACACAAAAAGTGTTGTGTGTTATTTCAATGCCTAATTAGAATGGAGAAATAAAATAACCTATTATATCACTTACTCATTTGTGTTCAATCTTTAGTAGGTCTACTTTAACCCTTAAATTTGAAACTTATTGTTACCAGGGGAGCCGTGGGAAGTTTTATTTAGGCCGAGGGAGCTGTGAACCGAAAAAGTTTGAAAACCCCTGTATTTTAAACAAAAGAAATTTCAAAACATTTTAAATTTGTATCTAGACATATTTAAAATTTCATTATCATCATACTTTTTAAAAGGAAAAGGTCCAAGATGTCTCTTTCGTTCCAAAATTGTTGAATTTTCAATGTTATACAGAATAATCCAGTAAGAATTTCTGGTATTTTTCTTTTCAGCAAAAACATTTTTAAAAGCAAAACCAGCTTCTCAAGCTAAACTGGTGGAAATGATTACATATAGGAAAACATAATATTTTTGAGCCTACTTGTCAACAAAATGTGTGACTAAGACAATAAACTCCAGTTTAGAGCATTTCTAGTACATGTCATAGGAGGTAAACTTCTATCAAACATCAAATCGGATCTCAAAAATGTTGCATAACGTAACAAAAACATTTATTTCTTCCCTTTAAAAATTTTTTTCTTTCCAAAAACCTCTTTTTTTTCTGAGGTGCCCACTAACACTTAGGTCATACGACAATTTTCTCCAGAAAAAAAAGGAAAAACAGTTTCGCAAGGAAACCTACTGCGGCATGTGTAGTTAACATTATATGAAAAAATATCAAAATATTTTAGTACATATATTCCGCATCCAATACTACAGGATTACACCAGGGCAAAACCACATCTGCAGATACCGTGAAGACCTCTGCGCATTATGGCTGTAGATACATAAGTGTTGGTGAAGGGAATGAAAGGTCTTTCTGGAAAATTCGAGTGGGATATGTTTCTTTAGCTCATTCGTCTTCATTTTATGTTCGTGTTTTTATTGATAATGAAATTGTCACAAGCTTTTCTACTTAGTATACAGAAACTATCTAAAAAATAATCCAAGAATGACTATTTTCAAGAGAGACTAAATGAACTCGAATGCACAATTTTAACACGGCTGTGTTTTGGATGCGCAGAGCGTTCAAGTTGAGGTGCATGCAGCTGGGCAGCATGTGTTGTTGGGGGTTGCAAGTGAAGATAAGGCAATCACTGAAATGTGAGCCCCAGGCTAGTCACTACACATGATGTCGTCTCCCGGACATAGGAAGATATGAGGGTTGGGGTAGACAGAGTCACGTAGTTTTGGGGAGCGAGCCTGTGTATAGTGACTGTCTTAGTATTTCTGTCTACACCAACAGTGCCAGCTACATTAGTTTTCTGTTGGACATTTGATGATCTTGGCTAAGGACTGGTACATCTGGTGACACTGACCATGCTTCAACTCTACCGTGATATTGTTTACTTCTGGTGTATTTTTTGACAACAGTGAGTACAACATGAAAATGATTGTCACAAGCTTTTGTGATGGACTCTTCATATTGTTGGCGAAGAGCTTATTGGTTCCATGAATTAACATAGCGTGAGAAGAATGTGGTTTTTCTACACAATTGATTGATTATTTCATGTTTCCAGGAATCCAACACTTAATCCATAAGTGTAGGCCATGTTTTTTCTCGGGAGGTAGCGGTGATTTCCCCCTGCTGGATGGTGAGACCAGGGGTGAACTACACGTGACTCATTGATTAGTGACACCTTAATGACCTTCATTTATTAACTGGGATTAATGACCTTAGCGTCAACTGCTAAGGTCATTAGTCCCGAGGTAGTTGTGCATTTTTTCCTCGTGAGGTTTTGGTGATCTTCCACCCACTGGATGGTGAGATCCAGTGCCGACCTACTGGGTTATCCCAGTACTGAATTAGCTGGGTATCTCCCAACAGCGGGGCACCGACCCAGCTGGGACAAGCTCTTAGCTCCCGGTCTCCAGGCACGTAATTAAGGGGTGATGATAGGACAAGGAAGAGGAAAGAATGATAGCGCGCGGTCCGTGGGCCGTGGGTTAGGGTAATGCTCTGACATTCGCCTAGTATTGATCGGAGAAACCACTGAAAACTACAGTTCAGAGAAGCCGGCCGCTAGAATTCGCCTCCAGACTGCGACTGAACTCAACCTAACTAAGTTAGTGTCGAAAATTCTGTCACCGTCGGCACTCGAACTCTTGGACCTCCCGATCAGAGGTACTACAGTGATATCAGTTAATGTCCTGAGCCACCTCTCCCGGACCTTCAGCTCGACTAGTATTTTTTTTTCCAACCAGGTATCTCCCACCAGCGGGGCACCGTCCCAGCCAGGACAACTCTTACCTCTCGAGTAGTGTCCCATCTATGGAAGCATTGTGCATGAAAGTGTGTGTGAAAGTAAGTGAGGATATGACAATGAAGAGGAAGGAAAGATTGCGTGTGGTCGGTGGCCCATTTGTTAGGGTACTGCTCTGGCATTCGCTTGGTATTCACCAAAGAAACCATGGAAAACTACCGATCAGAGCAGCCGGCTGCTAAGATTCTCCTCCAGACAGCAGCTGAATCCAACCTAGCTATGAAGCTAGTGTCGAAAATCCTGCCACCATCGGCCCTCTAATGCTAGAACTCCCCGATCAGTGGCAGTGTAGTGACATGATGTCCTGAGCCACCTAAGCCGGTTTTTGTAGCCGACATCAATTCGAACACTCTTTGCTATAGCAAGTCAATTTTATTTTCTTTCCTTATCCATTTACTTCCAAATATTAAGTTTCTGGTGTAATTTTGGTTCAAAATTCAATACTTAACAGAATATTTTTTAAGATAAAATTTTAATAAAATAACTATTCATACCTGCATTTGTGTAGCCTACAACAGCTACAACTGGATATTCCAATTTTTGGCGTTTTGAACGCAACAGTGTTCGATGTTTCCTCAGTTTTTCCAGCGCTTGTTTTATTTTAGTCTCACGTAGAGCAAGAGATTGTTTTTGAATTTCCACTGTGGTTTCTCCACCACCACCCACACCCTGGACACCACCAGTTCCACCACGTTTATCTATAGTTCCTTCATCTCTATCATTCAGCTGAGACCTGACAAATAAATTGAATCTTATGAAATGACTTGTTAATACAAGAGAACTTCACACTTTCTTTCATACTGAGGGATATGTTAGCGTACAATACCACTTTAGACTCACAATTACCACTTCTCCCGTTCCCAGTCAGTATTCAACTGAATAAACTTACAACATTCCTCGCCCAAGAATCCACAATGATTCACATCCAGTGTAGCTGACAATGGATAAGTGGGTGACCATCCTACCATCGTGCGACATTTATATTCCACGGGCAAGGTTCAACATTCGGCTGTATGTGTATCGCATGCCTTCAGCCAAAATTCAACTAGTGGTGCTACAGAATGGCACATACTTTCCCATATTCGTTTTCTATTTCCTTGGGTCTAGTCAAGCTATTTGGAATTGCCACATACTCATGCCAGCTGCCATCTATCGCCGCCCAAACTACATTTTTTTTTTTTGACATTTTATTAATTTTTTGGATTCCTAATGGTAGAAAAGAAATATTAATTTTAGAATATTAACGAACAGTAAAACCTTGTCCTAAAAGGCAATTTTCTTTGAAAAATTTGGAGCTGTTTTTAAGAAAATGGCGTTTAAGCACTACTAAAAATCCGAAATTTGAAGCTCTTTTTCAGAGAAAATTTTTGAGTTTTCGAAATACTTCCTTTGAAGTCATTTGAAGCACCTTTAACTCAATTATCTTTAAAAAAAAAATACATTTGTGTATTTTTGGCAGAAACAAAAAATACCCCAATGTGAACTTAACACCATATTAAAGAGTGCAATTAGCACTATCTCTTCCAAAAGATTGAAGAAAAAGTTTGGAGCCATTTATGAGCAAATGACATTTGGGCGTTTCCGAAAATGCATTTTGAGCTAGTTTTCACAGAAAACAGTTGAGTTTTCAAAGAAACTTTACTTGATATTAATTAAAGAACACATACTAATAAATATAAAAATGTGAACAAATGTTGTTGATAGTGTGAAGGACGTTTACAAGAACGGTGCAGGTTTCATCTTCGCTGAAAACCCCGATTTTTTCGAAAATTGCAGAAGTTCAAAATTTTTCGGAGTCTGCCTACAACTAACATATTAAAGATAGATTTTTCCCTTAATGAAATCTGTTTCTTAAAGATATATTTTGAAATTTGAGTACTTTTCGCATAATTTTGTTTGAAAATACTGGGGAGAAAGTACATGCTGTTTTAGGACCACTAGTTTTCCATCTTAAATAATCGATCCTCTGTACTGCCTATATATACCCACATATATAAGAATGCATTGATAATTTGGCTACTTTAATTGAAAGGCTACCAATGTGCTAATTAAGGAAAATGTAGTTTTGTTATTAACACTTCCTACATTATTTGATACCAAAGTTAATATCTAAGAAGTTCTTACCATATGTACGGAATTTCGGCCATTGCAACTTGTAGTTTAGCTTCTCGTGTAGTAGCATGTTGACGAAATAAATGAATAATGACGGTATATCTATCAAAAACAGGTACTCCAAATGCACTTTGCAGTTCCCTAAAAAAAATAATAAAAAGTTTAGGCAGACGAATCAGGGTGTTCCTTGATTTGCTCTTACAGTACAGAATCGATAAACGGACAAACCAGGTCTAAAATATCATTAGCCTCGCAATTGAAAACAGGAATTTAGTTTCTTTAAAAAAAAAAATCACTGAAAATGTGAGGTTCACTTTATGGTGTTCAACATTTTATTCACACTTTCTTTTCATCATATCATCTACTACTGAGGAAAGTTATGGAACAATAATTTTTTTTGTGGATAAATAGACCATTTTGTTCGAGTTAGTAAGAGAACACAATAACCTATTACCCCCATGTAAGATACGTTCTATTTTTTCCGGGAGCCTTTTTAGAATTTTGACATATTTTTTAGTAGTATGTCTTTATGATTAATGGTATTGGCTCGGCGGTATGATATGAATATTGACTTGGGGGATAGCAATCACGTAGTAAGCTACATTTGCACTGAGTGTTCTTTGAATGCAGGAAGCGAACGACGCGCAATTATTGAAGAAATTCCCATAAGTATTTGAATTCACGCCGCTAAGGTTGTGGAAGAAGAAGAAGAAGAAGAAGAGGAAAGAGAAGGAAGAGAATTTGATTTGATTTATTTCGGCAAAAATCAGTAAAAACTGTACGCGACGTATGGGGGAGATGTATAATCTGCGCACTTTTTCCAGAGTTCCAGAATCTCTTCAACTACACATGCCAATAAAGGAAGGTTCTTCTCTATAAATATTGTTTTTCTCCAGAATACTGTAAAGCATTAACAGTTGCAAGTTGAATCTTACCTGTGTTGTGAGCTTGATAATGTTTTTGTACTAATAAAAACTGCTGTTATTCTTTCATTGGAACGAACATTCTTTTTCAGCATTTCAAAATTTCCGGAACCAAAAAATGACTTCTTTTTAAAAGATTTCAATCCAATAATCATCTATAAAAAGGATTTAAAAATCGAAATAAAGATACCTTACAATACCTCTTTTTTTATTATACACCACAAGGACAGAACAAAAACCAAGGGAAATGAAGAAGGGAGTTGTATTTGTTTTAGGTGTGTTTCATCATGCCTTTCATCATTTTAAAATAATAAAAAACTCAAATTAGAGTACCATTAGGCCTACATTACCTTATCTGCAACTTGCCACCCATGTAAGGACTGCACCAATGCAACTGCTTCCTCCAACTGAAGTTCTGGAGTTGTATTCCACTTCTTCTTAGTTCCCCATTTTACATGAGGTTGTATAACAAAAACAGAATGCTTGTCAGCCACAGGTAGCAATTCCCTGCTCCACTTTTCAAATACATTTTCTTCACTTGAATCTATACTCTTTAAATAATCATCTATTTCCATATCATCATCTTTTTTCCACAGGGAAACAATGGATTTTGAAAACTCTCTTTTCAAAGTCAAGATATTAATGAAAGGAAGTTCAAAATTTTTTCGGCACATGTAATGTGGATTATTATGTTGTGGGAGAGGGGTAAAATAAAATGGATTCTTTGAGGAGATAAGAAAGGTTCTTTTAAGGAAAAAATTTGTGTAAGTGTAAAAATTTCTGCTATTTTGATTATGTACTAAATATAAAGCAAGAGGTACTGTTCGACAAGTCCTGTAAACCTGTCTTGATGCCATTGTATCCTGCTAATGACAGTTTCCTGTCCCTTTAAATTTCATTATGTAATGTTATTTTAAACGAACAAAGAGTCTTATTTTTGCTCAGGAGTGTGATCAGAAAGATAAGTAACTTTATCTTCAGCTGCCATCCAGCCTGCTTGGCAATTCTTTGTGGCTCGAGATGTCAGAAAATATGTAAGTCCAGTGGACACCACAGCAGACACTAAAATAAAATTCTTGTCGTTATATGGTAGATACCTTCTGAAGCCTTTCTGTGCAAAGTATGTTGATGAAAAAGCTGGAAAAAAACAGAAGGGTGTAGTTAACCAGTATACTTGCACCAATTTTACTTCAGAACAAACACATACAGTACATCATATATGGGACATCAATTTCTAATTCCTTTTAATCCAGAAAATTATTTAGAAACATGGTTCAATTTTTTCTTCAATCCCATCAGAGAAGAGTGTGTGTGTGTGTGTGTGTGTGTGTGTGTGTGTGTGTGTGTGTGTGTGTGTGTGTGTGTGTGTGAGTGTGTGTGAGTGTGTGTGAGTGTGTGTGAGTGTGTGTGAGTGTGTGTGAGTGTGTGTGAGTGTGTGTGAGTGTGAGTGAGTGTGAGTGTGTGTGTGTGTGTGTGTGTGTGTGTGTGTGTGTGTGTACGCACACACATCGGTCTCGCATAGAAAGGTGACCTTTTAATTTTCGCTCCCAAAAATTGTATACATTTTCATAGGTTTTGGGCCCAGCTCATTCTGACAAAGTAAGAAACGGGTCGTGATACGTTTTTTAATTGAAAGAGATTGACTGCGAGTGGACACACGGCTGAATGTCTGCGAATTTTATTACGCCGCAATTCTAACCCTCAATTCGACATGTATGTCCGAGTCAAGAGAAGCAGAAGAATCCTCGCGAAATTCGAAATGCCACAAAGCAGTGAAAACGGTTCGAGTGTGGAAGTTCAAATGGCAACGGAGATGTGCTCGCTGCAAGGTATTCCGTCAAAAATGAAAGATCGTGTGAAATATCCGAGCTGGAAATTTGCCACGCAAAAAATAAACTCGAGCACGAGGATATGTGGGGGTGCATCAATGGCATAGACGTCGTCGATGCTCGAAAAATGGCTAAATAAAACAAAAATTAATTATGTGTGGAACCGGTGATCTATTCACATATTCAGTCAGCAACAACTAATATGAAAGCAACTTTCGAGGACTTCGGCCTGAGGAGAAAAGTAAGTTTGGTTCGAACTCTAGTCACCCGTCAGCTCGAAATGTACAAGTGGAAGAATACGTCAACGAAATTGTGTTGACGGCGCACAAGCTCAAATGACTTCCCGATGAGTGTCCTATCTGTATCTTGATGTCGGCTGGTCTTCCGAACGATTACACGATCATGGGCATTGATAGTTCTGTTGCGGCTCTAACTGGCAAAACTCAAGACAAAACTGCTGCAGGATGTCAAGGAAGCAAAGTCAAGAAAAAATGAGTTTCTCATTCTGCATTAATCGCTCATAAAATGCAAAAGAGGACCTCGTTATATAAAGGCAACTGAGGCAAGTGGCAAAGTTGTGCAAAACACAAAAGAAGCAAGAGGAAAGTCAGAAGAGGGAAGCCAGAAAATGCAACAGTCCGAGAAATGGAAGCGCATTTGTGGCTTCGCTGGCTTCTTCAGAGACGTCAACATCTTCGATGCGAGATTGTTATGTAGACTTTTTTTCATCAGTTTAGTACCAATGAAAAGAGAGTTTGCAGGATTTTGATAACTGTCCAAATGTCGATATAAACGAGGTCAATCAAGATACTCTTCGAGCAAAGGCGATTGTCAATGTTAAGGTACCTACGATCACCAAGAACGGAGAGGAGTAAGTGACAGTGAAGGATGTCATGTACACTCCTGAAGTGTTGCAATTTGCTGTCAGACAGCATGATCGTAAGAAAGGGATTGTCAGTGGTATTCACATCGCAGGGTAATTACCTTGAGCGCAGTTAAGGGGAACAGTTAGCCAGATTGACAGAAGGAGGTATCAACAAATTACTAGATGTGTAGAAGAAACACGCGTACTTACCAGCGAGGGAACTGAGCGCGCGACTTGGACGACTTGGACACTTAAACTACAAAAATGTGACCGACCTGAATAAAAAACCAGAAACGGTGAATCTTATATTCATGGCAAGCAACAAACATATCCGTTCCGGAGGAGCAAAATAAAGACTAATGGGGTCCTGGATCTGATACATTCTGATCTATGCGACCCAATGGAAAATGTATCCACCGGCGGATGCAAGTATTTCCTGATATTCGTAGATTACTTCAGTAGGAAACCCTTTGTGTTTTTTCCTTAGAGAGAAGAACAAGTAATGGAGACATATCGTCGAATTTACAACTCTTATCGAGAACAAAATCGGTCTGAAAATTAAGACACTCCGGATTGACAATGGTTGCGAATATCTAAGCAAGAAGATGGATATATTTCTAAAAGACTCCAGAATAAAATATGAATTTACAATGAAGTACACGCGGCAGCAAAACGGTGTAGCTGAAAAAGAAAATCTATCGAGCGAGCGTCAAGAATGCTTTTGATGCAGGGCTCCCAAAGAAGCACTGAGCTGAAGTGGTGTCTACTGCTGTGTATTTGGGAAATAGGTCACCAAATTGTAGCATCGGAGGGAAAATGCCAGAAGAGTTATGGACACCGAGTTTGGCAAACTTGGGGTCTTTGGATGCGATGCATACGCTCACGTGCCAAAGGAGTTTGTCGGAAACTGGATCCAAAAAGCGAGCTTTTATTTGTCGGCTACTGCGAGAACTCAAAGGGTACCGCCTTATGTTCACAGAAACTGGAAAAATACTACCAGCCGTGATGTACTCTTCAAGAAAGTCGACAGTGTAAAGATAGAGAGACACATGAAGTTTTTATACCCACTTAAGATCATGATGCGGAAAAGAAAGAAGACCCCTGAAACAGAACCCGAGGAAGTCATAAGCGAGCATGCAGAAGTTGATAAATTGAAGAAGATAGACAACGAAGAAAACTGATTCGAAATCGACCGATTGTCGAAATTCAGGTGTCAAACCAGATGTGAAAATCTCGGAACCAGTGAACTGCGTCCATCAACACAAATACCAAAGCCAGTTAATAGGGACGACTACAACACATATCGGATAGTGGACAAAGATTTTGTAGATTCAGAAACGGTTGACGATGCCCTACATTCATCAGACGGAGGCAAATCGAAAAAGCCCAAGTATGAATGTGGGTCGTGTATGTGAGTGGTATGTGGATGTTCAAGATCAAAAGAGATTCTACAGGGAAAATACGTAACAAAGCAAGGCCTGTAATTAGAGGATTCAGACAAACCGAATGTTGAATACAGCGAGACTTCTTCTCCGATAGTGCGATACAATCCACACGATTTCTATGTGCATTAGCGGCGAGGCATGGTCTTGACATTGACGTGAAATGGATGTGGCGGTTACTCACCTGCTTGGAATATTGAAGAGGAAATATACGTGACCCGAAATCTCCAGAACTAAGACCAAGTGTGACCACTTCGGCGACGTTCGTGTTGAACCAATGTGGTCGAGCATGTAACTTGAAGGTTCATGACATGTTGATGAAGAGAGGATTCAGCAGATTGGAAGCAGATCTGTGCGTTTATTTCAATATGACGAAGACGGGACTCATGCTTATCGCTGTGTACGTAGGACGATTTGTTGTGTCCAATGTCAAAAAGGAGAAAACAATATTGAAGAAAAAGCGCTCGGTACTTTTAAAATGAAAGACCTCGGCGAGCCAAAATATCTCGGTACGAAAAATTTCCAGAGATCGTGAATCAAGCAAGTTTGGTTGGATCAGAGCACATACGTTAAGATTTTGCAGAAATTTGGTATACACAACAGAAATCCTCTTTCGACTCCTTTCGATCCAAGTTGCAAGCTATTCAAGGACATGCAGACGGTTGAAGAGGACATCCTCGAGATGAGACACGTTTCGTAAAGCAGTGGGACATAACTTTTGCTGTGAGATGCGCAAGTCGCTTCATGGAGAATCGCCGCTTCTTGGAGAATCCAGGGAAGCAACATTGGACGGCTAGAAAATAATTTTGCGTTACCTGAAAGCACAATTAACGCAAAAATCGAATTCCTAGGAAGCCAACGACCAGAGAGGATGGATGTTACGGTTACTACGATTCGGACTGGGCTAACGAATCGGACGACCGTCATTCGATCACAGGTAGTTTTATCTTGTTTCAGGGTGGTCACATTGAATGGCAAAGCAAGATGCAAGGTTCAGCGATGCTATCCACCACGGAGGCTGAGTATATGGGCTCTTTCAGCTGCCTGCCAGGAAGCAATGTGGCTGCGCACTTTGGCTCTTGATTTAGAGCCTTTCATAGTATCGTGTCCAACTGTCATTTACAATGACAATAAAGGAGCAATATATCTGACAAGGAATCGAGGATACAGGTCACGTACAAAGCGTTTACATACTCGACACCACTCTATCAGGAAAATAAGTCGCACTTTCTTGGAGATACCAAGTTCCAGTACTCTATCACAAAAGAAATTACCTTAACCAAAGGTTTATTCGCACCTAAACTTAAAAATTGTTGTCATGAACTTGTAGTTTTGTACATTGTTCGTACATGTGGGGGTGTTACAGTATTGTCCAAACGTTAAATCTCACTTTGCATTATCACTCTACTTAAAATAACAAATACAAATTATGTATTTAACTACTTGTTTCTTTTGTATTATATGTTCTTTGCTTTTTGGTGAATACATATAGTATACACGTTTCGCATTGAAACGCGTCAATTTATCACTCCCAAATCTCATATTAATTTTCACACCATCAAAATTTGAATACCAAACAGAAAACTTCAAAACAAATTTTTAAGGAAAAAGGTTCGTTGCGAAATATTTATATTTTTGAATAATCATGTATTACTTTATAACAATGAATACATTGAAAGAAAATAATACGTTAAATTACTATTTTACATTTTGGTTACATTAGTGTGTTTACGAATTATCCACTCCATGGAAAATTATGAATATTTTTCAGACTACATTTACGAACATTTTAGAATTTTTATTTGTAAACTTAATGAAAGTAACATAACATTTATCTCAACGATGATAATGATGATGATGATGATAATAATGATAATAATAATAATAATAATACATTGTTCTAAATTAATGTTTGAAAAGCCAACAGGTTATAAAAAAGGAGGTAGTCCCTTCTACATCAACAGAAAATGGGATCCGAATTTTTTTTCAAAGACACATATCCGTTTAAAAGGGCATGTGGATCCACATCCTCCATACAATTAATTTTATTATCATTTGCACATTTTAGAACCCAAATCTTATTTTACAGGAAAGCCTTACGTGCCCACAAGGGCATGCCACCCAACGTTTTTTTCCCTCACAAGTCATAATGTCATTCTGGACATCTCTATTGTCTGCATTACATGTTCGAAACATGAACAAAAAAATTGTCAGTAGAAAATCATGGATTGAAAATAATTTTACTTTTATAAAACTATTTCTTTGTTTTACACAATGTTTTAAACAATTTAATTAGCTTTTCATTAAATGCTGTCATATTTGTCCACATATGCTAATTTATGAAGTAGAGAGGCAAATAAAACAAAACAGAATCCTTTTTGAAATTACACTGTATTGAATTGTAATGTTGAGGAACAAGAAGGTAACAGGTGCTGTCTGGCTAATTTTCCCTAAATAGCTGATCAATTGGTATCTGTAATCAGTTATAAAATATATTTACAGTTCAAGCGACTGTCCCGGGGAATTTGGAATTTCCTCTGACTCTCTTAGATTTACAAAACACCACTTTTCCATCAGTTAAAATATTGGCATTGAATGTTATGATCCATTCATTTATATTTTTATTTAAACCCCTGTGTGTTTTAGGCATGTTACATCCACTGCAAAGTGTTTTGAAATTAAATAAAATTAATCTCTTCTTTGGAGATCCAAAAATGACAATGTGATTCTTGAACTGTGGAAACTGCAAATCATAAGATTCCCTAACTCTAAAAAGCATTTGCATGCTAACTTAAAACAAATTTCTGTAGATTGTTTTATTATTCTGTAACATATTTCACTTATTCACCATGAGGCAAATACATAAATTGCAAAAAATACAAAAAAATGTTCAAAATTATTACCAATTGGTCCAATATTTTGAATACTTTCTAATAAGCAGAAACCTTCAAATATGCAAAATTATGGAAAATAAAAATTTACAGGCAAGTTCCAAATGTGCTTATTCATAAAGAAAATTAACAAATTTCCACGTAACAACACAAAAAATATTAATTTGTATATAAGTCTAATTAGTAATGAGTATGGAAATCCAGTTTCTTTTTTGCGGTTACTAAGTTATTACAAGTAAGTAGTGGTAGAAGAAGCAGCCCGGGCCCGGTTTAGGGTCCACGTAGGTGTTGACTGCGATCGGGCCCGTCCACAGGTTGCGGATAGTGGAAACGACCTTCAGATATCAGGGTTAGCTGCGAAACAAGCAGGCTTTGCCTGATGAATAAGCAGTCGCGGACAGAAGTCGACCTAGTCCTCCAGGTTGGGGGTTGACGTCAGGTTGACAGCCGGTTGTAAAATCAAAATCAAATCATAATCGGAGAAGAGAAAGGCCAGGGCGTACCCCATAAGCGACGCGCGGATCCATCGCCTTAAGGCTGCTCTACAATAGCCCGCGAACGGGAACGGCAACGCGAAGGCGAGGACGGCAACGGGAACGCGAGGGACGTGCGCTTCACAATAAACGCCAACGGGAAGATGAATAGCGCTATGAACCTGTAGCGGCAAAAACGAGTACTTCAGGAAAGAGTCGCCGAAACCAAAGCACTCCTAGCTGAGCTACTCTGTTCACTCTTCGCTTTGCCATCTGTCAGTTTTTTGCGTGTGGTAGTATTAATAATGAATACTTTAACGAAAGAATATTAATTAAAAAAATAATTCATCAGAATTAAAAAGTGCAAAAACTACTAAGAACTTATGGAAAATGCAACTAAAGACATTTTAATCAATAAACAAAAAACTCCAATGTACTTAAACGAAACCAAAAAAGTATTTTGTGGGAAATTTTAATTCTATATAATAATAAGAAAAGAAAACGAACAATACTGAAATCGCTAAAAAGAACTAAAACAATTCAACAACGACTAACTAAATCCCTTTCAAACCCTAACCTCGCAAATCCACGCTGTAACCTCAACACCGCTCCAGACCAGTTTCGCGCGCAGGCCGCGGGCTCGATCAGCTGGAAAGCTTCGCCTCCATTTGCTGTACTCTCATTGGTCGAGAGGCTTCCCGTTCCCGGGGCGAGATAAATGTTGACCATCTTTCGCGTTCCCGTTCCCGTCAAGCTTCGCGTTCCCGTCATGTTGTGAACGTCTGCCTGAGATGTCCGCCTTTCAACTTTCTTTGCGTTCGCGTTCGCGTTGCCGTTCCCGTCCACGGGCTATTGTGGAGCGGCCTTTAAGGCCGCGGAAAGCGAACGAGGGCTACCCTTAACACTGGACGGAAGGGGTTCAAAAAGCGAGTTCAGGAACAGCACAAGATCAGAATAGTAACGTGGAACGTCGGTTCACTTACAGGAAGGAGCTACGAGTCATCAGAAACGCTTGCAAGGAGTAGAGTCAACATCGCGTGCATCAAAGGACCGAAGTGGAAGGGATCAAGATCAAAGGAAATGGAAGCTCATCTACAATGGAGCCAGAAATAGGAAAAATGGTGTATGAATTATATCGAATAAATATTTCAAGGAAAAATTGCTGGACGTGAAGAAAGTAAACGCCAGAATTATGATGGTCAAGCTAGTACTAGGAGAAAGAGAAGCCTTGAATATAGCCAGCGTATATGCACCACAAATAGAATGCGATGGAGAAACGAAGCAAGAAGTTTGGTAGGAGTTAGATAAAACTTTGCAGTATTGTTCGTCAGAAGAGCTTGTTTAGTAGATCTCAAAGGACATGTAGGAAGATCAAGAGTGGGATTTGAAAGAATACATGGAGGATATGGATTTCAGGACAGAAATTAATAAGGTGAAACCATACTACAAGTAGCAAAAGCCTACACAGTCCTTAACACTTTCTATAAAAAAAAAAGGACGAACACCTTATTGTTTACAAAAGCGGCACTTCCAGGTCACAGATTGACAATATTTTGTGCAGGAGAGATAATCTACGGGATGCTATGGATTGCAAAGTGATACCGGGTAAGAGCCTGACAAGAGCAACATCACCTCGTTGTGGCTGATATCTTTATGAAGGAAAAGATGGGAAGACGACTAAGTGCCCCGGTTCGAACAAAGTGGTGGAAACTTGAGGGGCAAGTGCAGAACAGATCAGGTCCGAAATAAGCACCATGCACGTCCTCCAAATCAAAGAAGAAATGCTTGTTGAAGAAGAGTGGGTCAGAATGTCAGGGGCACTTCCGGAAGTAGCAAGAAAGTTTTCGGAGAAACAAAGGGAAGAAGTTTCATCGATAAGGAAACGTGGTGGGGGAAAGAAGTGCCAGCAGCATTGAAAGAGAAAAAACAGGTATATAAATCATGGCAGAAATCCTGCAATCAACAAGATCTGCAATCAACAAAATACATGGAAGCAAAGAAAAAGACAAAGAAAGCAGTGAGTATCGCAAAAGCCAAGCATTACGGTAAATTGTACGAAAAGTTAGAAACAACCGAGGGAGAAAAGATTATTTACAAGCTTTCGAAGATAGGAGAGAGGCCGAAGAAAGACATTTCGCATGTGCGCTGCATGAAGGATGAAAACAATCACGTCCTGAACAGTCAGGAGAAAATAAAGAATGGAATAAAGAATGGAAGACGTATTACCAGAAACTTCTCAATGAAGAAAGGGAAGCTTGTAAAAATCTACCTGAGATCTGTACTCCCTGTGGTAATGTTAGAGGTTGAAAAAGCCATGGAAAATATGAAAAATGGTAAGGCCCCTGAGGTAACCTGACATCCCTATTGAGGCATGGAAGAGTTTGTGTAAAGATGGAGTGAAGTGGTTAAACTGTCTTTTAAACAAGACATTAGAAACAGGAAATATGCCGGAAGAATGGAGGAAAAGTTATATTGTCCCTGTGTTTAAAAACAAAGGAGATGTGCAAGAATGAGGAAATTACAGGGGTATAAAACTCATGAACCACGCAATAAAGCTCTGGGAGAGTGAGTGAGTGAGCGAGTGTGTGTGAGAGAGAGAGAGTGACAGCAAGATTACGAGAAGAAGTATCAGAGAACCAGTTTGGATTCATGACTGGACAGTCCACAACAGATGCAATATTTGCTCTTAGAATGCTGATGGAAAAACACAGGGAGTTTCAGAAAGACCTCCACAAGGTGTTTATTGACCTACAGAAGTCGTATGACAGAGTGACACGGGATCTTATGTGGTGGGCTGAGGAAAAGGAAGGTGCCAAACGCATGTCAGGCTAATTCAAGATATGTATGATTCATGTACGACATCCGTCAAGCGGGCGTGTGGAACAACCGTAGAGTTCACAGTCAAAGTGGGACTGCATCAAGGACCTAGTCTTAGTCCATACGTTTTTGCCCTAGTTTTGGATGAGCTTACAAGATAAGTTCAAGAGTTAGCACCTTGGGCTATGCTGTTCGCGGATGACATCGTGCTAGTGAGTGAAAACAAAGAACTGCAAGAAAAAATAGATTTCTGGAGAGGAGCACTGGAGAGAAATGGGCTAAGAGTTAGCAGAACCAAGACCGAGTATCTGCATTGTCCGTTCAGTACAAAAGTGAGCGGAAACCCCAGAATATGGCTGGACGGAGAAGCGGTGATAACAAGACAAAGATTCAAATACCTAGGATCAGTAATGAAGGAAAATGCAGGAATAGAGGAAGGCGTAATAACAGAATTAGCAGGGTTGGACAAAATGGAGAGAAGCAGCAGACGTATTGTGCGACCGCCTTAAAGGGAAGGTCTACAAAACTGTAGAGCGCCCTGCCATGTTGTACGAAGCTGAATGTTGGGCAACGAAGAAGAGAGAACAGAAGTTGTACGTGGCGGAGATGAAGATGCTGAGGTGGATTTGTAGAATGGCGTGAAAGGACAAAATCAGGAATGAAGTGATCCAAGGAACCGTGATGGTTAGGTCGATAGTACAGAAAATTCAAGAAAGGCGACTTCAGTGGCTTGGGCATGCTATGAGAAGACCTCTAGAGTACGTGGCCCACCGAGTGGAATCAATAGAGTGGGAAATGAGCTCGGGACCGCCCAAAGAAAAAGTGCAAAGATTGTGTTAGGGAAGATATGTCAGAATGGTGTCACCGTGGATATGAAACAAGATAGAAACAGCTGGAGAGTAGCGATCCGAAAAGCCGACCCCAGATAATTGGGATAAGATTTAGAAGAAGAGTGGTAGAAGAAGTAGAGGGAGTAGTGGTAAGAGTAGTAGTGTTAGTCATGTTGTTAGTGGCAGCCATAGTGGAAGTCATAGTGAAGTCATGTGGTGGCCGTACTGGTAGTGGTAGTGGTAGCCGTAGTATTAGCAGCAGGAGTGGTAGTACATAAAATACATATTTTTCATACTCACCTAAAGTAAATGCAGCAAGGCCACCAAGCAATGTCCTTGTCATGCATTCCAAGTAAGATCCAATGGCTGGATGTTCATCTTTGTACTGTTCTTTCAATTTTCTTACATCATTCATACTGCAAAAAATAAAAAAAATATTTTAAATGAAAGAAAAAGTTCCATAATTGTTAAGACAATAAAAATTCCTAATTCAAAGGGGAAAAATACGCAATGATTTTAGAAATGTCTTTTTTAAACTAAAACCTTTTGATCAATTAGTATAGTTACATGAGCAGCAAAATAAAAATTATTCAAATTACAAAAGCAACACAATGACAAACTCACGAGGAAATAATCAATTTATTATTAGAATTGGCAACACTTTTTTTATGTAATTTTGATTGTCATGATGATCCTCTTATTACTGTTTGACCTAGCTCCATAATCATCATATTGCAAAAGAGAACGCATTATATCTAAATCGGTTATCAAAGTTTGTATTTAGTTACAAAAACAGGCACATTGCCACTTGCAAAATAGGATGCTACAATGCATTATGAAGAATAAACATATGTTATTGAAATATATTACTGGATAATCCCAATGCAAGTCCAAATGAAGATCAAAATATTTGCAAGCAATAAATAATTGTATCTCACCAATGAAAATACATCTGCAATTTATTTCCCTAAAATGATAGTGAATCTAATTTTTTAAACACTAGAAAAACTTGTTTCAATTTTGTATTCCTTTATTACAAAACTAATATATATTCTCTTCATCCTCAAGCTCAATGCTCTCTGAGTACGAAAGGGAGTACTGATGTGTCACTCTTTCAACTGTAAAATTAAATGGTGTGACCAAATAAGGGGGTGAAAAGTGGCTCAAAACCAAATCGATAATCGCGACACTCATATGAACGAGAATACAAAATGTAGCAGATTCCCAAAAAATCAGCCTCCTAGGACAAACTGTTGCAGTGATACAATGAGAAACGTGATTTTCATGTTTTAAATTTTTCTCAGCTTCTATTGCATGTTTCAGGCTGAAAAAAAATTGGAGAGACGGATAAAAGTAGTTGCATTTGAAGATATTTTTTGACAACCAATTTGGGCGCCAAATTCAAATAGAAAAATAAATAAATTTTTGAAACTGATTTTCGACTTGTCTGTCCCAGTTTTTTCCCTTAGAATGTGTCTCATAACTAAAGACCGGATTCCCGTGCAATTGCATCTTTTGTTTTCTAACTTAAAATTGGATCAAACCTTGACAGAAATTTGAATCATGAAACGGACGTTATTTTAGTACTAGTTTTATTTTGCACGAAATTACACGTTTTGTGGGTTACTGCACGATATTGCACGTTTTACGTAATGCTGCCAGAAAATTGCAAATTTTGGGATTTTACTGGATGAATTTGCAAGATTCATAATTTATTGCTTAAAATATAATTGTTATATTATCAGCTTGTGTTAATGTATCTTTTTAAATGTTGATTTAAGAAAAGTTTTAATGACATAACCCAGTAATACATTCGGGTGGTCTGTGAAACCGTTTAATATGTATTAGTTCCGCATTATGTTGCCATACGAACTGAGCGTCTATACCTTTCATGATTCTAATTAATATTTGTGAGTTATTGCTGCAGGGATACGCTTGTGTTACCACGAACCCGCCCTTGGTTGCGACCGCTCAACCAACGCTATGTTCGGGATCCATCTTCCCAATCGGAACATATATATCCGTTTTGTGAGTCTTCGCGCTGAACTGACCAACATGAGACTGCATGCGCGAGTCATATTTGACCTTTAAGTTCGGGCGCGAAGCTTGGTGGCAATCGCACTGCGTTTCAAATTCATCGAAATTCTCGGAACAGATTATGCCCTGGGAAATCGAGAAAGATAAACCCATTTTTGACCGCTTTTAGCTGCGTGCACCACGTATTACTCGTTCACTTTACATTTACAGACGGCAGAATTAGGAACTAATGTTGTTTTGAAAATGAAGGCCCGAACACACAACCGACAATTCACAAATGGTCCCGATGTCAATCAGCATCTGACCAATCAGCTGTCTCCGAAGGCAGAATAAGCGCTACGGACACAGCTGACGAATTATGCCTTTCTGACAGTAAGCTGGAGTAGCGCCCTTAAATACTTAAGGTAATATACAGTAAAATAGATCACACCACTCGCTATTCACAACATTCCCGTACAATATTTTTATTTCTTCTTTGCACTTATCTACTGCTTAATGGTTATTGTTCTTGTCCCGCTGGGGTTCTGTGTGCTGCTCACTGCCGTCTATATCATATTAAACGGTCAGAATCTATTGCAGACGCGCGTTTCTCATTCAGTCGGCGGTGACCTCAGGTAAACAGATCGCAGCGCTCCGTCTGCAAATGTAAAGTGAACGAGTAATATGCCAGAGTGAGGCTCGGCACACAGACAAATGTAAATGTAGAACGAAACTTTCCCTTTCTGAAACATAGATTGATAGAAGATACAATAAATTATCATAAAGTATTTTGAAAATATACATAATTGTGCCAGGAGGATTAGCTCATTGGTCAGCGTGTTCGCTTTCCATGACTCGACCCCTAGTTCGATTCCCGGTCGGACAAGTTTATAGTGTACGTTTTCCTGCCAATGTCCCAGTAATAAATAAGTTGATAAATAGATTAACTGGAATTTTTAAGTTACATAACACCGTTTTGCAAAGTTTTGATCCTTTCATTGCATGTTTAGCACGTTTTGGTGTTTTTACCGCAAGTTTTAAAGAGTTTTACATGAAAGAGTATTGCATGAAAATCCAGTCTTTACTCATTACATTCTATAACGTATATCATTTTCAGATTTTTAAACAATGTGGACGATAGCGATTAATAATTAAATCAATTTTATCAGTTTAAAAATTTGAAATTCGCGCGAAAATGTGATCGGATTTTTTTTACCAATTTTTTGTATTTATTTGTCAAAAAAACAGTAAAAACTGTATATGACGTGTGGGGAAAGAGATTTATCTGCGCACATTTTCTTGAGGGCCAGAATAAAAAAAACGAAAAAATGAATTTAGAAATAATTATTTTAGAAAAATAAAAATATTCGAAAAATGTTTGATCCCGAGTTATAGAAAATCAATTTTAACGGTAAATAAACTACAAGCAAAAGCAGTGCTCAACAAAACGTGCTCACAGTGAAGCTACATTTACGTTCACAAGCAAAACAAGGGACCATCTCAGCATTTGCTCAATGGATCAGGGAAACTGAACAAAAACCTGATCGAGATGGGGGTCATGGACACGGAAGCTGAAGTACATTACTTGTTACAGGCGTATTAAATATTTTTAAAAAATGCAAACAATGCAAACGTAAACTAATTCATTATATATCATTATTTTGTTACAATAAACACTATTTTCTTTTTCACGATCAGTATAGTCTCTAATTGTATAGCAACAGTTTTGCAGCAGAAAAGATTTTACTTTTAACTTAAATTTGTGTACCGAATTTAATTGTTTAATGTCATCTGGCAATGTGTTGTAAAGTAACGTACATGTATTGTATGTGGATTTCTTGTACTGAGCTGCTGATACTGAAACTTGATGCACGTAATTTCTACGGCGTGTTGTAATTATAAATATCAATATTGCATGAAAATATGTTTCCTTCCGTTAAGTAGGTCATTTTTGACAAATATTACAGATTCGTAAATAAACAGACAAGGCTATGGTAAGATTCCTAGCTCAATGAAAAGAGGCTTCCAGGGATCACGTGGAAGACCACAGATTCAAGCACGACATACGAACTTCAAATCTTGAAGGTGTTACATCGATTATGTACCACACCTGGGTCATTCCATATTAAATAAACATAGTTTTAATTAAAATTTTACCTCACCATTTTAGATTTAGATGAAATTTAACACATAAGTAGTATGAATGAAGAATAAGAAAACTACAAATTTTGAGTACAATATTTCAACCCGTTTGTGAAATACAGCCATGTAAAATTTTACAAAACTGGGTTCCCGAAATTTTTTAAATTGATGTAGAACCTCTCCAAATTAAGATAGAGAGCTGGGGACAGGTGTCATTTTTCAGCTTTCTTTATGGCCTTTTATATGATATACAACTCAATAGGAGTTGGGTTAGAAAAGTTTTTCAAATTTGAATTTAAAATTTTGATTTTGAGTTTGTTCAAAATGCTCATCTTCAAAAAAATTGAATAAATTCTAAAATAATCCGTATAGGTTTCCAAACAGATGGTGCAAGTTTAAATATGGGAACGCAATGGGTTCATATGGTAATCTTACTTCAAATGCACAATATTTACTTACTCTAGATTTTACTGATTTAAAATGCATTTTATTTTAAATTATAAGACCTAATATATACAAATAATTAATTGTTTTTGGTTGGCGAGTATATTGTGTTTTATGGCTTTTGTTATTATTATTATTGTTAGCCCGCGGAACTTCATGCAATTGTATATTTTTACTGACTGTGCATATCGAATGGAAATATATTTGATATTATATATATATATATATATATATATATATATAATATATATATAGTGTGTATATATAGTGATTTTTCCTTCAAATAAAATTTGTTCTGCATATTGAGTTCTTTCATTAAGGTCATGTACAGTTTTTTGAAAATTTTAGTAGTTTTCGTGCAATATTGCGTGCAATATGTGCAATTTTAAAAAATTACAAAAACAAGATTTTCTCAAAAACGGCTCCAAATTTTTCTCTTAAACTTTTGGTAGGGATAGTGGTAAATGTACTCTATGAGATGACATAAAAGCCATATTGCTCTATTCTTTTGTTTTTTCAAAAATTACAAAAATGTAATTTTTTTTACTTGTCTCTCACGTCGTTAATATTTACATTAGCGGCGATTTGTTCACATTATTATATTTACGAGTACATATGCTTTAAATAATGTCAAGTAAAGTTTCTCGAAAACACAACCGTTTTCTGTGAAAAGTAGCTCAAAATTCCGCATTTTCAGAAACGCTCAAACGCCATTTTCTCAATATGGCTGCAAATTTTTTCTTCAAACTTTTGTAACGGATAGTGCTAATTACACTCTTTAATATGACGTAAAGTTTATTTTGAGTTTTTTTTGTTTTTTCAAAAATTACATAAATGTAATTTTTTGAAAGATCTCTCACATCTTTAATATGCACATTACCAGCAATTTGTAAACATTATTATATTTGTGAGTGTAAGTGCTTCAAATAACTTCAAATAAAGTATTTTGAAAACTCAAAAATTTTCTGTGAAAATGAGCTTCAAATTTCGCATTTTTAGTAGCGCTAAAACGCCATTTTCTTAAAACGGCACATAATTTTTAAAAGAAAATTGCCATTTAGGACTAGGTTTTTGTGTTCTTTAATATTCTAAAATTAATATTTCCGTTCTACCAATAGGAAACCGAAAAATTAAGAAAATGACAAAAAAATGTACTTTGGGCGGTGATAGATGGCAGCTGGCAAGAGTATGTGGCAATTCCGAATAGCTAGCGAAGACCCAAGGAAATAGAAAACTAATACGGGAAAGTCTGTGCCATTCTGTAGCACCACTAGTTTTATTGGTACACGCTAGTTACTTGGCGAAAATGTTTAAACCGTCAGAAATTTGAGTAGACTATAAACGAACGCGTGACCCAGTTATTGAAGAAGAACATTACCATGATTAATTGCCTATGATTATCTAATGTCAATGATTAATAAACCTCTACTGAGTAATATGATTTATAGTAA